>CM036336.1:12869312-14069312 GCA_020615435.1 Telenomus remus
TTTTTTTTTTTTTTAACAGGATTATTCACTAATCAAAAGTTCTTAATCAATAAATATAAATTTACCGGTTCTGTGAGCATTTTTAGATTCGAAAAATTTTCAATCTAAATATAATTCTCATCCCGAAAGGTCATTGAATACAAATATTACGTTTTTATAAAACACCATTTTGTAACCCTCAGAAAAAAAAAACTAAAGGAATTAATTTCTTAAACAAAAAAAAACTAACGTCGATTTTCTAGGCTGAAAATTGAAAAAAAGGTCTGCTAAAGACAATTGGCATTTTCAACCAGTGGAATTTGACATTTGAAAAATTTAAAATTGCATTGCAAGGCATAGCTTAGAAAGAAAAAGCTGCCAGAGATGAAAAATTAGCGGTAGAGTTTGACGCGTCTCAGAGGACGTAATCTTTCAATCAAAACGAAGGACAAATCGGTACGAAAATAATCCGTATGGAAAATGATTTCTGTGCGAGGCCTGCGTGATATTAAAATCACCATAACTTTACGTTGAAGTAACTGCAAATCAGTGGAAGAGAATAACTGATCTTTTGAAACGTCTCAAAGCGTCTGCAAGTAATATAGAAAATTAATGACCGCCGCCGAGTGTCATCGAAAAGTGGAAAATTTTAGTGTCGAGTTATGGCCTCATTTTTGAAACATTGCATTCGAATCGAATCGAAGCTGATTTAGAAATAGATATTGACGTATTTTGTAGTTTCAACTTTAAAGAATGGCACGAGTCTTCCGACCGGCACTTAATAAATTCATACTATAGGTATAAATCTTAGTCACCAAATTTTATGCATCATGCAAGTTGTTTTTCATGTAATATTTTTTATTTGCGTGTTTCCAATGACGTTGAAATAAATTTACAAACTTTTCGATAAACAATCTTTTTACACTAAATTGAGAGTAAAATTGTTTTGTTATTTATTGTAAACCCGCGAATCGGGGGGAAAGTGTTTCGCGCGGGTAAACGAGTGAAAATAAAATTGTCCTCAGCATCATTTCCAATGAAAATCTCAAACGATACGTGAAGCGTAACAATAATTTTAAATTTAACTCAAGACATCGTACTACGAGATCTTCTGTTTCATTTCTTTGTCAAGTGAATCCTCAGACAATTTCTTTTGTGGCAAAATGGAAATTTTTCCGTTTCCATGAACTTGCCAAATGTTTTGGAGAATTGTAATCAATTGTAAAATATTTGGCAAATAAAATCCATAGAACAAAAAAAACTTTCTAGATTTTAATAACAATATTTTTCTTGATAGAAAAAAGAATTAGGTAGATTTCAAAAAATTCAACTTTGCCCGAGAATTTTTTTCTGTAACAAATGTTTAATCGCTGGGCAAAGCTAACATTTGCAATGAATATTAACTGGAGAGTTGAATGTGTAAAACAAACCTGGAACAATGTTATTTGCAAAACTCTTGAATGAAAGAATTGAAATTGAATATTGAATAATTCGGTTTATAAACAGGCCAGTTAGATTGTGTCGAAGTTAATGTAACTTGAAATATGTCCGAAGAAGCGCTAAATATAACACTCGTAACGCTACTACGCAAATTAAACGAACTCGAATTAGACATGAACAAAAAGGAAATCGTCGGAAACCTTTGAGAAACTCAACTCTGATCAAATACTGTGTTGGAATTATACAAACTAGTACTTTCTCATGTAGATCAATTTTTCAAGCATAATAAAAACAGCTCCAAACTGATTGAAGTCTGATCAAATGATGAAAACAAAAAGAATAAAAAGCTACAAAAACAACAGATGGATTGTTTTTAATCTTTCGTTCAAAGTTTATATCAAAAAGTTGGCATTTTTGGTTAACGAGTGAATGAGGTTTTTTTTGGCACCCATTGACAAAACCGTCATCAATGATGACGTCAAGACAAAGTCATATTTTGAGCAGCCATCGGTTGAAAATCAATTAAAGCCTCTTAAAATGTTTTTCTCATTGTTGTTTCGATTTTCCATCCAATAATTCAAATGTTGCCAATTTTTTTATTCAAAGTACTTTCAAATGGAGTAAATTTGTGCATCCCGGGATACCTTTGTGTATAGTCTAACTGTAAGCTCAATATAGTTAGGAAAAATGTTTGAGCACAAAGTTATCCCATCTGAAGGTACTTGAAGTTTCGAAAATGAATAAGTTGGTTTCAATTCCATAGCGAAATTTGGAAATTTGGATTGTTTCATTCGCAAAATAAAACTAAAACCTAAATTTAACGATCATAAATTCCCCATTGTCACAATCAAGATTATTTATAAATTTATATGATGTTCGATGTATTTTTAAGATATTTATGACGAATAAATTTTCATCCTCCTCGTTTGTAGACTTAAAATTTTGACATTTGTATTAAAAAATTACTTTTTTAATTTTTTTGCACAGACCTTTAATAAGAAAAGAGTGGAAGGTACTTTTTGAAGATTTTTCATCATAGTTTATTTTGAGATTCACGGAAAAGTGTTTTGTAATTTTTGAATGTTGTAGTTTGTAGTTCAAATGGTCAATAAACTGGTTCCAACATTACCTACAGAGTGGAGTGAGCGCGTCCAACAATTCGCCACATATCGACTGACGCTATGCTAAGTTAGCAGTAGTAATAGCATCGTTCATTACAAGGTGGCATCTGCGAAATGATGCCCACACGCATTCAAACATCTAACATTACATAAAAGCACGTTCACAACAATTTATTTCCATTCAAATCGTTGACAAAATTTTACTTGAATTAACATTTTATTTTTAGCCTTTCCAACAAAACTACAACTGCAAATTATTTATTACAGTTATTACAGCGCTGGTTTACAAATTGTCACACAATAATTTCGGATACAATTTGCAATCAACCATTTGAATAAGAAAAATAACAATTCAAATAATAAAAAATCTTCAATATTCATTTTGAATTAAAATTGACAAGAAAAATGTTTAAATTTAATTTAAAACGAGTTGAAAACATTGAGATGTTGGATCTGATCGAATTCCATCTCTTTTATTATATTTTTTTAAGGGAAGAAAAACTATGAGGATGAATTGAAACAATAGAAAAGTAATATTTATTTTTGAATTCGATAAGACAAATAACGAACTGGCGTTATATCACACACGCTTCATCCTGTGTTATTTTTGATGTAGACGGAAAAGCTTGTCAGTGAATAACAGATACAGACTTAGCATGTAAAAAAAAAGAACGACCGTCATCGCTGTTTGCATAGAATACCACTACCACTAACATATAAATATGAGCGAATAATTTTTGAAAATTTTTCCCCGACCAGATGAATGTTTGTTATGAACTTCATTCCGATGCTGTACGGTATACTTTTGCTCAAGCACAAGCCAAGTTTGCAAAACAAGTGTGAAAAAATGTATCTTCACTTTGCAAACAATTTTTCAACGTTTCCTTACTACTTCCTCAAACATTTTAACGCAAAATTGCAAAGTTAAATGAACAAAAACTAGTTATTGTGAAAATTAATTTGAAACAATTGTTGTAACAATTGTTTTCATAATTTGTTCATAAATAATGGGGTTTGTCGTTTTCTTTTGAAATTTGAGTTGGTTTATTTTCTTGCATTCTTACCATTGAGCATTGAGATGAAAGTCGAGTGATTTTAACATCCCGACACCTTGCACCAATTAGCAGCGTGAGTCTTGAATTTTCATAAGTATAGCCGAGATGCAGAAGAACGGAACAAGCAGGACAAGTGACAGATCGCTTTAAGACTTTGTTGAAGATGTAGACATCAATGTGAAATTTTCGCTGAGACTTCCACTAACGAAGAAAATATAATTCCGGCAACAATCAACTTCGCCACAAATAAACTGTTGCTAATTAACTCAAAGAACTTCGACTTTTAATAATAAAACTAGAAAACAAAACAAAGAACAAACACAAGCTAAGAGTAAAATTTATTGTTTTGTTTTTGTAGAACGTGGATTTGAATTCAAAAGTTCATTACTCTGCTAAAATATAAGACCTAATAAATATACGAATTCGCTCTTAATTAGCACTTTCAATCGTGCTTGAAATATATCTCTACAAAATGTATAGGTATAGTGTTAGGCGAGGCTCTAAATTATTGATATGTAATTTTAGAAGAATGAATTTGAATTTGCTTAATGAATGAATTGATACCAGCTGGCATACTCACTTCTAATTAGCACTGTGACTAGTGAAATAATGTGATGTTCCATCGCTTTTGAATCAGTCCACCGACTTTGTAATTCGGACTGCAACAAAATCACTGTCAATTTAAATTAACGTGCAACATTGTTCCCTTCGAAGCAATTAGAACCAAAAATGTTAACAAAATATCAGTCAGACTCTTTCAATTAAAAAAAATAACAAAACAGAAATTTTGCACGTTGCAATTTTCCTTTCAACGATATTGACTTACAAATTTCAAATTTATAAAATGTTAATAAACAAATTGTTGAACAATTGGAAAGGAAATTGTTTGAGAGTTTTTAAAAGTCATTGACAGTGAACAAGCCAAGGATGAATTGCAATTCATAATAGTTATTTATTATTGTACAGAGACCCCACGCAGGTTGCAACTGCGTCCTAATATTACATTCGAGTACCTCCATATTTCTGGAATTGGACCAGTAGTGTCGGTGTGTGCTTCGAGGGTCTCGCGACTTTCAGTCTTGCAAGTTTCATTCCGCAAACCACATTTGTGGTGGCAAACAATACGTGAAAGTGTTACTTGAGTGTCCAGACCCTCTTTCAATCCGACCTCCTACTTTTCAAATCAATTTGTTCTTTTATTCCTGAAAAAATAATTGTTTTCTCAACAAAATGTTGAATGACTCTTGCGACTAAGGAGGACCTGTCAGTAAAACTCAAACTAAAAAAAATCTGAAAAATAAAAAATGGTTGCAAAAAAGTTGGACCACGATTGGATTGTGTCTACGACCAAAAAAAGCATCGCGGGAAGATTCTGTTGAAGGAACAAACAGACGTTGAATGATTTCTTTTGTGTATGAAGTTGAGTTTCCAAGTCGAGATGAGTAAGCTTCAAGGCAACGTTCCAAATATCTCGTACATTTATGAAGAAACGCGGAAAAGTTTGTTGGGTTTGCATTGAAGAAAACTACTGTGTTTTATGATAGTTGGGAGATAAAGGAGCAAGTGCTGGGGTGGAGTGCAAGTGAACGATATTGCACTTTTTGTGTACAATTTTTGTGTGTGAAGGAGAAGATACAAAAGAAAGAAAAACAATGGCGACCACAGAAGTCTTTCAGGACTGGGATACTCCCTACGATACGGTATCAATGACCCGTAAAACCACAAGGAAAACAACCACGACCACAACGAAAACTACTCGAGATGAGGTAAAATCGCTGGAACATTGACAACTCGATAAATATTGCACTTGTCAAAATTTATATTACAAGTTATTGAGTCACAAATTGTTTGATTGTCAATGAACATTTGACGAACGGTTATTCAATTGGTTCGCTCTCAAAAGTTATATGTCAAGTACGAAAAACTTTATTTTCAAACGCATTTCGAAACGTAAACAATTTAACAAATCTTCCCTCGACGATGTTTTTATTTATTTTTAAAACAAGACAACAAATGTCAAAACCATTTTTTCGCACCGACGATAACAGGAAAAAATGGCTTTTGATCGTGATTTTTAGATTTGAAGAAAAAAAAACAAAAACAAAAAATTAACGATGACGTAGAGTTTTGAAAATGTACAACAAATTTTCGCAATCGACGACGAGATGATTATTACATAAACAGATTTTGATCTTGGACTTTTGAGATTAATCAAAATTTCATTTTGCGCACAGGTTTTTCAGTGCGTAAATATGTTACAAATATACCGACCGGATCGCGTTTGGTACCTTAACCGGCGAACGCGTGACAGAATTGCAGACAGACGGGCTACGCTAGCGGTAAACAAAGTTCACCGCCAGATTATTGTTGGAAATGATTCTACAAACAAGACCGTATCAATGACGTACGAATTGTCCGCAATTACAAAAAGAGAATTTGAATAAAAAGCTCTTTCATAAATTCTACTATATCTCGCGGGATGATGTAATTAAACGCGTTTGGCATTGCTTACATTTTAAATGACGAGTCAAGAATGCGACAAGATTTTTCAAGCGATCAAAATTATCCGAGACAAATTTTGTTCGTCGGACAAATTAAATAATGAATTTTGAACGTTTTCAAAAATAGATGATTTAATTACGTTCAATTAGTTGGTTGAACAATTTTTCATTCAGTTTTAAAACAAAATTAGACACTTGATGATTTTGATTTTTGACTGCTTTTTAGGGTTTTTAAAAAATTAAAAATGAAAGAAAAATTAAAGTTTGAAATGAGGTTTTTCAGTTGATATTCAAAAACGAAGCATTAAAAATTATGTTTTCAAAGTCTGTTGATTTTTCTAACAGTTGCTCATGTAAATTCTGCATTTTTCAGAAAATGAATTGTACTCTGACTAGCAAAGTATAAACGTTTCAGTTAACACTTTGGCAAGAGTGATTAACAGTAAATAACTGCTCGCAAGCAATTATGTCTGTTTTTTTTCTGGGTAACCAGGTGAATGCACTTTCAAAAAAAAATATTGCACCGTTGAATGTTTTATAACATTCTAAAAATTTGCAACAATTAAAAATGAAAAATTTCAATTCTGCAACTGTTTTCTGTATGACAAAAATATAACAATATATCCACCTGAGTATTTTTTGAATACCTCTTTACAAAATTAAAAAAAAATTAACAAATTTTTGTTTTAAATTGAACCAAAGTGGTTTAAAAAACTGAACTGGCATGTGTTACACAGTAAGAAATGACAATGTGTCAGGTTCTTCACCTTCCAACAGAATTAATTGTAACGTCGCGGAAACAGCGGGTTATTTTTTATGATCATCAAGCGTACATTTGGAGGAGTTACAATTTGTTTCAAACTTGCAAAAACAATCTAATGAGATTTGTCAAAAACCAGAAAACGTTTCAACCTGGACCAAAACTTAAAATCAACAAACCCACTTAAAATTCATTAAGTGAAAAGACGTTAAAAGTAATATTAATCAAACTAAAACAATGAAAAAAAAACGAATATTGAAATTCGTCTGCTATTTTGGTTGACAAGCCGATGCATCAAAATAGGCAGGTTAATGACTTGAGTCACCTGGCGCGAACCAACTAAATATGTTTACTATCATACTATTAAAGCGCGATGCTTTGCAACAATGAAAAATTGCAAAACCAATATTGCCATGCCAGAATGAAATTTATAGATAGTATACAGATCGCCGGTCATCGTTTTCCCAAAGAAGAAATCGCAGCGACCCAAAAATGTTCGAACGCTTTTTTCTACGACTTTCTATTTCGAAATGCCAATCAATCAGCGTTCGAAAATTGGTCTTTGCAAAAATACCCTCGGCTTGGTGTCAAACAAAAGGAAACGCCAGCCGAGTATATTTATAATAGCAATAACATTGATTGAATCGGCAGGCCTGGTTGGTTTTTGATTTTTGAAAGCGGAACCGGTGTTGGTCAAGCTAGAGGAAATCGTGATTGTTCAAAAGTGATATGCGTGTCGGTCAATTAGACATTATTAATACAGGCCTAGGTCACGGGCAGCGAATCTTAGTTGGTATCTAATAGTTAGTTTGTAAGAAGGCTAGTGGCCGCACTTATACTGACTATAAATAATCGTGACACGGGGATGTCCAAGTATAGACTGTTGGTACATTGCCAACCGCACAGAGGCTTCAGCTATTTCTGGTTCTGTTGCTGCTAGAGGAACTACAACGCGATGGACATTGCAATAAAAAAATGCACTTTTACAAAAAACCACTGTCATTCATTCTCATTACCCGCCGCTCAACAATGAAAAACTGCTTAGATAGCCTCACTGCCATGTTAATCTTAAGAATAACCCAATAATCTTGGCACTGAACCGCATCTCGTAACGTAAAAACCGATCTTTTCCACTTCATAAGATACGCTCCACGAAGAATTCTATCTCTTTCTTGTATATGAGAAAATAATTTGATCTTGAGTGATTAAATAGTTCAAGCCTGAAGGACTAGTTTTGGGAGTTTTTTTTGTTTCAAGTCGAGAAATGAATAAATTTGGAAGATACATGTTTACAGGTCGGATATATCACTGAATTAATATGATTCACTCCTGTTATGCGAAAGAAACATAAGGAACATAAGTCATTGTAAACAAATGTGTTTATTGGGTAATAAATTGGGTTAAAAAAGTAGTTGCTAGTGTCAAGTACTTGTCAGAATATGAAAAATGAAAAAAAGACGTATAAGTTTTTTTTATTGTTGTTGGTTTTGGTTTTAATATGATGATTGTAAAAATAACAAGAAATCAGAATTAATTTTGTTGGTCATCTTGATGACACTGATCGAACAGTTTGAATCAAGTCGATTGAGGTGGGAAAAGTAAATACGGATGGAAAGACAGTTTGATAGATTTGTAAAATTCAAACAAGTTGAACTCGAAATTTTGCGACCATTAATTGCAAATTCGGGATCGGTTGGGAATTTGCACTATTGCCAACGAATAGTACTGTAGAAATTCGGTTCGATAGGTACCTGCAGTTCTGCTATCACTGTTCATTTCATTGAAACAATGTCTTGTAGACTTTTTAAATAAAAATTACAATCAGATATTACAATTTTTACTTTTTTTCTCGTAATACGAATCAAAATTTCGCTTAGAATGAGATTATAATATTCATTTGATAGATGAAAAAGAGAGTTGAATCAGGGTGATATTTGAATTTGTTGTGATACAAAAATTTGCATCATAAAAACTTAGGAAGACTTTTAAATAATCATTTTTTTTAAAAAATTCATAAAATAAAATAAATGTTCAAGACATTGAATAAATATTGCAAGAAATGTTAAAAAAATGTCGAGGAAATAAATTCTGTTGTCCTTGACCTTATTAAAGTTCACCTTAGTGGAATCAAAGAGGTAATAAAGAACAACAATCAAAATAATAGTTCAAAAACTATAGATGGCGTACTGAAAGCGTGTATTTTGTTTCACAAAAACTTCCTATTGCAAATCAACTGTTCATTTTCCGTTAATCATCAATTTTCATATATTATCACATATTAATTAGTTTTCTTATCTAAAAAAACTATATCACCGTTGTTCATCAGTAGAATAAATCATGAAGTGTTTTAATGAATGAACAAAATATTTCATATACGTTATGAAAATTCCAAGGAAAATTTAAACACAATTTATTTCCTATTTAATCATTTGTTCATCAAATTAACTTTCATATTCGTAATTGTCTTTATTGAACCTGAACCACACTTTTTTCTACTGACAGGAAATTGAAAAACTCGAAAATTTGTTTATTAAAATTATTTTGATTAATTAATGTTTCTAGAGTTCCACTTCTCAGAAGACTCCACAATGTGACATAAATGAGCCTTTTTTGTCACACATTGGGAAAAATATTTTTGCAGAAAAAATCTCATAAATTTGAGTTCTGTATGTTCAAAAATAGAAGTAATTGAAATTGTTTACAAAAATCATCTTGATGTTTGAAAATGGAACTTTATTTATTGACATAGTTGATGAGCAAATTTTAGCTCTAAGTTGAAGAAACAATTCTAAATGATGTTTAAAAATGAATGAATTTAAGCATCAATAGCATGAAATAGATTAATTGCATGCTAATAAAATACAAGGAGTATTATTCTTCATTGTTTTTATTTTGGAAATAACAACCCTAGTCAAAACGATCAAACATTGCAAATTTTTTGCAAATTTTTTGCAATGTTTTTGTAATATATTTTACTACACTTAAATATTATTTAGATTTATCAAACTCGTTTATCTACTTTCGTTTCATCTTCAATTTTGCACAAACAGGGTTAATTTGAACCGGTGAAAGTAAACTCGAAAACACCGTTTAAAAAAGCGCGCCACACGGTGAACGTCAATACCTGTGCGCAATCTCATGCGCGCGACTCCCGTAGAATTACTTGCGTGTAACACAGCTACGCCCTATGTTAGTATGAGTTTATCTTAACTGTAACTTGTTGTACTTATTATATATACCAATATACTCAATCCATCATTCAGTATTCGTTGTAAAATTCCGCGTTGTGGTGTTACGATTATCCCAAGCCCACCAGGCCGGCTGCAAAGGCGACCAATTAAAAATGGTAATGTGCATTTATTTAACAACCTACTTTATTGTACACTAAAAGTTTGATGTCAAGTGGAGGCACGATCGCTCGATTGTGACATTTCTTAGTCATACTCCGATAAATCTGCAAGGGAGTTATCCGTCGTCTCGTTCCAGTGACATCATTTTCGTGAATAAAATGAATGCAATACTACTCCAATATTCAATTTGATAACATTATCGTCGGCTTCAAAACAGACCCATACAGAGGTATTGATTACTTTCACTTTTCGAAGGTTTTTTAAGATCAACCTTTTGTTAGCTGTGCAAATGCGTGACAGTTAACTCCTTGTTAAAAGTTACAATCGTTTATGGGACGGTTATGCAATTCAATCGCAACTTTAGATCATGTTTTTAAACGTCTAGCTTTTGTTGCAAAAATTTTTTTTTGCAATTTTTGTTATAGAATTTTTTATATATTGATTAGGGCTCGTATCCGCAATCAGGAAACGGTAGTCTGTTGCCGGAAGGGTTTAAAAATAGTCGACACTTATTATTGGCGAGGGCTATCAATGTTAACAATCAATGATAAAAATTACGCGATCCAAAGGTTAAGGTCCTTATTTGGATTACAGTCAAAAGTCGTATTCTGACAGTTAGTTTGGTATCAACAAGGGAACAACTAGCCCAAAATCACAAGCTAAAATCTTGTAAACATATTTCTACAAGATTTGTTTTTAAAATAATTTTCATAGCAAAATGTTATGTTTTTGTTTTTATTTTTGTTTTGATTTAGAAAGTTCAATGAAACTTGGGATTTTGTTTTTTTTTTTAATTTATGCTTGAAAAAAAACATTTGTTTGACGCTTGTGAATGGTTTTTCAGACTTCTACGACGACCAAGAAAACCACCATGACCACACCGGCCAAACTCTATGGCAAAGATTTGAGCGAGTACGATGATGTTGACGTCGATGATTTACTCGCCCAGCTCACACCTGAAGAAATCAACATACTTGCCAAAGAAGTAGATCCAGATGTAAGTTGACGCGTGACATTGTTTATTCAAAAAGTTGCAATATAATTTTCAATTTGTGACGTCCTCAATTTTTGAGCCGTTCAATTTGACACGTCTTATTTGGGTGTTTTAACGATGACAAGAAAAAAAGACAATCGGAATTCACTTTTATATTTTGTTTTTTTTTTTGTTTGGTTTTAGAAATCGAACGGAAGAAAAATTTTACGTGATCTGAATTCAAAAGTAGAACTTTTGTTGGGAATAAAATCTTGATTAAAAGATAGTTGAAATTGTGGGAAGTAGGCTTTTCTTTCATACCAAATTCAATTGTCTGGCTTACTTATAACAGTAAAACGTTTAGACGTTGTTTCACTATTATACAAACGTTTTCAAAAAAAAGAAGAAGAAAAACCATCAAGATGTCAGAGAAAAAGCAACGAAAATTACATAAAAAAGTAATTGACAATAAAAAAGTCATTTTTTTCAAAGAAATTTTAAACTTAAACTTTGTTAAACTTTGTTATCAAACGAAGATTAGCAACAAAACTTTTACATGGATTTGAATTTTTTATCTTGAAGATATCTAATCGGGCACTTTGATTGTTTACTGATTGCAATTTTATGATAAGACTTGAGTCATCGTCGCAGACGAAAAAAAGATACAAAAAAAGTTTTTTTCCTTTGAATTTCACCGAGCGACTAAGCGTTTCGTTTTTACATTGAAAGTTTTATTTTGCAGGATAGTTTTATGCCTCCCTCGCAACGCTGCAGTTATGAGTGTGACAAAAGCCCCACAGGTCCGCTGGATCGGAAAAAACTCATAGAGCACATTAACAAACAAGCTTTAGAAACGCCAGACATACCTGAGTTGAAACCGTATGTTCCTGGAGTTGTGAGAGGCAAAAAAGTAAATGCACTTATATTATTATACTAATTTTTTTAATAAATAAAATTAAAAATTGTAACACCAAACTTTTAATACAAAATTATACAAGAAAATTAAATACACAAATTTTTAAATTAAATTTTTTATCATAAATTAAATTTTTATTTTTGTTTTTTGATTATTTTTATGCAAAGATATTGAAATGATTTTAAAAAAAAGTTCTAGTCACCTTGAAATGATGTTTTGTTCAAAAATAATGAATAATTGATGAATTTTTAGTGGGTGCCACCCGCGCAAGACAATACAAAAGAAAAAGAAGCTGACGAACAAATAGCCATCGATCTCGGAGACGAGTATGAACAAGCACTTTCATCAGCTACACAAGAAGAAATTATTGACCTGGCTGGTAAAAGTCAAATTTTTTAATTTTTTAATTTTTAAAGAATCTAAAAAGATGAAAACTTTTAAAAATTGAATGTGTATTTTTGCAGCTATATTGGGCTTCCATTCCATGATGAATCAAGATCAGTATCATGCATCCTTGCTAAACTCAGGACAACCTGTTGGTTTAGGATGGGATGGTATCACAAAAGCTAGTCAGCCAAAAGTCTATCCAATGGACCCACCAAATGACACTGATATTGACAGTAGTATTAAACGAGTGGGAGACGACGACAAGACATTGGTAGAATTGAACTGGAACAATATCAAGGTACTTTTTCATTTGTCACCTTTTTTTGTTCGCCTAAGAAGAAAACGAGATTATTAATCTAAGTTTTTTTCCATTTAGAATATTTCCGATGAAAAGTTCATCCAACTGTTCGAAGCTTTGGAATTCAATACGCACCTTGAATCGCTGAGCTTGACCAACACAGGACTCTCAGATAAAACTGCACAGCGATTGGCAGAAGCTATAGAAAAGAATTCTACACTCAAAGTACTGAAGTAAGAATGAAAAAAAATAAATAATAAATAGAAATGAAAAGCAAAGAATTAATTAATTAATTTTTAATGTGGACTAACATTCAATGTACATTTGCTACAGCGTGGAAACGAATTTTATAAATCCTCCTGTGATAGTGAAACTCGTTCGAGCTTTATTGGAAAAAAAGTCAATCGAAGAGTTCAGATGTTCGAATCAGGTGGGGCAATTATATTATTTTATATTGTAAATATGAATATGAAAAATGTTGAATTTTAATGAGCTTGGATTAACTCGATTTCAATCACTGCAGAGATCTCAAGTATTGGGTAACAAAATAGAAATGGAAATAACGCAACTGGTCGAGCAAAATCCCACATTGCTTCGACTTGGTCTTCATCTTGAATTCAACGATGCGAGACACCGAGTAGCGGCGCACCTTCAACGCAATATTGACAGGAGTAAGTGCAATGACTTCTTTCTTCTCTTAAGAAAAAAAATTTCTCCAGATATTCAAACGTTTCAATTGTATTTTACAATTCAAATTGTGTTAACTATAATTATGATAAAGATTCAAGCCAGACATGAACCTAAGTCTCTGTGTTATATTATTTGGTATCATCAATGAACAGTTGATTAGAAAAACTTGAGCAACGCTAATACAAAACTAGCTTCTGATTCGATTTTTTTCTCTCTTCATTTTGTACGTACACTTTTTTCTGCGCTTTGACTTTAATCGCATTTCCTTGATACAGATGGAAGCCAGTGTATGGGAATACATTGATGACCACCAAATCGCTTTCAAGCCTTCATTATTTGCTTCGTAGTCTCATCTAGTGCTCTTTTAGCTTACACTCTCTTATGATTATCATCCCGCTTTATTTTCTAATTTATTATTTAGTCCTAGCCGCGTGAAGGTAAATATTTCTTTACACCCCTGTTTCAACATTCAACATTTTCACCTCGCCCATTGACTATAACTCTTCAAATAATTACTAATGAGTTATTTTAAATTTATATTTTTTTCATGTGAGAGTGTGATGTGAACCAAAAAAAAACTTTTTTTATTTTCATGAATTTTTTTTTATTTTTTTGATGAACAAAATTGAATTATTTTGTAATTAGAAAAAAAATGTCCCACTAGATTTGTTTCTTTCCCAGATAAGTGAAATTGAAAGGATCAAAATGCTTAATTAGTATGTACATTTATTTCGCCAGTTTGTCGTGTGGAAGCTTTGGCACGTGCAAAGAACGTTGCGATTGGTTCTGGTCCTGGTTCTTTCATGGTTTTCAATGAAGAGGCACAAAAAAACCGAACTTAGCGCTGCATAGCGCAGTGAGTAATCTCGTCAGTTATGAACGAACGTCGTTGGCCCCTTGATATGTTTTCTAACAAACTTGTTACCTTGTACTTCCTTTTTTTTCTTCTTTTTCTTCTAATGAAATGAAATGAACTTTCGTGTTTAATCAATAATCAAATTTGGGACTTGACAAAATGTTTTTAAAATAGACTGCAGTGAAAACTGAATGAGCAACTCTCCGGCAGACCTTTCAGTGATTGAACGTGATGTTTTTTTTTAAACTTTTTCAGTGAAAGTCGTTTGAAAATTTGGAGCATGTCTCGTAGTTACATTTTTTTCATCTCATCTCATTTATCAGATACGATTTTTTTCTATCTCTCTCTTTCTATAAATACTGTCTTTGTGAAAAGATCATCGAGTTAAAAAATTTTTTTTGCAAAAATATCTGCTTCGCTTTTTCTCTGTAGCATTCATATTAATTCAATTTTTTTTTGTTTTCAAGAGTGTCGATCGAAACTTTCAAAACAATTTGGATCGTTTAATTTGCTAAAAAATTTTGCATAAAATGAATGTTCTATTTAAAAAAATGCATTCCATAACAAATATTACAATGTTTTTCGTCTTTTTATCAAAGAATGTTGACAACATTTCTCAACGAATGGCAAACTGCCACGAGACACAAAGTTAGCACAATTTTCGAGGCTCAATTTTCTTTTTCGACTTGCGTATCTACTGTCATTAGAAATGGGAACTTGAGTTTAAACTGCGGTAGAAATTTTATGAGGTGAACTGTTGCAATCATATGAAAGATCGCGCTTTTCATATCAAAAATAATAAATTGAGATGAAACGCTAAATCATAGAACAAAGGAGCATCAAATTCAACTTGGCAATCACCTAGTGGTGTATTTTGAATGACACTAATGTCAGGAATGCACGTGTAACGTGAAGAAATAGTATCAGAATATGTAAAATTTTTGCACCCGCGATATGGCGCTGCCAAAAATGCTGCATCTTGTAATCCGAATGAAACATTTCATATTTCTGCAATTTCAGATGCACGATCCGAATTGTTCAGGGTTCATTTTTTTGTTTCCTTTTCTTGTTAGCAAATTTTTATTTCGAACTTGTAGAGTTAATATCAGTATAAACACAGAGACTTCAGTGGAAAAGATTTTTTTTACCAAATCAATTTTTCCAAGTGTACTTTTTCCATGGAGGAAAAAAACTGCGAAAATATTGTAAAACAAAAAAAACAGAGTTTAAAACTTTTTGGTATGAGAGAAAAATAACCGACACTCTTTTTCAACAGTACGAAAAGATATATCGTTGCGGCTACGATTCCGATTCTTTAATATGAACCGTAGGAAACCAGATATTAAGTAAAGGTAGACACAAATAAGGGGTATTTATTTTATTGAGACAGTGTGAAACGTTTGGTGGTTTTTTCCAATAATATATTTTATATTTTTTTCATCAGCTTTACTATCCAACTAATACAGATCAGCTTTTTTATCTTTTTTTATCAAGACTCAATTTATTTCTCGAAAGGATAAGGAATTATGAATTTATATTTTTGAAATGCTTTTGTTGAAAAACGTTAGAAAATAAGCGAAGAATGAGAGTGAAACTAATCCAAAGTTGAACAATAATCCGCCTGGTTTTTGCAGAATGTCCAACAAGTATTTTTTTTATAATAATCTATACTAATAACAATGAATTATGTGCCTTGATTGTAATTATGTCTTGAAAAACGATTTTGATTTTTTATGCTAAAAACTGGATAAAAATCAGTTATAACTAAAATTATTTTGTTTCAGTACGCAAATCTCGTCTTGGGGGATCGACATCATAATTCGTCGTGGCATTCGTCGAGGTAAATTCAGTCATTTTTTATTCGAATAAACTGTTTGAAAATATTAGAAAACTACAAATGTTCATTTTGTTTGTTGCAGAGCGTAGAAAACAAAGGAGGAAGGCTTCTTTTAACAGGGCTTTGCATTAAAATTGAGCCAACAGTGACGAATCCCGCAAAACTTCTATATTTTCTTTTTTTCAATAAATAATATTGATATTGCCTGAAAAAATAGATTTACACATTTGCACTCTTGAAATTTATTAATGTATATATAATATATATGATTACACGCATTACAAAGCTACTCGCAAACAAATTCGTTCAAGTAACGCAGCACATGTATTTTCACGAGAAAAAATGTATACTTTCGTTGTTACTTTTATTCGGGTCTGCAGATGTGTTTAATTATGAAATGAAAAAACAAAACAAAATGTTACGATAATAAACATTACAAAAGAGAAACATAACTTGAGATGTATTGCGAATTCAATTATTATTAAGTGTATAACTTAGACATTATAATCAGAATTTTAATATAAAATAAATGTATAAGATTTACTACTTTAAGTTAAGTTATGACAAACTACGTTTTTTTCTAATTGTAAAGTCAAAGTTCTATGTAATGTTCAAACTGGATGGAAACGATTAAACAATTTTGCAAAATGTAGGAAAGTTTAAACAAATTGACTAATTAGTGTTGAAGATTTGAAAGGATGTAGATCAATTGTTAACTTGGGTATTGTAGCTGGAGAATTTTGTTGAAATTTTGTATTCGACAACAACGGTTTCTACTCTTGGACTTTTGATAATGGATTGATGCCGAAAACGTAGTTTCGTCATCAAACTTTTTACTGTACCATTCAGAAAAGAGAATTAAATTAGCGATACAAAAAACTACACAAATTTGTATTTTGCAATAACGTAGAATTGTGTATTTTAGAACCAAAAAAGAAAAAGAGAAGGAAAGAAGAAAAACAACGAAAAATATTGTTTCAAATGGTTCTTTTTTTCGATTAACTGACACTTTTATTAACATTTTGATTCATTTACTTGTCGCGTCCACAATAATCTTGTTGTGCTAAATAAGTATATTTGATATATATTTATTTATTTCGGCAACTTGTCTACAATGCATAGCATTTTGTACGTTCAAACCGATTAAATTCCCGTGAAAATGTATTTTTTATTCATACGAAAATAAAAAGAGAAAAGAACCTACAATACATTTATCCTTGTATCAAATTGAAAAACTAAAAAAATTTAAATATCACTTGTTAAAATTTCATTCGTTTTAAAATTTATTTTCGTTATTTCAACTAAATGTGACTGTAATTCGCTTTCCATGTTGTGTTATAAAAGTTAAAAATAATTTCAAAACATCCATCGGAAACCTTATTAACAGTTATTTTTCATACTTTAAACTAGCGTCGTTTCCTTATTGCATATTAAATCGTGAAACATTAATTAAACGGTGAACGGAAATCATATATGTTTTAAATATAGCATTTAACATTTTGATTAAAAGCGCCAACGAATGTCATCAGTTAATATCATGCATCATAACAAACGAGATTCATCAGTGCAACATTGGCGCTCAATCAAAAGTGCAAACGAGGCGCAAATTAAAATCTTTTGTTTTGTCATTCCACAAAACTTTTATCGCTTTACTACTCGGAAAAAAACAATTAAAACTCTCTGAAAAAATCAGATCTGTTTTTCAATAACCAAATGAAAAAAGTTAAATGCAATGATTTTTAAATTAGAAAATATGTATTTTAAGAAAAAGAATGCTTTTTTAATTATTTGTATTAAACACTAATTTGATCAGCTGAAGTAAGACAAAAAAACGATTTTTATCATAGATCATAGTTGATTTACAAGAAAATTACATTAAAAATGGAATAAAGAGAACAAAATATAAAATTCACTTTCTTAAAACATTTATTTTTTTTCGTTACATAAATTCAGTCTCAAAAACCCCCTTTACATTAAATAAAACTACGATTAATAAATAATTAAAAATACGAGCTTCATAAATACATATGTACTAAGAATTTTCCGTCTTGACAGTTTTGCGTCCCATCGTGAGTTGAGGAAACGTACTTTTAGTTGGCGGAGGATTGAGCTTGGATGACAAATAAATAAATGCCTCGTAAAGACTAGCCCGGTCTGATAAATCAACTTCAAAGCATCTGACTTTGTTTTGTTTACACCACAATTCACTTTTGAGCGCCAACCTTCCGACGTCGGGATTGTCTGTGTTTGTCTGCAGTTTATTTGCCATTACTATTATAGTCGTCTCTTTTTTATCTTTGCTTTTATCTATATCCGTTTTTAGTGACATCACGACGTTGAACGATTCAGGTTTCGACATGTCGTAGACAAGGACGTAACCGTCTGCAAAACTCAGGTACTGTCGGGGCAGCTGCTGGGCACTGGCGTAGTTCACCGATGGTTCCAAACCTGCTGTGTCATAAAATTGGATTTTCTCCTTGGTCCCTCTGTCGCTTTCGATATTTGCGACGTAAATGTCTTCGATTGTTGGATAAGTTTCCTGAAAAAAAAACAAAAACAATAAGAAATGAAAAATGACTGAAAAAATAAAACTTTTAAAATTTGATTAATAAAAATAGAATACTGTATTTGGTGCATCGTTTCCATAGATCAACCGTTCCAGCATTTTTGTTTTTCCAACACCTTTCATCCCACATACTACCACTCTTGTTGTTTTTCCCATTGTTAATAACAATAAATTATTAAATAAGACAAAACAAATGAAAACAAATTGGTCAACAGATTTTCATTGTGTTGAGATTTCCAGATTGAGATTCTAAGGCTTTGATGTTTTAATTGTTGAACTATTTTGATTTTTGGTTGTCTGTCAAGTTCAACTTTCTGTAAATAAGATTGTTCATTTGAATTTAGTTTTCACTACATTTTTGGACAGACACTTTGACAGCTATGACGCTAAACGTCAAACTTGGCCTTGGTAAAAGTTAGGTTAGATTGCAAGAACTGGCAAGAACAATCTGACTTTGTTTTTACCGATGGGTTGAAAGAGAAAGATTAATGTTTACAACTGAAGATAAGTTAGTGTTTTGGAACCCAGATTTGACTGTCAGAAAGTGCTAAAAAAAGTAATTATTGATTTTAACTCCAACTTCTTCTCAAAATTTATTTTTACGAATTGTTTGCGATTAATTTTTGCAAAAACTTTTTCTTTTCTCTTATTTTTATTGACGTTTCCAATGACATATTTTACTTAATTCATAGTTCTCAATCTCATCTGTATTTTATCAATTTTTAGACTAAAAATAGCACAAAGTAGAACCAATTTTAAAATTGAACGGGTTGTTTTGTTTTGTTTGTTAACTTTTGTTATTTTTTGTTAACATCTTTGATTTCCGCGCGCAATAAAGATGACGACTTTCATGATAGCCAACATTGCTCCAGCGGAGTTGTGTTATGTCAGCTGCGAAGTAAATCCCAGTTTTGATAGTGCGGAGTTGCAATTTTGTTGATAACAAGTTCAATACAGTTTTTGTTAAAGATGATTCCCGGTTAAGTTGAAAAACAAGAACAACAATCATGTTAGACTACGAAAATCAGATGTTCTTGGAAATTTTGCAAGATGACGGATTGGTTGTTTGTGCAAAGTAAGTTTATTTTCATAATCTTCTTTCTCAAAATCATTTTAAAAATGATTGGAAAATAATTTTCTTAATTTTTTCAGAGGGTTGGGACTGGAGACAGTTTTTGCGAATATTTTGAAAGTTTATAGTGATCCTGGAAATTTAGTATTAGTCCTGGGAACGAACGAGAACGATGAAAAGTATTTGTTAGAACAATTAGCTAAAGATTCTGTCACAAAGTTGCCACAGGTCATAAACGCTCAAAATTTATCTGAGGAAAGGTATAGACAAAACTATGAAAGTTTACATCTAAAAAAATGAAATATTTACATTTTATATGAACAGTCAATTAATGACAACTTAATCTCGAATTATATTTTAGGATAAATACTTATTTGGAAGGTGGCGTTTTTTTTGTCTCAGGAAGGATATTAGTTGTGGACCTGTTGAAAAATCGAGTGCCTTTGGAGTTAGTGACAGGAATATTAGTTTACAGAGCTCACAGCATCCTTAATTCTTACCAAGAAGCGTTCGCTCTTCGTTTGTATCGACAGAAAAATAAGGTAAATTTAAATATTAGTATTAACTAGTTTTAGTATGACTGATAACACTGTAATATTGAAATCCCATTTTGTTCAGCCCAATAAAATGTCTTTTATTGCTTTCAGACTGGTTTCATCAAAGCGTTTTCCAACTCAGCTCTAGCCTTCATGTCTGGATTCTCACAAGTTGAAAAAGTTATGAGAAGTCTTTACGTGACAAAATTGTTTCTTTGGCCAAGGTTTCACTCGATTGTTAATAATAATTTAAGTGCAAATAAAGTAAGAGATTATTAATGAAGAAAATAAGTTAAACATATTTGCAAAAGAAATTCTATTTATTATTTTTGTTTCTTAGCCTGAAGTCATTGAACTACACGCGAAGCTGTCACCCACAATGGTCAAAATTCAAACGGCACTTTTGGATGTCATTAACATCTTAGTCAAGGACTTGAAACGACTGAACAAAACTGTAAGTTAAGATATTTAACAAAAGAACTAAACAAAAAATTGTAATAATAAGTAATTTGAAATTTTTATTATATTGTTATTAGCTTGATCTGGAGGAATTGACTGTGGAGAACGTGGTTGCAAAAAAGTTTCACAAGCACTTACAGCATCAACTAGATCCGATCTGGGACCAACTAAGTTTCAAAACCAAACAACTCATTTCGGACATGAAAACCATTCGTTATCTTCTCATGTAATTTGAAAATTCAAAAAAAACACAAACTCAAAAATTCAACAAAATTACAAAGATAATTTTTCTTACTTATTCTTGCAGGTGTTTGACTAATCAAGACGCTGTGACATTTTACGATAAACTAAACAATTTGCGCACGGTCGAATATGCGATGAAAAGCAGTGGGTGGATGATGTTGGACATTGTTGATGATGTTTTCAAATACGCAAGATCAAGAATTTATAACGAGAAAAATGGTACAGTACGATGCAAAAAGTTCAATGCAAAAAAGTGTTTTTAGTATACTGAAATATTTAATATTCATTAAAATACGTTTTTTTTTATTTACAGAAATCACTCCTGAACTGAATCCAAAATGGACAGCCTTACTTGAAATTCTAACAGAAATACATCGAAACATTAGTAAGGATGGGAGTTCGGACCAAGCTCAAAAAGTGCTTATATTAACTCAAGACAGTTCGACGTGTAATCAACTGAAAAACATCCTCACGATTGGTGGTGAAACTCACCTCAAACACGAGGTGGAAAAGAAATTAGGCAAAAAAGCCGTTCCAGTAATGAACAAAATTTTGGAAAAAGAGTACGATCTTTAGCACTTGACTTATTTCAAAAAATTAACTAGAAAAATTAATAGGAATCATTTTTCTGTTATTTCAGTTCAGAAAAAAGTGATTCAAGCCCGAAAGATGATGTTTTACTTAGGGAGGAGATGGATCTTTCAGAATTCGACGAAGAGCAGGAAAGTTACGTATTGACTTTGTCTCAACCTGTTAGTCAACATTTGCAAGAACAAGAAAGTTGTCCAGGTTCTCAAACCTTCTACGAAGATTGTTCGCAGGTAATTTTTTTTAATAAAACCTTTTTTATAAATTTTAATTTTTGAGGTAGATATTAAAATTTGAATTGTTCTAGATGGAAAATATGGATTTGACAATGTTAGCAGCCACTGCACCAGTGCTCGTTATTCAGTCGTTGAAAAAACATGGCGATCCAATGTCTTTGCAAAGGTCGCTTTACGAGTTAAAACCAAAATATATTGTTATGTACGTTGCTGATATCACTGCAGTGAGGCAATTAGAGGTAATGAATATTGTTAACTCAACATAAATTACAATTTACAAAAACGAGCATTGAATTTCTATTTCTTATGCTTTCAAATTTTAAAAACAATATTATATTAGAACAAAATGTTTGTAGGTTTACCAAAACAACAATCCAACAGAAGACCTTAAGATCTACTTTTTAATTTATGGAGGATCTGTTGAAGAACAAGCTTATCTGACATCTTTGCGCCGGGAAAAAGAAGCGTTTGATTTGTTAATCAATACAAAAGCAGTAATTTTAATTTTTTCACTACTTTTTTGCTACTCTTTCACTTTTTCATTTTTGTATTTTGTTTTTAATAGTTAAAAATAATCAAAACAATTTTTTACATTTCAATAGACAATGGTGATACCGGTTGAACAAGATGGGAAAACTGATATTCCCTTGCAACAAATCGAACAAGTTCAAAACGATCCTCAAAGTACTCGCAAAGGTGATGTACAAGAAAAAGTAACGCCAAAAATTGTCGTCGACATGAGAGAATTTCGTAGCGAACTTCCGTCCCTGCTGCACAAACGTGGAATTGAAATTGAACCAATCACTATAACCGTAAGTAAAATCATTTAAAAAATGATCATAAAAACGTTAAATTCAATTTTAATTGAACCAATTTTTAATTCGATAAAAATGATTTTGTAACAGTTCAATCTTGTTAAGAACAATTCAATTTTCAGATTGGCGATTACATTTTGTCGCCTGAAATCTGCGTGGAACGTAAAAGCATATCAGACTTGATTGGATCCTTGAATTCCGGCCGGCTTTATAATCAAGCGGTGGCGATGACACGATATTACGCCAAACCTATTCTGCTCATTGAGTTTGATGAGAATAAACCCTTCAGTTTACAGGTTGAGTAAACTTGTTAAATCCCATTGCGATCATACAATTGACACGGCCTCGTTCTAAGGCTAAGGCCAACTTATTGTTCCTCTCATTTTTATTTCTTCTCATTTCAGAGCAACTATTACATCAGCAAGGACTTGAGAAGTATAGATATAACAACCAAGCTGCAACTATTAACAATGCACTTTCCAAAATTGCGAATCGTTTGGTCGCCCAGTCCCACTGCGACTGCGCAGTTGTTCGAAGAACTCAAAGTAAATTTTCAATTTTCAATACTTCATCAAATAAAAAGCTGACAATGTTTAAAACTGATTTTTAATTTTTTATTTTTAAGCACGGACGTGCACAACCGGACGGTGCAGTTTGCGCTCAAATTGGCGCATCAGAAGATCCAACCGAGAACCAAATTACGAGCGAGAAGTACAACACGAACATCCAAGACTTCATTATCAAACTCCCAGGAGTAAATTCGAAAAATCTGAGGGTCATCTTGAACAAAGGAGTTTCATTAGATAATCTCATCAAAATGACTCAGGTACTTCACTCAGGTTGAATGTTAAATTGCAATCAAATTACTTTAAAGATAATTTATTTGTCTTTGAACTGAATCAATTTGATCGAGTGATCTGTTCGTTTACAATTTTTGCAGGAAGAAATAAATACACTTCTGGGAAATAAGAATGATTCGAAATCGTTATATGAGGCATTACATAAAAAACTCAAAGACGCTCAGGAGTCTAACACGTCGGGGAAAAATTTTCCCAAGACTAGACCTAAGCGACAATTTTTCGGAAAGAAGGCTAGTAAGTGAATGGAAATGGAAATGAAATTGTTGAAACCAAACTAAAATTGTTCCTCGTAAATAAGTATTTTTATATGGAAAAAAATAAATAAAAAAATTATGAAATGGCAAAATTTTTTTGGAAATTTCAAGAAACATCAGAAATTTTGAAATTAATAATAATAACAAAATAAAATAATTTTTTATCATAAAAAAGGTAGAAAATTTGTATTTTCTTTTACTAAAAAGGGAACTTTTGTTATTGATATTTCTTCTTTCTATAAGTGAAAGTGAAAGTGTGTCAATTCCTCCCCTCATGAGTCTGATAAATAAACCTATCAGACTATAGTGTAACGAGGGTTGTAACAAACCAAACAATTATAAATCCAACAACTTAATTTCAAGATAAATTTCTACCTTAAAAGAAAAACTCACAAAAAACTGTTCATAATCTAAATGTTATACCATTAAATATTTGTTCTTACTTTTTCAAAAACGTTTATCGATTTTTATTATATCCCATTTTTCAATTTCTCATCTTTATTATTTCAAGCAAAATTCTTCAAGACAGTAAACAACCGGTTAAAATGTAAGAAAAGAAAACCGGTTGTTTCATCCCCTAATTCTTACCACCTTTCGAATTCAAACCACATGAAAAGTCTTGAAACCGAATGCCATCAGAGTACGAATCGATAAACCAAAAAAACTGTTCTCAATGTCCCAGTTTGGTCTGCTCAAAAAAGCCGACAAAAAAGGGGGGCAACTTAATGAAGCGAATGAAAAAATAAGATCTGATCGCATTACTGGCATTAATGAACAAAAATTGATAGAGGAGCGAATGAAAAAGAGCGCCGCTGGAAGTGCGCTCGAGTAGTAAATACAAGGTGCAGTAAGTGTGCACGCGACACACGCCCGTCCAGCCGAGGGTTCTGTGCAACAAAACCGAATGTAGCATAATTGTCAGCGAATGCGCGTGCTCCCGACCGATGGGGAGACGCGCGACTATTTCGGTAACCTCGTTCCTGCTCTATCCAGTTAGTTGTCGGCATTCAAGTAAAACGCATCACGATCGTTGTTCCAAAAAATAATAAAAAAAATTAACTATGTCCGGTTGAAAACATTGTCACCGACCAAACCAACTCGTATACATGGAACCGCAATTGAACGTCCCAATCGACATTCACACCGAATACAACACGAGTCTGCAAAATCTCAAATCCATCAAGTTCAAGTAATCCGGCAGATCTGACTAGTTGAAAAAAAGAAGATGCTTGATTTTTGAAGGTCCAGGTTTCATGTCAAAATCAATTCCTTGAAGGAAAACGGACCAGTCGGCGTTGTAAATATCAGACCTAGAAGAAGAGCGCACTTTTGCAGGATCGCAAATCATCGTGGATTAAAATCTGGAGTGTCATTGATAAGCCCTCCCATAGCGAAAAAAATCTCGATTAAAAACGCGATTACAATCAAGATTCTACGACTATCTTCCAGCAGTATTACTATTAGAAATAATTTAAAGGAGTTTTGGAATTTTGGAATCTGAAAGGTTGCCAATTATTTGAAAGCAAAACAAATCGCTGTCTTAAAAGGCGATTTTGTGTTTGAGTCGAAGGCGATTGTTAAGGGATAAATTTTCGCGAATAACGAGACACGAGTTGGGTTCAAAAAGAGAATGGTGATTAAGTCAGAGGCTCCTAGGAATGGACACGAGCTGGCACCGCTGAACGAAGACCGCCCCAGGAGTAACGTGACTATCGCCGCTCCGAACAACCAAAACTCCGAAATTCCAAAGGGTAACAAGGACCAAAACAGGGCAGAATGGAGCGGAAAGATGCAGTTTTTTTTAAGCATCATCGGGTACAGTGTTGGTCTCGGCAACATATGGAGGTTTCCCTACTTTTGCCAACAAAATGGAGGAGGTTTGTTTTTTTCAGTTTTAATTTTTTCCTTTTTTTTAAACTTTCATTTGAAACTTTTTGAACTAATTTTTAAATTCAACTTTAAAATTGTAAATTTTCAAATTTTGTTTGTTGTTTTTTGATCTTCAGTTCGGTTCAGTTAGTAGGTTGAAACATTGAACATTGAACCACTGAACTTGAAATGTTGAATATGTCAAATTGTTGACAGACTCAAACTTTGCAAATGTTTTTTATTGGAGTTAGGATTGTTTATAAAATTGATAATGTAATTAAATCAATTGTTGATATGCTGAAACTTTTTCGTGTGAAATCAAATTATAGTACAATATAGAGCATTGTAACTGTGTTACATCGATACGGAGAACAATCAATAAGCAATCTCGGAGTGCTACAGGGATACTTTCAACATAAATAATGATCAGTTTTTTAAGGGAGGATGAAAAAGTGCAAATGTTGACATTTACCCTAGTTTTTACAGTTTGTCGATAAGGTGTTATATCAAGAAATTGTTATTATTTTTTATTTTTTTTATTGTTTCTTTTCAGTTTTGGTACACTAATTCAAAATCTAACCTGGAGTTAAGATAACAATATTTTATTATTGTCCAAGTGCGCATGCGGGGCTGGTGAAGATGGCACCGAATAGTACCTAACGATGTTCACTCCAGAGTCATTAAAAACAAACAGTTTTAAAACCCCATCTTTTCATTGTTTTTTGTTTGATAATAATATTTCAAAATCAATATACATTTTCGTTTATTCAAATTAGGAAATAAACGAAACAGAAAAATTGTCATGTTGAGTCATTTTGAAATGCATTGATTTTGCTTATGTAACTGCAAAGTGCATTATCGTAATAAAAATGATAATTTTCGTCGATAAAGAAAAAAAAAAAGTTCCATCAATTTCTGGGACAAGAAATGCATCGTGTTTGGCACTGAAAATTTCGTTGACATTACGATGAGTTGAAACAATGAATAATTTCACAGATACCGAACGGAGTATTCCGCGAACTCGTGTCGCACTTTTTCTCAGACATGTTTGCAATGCTCAATAACACTCGTGTTTATAAACCGTCTTGATTTAAACTTTTCCTTTGAAAAAAAAAGAACAAATCTACAAAATCGAACTTTTCCCTGGAGAGGGAGAAATGATTAAAAGTTGAAAAAAACATTACATTTAGAAATGTAAACATAATCAAAGAAATCAAAAATAAAATAAAGTAAACAGTGGGAAAAATCCAGCTTTTAAAAATAAAAAATAGACAATCTGGAGAAATGGGTATAAATAAGAGATGTGCAACATGATATTAATTTTAAACTGTAAACCTACGTGTCTCCATGGAATTTAAAAATAACAATTTAATCCGAAGCTTGCGTGAGAATGAGTGGAATGAGATCTCCAAGTGCATAGAAGATGCAGCAATAAAGGGTTTAGAAACAGGGAGGGGTAGAAACTCAATTAGCAACGGTGCTAATGTACACATTACACTGATAACAAACTGATCGGGAGCATTTAAAAGAGGTGACGTAAAAAAGACGTACACGAGTTCCGTCAAAACAAACGTCACAACATCCCCTTCCGAGACAACGCCAATAAATTATCTGCGTCTACACGGATTCAATTGGATCTATTTGAGTCCAGTTCCGGAATTATTTTTAAACTTGGCACCTTTTTCAGTGTTATTCATTTTCATTCAAATGTCAAACTCTGTTTCTCCTTTCAAAAATGTATTTTTACAATTTCGTGAACCAGACAATTTTGAAAAACAACTTCATTCTTGAACTAATGAGGTTTCGTCAATGTTTACAGTACAAAGGAATTCGTATTCTTATTTTTGGGGGGAAATTTCAGGTTCGCGAAAATGTTGCCCGTCTCATTTGATCCGTAAATGTTTATCCGCGGCACATAGGGTGGAACGAATCTTGGATTCTCAATGGAAATTTCCACTGGTTGAGGACAGCGCACCGATCGATTTTCTGCGAAAGACCCGCCGCGGCCGTTAACAATGTCTTTCAATAATAATATACAATTTAAAAATAATTATCTTTCAGCGAATCTTGCTTTTTTGCATGCGAACAAGTTGGAATTACAAATTAAGAGCAAATTTAAAAAATGTCAAATTTTGATTGAAATTTAATGTTGCAAAGGTAGAAAATGAGGACTTTTTTTTACTTTTTTTAATTTAGAAAACTAATTTTTAATTCTGTAAACAAACGAAAAATTGTCGTTTTGATTTTTTTGTTATTATAATTAGACATGAAATTTGCAAAGTGAAAATTAAAACCGACTGTTTTGTCACGTTTTTCGATTAAAAAACTGATGTTTTACGTGTAAAATGAGAAAAGAATTGTTTAGTGGATGGTTTTAATTTAATTTTGGTGTTGTTTATTTGTGTTATAGGAGCTTTCCTGATACCATTTTTCGTAATGTTAATACTCGAAGGGGTACCTCTGTTCTTAATAGAACTAGGTTTAGGCCAAAAGATGCGACAGGGTTCGTTAGGTGTTTGGAACACAATACACCCTTGGCTCGGTGGTATAGGCATAGCATCCTGTATCGTAACCTTCTTCGTGGCGTTATATTATAACGTCATCATAACTTGGTGCTTCTACTATTTATTCCAATCTTTACAAGTACGTATAAACAGCTTGGAACGCAAACTGTTTCACTATTTATTTACCTAACTATTTTTTACACTCAGAAAATTTATTGTTACAACTTTTTTTGTGTTCTCATCGCTAATCATCATTTTGTTAATTAGTTTTTCACCTGTTCTTTCTTTATTTTCAATAGTTTAATCTTATTATGATTATGAAATTGAAAATATGAAACGCGCTGGATAGAATGAATGTGACCTAATTTTTGGTAACCGAATTGAAAAACTCTGTGATCTCGCTGCGTGTTCAAAAGTTGTATTTGATCAATCGGCCAGTTTTTTGCGAACAATTTTCTTGTCAATTTAAAATATTTATGGAAAAATCGTTTGAATGAGTTATGTAATATAAAAATAAAGGCAGTAGGAGACGGTTGGAAGTATGAGAAATATTGGAGGATGAAAAATTGGAACGATTACTGTTGTTGGATAAAAGTGATTAAAAATATGGAATTTGATGAGTGAATCTATTTTAAACATTGCGTATGCAGTGGAGTTCGCAGTGAATAATGTCTGTTACAGGCCAAAGCGTGAGTGTGTGCTGGCATTGTAACGTGCATCGCACTCAGTGGGGTGTAGACCCCCACTACCGCTGCAGGGACTGATTTTCGAGCTATTTAGATCTGAGGTGGGCAGGTGAGCCTTTCTCGCCACTATTTAACTTTATTATCTTATCATTTTTTTTACTTAAATTTTCATAGTATGCTTATTAATGTTTTTTCAACATCAATTTTCATCTTAACTTTGTTAAAAATTATTTTAAAATTTTTATTCTCATTTTTTTTCATTTCAAACAAATAAATTTTGTTTTTAATCCATTCTTCATACTTATAATTGTTGTTATTGTGAGTTTGTTTTTAGTTAGTTTGATTAGAACAGTTGTTTGAAACTCGTTATATTATTGTAATACCAAATGACTGTTTTAAAATTTCTTTCATTACAGGTTTCATAAACTTTCATTCTGAAAACTCAAACTTTTCATCATCCTTTTTTTTTGTTTTTTTAACTGTTTAAAATTATCATTTTATGATCAGACCGGAAAAATATTAAGTTTTGCTAGGAAAGAAAATCGGGACTATTTAGGTCTCAATGAGGAAAAGATTTTCTGAGTGTAAAAATTTGCGACTTTGTCTAATACAGAAATTCATGATTACTTTTTTTATGTTCGTTTAGGCAATCACGTATAAATTTGGAGTGAGTATTTTTCTCGTTTATTTTTCATTCAAAATTCACAACATTAACATTAAACCAAGACAAACCAAAGAAAAAGGAAATTAAATTGCGAATGTGGTGTTTTAATAAAAGTGTTTGTTGCAAAGGATTTTCTAAACTGATAGATAACTTTTACACCCTAAAAATTAAAGAAAATAGTAACAATAAAAAACAAGAGTATCATTTGTCAGGAGTTGTGTTTAATTTTGGAATAATTGTTCGAAATCAATTGTCTAACCATAATTTAAACAGGAAAAGTTGCCTTGGGCTTCTTGTCCAATCGTAAACGATAAGCCAGTAGAAGAATGTGCCAAAAGTTCGGAGACTGCATATTTTTGGTACCGCACGACATTAGACGCAGCACCTTCTATCGACGATGGTCAGGGTCTTAAATGGTGGATCGTGATATGTCTTTTCTTAAGCTGGATCATAGTATTCTTCATTGTGATGAAAGGGATACAATCATCAGGAAAGGTAAAAAAAAAACAAATCAAAAAATGTCAAATCCCGAAAACATTATTTTTCATTCTTTTTTGGAACGATACTAAATGTTTTATTAATTTTTAGGTGGTTTACTTTACGTCCCTATTTCCGTACCTGGTTCTCACAATTTTTTTTATTCGTGGCATCACACTCAAAGGCGCAGGCGCCGGTTTAGTACACATGTATACTCCCAAGGTAATTTTTCAACAAAGTTGGAAAAGTAGAGTTTATTGATACTGTAAATGAACTGTTGTTTGAAAGTGGTTTCTTTGGTGTTTCTAGGTGGAGAAACTTTTGGAGCCGACAGTATGGTTGGATGCCGCAACGCAAGTCTTCTACAGCTTTGGCCTAGCATTTGGATCACTCATAGCTTTTGGAAGCTACAACACTCAAAATAACAACTGTGTTCGGGATGTTATCCTCGTGAGCATATGCAATGCTTTTACTGCTATTTACGCCAGCGTCGTTGTCTTCGCCATTCTTGGCTTTAAGGCGATGTCTAACGTCGACAAGTGCCTTGATAGGTATCATCTAAACTTAAAAAAAAACATAAATAAAATATTTTATAACTATTCTCTGTCAGCAAAAAAAAATTAACTTTACGAACGAATTTTAAGTCACATCAGTTAAAAAATCACGATAGGATTAATAATTAAAACCCAACTTGCAATTTCAGTAACCGCAACTTGCTCATTGAACATGGACTTCTAAGTATTAATTCCACTGAAGAGCAATACAAGCAAACAGTTGATAATCTTCACTTGAATGCTTTACCAGAAAATATAACATTAGAAAGATGTAGTTTAAGCGAACAATTGGACAGCGTAAGTAGAAATCGATATTTTTTCAATTTGCCCGAAAAAAAACTCACTCCAGTTGTAATGAAAAACATTCGGAAATAAGAATAGCACGGCAAACTAGATCGCTAAGACCGTGCCTCTGTCAAGGATAACAATCATTTTTCATTTGCAGGCTGCACAAGGAACTGGACTGGCTTTTATAGTTTTTACACAAGCAATTGTAGAGTTACCGGGGGCTCCCTTCTGGGCCTGTATTTTTTTCTTGATGCTATTAGCACTTGGTCTCGGATCTCAAATTGGTATTCTCGAGGGCATGCTCTGCGTTATCTTCGATATTGAGTTGTTCAAACGTATCAAAAAACAGTACATAACTGGTAAGACATGTTTTATTAACGCAACCCTCTTATGTAATATGATAAATAATGTATCTTTTGTCGAAGAATTTTTTATTGCAATTCTTAACAGATCAGTCTCTTTTCTTTCTCGTGATTCAAAGTTCGAATTTGATTATTGATATGGAAACATAACAATTTCTGTGATCTACACATAAAATGAATTACCCAAAAAAATATGACATTTCTGATTATGACACTGTTTTACTTTGACTTTTTTAGGGATTGTGTGTCTGATTTGTTTCTGTGTTGGTCTCATATTTTGCACCGGCGCTGGAGAGTACTGGTTGGAGATGTTCGACAGTTTTGCTGGAACGATCGGTCTTGTGATGGTAGCGCTTATGGAAATGCTGTCTGTTATTTTTATATACGGACATGAAAAGTACGTAACTACAAACTTTGTAATCTTTTATCAAACATTTCAAATGTGCAATAATTTATCATTCGAAAAAAAAATAATTGAAAAATGTTTGTCTTTTTAGGTTTACAAACGACATTGCAGAAATGACAGGTTACAAACCAGGGTGGTATTGGCAACTAACGTGGAGATTCCTAGCCCCAATCATCATGTTCTGTATCTTATTCTCAAGTATCATCTCGATGTTCCTTAAAAAACCTACTTATGCTGCATGGAATGCGAGCTTGGTAAGTTTTCAATTTCTGTTTTTCTGAAATAAAATTTGTTCTCCCAAAGAAAAGAAATTGAAATAAAAAATGTGTCTGCAAATCTAATCAAATTATTCCTCCAGGGAGCGACTGTACCCACAAACTATCCGAACTGGATTCTAGCAATTGCAATAGCAATCATTCTGATAGGAATAGCACCTATCCCCATAGTATTCCTTCTAAGACGATTCCAGTGTCTGAAACTCGATGTGGATATTCACCAGGGTAGCATTCGCCGAATCGACACCACCGTATCAACCAAAGAGATGATAGGAGACGTTGACGTAAGTACACGAGTATTGATCTTTCATTTGTGTTATTCCCCTCCACAAAGTCCATTTGAATTTTGGATTTATATCCTGCTCGAAATGGGGTTCTAATTTACCTTCAGATGTATTACTTACAATTTATCAGTTATTTGTTTGTTTGTTGTTTTAGAATTTGAACAATTAATAGAATTAGTAAGCTTGGCTAAGATTAAAAATAACAGATAGGTAAAATGTTAGTTAGGATAAAGCTTCAGTTAGGAATTTTTTTATTTACCAAATCTGTTTATCTTGGATAATCTATAGGCCTAGCTAACCGTCCCATATAAAAGCAGTAACAGCGGTGAAATATTTTCCATATCTGCTGTCCAAGTGAGTTGGTCCTGGTAAATGAATGTGAAATATTCATGTGCTATGTAGAACTCATACATTTTCGTTCGCAAAATTCGTCGGCCTCGTCTCGGACTCCTGACCCTTTTGTTTTTATTTGGTTTATGTGATTATATACGTTATTGTACTTCATTATTTCAATCATGAAAAAAGCCAGCAAAATCAAACACTCAAATTCGTTAGTTTGAAAATCAACTTCTATCAGACACTTTGCGAACATTTTGCTAGTATGAATCAACCATCAGCATGATTCATGACATAGCATGATTAAAAAAAATTTAATCGAACAAAAATAAGAATCGTAAATTTGAAAGAAAGTTGAATGTTTGCAATGAAGATAAAAAAACCATCATTAGTTGGAAAATTTTGAAAAGTTGTAGTTGATTTGTTATTTTCATTATGAAAATGTTTTCAGTTGGATGACTATCAGGATCGCTTAGGATGTTATCCCGAGGAAGACGAAGACGAGAATAGCGACGAGGACAACAATTGTAGTCGACATATAACGAACATTGCGGCGAACCAGTTGCAAGGAAAAGCTTTCAGGATGAAAGTGATGAACTATTAAAACGATAGCTCAAGCCTGGGATTAACATTTGAGTAGTCATAGTTTTGCTTACCAATTTCGAGGCAAAAAACAACCTACAAATTATACATAAACAGCGAACGAACAAACGGATCCTCTATTATTAAATTTACTACTTAACAAAATCATTCATGTATAAACAGTACAATTAGGACAAATTGTCAAAAAAAAGTCGTCTTCTGTTATAGGTATAATTTTATTTATTTTGTGATTAACATTGAATGAGTTTTTGCTGGGATTATTTATCATCGGTTTGAACATTTTTCTACGTTAATTTATGTATGAACAAAAATTTGTATGTGTCTAATAACAAAGTGTATATTATATAAGTACGAAATGAATAAACGAATAATTTTTAAATAGTAGTTTTTAGTGATCAGAGATAGAATAGGGGAAAGTAACAACGATTTTTCAAAAGTTAAATTAATTTATTAAGTCTTTCATTACATAAAATTCATCATCTTTATCGAAGACTAAAGAATGTCAATGCTTCAAATAGATGAGACAAGTTTTCGTCAACTGTGCATGACAACTGGGTTGCACTGAGTTTAGGATCCTATTTTGAAGCCTCCTCCAATATTAGCATCTGCTTTGCTTTTACTTGATCCACTCTACAGAAACATTAAATATTAATATTCATACTGTCAAAGGAAAAACATTTAACTACTTTTTTTGGCAAAATTAGTAAGATCATATGCCAAAGTTGCTTATCCAAATTTAATTTTTAATCATACAGATTCAGAAATCTTGATAGAGATCTAATTAGTTATTATCAATTATGCAAACTTACGCCTTTGGCTTTTCCACCTCCGCTTCCACTTCCGCCTCCGCTTCCGCCAATTCCACCACTTATTCCAATATTTCCTCCTCCATTACCGGAACCTCCAGCCTAAAATAATTATTTACATTATATTCTTTCTCTGAACAGAATGCTAATTGTTTAGATCCCGAATTAATAATATTTATAAAAAAATTATTTCTGCCTATCATGAATTTTGGCAGACTCATTTGAGATCGATGATATTATTTGCATGAATGTTTCCTCAACGAAATTACGACATTAAAAGTTGAATTTGAAACCAGTGTTCAAATTCTTTTGTGACAAGTTTTTTGAAACGTTTTTCATTTATGAAAATGTAATAATAGATTCAACTTACTGATCCACCTCCGCTACCTTTTCCTCCTCCACTTCCTTTTCCACCAGCTCCACCTTTGCTTCCACCACCAATTAAACCACCAATTGAAATTCCACCACTGGTTCCACCGCTGGCTTCGCCACTGGCACCACCACTGGTCTCTAAGCTGGCGCCACCTTTGCCTCCGCCATTTCCTTTTCCACCAGCTCCGCCTTTGCTTCCACCACCAATCAAACCACCAATTGAAATTCCACCACTGGTTCCACCGCTGGCTTCGCCACTGGCACCACCACTGGTCTCTACGCTGGCGCCACCTTTGCCTCCGCCATTTCCTTTTCCACCAGCTCCGCCTTTGCTTCCACCACCAATCAAACCACCAATTGAAATTCCACCACTGGTTCCACCGCTGGCTTCGCCACTGGCACCACCACTGGCGCCACCACTAGCTCCACCACTGGCCTCTATGCTGGCGCCACCTTTGCCTCCGCCATTTCCTTTTCCACCAGCTCCACCTTTGCTTCCACCACCAATCAAACCACCAATTGAAATTCCACCACTGGTTCCTCCGCTGGCTTCGCCACTGGCACCACCACTGGCACCCCCACTGGCTCCACCACTAGTTCCACCACTGACCTCTATGCTGGCGCCACCTTTGTTTCCTCCTTTCCCTTTTCCACCAGCTCCACCTTTGCCTCCACCTCCAATCAAACCACCAATAGTACCACCGATCGAAATTCCTCCTGAAACAGATGCTGATGCTGAACCAGATCCTGATCCTGATCCGGATCCTGAGATACTAGCTTCGCCCTAAAAAATATTGGAAGACTTGGTTTAGTTTTGGTGGCAAATTCGAGGCAACTTCACACACGGTTCTTCTAATAATTTTTAAAACGTACCGAGTTTCCAATAGATATGCCTCCACTCTGAAATGAAATAAATTTAAATTTTTAATATTATCGTTTTTCTTATTTTTTGATAGTTGTACATAAATTTTGTATTTACGGCAGAGTTTTCTCCACTGACTCCACCACTAGCTCCACCACTGGCGCCACCACCGATCTCTACACTAGCGCCACCTTTGCCTCCTCCGTTTCCTTTACCTCCAGCTCCGCCTTTGCTTCCACCTTTACCTCCACCTCCTATTAGACCACCAATTGTACCTCCTATCGAAATACCTCCTCCAACGGATCCTGATCCTGATCCGGATCCTGAAACACTAGCTTCTCCCTGAAAAAATTTAAAAAGTTGGTTTAGTTTTAGTGCTCGAATGAAATAGGATTGGAACCAATTTTGAGCTTAGAAGATCAAAATTTTTTACTATACCCTAAAAGAACTGATTGGTCTAATTTGTCCATTTGTCTTTCCAATTAAAAAATATTTCTATGCAAAACCTGAATCTTTGAAATAAATTGTGTTGGTATTCGACGAATCATATGAGACTGTTAAGTACATTTTGGATACTCAAAAAACCGAAAATAAATTTATCATAAATTAATTCTAGTACCGCGAAACTAACAAAAATAACAATTGCATCGCTAAAATATTATGAATAATGATTTGTGCAGTTTTCAAATAAATATAAATAAAAAAGTCATTGCAGTTTTAATTTTCAAATTGGACAAATTAATCCACTCGGTTCTTCTAATTTTGAAAACGTACCGAATGTCCAATAGATATGCCTCCACCCTGAAATGAACAAAAGTTGTATAATTAAATGTTATCGTTTCATTTGTTTTATTTTCCATAGTTGAAAATTAATTTTATATTTACTGCAGAATTTTCTCCACTGATTCCACCACTAATTCCACCACTACCACCTCCAATGATTCCGCCACCGATATTACCACCACCAGATGGTAGCTCGATTTCAGCTGAGACTGAACCTTCGGCGCTGTTTGACCCCTGCAATTATTTCAAGTCATTTTCATTCCAATTTTTTCAATATTTCAGAAATCACTAATAGATATTTCGGTTATGATAGTTACACTTCCTGAAATACTTGTTTCACCACTTCCTCCGCCGCTGACTGAACCACTGATTCCTCCACTACCAGAACCGCCCTAAAAATTCATATTAACTTCATTATTTTTGACTGCATGTTATAATTCCAAGAATCATGATTTTTTATAATTACTCCAGATATGTGTCCACCACCGTTGCCGTTTCCGCCGCCGCTGATATGACCACCAGTTGCTCCATTACCGCCACCGGATCCACCCTAATAAATATCACAAGTTTGTTTTTAACTTTAATTCCAATCGTAATGTTTATAATGGTAATGATAATGGAAATTTGATAATTACTCCATTGCCTCCACCACTTCCACCAGCGCCGCCGTGTCCGCCGGCGCTGATGTGACCACCGATTCCACCTATGGCACCGATAATATTACTAATGCTACTACTGATCGATTCAGCTACAGATTGTCCACCGGAGATTCCACCGGAGATTCCACCTTCGATGCTGTGTGACCCCTGCAATCATTTCAAGTAATTTATAATTCAATGTTTTTAGAAACTGCAGAAATTACTATAAAAGATATTTCGGTAAAGATAGTTACACTTCCTCCAATACTTGCTCCGCCACTTCCACTACCACTTCCTCCGCCACTGGCGCCACCAGAACCACCCTTAAAAATTCGTATTAAATTTATTGTTCTCGGACGTACGTTACAATTTCAAAAAAACAAGATTTTTTTTGATAATTACTCCTGATATATGTCCACTGCCTCCACCATTTCCACCACCGTTGCCGCTTCCGCCACCGCTGATATGACCACCGGCTGATCCGTGACTGCCACCGGTTCCACCCTAAAGAATATCAAAAATGTTTTTTTATTTTTGATGTATATTATAATTTTGATAATGATAATAATGATGAAAGTCTTTTAATTACTCCAGAGACTTGTCCAGTGCCACCACCATTTCCACCACCATTTCCACCACCGTTGCCGTTTCCGCTACCGCCTAAATGCCAACCGATTCCTCCGTGACCGCTACCGGATCCACCCTTAAGAACATTACAAGTTTTGTTTTTTATTTCTAACTAGCAAGAATCGGATCTATAAAAAATTAGTTCGTCCGAATGTTTGGTCCAAAAACGCCAAAATTTAATTATAGGGAATTGATAGAAACAATTAAACAATATTTTTCGTTTTAAATGAAAAAATTTCATAGAAAAAATTGTTAGTTCTACAATTTTATTATCGTTTCTATCAAGATTTCATATAGCTTACGCTACTCCTATGGGTTCGAATAATAAGCAGGATGTAAAAAAAGATCCTATGGTTATTTTTTGAAATTTTGCGGAACAAATCTATATACAAACAAACGGACTAACGGAGATAGATTAATTTTTTTTTTATTAATTTTAGTAGTAGGACAGGATAGGATTTGCAACACAATGTTGATACGATCATAATGAATAAATTTTTTCATTACTCCAGATCCAGATCCAGATCCTGATCCACTGCCACCAGCGCTGCCGCTTCCACTGCCGCTTCCGCCACCACTGATATGTCCACCAGCAGCTCCGTTACCGCCACCGGATCCACCCTAAAGAAAATTAAAATTTTGTTTTTCATTTTGAATTTGAATCACAGTGTTGATGTGATAATAAATAAAATTTTTAGTACTGCAGATCCTGATCCACTGCCACCAGCGCTGCCGCTTCCACTGCCGCTTCCGCCACCACTGATATGTCCACCGGCAGCTCCGTTACCGCCACCGGATCCACCCTAAACAAAGTTAAAAATTTTGTGTGTTATTTTGAATTTGTATCACTGTGTTAATGCAATAATAATAATTAGAATTTTTAAGTACTGCAGATCCTGTTCCACTGCCACCTCCTGAACCGCTTCCACCACCGTTACCGCCACCGCTGATATGCCAATCAATTCCTCCGGTATTGCCAGCAGATCCACCCTGAAGAAATAACAAATTCCATTTTTGATTTTTGATTTGCAACGTAATGTTGATGATGGTAATATTAATGAAAATTTTTCAATTACTATCGATCCTTTTCCTCCGCCATCACCTGATCCTGAACCGTGTGTTCCAAGTCCAACATTGCTCTAAAAATTGAAAGTTCGGTAACAACATATTGTTAGTAAATGAAAAAAAAATTTAATCAAATTCTTTTAAATTCAAACTTTTTGAAAAGTGGTGTATTTTCAATTTTAAAAAGTTGGAAACTATTTTTCGAAAAGATTTGCAAGAATTTGATCCTAACGAAGATTTTTCAAAACTTGTGAAAGAATTTTGGTAAAAATGAAAAATTATATTTACCGATCCACTGATAGAACCGCCAATGCTAAATCCCTGAAAATAAAAAACAGAATAAAAATAATTGTGCCGGGTTTTTGAAATAAGTGAAAAATGAATACTTCTGGTATGCAGATTCACACCTCTGTTTATAATGTGCTATAAAAATAAAAAAGTCACATACTCAATGTAGAGGAACTTAAACAAAGTAATTGATTTGATTTAAAGTCAATGAATGACTATCACATGATGATTGCAGTTGAAAAGTCCGATGATTCTTGGGATGAATTTCGTGAGGTCGAAATGATGTGAAAAATGAGAGTCACTTTTGCCAACATACCGCGTTAAATGCCTAGAAAATGACGAATAATGTTTGAAAATTATTGACACTTTATTACATTGACATTTTATTCGCTATTGACATTTAAAAATGTCAATTTTTTCTTTACACTAATTTAGATACAATTTTTCGCGTTCATTTTGCATTACCTGTTGTATCAATCCTTCGATTCCGCTATTAAACTAAAAATGGAAAAATTGTTTGTTAATAAAGTGTCGAATATCAAAGACCCTTTTTCTTCTATAAACCAAATTGTTTTAATTTTTTATTATTATTTTCTTAGCAAAAAAAGAACTGATTGAAAATATTGGAAATAAGTTGTAAAATATCCACAAAGTTGTAGATAATATAAGTAGTTCAAATGATTTTTGTTCAGGCAAGGTGTCAAACAAAAAAACTGACTTTCATCTCATTTCAGTCTAGAAGAGACATTTTTTTAATTTAAAAAAAAGTAATGAAAATGTACCTTTAAGTCGCTATAAAAAGAAAAACCAGCAGGAATGGTCTGGAAAAAGGGCAAGATCTTGTTAAATTGATGAAAATGAAGACGAATGAAAATTCATGAAAAATCATTCACTCTTCACTGGGTGATCGAACAAAAAAAGTTTCAAAAAAACAACAACAACAACAAAACAAAAACTGAACGAAAAATTGATCTGAAAAGGTTCGAATTCTTACTGAAACACTTGACACACAAATTAGAGCAACAACAAACGTATTAAAAAGTAGAATCTTCATCTTTGCAAAGTCACTACACGTTCGAACTAATTGTTAATCAAAGACTAAGTACAAATACGCGAAGCAAGCATTTATACGGTCGGTTTTATTCGCAGCTTTTTTGTAACTTTTGCGTGAGTTTATTTTGCTTCGTTTATCACTCGGGGCATATAATATGCAATGGATTTTTTTCGGCATGAAAACCAAACATCTGTTTAAATTGCGATTAAGAATTTGAATGATCAAATGTTTGGTTCGGGATTACGTCGGTTTACAAACAATAAATTTTCAATGCAATAGGGAATCAGCACGATAGCTGTATTTACAGAAGCGTGACATAACGTTCAGTTAAGACATAATTCAGATAATCTAATTTTTTGTTTTGGAAAATAGGAAGGTCGACCCCACATAGACTGTCATGTTATTTCATTGCGATATTTTTTGGCAATAATTTCGCAAGTTGTCAGAGTTTGTTTTTTCTTCAATTTTTGGAATCTTTGATCTCATAAGACACCTGATAACAATCAGATTAAAACAATAAACTCATTAAAAATTCTGCCAAAATTATCATTAGCTCAAGTTTGAAAATCACCAGTTTTGTACATTTTCTTTTATGAAAACAAACTGCAAAACACTTTGTTGAACAAATGATACTTTTCTTGATTTATCGTTTTGTCATTTTCTTCCTTGTGTTTCTAAGAAGCATAATTATGTAAAAGTAATATAGCAAAGCTTTTGATAACTTTTGACGATTCCAATGATATTACTTTTTCGAAATGTAATCATGCATTTTATAACTCCAAAAAGTACCTATTGACCCAATCAAACTTGAAACTTGAATAAAAATCGTTTTGTTGTTGCTTGTCAATAACACTAAAAAGCCGGACGGGACAATTTTCTCCCATTGCAAACTTAAAATGTGCCTTTTTCAACCAATTTTTTTAAATTTTGTGACTTTTCATCATTTTGTTGTAGAAATATGTACATGAAACAAATTTTCGAAAATTTTCAAAACTACAAAAATATTTTATGTTTTACCTCAGAATCTAGGCGGGACATTTTTGTTCCGTTTGTACTCTGAAAATTATTTTAATATTTATAACCATTAAATTTGCACAAAAAATAATTATTAATGACAAATAGACTTTTGTTAAAATACAAAAATACGACTGTCAAAAAGCTACATCGAAGGTACATTGAAAAATATTATCTTTTAAGAAATAATATTCTAACAGATTCATGTGGGTTTATTGTTAACAAAAGTTGTTATAATAATAATAATTTTATTTTGCTTTCGGATTTAAGTCCGAAGCCCATAAAAATGGGAAAGAGTTCGCATTTTTCACTTCATTTCGGATTTTTCATTTTCATCAGAGATACACACATTTTTATATGATGAATAAATTAATAAGACAAATTTGTCCAATCATGCGTCCGAGGGTACAAAAAATTGCAGACTTAGTGTTAAAAAGAATACGAGATATTAAATGAACAGAAAAACAAGAGAAAGTTATGTTAAGCAATCATTGAAAACAACAATTTTCAATTTCAACGTGAATTAATTTTGATTAATAACTTTTTTCGGACATTGCATCATGCTGACAAATATTTCAAAATTTTCCCATCGCGACTGAATATAGCAAATGTTATCACAGATTAAACTTATTTACGCCAGGAAACAAAAATGTTTAAGGATTAATAAAACGTCTTATCTCTTTTCTAAGAAAAGAAATGTCAAAAACACGTATGCCGGTTCTGTTTGTGAGTCTTACAACATTTATCAAAATGCGCGAATTTTGTGGATTTAGCAGTTAGTTTTAAATCCAGACACGTTCCCCACGGAGTGCTACGCACTTCATCACGTGATATCATCTAAGAAACAGGCAATAAGTTTTGTCAATGAATATCTTTATGATGGCAAGTCATTTCAAATTATAACTTTACGATGCAAGAGTTACGAAAATAATATTATAAAATGTTTTTCCTTTTTTAATCGTTATCCAAACAGCAATTTTAATAACAAAATGATAAATTGAGAGATAAACAAGTTGTTTTAGGAAAATGAATGTTTTAAACAGCTTGTAATGTTGTAATATTATATATTTTTTGTTTTTACATTGTTTTCACACAGTGAAGATTTTTCATGATTTTGTTACATCTACAAATACAAAACATAAGCACATCGGAATTTATAAGATGTTCATGGTACCATGAAAATACTGTACAATAAAGTATAGCAGCGAACAAAAGGTGTTATTCTTTCTTTTTGCTTCAACAGCATCTATCAATTTTATATATCATTTGTGTTATAATTTTATAAGTGAAATATTTTGCACATTATTCGAATATGCAAGGTTGAAGTGAACCTTAGTGGATATCTTCTGGATTGAACATGCCCTGGAAAAGATAAAGTCAATTAATAATCGAAGTCTTGATCATGACAAATAAAAGAAATCAGACAATCAAAAAAAATTAAAAGGTTAGTGAACTATGAAATCATGATATACTTATACTCAAAAAACTATTACATTTGTTAATCTTAAAATTGCGAAAGTATTCCCTTGTACTTTTGAGGAGAAAAATAAAGAAATTAGAAGATGAAAATGAATCAGAATTTCAGATCATCGATGTTTTACCTTAGCACGTCGTAATATGGAATCTTTACTGGCGTCGTAAGGGTGATCTTTACTTGGAATTTCTAAAACAGAAGGGATTGGCTGTGTGTGACTGTCGATAACATGTCGAATCATCTCTGCGATCTGTGAACAAATAATTATGGTTAATGAAATGTTAAGTAGTGAAATAACAATAAAAAATTAACAAATTCAAAACTTGAACAAACTACAACAATTGTTTTTTCCAATTTAAAATTGAATAATTAAATATATTCCCATTGTTTTTCATTTATAAAGATACATTTTTTTCAACTTAAGCGATGGCTTTGTGTTGGTGTTCGGTTAGTTTGATGTGCTTTTTCAAATTATTTTCAAAAATTCAAAAAGTTTACAAAGAATTTATTGTTTCATTACAGCTTCGCTTCGCGCGCGTAGAAATATAGTTGAGCACATGGCATTATTGTGAACATTATATAAAATAACAAACCAAATGTAAATTAGCTTTTATTTGTTTCATTGTGCAATTTTTTTATTAATTGAAAGAAGAAATAAGATCACACGTGAATCACAAGTGAATTACATGTAACTTTCATCAAACACGACTGACGATACGGCAACAGCGAATTTTTTTTTATAGAGGGGGTAAAAAGAAGACCGAATTGTAACTTAGATGATAAAAAATTTGAATATTATTTGCAAAAAAAATAAACAATTCCAAAAGTGTACTTTTTAACGTATTTTTGCTTATTAACTACGATGTGTAGAATTTAAAGCAACTATTTGTTATAACATAATTTGCAAAAAACGTAAACAACATTTTTTTCTTTATTTGGCGTTTTTCATTTTTAAAATTATTATTGAGTCCATTTGAGCAACAGTCACATTCAACTCTCTGAATAACAAGGATTAAGATTTCAAAGAAAATGTTTCACTTTGAATTTTAATTTTGACCACTCGGTCATTTCAATTAAACAAATTTTTCTTTATTTTACTTACATTTTGATTGATCAAGATAATGTCAATATCATCTCTTCTGATAAACCGTTTGAAAGTGTCCTCAATCTCACTGACTGGCGTGTCTAAAAATTTTTAATAATTTAAAATAAAAAACATGTTTCCAGTAGAATAACACAAACTCAAAAAAATATTTTCCGTAACTAACTTTTGTCAACAACCATGAAGTTGGGATGTCGGTTCTTATTGATTTCACCAACACCACCCAGAAGGAATCCCACACAGGTGTCCTGCAAAAAAACAATAAAATAACAGCGTCAATTTTTCATTTCCCTCAAATCAATATGTGCATCGAAAAAAAAGCAATTATTTTTTGACTGATAAGGATACCTCGTCTCCTATAACAGCGAGCAACTTTCCTTTTCCAGCGGAATGCAAAGCCATCTTTTCAGTTCGTCAAATAAGATTTGATCAACGAATTCTGATTTCTGCAATAAACTGATAAATGATTTCGGAACAGTTTCAGCGATTAGATTTTTCTGTTACCACGCACAAGTCAGCTGACTGCAGCTGACCAAACGTCACAACGTCACACCTTGAAGGTTTCCAAGATCATTAAGATAGCAGCGCAAAGCACTAGATTCTAACCGACCAATCGCTGACAAGGCGCGAGTTTCAATTTTCAAACACAAACAGAAACAGGTACAATGAAACAACACCATTTGAAATTCAATAAAACGTATATTTTTTAATAAAAAAAAGAAATATAATTTATGTCATCTCTTATTTACACGTCATTTTAGGCAAACAAATTGAGCAAATCATTTCCCTAAATATGAAACGAAGCATAATTTGAAACATCTACAAAAATATGACGACAATTTTTTCTGTTGATAGTTTACATCTCTTAACATTAATGGTGTCAATTGTAACAAATCGATCGGTAGAGCATCTCTTAAGAAAAAACATTATCCTCGTGTATGACATTATTTACAAACATATGAAATCGCAATGATAATAATCCTCCTGTGTTTCTTATCCTAGGCCAGTTCTCCTTTGTTCTTAGTTTCTGCGTAGAACTGGTTGCCGCCGCTCTTCGACGTGGGGGTGGTCGTCGACGAGTTAAGTTGACGCATGAGTATATAGACAACGGCCTCATACGAGGCCATCATTATGGCCGTGTTTGGTATCTGCCTTACGAGTTGGATTGAAAGCCCACGATACAATCCTTTAGGACCTTCTTCATTGTAAACTGTTATTAACGTTTGCCAAAATCCTCGGTACTTGTTACCTTCTTCGCGTAATCGAGTTCTTGCAACTTCTGCAGAAAAAAATATTCGTTATAGTCACACTTTAGACGAACCTTTTTCTTGACAGTTGAAAGATTTGTGGATTTGTTAATTTTGTTAATTTACCATGTGGATAAGCAGTGCAAGAAGCAACAGTTTTGGAAAACGCGCCTGCAGCCATAAACTCTAAGAAGTCTCGGGAGGTTTTTGAATTATTGTCGGCACTGTGAACGTCTGTGGATCTGTGAGTTATCAGCCAGGCTTTCACTGCTTCATAAATAACAAAATGGACTACTGTCTCGCATATTCCGATATACGATGCTACGATACCTTTGTAAAAACCTAATATACCCTAAAATTGAAAACAATGTTGAATTACATGTTTTAATTTGTGATAATAAAAGTGAAAACGAAAAGGGGAAACATGTACCAGTGAGTGACCATTTACAGAATTCAAATTGCTAAATTTTTCCTCTCGAATGGTATTAATAAAAATTTAATAGAAAGAGAAGAACAATCTGAGATTTTTCATATAATTGCGTTGTTTGATAAATAATTGAAATAATATTTGAAATTTATAATGAAAATAGATGATATATTTTCATAAAACTATTTATTTTATATTTTGCTGTTTACGTGTGATCAGTAATTTACTAGTACATCTACCCTATTCGTCGTTCGAAACTTACTGATTTCTTGTAAATCTTTTTTATACATTCTATGGCACTTGGTCGTTTTGTTTGGTGATCTAATTGCAACCTGGTTTTCACAAACCAAATAGGATTAGTTGCTGTGCTTGCTACAAAACCTAAAAAAATTATTTGAATGGAAATGTATACATTATTTTCTTGTAATTTAAAGGTATTGAATATTGCATTTCTTTTAAATTAGGTACCTGCACAAAAGGCGGAGCAGACATGGACAACAGGACTGTCTGGAGGAAGACACGTATTAAAGAATGTCTTGGTTTGTGAATAGGTACAAAAGTAGATTGCTCGTGAGGGAGCGACGCCAACCAAATTCGGTCCCAAACCCTTAAACAATGCTTTTGATCCTTCGTTCCTTATAATATATTTCAAGCATTGTACTAGACCTGGGGAACTAGGTAAATTTCGTGGGTTACGACCTGATGGTGACACAACACCGCAATGTGACAGTGCTATGAAAGAATACCTACATTCAAATGAGAAAAAAAGAAAAAGAAACAAATTTTCACGTGATTATCATAACTATCGTATATAATTTTTAAGTTACAAAATTTCCAACATTTCACTAAACAGATTTCCAACCAATCCCCAGAACTAATTTTTCATCGCAGAAAAAATTAGCTTTCAGTTTCAAGTTTCTTTTTCAATCTTTCAGAGTGAAATGTTCATTTCTTCTTTCATTGTAAAGTATTGAAATTAATTAGAATGTTTTTCTTTGTTCTTCCAAAAATGTTGGTTTTTGAACGACGAAAGATAGGATGAAGTACCTGAGATATTTTCCTGTGCATAATTTTCTATTGTGCTGCGGATTTCCCAATGTTGTATTATTATTGTAATTTCCTGGTTTTGAGTTTTGATTTCCCGATGGGTTGAAACCAGATGAGGATGATTGAAGGCGCGTCTTCACAACTTCAAGAGGACATGTTACAACTGCTCCGACCGTACCAGCAATTCTGCAAACACATTTTTCGTCAGTTGAAATTAAAAAACATCTTTGCAAAATTGCAGCAAATCAAGTTTTTTATCATTTGTCAATTTAAAATTTTACGTTTGAAATTTTTATTGAAGTCGCTTTTGAGATAAGAATCAAGTAAATTTCCACTCATTATAATTCAAAACTAAATCTACCAATTTATTTGTATTATTTTTTTTTTTAGACAATAAATCATGCTTTTACGAATTTCCTTTGAAATCAGTTATGAAATAACGCTACAATAAAGAAACTATACAATGTTATTTCAATTCATTATTGTTTTCTCTATCAAAAAAATTTAATTATAATGATTCAACATTTGATTCAATTTGAAATCAATCACGTCAATCAAATTAACAAACATTTTTAAATTAGATTATTATATCAATATTAATTTACAATTCTAATTTTCACTTCTCTTTGATATCAATATTAGATCAGAAAAATTCATTTCTTTTCGATAATCGTTAACAATTTCGCGATTAAATTTGAAAGTCAAAGAAAAAAACAAAAACAAAATTAAACTCGTTATCATATCAAGATTTCGTTTTCATTTCAATCGTTTGCAAATGCATTAAAAATTTAAATTCAAATCAGAATCAAAAACTTAGTTCAAACATGGACTGAATCAATCAACTTGAATAATTGAATAACAAGCCGTACCTCGTTCTCGAATTTCATCCTAAAAATATGCAAGTGAAAAACAATATTGTTATCGTGAAGTAAAAGTGCGTATAAAAATCTTGATCTCAAATTCTCAATCGACTAGTCGAGACAACAAATAAATAGAACGATGTCCAACGCTAGAAAACCTGAACGAAAAGAATCAGTGCAAATATAGACAAAAGCTATAAATAAACCACGCTTTGTATACCATCAACAATTGATACAGCCATTTGTTCGCGAATTATCAAAAACATGTCAACAAACTGACAAAACCGGAATGATTAACTGCAAAGTTTTGTAAACACCAACAAGTCAGCTCGACGTAATAACAAATAGACAAAACTTTAAGGTTGGATTATGTTGTTGGTGTCAGACAAAACTGATTAGATTAAAATATTAATTTATCATCGTTTTGCAAATGACGTTTAAAAACGTTTCGCTGACACCGCTTTATTATTGAGCAGCAAGAAAATAAATAAATAAACAAACCCACCCTCCAGCAATGAGATGTATTACAGTGTCCCATTGTGACATTCTTCGATGATCAAAATGCTTGTATTATCGACACTCGTTTAACTTCATTCACTGGTATACTCTTCTTCAAAACAGTTCTGCAGGGTTGCAATTTTATCCTCTCAATTTCACACTCGGATTGTTTAGTGTTTGTTTTTGTTATTGTTTCTTTATTTCAGGTAAAAAATAATCAACGTAGATAACCTTCCGAGTGTCTGAGTTGCACAATATCTGTTTCCTCCTATGAATGCACGTCTGTTCATTGGTGTTTACGTACGTACGTCGGTGTTAATCGTACACGTATGAATGATCTCGTGTGTGCGCGTTTGTTTTGCAGAATATACCGGGTTGTAACGTCGTAATAACGAGGCCGGTACTCGCCGCGGACGTCTATTCTTAGATCCACGATTTTCTATTCCCACTCATCTTGTTTACCAACACCAAAAAAAACGCTGATAATCGCTTGGATCGATCGCGTATCATTCGACACACTGTACAAAATTAATCAAAACAACTTATTACTATTCGCAAAAAAAAACAAAATTCAACTCCCTCTCTTTTCACCAAGATGCGCACAAAAGTACGACAAACAAACCGTCTGTGTTTTGGTTAGTTTTAGGAACACGCAAATTGGTTTTCTCTCTTTAATCTTTGTAGTAAGAGAGAAAAAAAGACATTTGTTTTTTCGTCGTATTTTCAAGGTCATTCTAGGTTATTTTTAACAATTCTTTATATTGTTGACCGATCACTTGACGTGTAAACAAAGTTGACCTTCGCTGTTTTGTTTTATTTCATTTGTTTTTGATTGTTGACTGTTGGTGTCGCCGCTATCGACGGTTTTTGAAACTATGTTTTCGTGTGTTCGAAAAAAATAGCGGCGACAAAGATAGTAGATTATGTATATGTTATGTTGTACAAGGATGTACGAGGGGTGTTTTTGGTGCGTTTTTAAGGTTTCTGATTGGTTGACATTGCTTATAGGCGGGAAATTTTGCCGGGAAGACGTCAAGACGCTGGCATATTTTATAGGTTGGATGAGCCAATTTCTTCCAAGATTACCGAAATTACAGAAACTTGGAATATCCCAGATTGTTTAAGATGTCGAAAGTCAAACCATTAGATTATACCAAAGATCGAGGTAAGGATATCTAAAAAAAAAGATGAAATTTAAACCGCACCCAGAATTTCAATGAAATTTCGGGTATGATGAGAAATTATAGATTTTTGGCATTTTTTTGTTATTATTTAATTAGAAATATTTTAAAAACTTTTTTGTATTTAAACAATGTTTGTTTTTATGACAATTGGATTGATTGAAATTATTTTTTCAGAGTCTTTAAAGACGTTTTTGGAGGAGTTCAACTTCTATGACGACGATGGAAACAAAATTTTTCGATATCGAGAACAACTGACGAAAATCGCTCACAGGGAAAAAGTTGATCTGGTGATTGACTTAGCCGACGTGGAGGAACACGATGCAGCTCTCGCAGATTCCATCAGAAACAATGCCAAACGTTACATGAACCTTATCGCACAGGTATGCAATATTTTTTGGTGATGTCCATTTGTATTCAATGGTCCCTGAATGCGAAACAAATAAATATAATATAAAAAAAAAACAAACAAATTTTAATAGTTGTTATAACAAAATGAGGGCCTTTATGAAAAATTCCAAGCTTTTGAAAGGTTTGGAATTTGGCTTAAAGGTTGCTCAGACATTACTCATCTGCAACTTGCCTGGCGATTAACTTCTGAACGAAGTAGAGTGCAATTTTTGAGCAATGTTTAAGTCGTCTAATTATAAGTCGTTTAATCGCCTACATTAAAAATAAAAAATTAAAAAAAAAATATTCTGACGGATTAAAATATTTAAATTTTTTCAGTTGATAGAAGAAATTCTACCAAATTTTAAAGAGCGAGCTGTACCGGCAAAGGACTGTTTGGATGTTTTTATTGAACATCGTTTGTTGACCCAACAACGCAACCAACTTCCTGGGGATCAGAGCGCCAATGTTACAAAATTTGCACCTGAACTTTTACGCAGATAGTACGTTATTTTTTTGAATTCATTCCTCAAAATAAATATTGAAAAATAGAAATATAAAAAACATTCTAAGAAAAGAAATATTAAATCAATCTTTTTTTAGAAAATAACTTTTGTTTGCATTTAAATTACATATTACATTTTTTAATTTCAGTGAAATCTGTTTCAAAGACTCCACAGTCGAGAATTCTGAAAAAGAGCAACAGGACAAAACTTTTTCCGTTCGTTCACTGTTGGCTGAACGCATTGGAAAAATTGTAACTGTCAAAGGAATAATAACGAAAAACACAGAAGTCAAACCGCTTCTATGTGTAGCTACGTACACCTGCGACCGATGTGGTCGTGAAAGTTCCCAAAAAGTAATATTTTTATTATCAACTCGTTACAGATTGAATAATATATACTGTTGTCATTTTTTATTAATGCGTGATAGCAAATTTAAATTTTATAATTTATTTTCAGGTCACTTCACTTTCTTACATGCCACTGAACAGTTGCGAAAGTGATGATTGCAAGGCTACTAAATCAGGGGGCCGACTTTTCTTCCAAGCTAAGGGATCTAAGTTCATCAAATTTCAAGAACTTAAACTTCAAGAGCACGTAAGTAGTTTAGAAACAACATTTTGTTCCATTTGCGGTTTCTTCTTTTTGAACTGTATGTTTCTAATTTGTGTAAATTTTTCTATTTTTTAGAGCGACCAAGTTCCTGTAGGTCACATTCCTCGTTCGATCACAGTTTACTGCAGAGGCGAAGTTACAAGACAATGCCAATCCGGTGACCATGTCATCCTTACTGGCATTTTGTTTCCAAGATCTCAAGAAGGGTACCGCAGCATGCAAGGTGGAGCATTCGAAACTTTCATCGAGGCTCATGTTAGTAAAATATTGTTTACTTGAAATTCAATCAGACCTTTTTTTCGAACTCAAATTTTAATTTAAATGTTGAACTTTGAACCTTCAATTTCAATTTAAAATAAAATTATTTTTGCAGAGAATCAAAAACTTAGGAAATTCCGACGACAGCGGTTCAGACGGCTCTAACGAATTGACCGACGAAGAAGTTCAAATCTTGAAAGAACCTGAAATTTATCACAAGCTAGCCAAATCAATTGCCCCAGAAATTTATGGCATGGATGACGTGAAGAAAGCTTTGTTACTTCTCTTGGTTGGTGGAACTGATAAATCAACAGGAGACTTGAAAATTCGAGGTAACAAAGAGCAGGCAAAAATTTTGCCTTTACAAACTAATAATTCAAGTTAATTACATTAAAAAAATTGAAAGGAAATTCTAAAACAAGTAGAATTCTTAAAAAAAATGTCAGAATTCAAGAATTTAATGATTTGTTGTTGATTTCAGGTAACATAAACATCTGCTTGATGGGTGATCCCGGTGTGGCAAAATCTCAGCTTCTCTCCTTCATCTGTCGTTTATCACCAAGATCACAGTTCACAACAGGAAGAGGTTCTTCAGGCGTCGGTTTAACAGCAGCCGTTGTGAAAGATAATTTGACCGGTCAAATGATGCTGGAGGGTGGGGCGTTGGTTCTCGCCGACCAAGGAATCTGTTGCATTGACGAATTCGACAAGATGGCAGAGGGCGACCGAACAGCTATCCACGAAGTCATGGAACAGCAAACCATCTCCATCGCCAAGGCTGGCATCATGACCCGATTGAACGCAAGGGTATCGATTTTGGCAGCTGCCAATCCCGCTTATGGCAGATACAACTTGAAACGATCGATTGAACAAAATGTCAACTTGCCTGCTGCTCTCCTGTCGCGATTCGATTTGCTTTGGCTTCTTCAGGATCGAGCTGATCGTACAACTGATGCCAAGTGAGTGATTTGATTTTCCTGTAATATTTTGAACGAGAACAAATTTGTCATTGAAATGTTTCACTTGTTTCAGGCTTGCCGCACATATTCTCAGAGTCCATAGAAATTGTGAAGAGCCTGTTAAGAAAGACGATTTCATTGATATGGATTTGCTGAAAAGATACATCCGAGTTTGCAAAAAACGACAGCCAGTTATTCCTGAGACGTTGAGAGATGTTATTGTTGGTGCGTAACCTTTTTTATAGAAACAAATACATTCCTGATCCTATCCAGTGACTTTTAGACTGAGATTGAATTTCTCACGAATTTCCTGATCAATTAGTTTGTTAAGAATTTAGAATATCAAACGATATTGTTTCATTTCAGATACGTACGTTGAGATGCGAAACAAACACCGTCCAGTTGACGGCCAGAAAAATGACAACAAAGTTTTTACATCACCTCGTAACTTGTTGGCTGTTCTGAGATTGGCAACGGCGCTGGCCAAGCTGCGACTTGTGGACGAAGTCGACCGGGAGGACATCGAAGAAGCAAACAGATTGATAGAAGCTTCGAAATCTTCCATCAATCAACCTGAAGAACAGACTAACAGAGGCACGACTGCCACTCGGTTGCTTCAACTCATCAAGGATATCGCTGGGAATCGTACGAGTGTTCGAGTTGCTGACATTATGGAGCGTGCTCAGAGCAGAGGATTCAATCCCGCCCAAGTTAATGAAATCATCCAAAAATATGAAGACGCCAACGTTTGGATTCTCAATCAAGCAAAAACTGCTCTTACCTTCATCGATTAGATAAAGTTATTAAGTTTGCATAACCAATTTTCTCTTTGAAATTGGGTAACTGCGTTTGTACTTGCACCACAAAGTAATATTAGAGCATTGAAACTGAAATTTTTATTTAAAATTCAAGAATTGTTGAGACCTTTTGTAACAAGTTTGAATCAAAGTAAAATTAATGTTATGGTAATAAATACTAAGTAATAAGGTTTCTGCGAGTTACATGTCTGTGGTTTTTATAATCTTATTTTTCAAGTTTTTTATTTGTTTATGATGATATTATTTTTTAAGCTTTTGCTGTGTATTGAAATGAGATGAATCTAGATGTACAATGATTTGACAATTGGAACAAATAAACATATTTTTCAGAATGAATGTTGTAGTTTTTTCATGATATTTGATAGAGTTACATTTATAAGTTCCGTTCATTGACACTTAAGAATTGGGATAAAAGGAAGAGGAAAAATCAAAGTAATTATTTTAACTCTTTCTGAAACACTTGTACTCATTTGTTGATGATTAAAAGCGATATGTAACGTGCGTATTAGACGCAACAGGTATCTGCTACCAACATCCAGTTGATGTTCGAACATCATTCTGTTAACAACTTTTGAAAATTTAAAGTCACACTTTGTTTGTCTCAGTTTGTAATAAAAAATCTAAAAGATGTTAAAATAAAGTATGAACTTTGAGAATGTGATAATCTCATAAAAAACTTGGATTAAGATGAAGTTGCTGAACTTATCAATAACTTTGTAAGTTATTATAAAAAAATTAAATGACTAAAATTTTATTTATCAAAAGTCATTGGTAAAAATGAACTTAAATTAACTGAGATATCTAACTTTGGCATAATTTTGAAAAGTAATTCAGTGACTGATTTATCAGCTTTTCGTTTCTCAAAGCAAATAAGATTCATCAGTCTTACAAGGAATGTTGACTCAAAAATTTAGACTCCTTAGCGCTATTATGCAATAGAAATTGTTTCATCCAGTTGAAAATCAGTTTGAACAAAATTCACTTATACATTTTCCAATGGAAAAAACCTATGATTATTCAAAACTGTTCTCTTTTCTTTTTCAGTTTAGTATTCGTACAAATTGCGAGATTTAGTGAGGCAGAAACACGGTACTCAAAATTCTGCAACTTTAATGAATTTCAGGATTCAAACAAGTCCAAATCTTGCTTCTTTGACATCAATGCTAACTTTTTATTGTGCAAAAATGGTACACATAATAAATGGATTGGAGGGTACGTTGTAAATTTTACGATTTAGAAATGAAAATAATTACATAAATGCAATTATTTCACTGCACTTCGCGCCATCTTTCCGCGTCTGCGAAGAATTTCTTCGTGTTATTCCTAGGCTGGCATGAGAAACAACATTTCGCGTCCTTGTTATGGAATATATTGTTTTCAAATTGTCATTTTTTATTTCAGGTCAAAAGTTGAGACTTTGGTATTGTGTGATTTACCCGACTTAAATTTTAATCCGAAACTGATACTTCAGAAATTTCCTAATTTGAAACACCTAACAATAGCGTACAGTAATTTAACAACTCTTCAGTCTTTTCCAGTAGAAACATCAAAAAAACTGAAGGTGATGATTTGTTTACTAATAAAAAATTTCAAGTGTACAAAATTTGTCATACAACAAAGATTTTTTGTAGAAAATAGAAATTGTAAATACGAAACTTCAAAAAATTGGGACGAACTGTTTTTCAAAATTATTGTCATTGAAGGATATTGATCTCCGAAACAACACTCTCGAAAGTATTACTCCGTCTGATCTGAACTCGTCTTCATTGCAAAAAGTTTATCTGTATGGTAAGTTGAAAATGTAATAAAAATTCATTAGACAAATTAAATTTGAACAAAAAAAATGAAAATGTAAAACTAATTATTGTTCTTTTTAGGCAACAAATGGAAATGTGATTCTTCTATGGAATGGTTGCTGGAATCTGAAATAGGTTCTTTAGCAAATAAAGTGATGGATAAGCACAAACTTGATTGTTTTCATCCTCACGAAGGACGACCGTTGGTACCAGTTATGGAAGTTATAAAGGTTTGAAGATGACAAATACTTTTAGTAACAAAAAGACGAAATGATCAAAAACTGTAAAATTGCAAATTTGTTGACTTTCAGTCATTGAAACAAGAATGTGAAGAAAGTGTTTGCGAATGTCAGTTGACTTATGTGATTGGCAAAACGGAGAGACAAACTCAACGACAACTCATGGCTTTTGCATTAATGAACTGTAGCCATCGTGGTCTTACGGAAATGCCATCATTTTTACCAGCAAACATCTCTGCATTGTACCTCGTAGGAAACAAGGTATCAAATTAAAAAGAAACTGTTTTTCGACTTGTTTTAATTTTAGAATTAAATTAATGATGAAAAATGTCTTGTTTTAATCAGATATCAGATTTGTCACCACTAAAAACCAATCCGTATTACAAAAGAATTTTGGATATTTACTTGGATGACAATTCGATAGAATCGATTTCAGACATCGATGGGACATATTGGCTTGAACATTTTCGGTTACTTAGTTTGAGGGGTAACAAATTAACTGCTGTAAGTTTTGTTCGAGACTTGAAATAATTCTTGACGTTTTAAATAATGTTTTGTTTGTTTGTTTGCTTTTTCGCAGTTACCAACGTATGCATTAGAATCCGTTTTGCAGCACAGTACAAACGCAGTAAGTTTGTTCCTTGGAAACAATCCCTGGACTTGTGACTGTTCGTTTACACCTGGATTTCAGGTTCTTAATAAATTCTTAAGCGAAAATTTGATTAACTAAAATGAAATTAACTCAAAAATGTATCAACATTTTTAGGAACTGCTGATTCGTTATCCCAAACTTGTAAAAGACATCAACGACGTGAAGTGTGCATTTTCTGAAGATGATGAAAATTCTGATAAACAGGTAATTTTAAAACGCAAAAAATTTAGCCAGTCAGTAAAAATGATTTTAAATACACAAAAAACTTTCTTAGATTCGAGATCTGACTCGCACCGAAATATGCGTAACGCCTGGGGATTACTGGATTTATCCCCTGGATATCCTCAATGTGATACTCTGTCTGATAATTATATTTGTCCTCGGAAAATTTCTCTACGACTATAGATCATTCAAAAAATCAGGAAAATTACCCTGGATCGTCAACAGGATCCCATAGTTCAATTTTGAAAATTACATTTGACATCAACAAAGGTGAGCGAAAAATCTCATCAGTTACGTTTTTATCCTTTTATTTTAATGTCGTAAGTGTACTATCGAATGCCATTCAATTCATTTTGGATAGTTTGTGTGCTCTTGCCTTTGGTTTCCGGGATGAATATCAGTGTGAAAACGGTCGCGATTATCATGATACCAGCAAATATCCAAAACGTGATTGCTGCGCCGAGAGATTCTTTCATTGAAGGAAAAGTTTTCGTCACGAAAAATACTAAGAACCAATTAAACATCACCGCCACGGCTGAAGCGGTGCCTTTTAAGTCCACTGTGAATAATTCGCCCATCAACATCCAGGGAATAGGACCAAGTCTGAAAAATCAAAATTGAAAATTTGAAAAATCAAATTTAAAAATTGAAATGAAAGTAATACTTTTGGATCATTTTTAAATATTTTTTAAAATATTTAACAAAATGAAACGTTTACCCTATGGAGAACGCAATCATGTAAACAACAAGGGAAGTCAGCGGGAGCCAACCCAGGCTCGAAACATCATCTCCACCGTCCTTGACCTTGAAGTAATATCCAAGAGCAATTAAACTAAGAGACATAAGAGCCGACGAGAACATCAGAAGCGGTTTTCTACCGGCCTTATCTACTATCACTGCCGCAGCACCTGACATTACAGCCTGCAAAAAAAATTATTTATCAAGTCAAATAATTGATAACTTAAGATTTAAGACCTAGGGGGTCTCACTCACGAGATATGATTTTTTTTCAATCAAACAATTTTTTGCATCTTATTCTATTCATAGCATGTTACATTAGATCAGTTCTCTGATTGATTACATCTTTTTTAGAGTTTATATTGCAACAATTGAAAAGTTAAACACTTCGTTCAAAGTTAAGAGGATTAAAATTTGACAATTTTTTTCAGTGTACTTACTTGAACGAGAGCGACGGAAACAGCAGCAATGTCCGGATTGATGGAACTTCCAGCAGCTTGAAAAATGATGACAGTATAGAAAACAACAGCGTTCACTCCAGACAACTGCTGGAAAATCATCCCGCCAAGGGATGCGATTAGGGCCTTCCTCGCTGCTCTTGTCCTCACTAAATCCATTACTGATGATTCTTTTGAGCTATTTGTTTCTGCTTCTTTTTGCATTATGCTGAGTTCTCGACTTATGTCGTAATCATCCCCTCGTAGCAACTCTAAGGCAGTTGTTGCTTGCATTTTCCTTCTTTGACCCTTTAAAAATGCACAGTTTCAAATAAAATTTTTCTAATCAAATTTCGGATACCGAACTACATTTTTTCTTATCAGAATTTTTTTTTAATTTAAAGTTTCAATGTTTTAAATTCATTAAAACAATTTTCGGGGGATTTTTTTTATAAAAAGTTGTTTACCATTAACCAAACAGGAGACTCAGGCATCCAGTAAAAGCAGAGAACATAGAGGACTTCAACCATAGCACAAACAACAGCAAACGCAGTGTATCCAACAAGAGCACCAACAGCAAAACCAATCACAATCCCAATGGTCAAAAAAAGTTGAAACATAGCACCGAGACTTCCTCGAGCTGAGATTTCAGCAATTTCGGAAATGTATGTTGGCACCAAAACACAAGCTGCACCGACACCGATCCCGACGATCAACCTGGCGACGTACAAGACCCAGACAGATGTTGCGAACATTATCATCAGCCAGGATACTAGAAATGGGACTGCAAGTAGAAGAAGAACTTTTTTGCGACCATATTTGTCAGATATGGCTCCTGATGGTAGGGCTCCTATAATTGCTCCTATTGCACACAGGGAACCGATCCACGATCCTTCTTCTGATGTTATAGGTAGAAATGAATCTTCTTTGCTTAATTTCGGTAGCACTGGTGATGTCCAAGCCAAGGCTGTTCCGACTCCAACTGCTAGGATTGACGCTAAAAATCGAAATTAAAAAATTAAGAATTGTTATTCTGTGAATTCTAAAAATTGAGGTAATTCCATTCTTTTTCAATTTAAAAACTAACGAAAATGAAATGCTTAAAATATATTTCTAGAATCTACTTCTTGTAGTTTTTTTTTGTTTTAACTGATGAAAAGAAGATGATGTTAATTGAAAACGTAAAGTTAACGTTGGATTGATAAGATGATTTAGTTCAATTTAATTAATGATTTTGGGTTCAGAAGTTCAACTTGTTTGGTACCTGAAACGGCAGAGATATATTGCCATAACTTTCGTCCATCAGTTTTCACTGGTACTTCAGTGAGCATCCCAAATCCTTCCATTTTTGGTTCCATTTTTGGTTTCGTGTGAAGACCTTTCTGCGCTATTAAAAATGCCAACTTCAATTGTTCAATTAAGGTCCAATCTCAAGCGCAGTTCCTACTTGGGTTAAAGTTACATGGCATATTGGAACGGTAGTTATCGAATCAAAATTTACGATACAACTAAATGTCCATTTGTTGAGTGAACAAATCGACTTGAGCATCTTGGCATATCAGCCACTTACTATCTGATCACATTATCAATAATCCAAGTTATCTGTTATCTTATGGGAAATCACTTGTCGAATGCTACTTCTTGGGACTGAAAAGTTATTTGTGCAATTTTTTATTTGTCAACGGCTTAAAGATTTTTGCAGATACCTTTGACGAATTTTGTTATTTCTTCAACCGGGATCCTTTTCTCTGAAAAAAAATAATAGAAATGAACATTTTTCTAAAATTATCATATCAAAAATGTATCAAATTTTAAAATGTACCTGCAACCAACTTGTCGATTCCATCGGATAAAGTTAGCCATCCTAAAAAAATTTTAAAAAGAAGATAAGATTCAGAAATCAATAAAAGTCAGTCTGAACTATCAACTATTATAAATAAAAGATACAATCGCTCTTAGCGAAAAGAATTTGCGGTGTCAACTCTAAACGCTCTTCAGCTGCACAATCAGTGACATTTGAACCCATGGAAAATTATTCAAACCGACCGTTTAAGACAAACTATAATTGGATAATTGAAAACGAGCAATAATTTTTTGTTCGACAGACTTGGCGAAAGATAAAAACATTTCACTTTTAATCTCCGATGAGCGTATCAAAATATTGGTATAAGTAAGAAAAAAAGAATTCAGGTTGGTATTTACACATTGCAGCTCGTTGATAAGATGACCAACTTTCAAATTTCATTTTCACGATATAAAAAATCAAACACGAAAACATTTGTAATTAGCTTACCTAATTCGACCCAGGTGTTATTGTCCATTTTGACCAAAACTTCTTTAGAATACATAATCAAGAGAATTTGTTGCTGTTCTGTCAAACAAATCTTTTGGTCTTCATGGCAGTTTTACTAATGAACCGAGATCATTTTACTTTACGCAAACCTAAGATAATCCAAGAGGAAAAGTTCATGCTCATATGAATGAACAAAAGGTTCGACAATCTGTTATGTATTTGATAATTCCTTGTGTTACAACATTGTTTGCGGAAAATCATTCGTTGTAATTAATAATCTAATCACCAATATATGAATGTGGGAACTAATAAGTTACTAAATAACTTCTACATTTCAAATGCACAAAATTTTATTTCAATTTTATTTCTTACAATTGAAAAAAATACAAAGCATCAGATATTTCTATCATAACTTATTTCGTAAAGTATAATCAGAAGGGTTCGTAAAGTTCAAAATGCATCCTTTCAATCACAGCATTAACCATGATATCAATTCTATGGTCTGTGATAGGACACAACTTGAAAAAAAACTTGAAGACAAACTAAAAAAAATATTTTAGCAAGAAAAAAAAATTTTGTAAATTCAAGAGAGTACCAGTTATCACATCGGCTCGAAAAAAAAGCTGGTATAAATTCATGTAATGAAACGAATTGTTTCTATCAATTTTGTAATAGCACAAATTCGAGAAATAAAACGTAATCATGAATTCAACATTATTCAGTCTTGTAAGGTTCGAAAATTGTTCGATAATACATAAACTGTCAAAGCAGATACAAATTAACGCTATTATTAAAATAAATTAATCATCTTAATACGCTTGATATGATACAAAAAATAAATACTACGTATAAGAAAATGTCTTATCGATTGAACGAATTCATTTCATGTGTCTTCGATTCTTGCAAAAGTTGCATTCTACTTTCAATGGTTTGTATTCTTGTGCTTTTTGATACAACGTACAAAAGTATAAATTTTCATTACAAGTACTGGTATTTCCACCACTTCGTATAAGGCATTTTTTTTATTTTTTATTTTTTATTGAAGTAGATAATTTTTCGATTGAAGTTTAGTGAGCAGAATGGACGGAGTTGTCAAAAACCACGTTAGTTATGAAATGCTCAACACAATAGTTAAATTTCCAAAAGAAAAAGTTTTTTGCAAACCTTTTTTCAAACCTTTTTTTCAACCTTTTTTTTGCAAATCTTATTTTCCAATGTAAATCAAACTTTGAATATAGTTCTTAAAATATGAGTTCGTTCGATTTAACGAATGTAAAAAAATAGTGAAAATTTATATCCCGCAAAGAAATTGGCAATGAAAATAATCGGAAGATTAGTACAAAGCATTGGTCCCGAAAAAAAGACACCGTCGAAAATTCTCTTCTCATTTCATTGTAAGGCAAAAAAGGCATCGAGGTAGGCGTCATCAATCGATTCATTTTTCTTTTAGTGTTTCATTTTTTCGGGCGTTTCCTACTTTATTCGACTTAATTACTGAGATCGGAAATTCGATCATTAACGAATTTCATGATTCCTTAAGTTAATAAGACAAGATGAGTACAAAATTAAAAGAAAATCTTGGTAATAAATAATGAATAAACTACATGCTAGCTTGTTTAGTCTTAGGCTGCCAATTGTATTGAAAAATAAGTTTGTTCATCTCCGATGAATAGAATTTGTAACTATGATTAGAGAGCTTGCCAATCACATTGTTTCTGCCAACCTCGTTGTGACCATTCAGGTGGATGAATATTACGGATATCTTCACTTTATCCCACGGTATTGTGTCAAGTACCTGAAACAAATTGAAAAAGAAAAAATATCAATATCTCGCTGATAAGAACAAAATAATGATGCGGCTGTTTTCAGAAATCGTATGCCATAACGCAATTACTAAGAATAATAACTTATATAATAAACGATTGACTCATTTTTTATCTCTTTAATGCTACCGTTTTCTCCGTTGTTTATTTACCTAATTTTCCTAATTAAATTCGCATAGATCAATAATTTTTATTTCAATTTGAAAACTTGTATTACAAAGTTTGTTCATCTCTACTAGGTTGACTTTGCTTTGATTTATAGAAGTTTGTAAATTCTGTTTAAAGTTTGCAGACATATTTTTAGACTGAAAAATTTTGCACTGAGGTAGGCGTTTTGCTTATCAGTAAATTTTTTTCGGTAGTTTTATCGTTATCTGGATGGTAAATCGCGACATGACACTAATCCTTACTTGCAAATCTGTAAGATCTTGGACGTCTAAACTCAAGTAGTCGAGACTGGTGGTGTTCTGAGCAAGTAAGACACTGTATAAAGGAAAGCTCAATATCCGTGCTAATAAACTATCGTCTGGTAAACTGTTCGGTGATTCTGCTAATTTTGTTACTTGCACCTCGGACTCCTGTGGCAGTCTGATCTGTAAACAAATGTACAATTTTAATTGTAACATCATTCTCAATTTTTGTTTTTTGTTTTGATATTTTGTTTTTACAAACCTCTTTACTTGTAGTATCTGTACTTAAGCAAGCTTGAAGCAATCGTGTTTTCGGGTTCCGCGCTATTTTTTGAGCATCGGAAAAAGTTTTTGGATCTGATATAACAACGACGCCAGTCCAGTTTAGATGTGTATCAAGCCAGGCTGTTGTCGATGATTCGCCAGTCTAAAAAGACAAAAATCGTTGAATTTCATTTTTTGCAATTTAAACGAGTGAATTTACCATATATACTAATATTGTTATTGAATTTTGCTGATAGAATCATAAGAAAATGATTCAGTTTTTCTAAAAATACCATTGATAAAACATTGCTCAAACTTTGCAGAAAGATTAATTTGGTATTTACCGATTAAGTATATTTTTAAACTAATCTTTAAAAAATGACTTTAAAAACTACAAACAAAAATCATAAACATCCGTCGTTGACATTTATAAACCTTTTTTCTTTTCCTATTGATTTTTTAATATAAAATATTAAACGTTAACAAAATCCAAAATTTTGAGCTTCAAAATTAGACAACATTTTCTAATCTGATTTTTTAATATCAAAACTAAAAAATAAAAATGAAATGTTTACCCGACTAAGGTACTCCAGATAAACACCATCTTTTTTATTTTTATTCAATTCAGCAACAATCTTCTCCTCCCACGATTGAGTCACGTTGATTGTGGTTTTGTTCATTGTTTTCACTAGTAAAATCTCGCGCATGTACTGGATAAGCTGGGCATTATCCATCGAAATGTTAGCTAATATATAATCTTTGGTTAAATTCACATCAAAGGCTTGACGTCTGAAATGAAAAATATTGAAGATCAAAAAATGAACTACATGCAACTTTGGTCTTGTAAATTCTTAATTTTTTTATATGAATTTACCTCAGCGCAGCTGCTTGACTCCAAACAAGAAGTAGAACCATGGCAGTTGAAAAGGCAGCTAGAAATGCTAAACATGGAGGCACTCTTCTCCAGCAAGCTTTTTTGTTACTCGTCGGTTCTGGCGGAGTTGGATTATTCGTAGTTGCGACTGGATTATTTGGTTGTTTTGCAGGTTGTTCTCTGAAATGATGATTTATTCTATTAAAAGATCAGTTTTTTGCAAGTTTTGTATTTTTGCAATTCAAACAGACAAAGAAACAATCAAACGGAAACATCTAAGTTAAAACGATATGAAAATATATATTTGATGTATATGCTATATAATAGATATACTAATATAGTTCATGTAATATTGAAAATGGGATACAAAAAGAATTTGATAATGAAAAATAAACAATGAATGTGTGATAACATTAAAGGAAACACCTCATTTTCGGTACACCTGAACCGATTTGTTTGCTCAATCAGATAACGTGATTTCCAAATCTTTCACATGCAACTAAAAAAAACTGTTTCTTCATTTTTGTAGACACACAAAAACAACACACAATAACAATACAAAAATGCATGCGAAAAAACAACAATAATTTTGATTGTCGAAAAAAAAACTTACTTAGTCTTGTCATTGTTTCCCACTTTTCTAAATAATTTCCAAAATCTTGGAACCCTGAAATAATTCAATTTCGTGTAGCAATCAGACCAATAAAACCTGGACATTTTTCACACATTCCATAGTGATTAGTTCATCGGTTTGCAATCACGTATAGTATGTTGACGGTACAATCAAATATTTCAGTTTTACAAAACAAAAACAAAGAAAATGAAAACAAAGTACAAAAAAACAGGCCGAAAAATTTGAACGATTGTTGTACAAATCCGATTAATCAAACGACATACTTAGTTTTAGATTCCATTGTCGGCTCTATTTTACCGAGCGTCTTTTGTTTGTTGTCGCCAACGAAGTATACAAATCCTGGCGAGCACGTCACCATTGATACCTTTTTTTAGTATCCTCAATGTACCATAACAATTAATTCCTAGCAGTGCAAAAGTTTTTGGGCTTCGATTTTGTATTCACAAATCGATCGCCTGAACACAAAGCATGGTTCGATTACAACCAACGCACCAACTGTCTATCAATTACAATATCTCTTATTTTTCTTTGAAACACCACACTTTTTCCACTCTTTTTTCTTCAAGATAAAAAAAGTGTTTCACAACAGTCTTTCAAATTGTTTGATCAAAATCTGGAATTTACATAACTATAAGGAATTTTTTGATATTTAATGTTTCTTTCTCGTATGTAATTCGATTAAATGCAGGCCATTGAATACAAACAGTATAGTCACTGAACTTCGTAAGTTCGTATTCGTAAGATCCTTTCTCTTTTTCTTAGCTCGGTATCCTTTTTTATTTCGTCGCAAGGATAAGGAAGGGACGATATGGTAAGCAAGGGAATATTGTTTGTCCTAAAATTTGCGACGTTGAATTTTTCGTTTTGAAAATTTAATTTATTATTTTTGAGTTTCAAGGTCATTTTTTCGAGTACCGTTTTTTGGTGTTTCAAAGGTTTGTTCACGTTGTCGATTCTTTTGTTTTAAGCGAAAACATTTTCATATGCAGTTTTGCAATTTTGTTAATTTTAATATATAATTGTTTAAATTTTTTGTTCAAAAGTTCAAAGTTTAACAAATTAGACTTTGATGTCCAGAAAGTGTCATTTTATATAAAAAAAGTTCTTCCTTTTTTTTATGTTTAAAAAAAAGTTATTGTTTCTGTATATGTCTTTTTATTTAATATTTAATATTCATTTAATTAATCAAGAAGTTACGGTTTGTTTACCAAAATGTTGCCAAAATGTCAATGTCAATGTCAGAGGGGTCATGGAATTCGTATGATTGTTCTTTTTGTTCAAGTATTTTTCTGATTGTTTCAAATGAGTAAATTACTATTTTCTTTTGAAGAATTGTTGTTTATTGTTTGTTGTACCTGCCATTAAATTATTGATGATCAAAGAATAGAACGTTCAAACGAATTTTTGAACAATGATTAAATGTAAAAAAATCTTTGAATTGTTCACTTATCTAAATAAATCGTTGCGAATAAATATGTTATATTGAAATTTTTTGTCTACTTTTCTTTATTACAAATTGAAATAAACAATTAAATTTATTTCAATGAATTAGACAATAAACTGTTGGAATAGAAATAGAGAAATTGCAATGCATATGGTTTGATCGAAAAATATTTACTGGGTAAATCTTTTCATTTTCTACTTTGCAAAATTGAAATCAATCTCTTTAAAACTCTTTAAAATTTTAAGTCATTATAAAACACCAATGTTTATTGTTATTTTTGTTATTTTCTGTAAGCCCTACAGACGATAACAAAGTACACTATCACACGTTCTTTGCATAACAGGTATGTATTATAATGTCAACAGACCGCCGGCATTGAATGAGGAAAAATTGTGTTCCTTTCGCTGGAGATAATTATTGGCCAAACATTCTGACCATTAAAAATTATTTACTAATTATAATAAACAAATTTTAAAAATGGACCTGGATAATGAAACAAAACAGTTGGAGGCAATGAAGCTCGATAACACTAATGCAAATTTGGAATCTCCAAAACAGTATGGTTTTTGAAATATATAATTTTTCATAACCTCTCATATCTATATAATTTCTAAAAAGAAATTGCGTAATTATAAATTGTGCATATTTAAAAAAGAGATTTATAATTTTTCAGAGGTACCAGCAAGAAAAGAAGGTCTTGCTTGGATTGGGACGAATATTTTATGGGTATTGCTTTTTTGTCAGCTATGAGAAGTAAGGATCCGTGTACCCAAGTTGGAGCTTGTATTGTGAACGATGAAAAAAAGATTGTCGGCATAGGATACAATGGAATGCCCAAAGGTTGCAGCGACGACGAGTTCCCTTGGGACAAACATACTCCCGATCCTTTAGATTCAAAATATTTATATGGTAATCATTATTAATGAAGTAGATATTCATTTGCTTCTTGTTCCGCTTCTGTTTCAATCTGCAATTCAAATTTTCGATTACTTTCAGTGTGTCATGCTGAGGTGAACGCAATTCTAAACAAGAATTCTCGAGATGTGCAAGGGTGCACCCTCTACGTGGGTATGTTTCCTTGCAACGAATGTGCCAAAGTTATTATCCAGTCGGGGATCAAAACAGTTATTTATATGTCTGACAAAAATTGCAAAAAAATTGAGGCAATTGCATCGCGACGAATGATGGATGCTGCAAGAATTACATACAGGTATTAAAGACATTTATATAATAATAATTTTACTTCTATTTTTTTATTTAATTTTTAGTGAACCAAAAAATATTCATATAGTTTGTAAATTTATTCTTTTTTTTATTTACAGACAGTATATTCCAAAACATGATAAACTAACGATTGATTTTACTAATATCAACTGGAATGAAATGAGCCAGTTACCGCCCTCACCCAAGAAATAGTGACTTTTATAAATAATTTAAGATAAAATAAGTTAACGATCGTACAAAACTCAGATGGACGTGAAAAATTAAGAAATTTAAGATACGTGTTATCATATGTATTATAATGTCTGCGATATCCCAAATGTGCCTTATTTTAAGGTTTCAATTATGTGTACAGATTTTTACGAAACTTGTAAATTCTTATTTACCAAACTCATTGCGAAAATCATAGTCATAAAAAATGTAATAAAAGAGAAGATATTAAAACTATTTACTGTAGAGAAAATTGGCTTGTTTTCGAATAACATTTTATGCACTGTGTCGCGATCGGTTAATTTACTATAAAATTCATTATTAATCATTCTTTAATCATGTGAAAGATCAAAATAACCAGGTGGATTGATGGCTAAGTCAGAATCTGCTGAAACAACAATAATTGCGCGCAACCTCTGTCAATGACACTTAAGTTCCGCCAAATTATGCATTGTGCAATTGTTGGCAATTGCTTAAAACGAGAAACGAAATTCCTAGTTCAGCATAAATCAAAAAAAATCTGAAAACCGATGTCGAGCTTATCGTAAATGATAACGATGCAAAAGTTTCCTTGGGTTAATCCACGGGAAGCTTCGGCTGTCTTAAAGTCTAAAAAATTATACAGCTATATTTACTTTTGGCTTCTTGCAACGGCATTGAGAGCACAATTGCAATCGATCTAGTAACGTTGCTGGATACGCATGCGCAGTGTTTCTCGTGGCGCCATTGGATGTGCATGCGCAGTAGATCCGGAAACGCTATCGAGAGCGCAGCTGCAGTAGATCTAGAGACGGCACTGCACAGAGAAAAATGGTTTGTAGTGAGTACAATCTAGATCGTAGTGACTACAATCTGGTTGTACTCACAACGATCTAGCTTGTACTCACTACGATCCTTTTTCTCGGTGTGGATACGCGTGCGCAGTATATCGCGGGATGTCGTCGAGTATGTAGCTGCAGATAGATTCAGTAATGTATGTGACTTTTTTTTCAATCGCTTAGCTTCTTTTTACATTCCGTTTTTATAATACATATTATTGGTTATGTTAACTTATTAATTTTCAAACGGCTTTTTATTTTGTACATTCACGTTAAAATGGTGCTATTAAATTTTCATTCATTTCAAAATTCAACTTTCATTCAAATGATTTCTCGCAAGTTTTCATTCGCTGTAATAAATTTTTTCCAATTAAACTATTTACTTTGACTCGTGCTTTCAATTTTTGTTCATGTTCAGAGTTTTGAAGTCATTAACCAACATTCATTTCATAGCTGCATCTAGATTTGATTCGTTTTATTTCTATATGTAATTTTTACTTCCATAATATTATATTATATTGTTTAACCGATAAATGTGCATCTTCTTTTATAAATAATAAGCACTTTTCTGGGCTTCGTGACCATTTCGCTACAGAGTGCAGTCAGTTAACTATCAACTGTCCGTCAGACGCTCCAAGGGTGTTTTGGGAAGTCTAGACAAATGTAGTCGCGATTAGTTTTGATTTGGATATTAATTTTAACTTGTTAACAAATTGTTTATAATTTTATTCGTTTTACATTTATATTTTCGTGATTTTATACTTCATCTTAACTTATATAAAATATTATATTTTATTAATATAATATTAATATAATATTCTATTGCTTTTACTTTAGATTAAGAACAGCGAATGAAAAATTTTTAATAAATTGTTGTTAATCAGTGAAACTTTTTTATTTTTAGATTGACTTAATTATCATAGTTTTCTTAAAACCATATTGTTCGCGTAAGCTTGAAATTTACATTATACTTTTTCAAAAGTTTTTGAAAAGGTTTTTGAAAAGGTTTTTGAAAAACATGAATGTGCAAAATACGATAGCCATATTGTAAAGTTTTTTTTCTCAAGGGAAATGTTTAATTAATTGGCTTCAAAAGATGTCTTTTTTGCTTAATTGAATAATATTTTTGAAACACATGAAACGCGACTGACGACACGGCAACAGCGAAACTTTTTTTATAGAGGGGGGAAATGTACACATATATAATCAATATCATTAATATAACTTTTTTTTATTACTCACAGTATGGCAAGTAGAGATGTATGCAACAGTGGAGAGCAATTCTCAAGATTTGGAGGGATGTACTATTTCATCAGTTGCAGTTTCCTGGTAACGAATGTTCTAAACTGATTATTCAGTCAGGAATTAAATCAGTTGTGTATGGATTCAGCAAAAGCTTCACGAAGTACGATAAAGCAGCTTCAGTAAAGATGTCAAAAGCAGCTAAATTTAATTTCACGTATAACTTTAAAGTTCCTTAAAATATTTATTATTCATATAAAAATCAAATTTGCTTGAATTCAATTTGTTTGTTGTCGCAGAGAATACACTCCAATAAAAAACACGTTTTTAGGTCAAAAAATTAATTAAATACTGGTTAACTGGTTTCGTGTAGCAGTTAATATAGTTCAAAGTTAGAACGAAAATATAAATTTCCAATCTGATTAAAATGAACACTAAAAAATATCAAAAATCATTAAATAGATAAATTAATTATCAAATGAATAATTGACGAGGACTGTAAATGATAAAAATGAGGAAATGTATCCGAACACAATTTATTGAATGTATTTTGAATCGAATATATCAATAAATATACTCAACTGTCTTATTTAATGACTTGACAATTGCTTATTTAGTGAGATCGCGCTGGTACATTAGTGGGAAGTAAAAAAGGGATTTATAAACTGATCGCAGTGATATGCCGATGTTTTTTTCTTTTCTTTCGAATTTTATTTAAAACTTTTGGTAATCCATCGAATACGGACGTTCGATATTTGCAGTCGATTTTAAAAACGCCCATCTATTACTTTAAGTTCATTAATATTAGCTTTTTCTTTCCAATGAAATATTGAGATGTGAGTTAATGGATGGGGGTGATGCGTAATTCGTGACACTAGCGCGCTGTATAATAACCACTTGAAAATCAATTTTTGTTTAACGACACCGATACAGTTTTATTACGATATCTATACAAATTTGTTTGCTGCTTTTCTTTCTTTTGCTTTTGTAAAAAAGACAAATTCAAATACACAATAATGAAGTATCAAAACGGTCGGTAATGAACCAAATGCCAGACGAAAAAGGAACCGCCATGAACGTTAACATTTTGAATTCTGACTCGGAGCACCAACGACGATATCTCGAGTTTTGCAAATTCATTAGAATACAATCAGTTGTCAGACTTTGATTGGTATGTCTTAAGTTATCGTTTGATTAGATGTTCGGCTTCAGATAATTTTTCACAAATTAGTGTCACCAGTGCTAGTCTGAAATCGGACGACGCTTATCGCAACACTAATGCGGGCTAATTCAGTGGCATCCGTTGAATTACGATATTTACATACAATTTGTTTTCTTTTAGGGGCTAGGAGGAGCATTGTTAGTTTTCTTCTTTTCATTTCGGTGTGTTCAGAACCATATTAAAGCGACGTGATTGAATGCACTAAGTGTTACTCTCTGTTAAACATTTTCTTTCACTACACAATTTCGAAAACTCAACTGTCCCAAGGACGACAAATTGACAAAGTTTTTTAAACTTTCAATTGCTAGATTATGACTGTTAGTTCGGAGTTAAAACCTCTTCTTATTTTTTACTTATAAGAACAAACTGAAAGAACACGAGCAGAATGAAACCAGAATGAATCAAATTAATCTACATTAAAAATAATGATCTAAACAAAATGTTCAGCAGAGTGAAACGATTGATTGAGAGAAAAAAAAGAACAAAAAAAAAAACAAAATAAGAGTCGGTACATCCAACAAACAGGAGCGGGCATGGCGCCGCCTGGCGGACGATTGTGGACAGCCCCCGGATTTGTTTTTTAACCGCGAAATCAGCGACGGCGCAACGGATCAATCAATCTAAAATATATTACACGCGTAACGTTTGTTCGATTGATCAACAGGCCGATCAGTTGCTGAACCCAACGATCGAGTTTTCTTTGTTCTGGTGGTTCACGGGGTCGGGCAGACGGAATGCGCTAGCGTAAGGATAACGCTGATGACACCTCTCGATGAACTCGCGAATAATGGCGCTGTCGCAGTGGCCGAAGTCGTTGTCCTGCAGACACTGGAGCACGCGCGTGCACGCCTCCAGCGACACGTTGTCCAGGCCGTCGAACTTCGTGACCAGCGAGATCGCGTGCTGCTGCGCGCTTGGATCTAGCAGGTAGAGCATCCGGGCACCCTGCAGAAGATGCGGCAGTGACTTGGAGTTGTTCTTTAGGTACTCGGTGTTGAGCTGCATCGGGTTCGTGGACGAGAATATCCTGTTCGATTGACGGTTCACCACCTCTGCCACTATGCCCTCAGGCGGCAACGCACTCGTGTGCCGCAGAAAACGCACCAGACAGCTGTGCAGCTCGGGATTGTTGGCGTCCAGACGATGGGCACGGCTTATGGACCGGAGCATCATTAACGTTCGACCTGCGAATATGATTTTATTAGAGTCAAGTTTTGTTAATTGAGTTTTCATTTTAACTCTTTTCATTTTATTATTTTTTTAGAGATACTTTAGAAATGCTCGATTTTTTTAATCTCACTGAAATATATTTGAAATATTGCAAATGAAAAAATAACTTTTTGTTTTGATGAGATTGCGGAAAAATCATTTAAAAAATTCATGTTTGATTTTTATTGAAATACTCGGTAACAATTTTTTGACTTTCAATTTCTTTCTATTTTTCAAATATTGTGTAAATTTGTTGTTATTTATTATTTTTCTTGATTTGATTCATAAAATTGTAAACTTGTGAACTTGATTTATAAATCACTGTAATTTATCGTAGCAAATGCCATTTTTGTTATTTTATGTTATTTCAATCTTAATTCAAATTATAAATGCGTTATTAGAACAAAAAAGACTTTGAGGATTAAAATTTCCAGTTCTTTTTCTACAGTTTTTATTGCAAAGGTAATAAAATTTTTATGCTAGAAAAGCACTTGACTTTTACGTTCTTTTGAGGGTAATTTATTTTTCAAGTTCACAAATGAGAAAATGAAAAAAATGATTGAAAATTCAAAACCAATAAATGAAAAAAGTTGTAGGATACCTTTGCGTATATAAATTTCAAAAGCCAAAAGATGCGTCTCTATTCTGTCAGCAGCAAGCTCTTGAAGAGGTAGCAGGAACTTTATTGCTTGTTCTAAAGGATCCTCGACCTGAAAACGTAAAAAAATGTTTTATCATTCATTGAGAAACGTAAACCAAGTTGAGATCTGTGTTTGGTAGTTTTTTGTGGAACCGCAATCGCTTTCTTCGCGGAGGAAACAAAATTGTATTGCGTTCCCACAGTCCGGACACAATGGGCAATTATATTTATTAGACATTAATTTGAAACAAAGCGAAATTAAATTTGGACTGCGAATATATCGTGGGCGCATTTTGAGATAAAACCATCGGGTTTATATGTATACAACTTACCCTTTCTAACTTTTCTGGAATCAGTTCATCTAAAGTTGGTTGCTCGAGATCGGGATCTGTTTGTTGTCTCGATTTATTGTGTTGTTCTCTTTTCTCCTGAGCTTGAGCAGCCTGCTGCCTTTCTAGCTCAGCCTTCAATCGTTGTTTCCTTTGTTTATTCCGCAGTTTCTTGAGCTCTGATGGTGCCAAATTTTCTGTAACATACAAATTCCAAAATCAATTTCTACTCCTCCAAAAGATAAACAAAAATTAAAAAGTTTGAATCATTTTTTATTGAAAGATCTTTGTATGCCTTTTAAAAATTTGCAAACCAAATTTCACATTTCCGGGACTTTTTTTTGCTAAATCCACCTAATCGTATTTGAAAATAACGGTGAAATTAACGGAGAAGTGTGAGCTGTTAAATATTGACCTCGTCAAGAACAAACTTGACAGTAACATCTTAACGCTTTTACTTCGGCGAGCACGCACGCAACTAATAAAGACATTTCATCCGCGGGCATGGGAAATAAAGGCGACTTTTAAAAGTCCAACTAAGTTCAAGACTTTATTGCAAAATCATTGCGCCTTTTTTCCGCTCGAGCAGACGATCGTGTTTAAATTCAAATCCCCTTTTCAGACTGTAATGTTGATTCATTTGAAAGAAATTATCTTTAATGCGCGGTACAAAAGAGGGAACATAAAATTTGTTATTTACAGCCGTAAAGGAGTCAAAATAACGAGCCGACGTTCAAGTTTTATTCGAGCGAGAAATATAAACTATCCATTTGTGCTAATGCAATATTGTTTTTTCATATTAAAATTACATTTCTTACAATTTTGATTTCATTCAAATTCTTGTTAATAAAAAACTAATGAATGAACGTTACAAATTTTGAATGAAAAAAAAAGAAAGAAAAAAATGGAAAGGCTGTAATTGAAACAATGTTTGAAATGTTAGATTTTTATCAGGGCAGGGTAATTGATGTAACGTCAATTATGACGATCATTGCGCTAATGCGCGAATCGTGTTAATGTTTTAATTACCAGTACCAATTCCAAATCACGATATTATAATGCTTAAAAGTAAGAAAAATGGAGTGCGCTTTCGAATTGCATAACATTGGTAGCGCCAGTGCTGTTATTAAATTGTTGTTTTGAAAAATGACTGATGCACTGACACACTTCGAAACATAACAGGAGCATTTCCACCTACAGTCGAGAATTTCCTCGACGGTGGCTTCCACGTTGATTCCTATACTTATGTAAAAGTCGCGTTAGTTTCAGCGGAACGTTATTTTTGCAACCATGCGTGATGCATTTTTACATTACGAAAAAAAAACAATTCGCTCAGATGTCTTGTCATGTGTTACATGCTTATGATGTTCTAATCTAATTAGCAAAGAAAAAATTGCAAAACAAAAAACTTTTCATTTCAATTTTGCATTCAATTTTACAACCCATCAAAAATTCCATTTGGGATCCCAACTGGTTCCACGTCGAACTTGATGAATAATTCAATGAGGCCGAAAATTAAAATTCGAATCAATAGCGTTTTTTAAAGTTAAAAAAATTGAACCAGGCAATTAGGCGGACGTTTGTAATATTCATAAGTCATAACTAAATCATTACATCATTTCAGAAGTGAAAAAAAAACAGGAGGAAATTTTAAACTGGATCGCAGAAGTCGATCACAATATTGTTTGGTTGTTGAAACTTTTTTTTTCGAGCTGAGTTATTGCGTTGCGAACACATTTCCATTGACCGGGTAAAAGTGACAATTTCGTTGACACGGTTTCTGTAAAACGGCTGCGTGGGTCGTCGCCAGACATAGACAAAATAAAAGACCGTGCATGCATCGACTTCATTCTTCTTTTTTTGACAATGCATACGACCTGTTTCTTTTCGTTTAGTTTCACCACACAACATTGTCCGCATAACAATTCGCAACATTTCTTTATTTTTTGTAGATCCGTTTTTTGTTCTCCGTTGTTTGTCGTGAATGTTGTTTATATTTTATTGCAAATGTTGTTATTTAAAAAGAAACAGAAATTAAAGTTGGATTTTGAAATTTTGAAATTTGTTTCGTGAAATGGATCACTTGCTTAACAAAACTATCCTTGATAGTGGCAAGACCTTGTGGTTTATTGTTGAGAGCTAAAAGTGGAGCAACAACCAGGCGTCGACTGATTTAATTCCGCGTTGCAATTAATTCACAGCTTTGTTGAATAATTATCGAAACGACATTTCTCACAAACTTGCGATTATAAGTTGCGGCGTGCATTATCGTGACTTTTCATGTACCTTTGTTTTTACGACGCTGTCTCCTGTGAGAATATTAAGCCTACTAGAACCGATAATAATCGCGTCAACGTAAATCATACCAGATCAAAGTTCTAATTATAAAATTTATTTTTACTCAATCTCAGATTATCATAATTCAATACTTTGTGAAGTTCATTTTTAAATATATAAAAATAACGTTAGTGGAAAAATATAATAACGATTTGACCTGTCCCTGTACTGGCATATTAATGGTGCCAATTAAAAAGTGTCTGCGTTTGCCATTGACACGATTTTTCTGCATAATTTATTAGAGAGAATTTGCCTGAGGAATTAAGCGAGACGAAAATGATTGGTTTTCTTTTGTTTTCATATGCAGAAGACAATGATCGTTCAGTAAAATGTTTTCGTCTTGCGCAAACTGGGAGCAGCTACTGATTAAATCAAAACCTTTTTTTACGTTCCATTTTTCCAATTCAAATTTTGCTACTGAACACATTTCGTCTGTATCAAATAATTAATTTTTATAAAACGCAATAAAGACAACGAAAACAGCCTTAAATCACTACATTAAAATATGATTTTCGTTCTTAAGACGAGAAAAAAAGAAACAAAAAAGTTTGGAGACAAAAAACGTGTTAGTTGAATGCAAATTAGGGAAGTGAAAAAAAGGAAATTTTTTGTTTGCGGTTTTAAAATGCACAAAGACAATAACCATAACAATTAGACAAGACATTTAAATTCCCCGGCTTGCACAACTCGTTTAATACAAAATAATTACATTATTGTTATGAGAATATATTAAAACTAATGACACCCAGTCACACATTAAACAATCAATTAAGCTAAAAACTATGCGCAGGATGCATTAAGCCACTAAATCAAAGGTTCCTGGCGTGAATAATCACACTCCGACAATTAGCATTTTCAGGCCCGTTTCAATTATGTAATAAACAATGGCCGGGCAATTTATTTATTTTCAAACCATCATCATCGAGTAACAAACATAACACATTTTTGCATCCGTTTTGGGCATTTGTGGAAGCTTTTTTTAAAATAAACTTTTTTACGAGCTTAGCAGTTCTGGCCAAAAATACAAACAAGCTTGAAAAGCGAATCCGATTAGTCAGCTTATTTACTTGAACTCAAAGTGACTCAAGTCTGAAAATAAAAAAAAAGCGCCAAGATTAAATTCAGAACGATCAATTTTCCACGCTGGATATTTCTGTTCAAATCTTCAAATCAAAAGCTTTTTTTTTTAAATGAACATCTTTCTTTCATTTTGTTTCCATTCAGTTTTTTTATTTCATTCACTTTTTCGTTCAATTCGCGAGTACTTTGGTTTATAAAATTTTAGATTTTTAAAAACAAGTTTAAATATTTGAAGTCGATAAAGAGAGTCCGTTTAATTTTCGCATAATAATATTCTCAGGTTGAGAGTATATAAAACGAAAATTGTTTGTCGAAATAATAAAACAATCAAAGCGTGCACAGTGGCCGTTGAAGTTTCCTCGCCGGCGAGATTTTATAACCAGGAGTAATGATCGCGGGAAAAAAAATTCGCGATTATTCGTCACGGACTGCTAAGCTTGCTGAGTCGAAGAGAAAACCCTCTCGATTTTAAATGAGCCATGCGTGAAAGTGAAAATAAGGAATCACACGGGACGATATTATTATTTTATAATAAACGCTTCCCTCAATCAGATCTATCGTGACCAATTTCCTCACTTCGATTTTCCCACACCTGTACGTTAATTAATCACTCAATTCAAAATCAAACAAAACAACAAATTGATTAATGAAAAACTAACAAGGCAGAAAAATCAAAACAAGCTTTAAAAAACCTTGTCAACCATAAAAACAAAAATGATAACAATTAGAAAAAGAAAGAAATGTAAAAAGAATTGATTTAAAATGTTGCACCCGAGTTTAACAAGGTGAGAAATGCGATGTTCTGATTTACGAAAGAAAGTGAAAATTTGCGATGTCGGTTTTATTTGGCGTTACATAAATGAAACGATCGAGGCGCGAGTGCAAATTATTTGAAGGAAGAAAAAAAATGAGAGAAACGAAATTAAAAAAGTGAGCATGAAATGAATGAATAATATGGTTTGATTTGGATGGATAAATCGAGCGATTGTTGAAATGTTTATAGGTTTACGTGGAAGTTTGCTCGGACGAAGAAAGAACGCACGGTGAAGGGTGTGTGTGGTGTTTGATGGGGCAAACTTAAGGCGTGGTCGACGGAAGAATAAGAAAGGTGCCATAGTCATGACTATATCGATGAGTGGAAAGGCATTATGTATGTACATCGAGCACTGTTATATGGAGTACAACACCAGTTCTCGGCTATGCCGCTCGGTGCAATGCTTAATTCCCATGCCCATTCCGCTATGCGTCGCAAAATTCCCTTTTAACCGCACAGGCCACTTGCCCGATCTAATCCGGATGTGACGTAACGTTTTACAGCCTTACAGCTATAAATTATTTTTTTCTTCTATATTTATTTTTTTATCAGACATTTATTTGGATTAACATGCTGCGATATCTGCAGTTTATCTCTACACTAGAAAGGAAAGACTAACAACTTCTTTCTCCACACAAAACTTTTTTGCAACAATTCATTTAAGCAATAATAACTATTTTGCTCAATAACAACTTTGTGAAACAATTTTGCTACCAGTTTTGAATTTCGTTGCAACAAATAATTCCAAGTGAGATGAATTTGATTCAAGAACAAGTTTGTGAGACAAAATGTTGACAAAAGTGTTCAACTGTTTGAGTAGATAAGAAACGATTCCCAAAGTTTCATTTGCGCGATGAAAAGTGTAACAAAACGAGCTCTCACAGCGGGACAGTAAGAGTGCGATGAAAACGGTTTTCGCAGTGTCACTATAAATTGTGATTTGAAATTAGAGTCATGCGTCGAGTGTGCACTTTGCAGAAGACAAAATCCTTTACCCTGATCTTGAATGTAAATGCGGTGCGAATAGCCTAGTTCCCATTGCGGCACTTTCTTTCGTGGCGTTTGTGATTTGAAAGAAAAGGAAGCGACCTGTTCTCGCTTTCATGCGACGAAAACAATGCCGGCTAGTCGCGTGCTAGACGACACCCGCGCGAACCGAGGATGTTCACTTGTCGCAATAATCTATTCTTTCGCTGCGTCCTTAATGCTACGGCTCCTTTGTTGAGGCCAATTATTTTCATACAATGCCGTCGCCGTCGGTTTCTTCAATTAATGTTATAAACAATGTTAATTCTTGTACCTTAAGGAAAAGCATAATCAACGCTATCTCGAGGCTGGATCTACAAATTTTTTTTCTCCTCCTCAGAAAGCCGAATGAATGCAGTTCATTAAACTTGAAATAGATTTTTTTGTCGCAAATCCCATGCTGATTACTGAATGCGAAAAAAAATTCACGTTTTTCAACAATTTTTTTTTCTAGAATTACAAGTTTTGTGTTTTAATTGATAAACTGAAATTTAATTGAGATATTCAACTTGAGTCGTCCAGGTTAATTAATCGGACATGAAAGCGATTAAAATAAATTTCCATTTCAGAGTCATAGGGGATAATTATGTACAAGTTTTTTTTAGAAGAATCAATATTAATATGTACTTTGGGAAGGAAACAAGTTGTATGATTAGGCTTTAATTATCATTTATTTTTTTTCTCGTTCGTTGTTTAAATTGGAACGTGACAAAGAAGACGATTTGCGTCTTCTTTACGTTGGTGGATGATATTGAAATATGAATCTTTCATCTAAAGATGACGGACTCAGATGGGACGTTTAAGATTTTTCGACGAAATGCTTTGACGTTGGAGGAATTAGGATTCTTGCGTTTGACGCAAAGTGTTTAATAGAACTGTTGTCAACTTTGTCATCATTCCAAATTGGCAGGCAATCACTTTTAAAATCAATCTTCTTTTCCGTTTAATATTTTGTTCAAAGGAAAAAAAGACAAAAGATTTATTTTCATGATTCACTCTGGGTTTAAAAAGTTTGTTCAAAAATTAAATTTCGTTGTATTTATTTTTGACTTTGTCAACAATTGACACTGCAAAATTGATCCGGTTATTGATCCAACTGATCACATCACACCTAAAAATAAACGACCTTTCAAATCAAATCGAAATTTCATCCAGACAAACAGTACCATAAAAGGTGAAATCAAGTTTGTAATATCGTCGAACGAATTCTTCCACCAAAGGTCCTTTAATTAATCTTCAAACAAAAAAAGGAATAAAATTACAATCATATAAAAAGTTTATTCGATCTGAAATTCTCAACCAGAGTATAAATTAGGATAAGTATTAAATCAGCGGATTAAAATTATAATGTGCACGAATGCGCGTCGAAAATAATAAACCATCCGGCGCCACGAAGTCACAGTTATCTGAAATAAGGCGATTGTCAAGCAACCACTGACGTCACCTAAATAAGGTATCCATAAATAAAAAAAATAAAAAATAAAATAAAAGATCAGCGACACACTCACGACATTATTATTTATCAACAACATTTTCGTCCTTCGTTAATTAAATTAAAATTTATTCAACAAAGATTTGCGCACCGTTTTTTGTTCACAGCCAAGTTTCAGCAGTCGACAAATGCAATGTCTTCGTATCGGTGCGACGGTGTGAGACTGCAATAATTAATATCAAAATTCCTTCATTTTTTTCGCCTTTTTTTTCTTCAATTTGTAGACGTGAATTATGGTTTGCAATAAAATTGACGCGATTTTTTTGTTCAGACTTCCATTACCGGCTGGAAATAGTGCTTTATTTATGTTAAATCCGGATTCCAAACGGAGATGAATGTGGTCTTAATAAAATTAATAAATCCACCAAAGGAACGTGGGCTCCATTAATCACCCGGCTATTTTCACAGGTGACAAATATGTATCGCAGATGGAAACAATAACAGCCGTTTGTTATTCCACAAGATTTCGAACCACAAACAACTATTACAAAAAAAATCAATTTAGCGTTTTTTCTTGTTCAATAAAACAAATCCAGAAGAATTTGATACAGCGATAAAATTATTGTCTAGAACCGTTTTTTTTTTTTGGTAGAAAAATAAAAAAATTACGTAAATTGTAAAGTTTAAACTGATCCTAGGAGCCAGCAAATATTTGGCATTCAGTTAGCAGCTGCAAAAAGTTGGGAATTTTATGCTACTTTTTTGCATCGTTTGGATTGATAATCGTCATTCCAGAGAAGAGTGCATATTTTTGTATGGACGTTCGGCGCCCACGTAAGTCGCAGATCAGCGGTTACATAATTGACCTAATATAGGCTCGTGTTCATGAGCTGACTAAGATTCTACCTGAGCGTTAATTACCTATTGAAAAACAATAAAAAAATTAGCATAAAGTTAACTCATTCGAATCAAAAAATGACAAGTCATCAAAAAGATATAAACTGAAAGAAAACATTCCTTCCTAAAATTCACTGCAATTTCGAGGAACTGAATGATTCGATCTTGTGAATCAGCAAGGGAAGGGGGTTCAAAAAAATTTGATCAGTTGAATTGTACAGCGATAAATGTCTGGAGGTCGTCGAAGGTCCGCTTATAAAATGCTTTAGGCGTTGCTATTGTGCACGTAGCGGCCAATCACGATGCAAATCATGCCGAAAAAAGATAAATGGTTTGAATTGCGGTGTACGCTGCAACAATTCAGGCATTTTTTCGGTCGACTCACTTTTTCGTGCATGATCACCGAAAGGTCAGACGTTTTGCCAGGACTTTTCAACTCGGTCGAGTGTACGCGCTAACACTCGAGTTATAAGAGCATGCAAATGAATACGCGGGATTGAGAATATCATTTGAATCTAAACGACGATCTTGACATGCGGAAACGAATTATTCATCATTTGGCCAATTACTTTCGGTCGGTCCACGATCAAAGAGTTCTTTTTTTTCCTCAACAAATGGTTCACTCGCTGATTCACAGCTTCACGGGCATTAGAATCTAACTTAAGGTATGATAATTTATTTGTATCAATATTATTGAACTTGGATCGAAATCGGCTGGGTTCCAATCTGGGTTGGAATTTCAAAAATGGTCATTGTATCCGGAGCTGTGTCGCACAATTGAATTCTTCCCCTCCATTGTCTCTGACCATGAGAAAAAATGCGCATTATAATTGGTCCAATATGACAGAAAATAATCGCTTTTTAATCACTGAAATCGATAGTTGAAAAAAAATTTCAATGGAATTTTTTTTGTTATTTTTGAAAAGAAAATGCAGTTTTTGAGAACGAGGAAGATAACTGATTTGTTAGATGTGATGATAAGGTTGTTTTGAAAAGTTGTAATAATATTGATTGTTGGTGTACAAGCGATGGAGAAAAAATATGAAAGACCAATTGAAATTCAATAAAATTACATATCAAGTTTGCAGCCTCAGACACATGTGGTCTACAAGTAGAAAGGACTGGCTCAATATTGACAGGTTGGTCGCTGCGAATCGTTTTGTAAAATAACAACTCCACTTTCTAATCAGTATTGAAAAGCACTTTTTATAATTGCTGCCTATAACGTTCCATATAAAGCAAATATTTCAAATGGCATTCAAATATCGCTCTCCCATAGAAAAAACAATTTTATTGGATCAACAACGAACATCGTTCGTGTCTTTTTTTCTTTGAGTTTTGTCGTAATTTTTTTTCCTTCGAGCTCACGTTCAAACGGATTTATTTTGCGATTCATCTTCTATGCGAATGCATGTTATCCATCCATCATATTGATACCAGGAAAAAAGTCAAGAAATTAATGTTTGAAGTTTGAACACAACTTTTTAATGAACTCTACTTTTAAATCATTCCTATTTTTATCCATTACTTTTTCCACAAAAAAACAAACAAACAAACAAGCAAACACACAAAATAAAAATGGAAAAAAAAATAATTGAAGCCCACGCGGTTTGATTTTTCTTGCAATTCCAACATGCAAATCAAAATGGCTAATGGGCTGTGATAATTTCCGGATCTGTTTCGAAACATTGCGATTAAAATATTGGAAACATCTGAAAATGCATAATGCATAGCGCGATGAGCTAACGATTGGTTTACAATATCATATTATGTGTTGCATTGCGCAGGCTGTTAACCCATTTGTGAATCCGCGGGGGTTTTCTCATTCGGAATGGTAATTGTATAATATTTTCACGGTTCCGTTCCGAATTGCCTATCATTCAGTACGAAAAATTATTGTCTTTCAATTTGACGTAACCGTCGGTCTAATGAATTGTACAAGAAAACAGATGGATTATCCTTTCCACGATATTTCGAAACGAGCGAAACAAAGTCGATTCGGTTGCACAATTAACAATCATACGAAACTTCGTTTTTTCCTTCTCCTTCGGATCGTAAAACTGTTTTTCTCGAAATGCACAAATCAGCAAATCATAAAAGCTTTTTTTCGCCATTCTCACTTTGAACTTTTGACCTTGAATTTGACCTTGCACTAAATTCGTCCAGTTTTAATCTGTTTGTTTTTTAACTCTGGGGACGATATAGCTGTCATTGGACTAATTTGTCTTGCAGTTTTATTTCGCAGCGATTCACTTAGGCTGGCGAAATATGCGCAGAAAAACGAGACATAACTCGGGTAAATTTATAAGTGTCGTTAGACAACAAAATTCTTTAAATGTTCTCGGTATAACTTTCTTAGCACCAAGGTGATTGATGAAATAACTGACGGTGGGTAATGAAAACAGAGGAAAGTGTTTTTTTCTCTCTCTCTCTGCAGAACTAATAATCATTCTCGAAATTCTCATAACTTTGATAAACGTATGACTGTTAGGACCAATTAGGGAAGGGGGATTATTTTTCTAATTTGCCAAATCATAGTTAGGTTCGGTAAGTCGAAAAGTTGACGAGACGTGTGTATTTTATGACGAGGATTTATATGGGAACTTGCGTGGAAACTTAAATCTTTGACGAAGCCTGAATATGTAAGATGCGAGGAATTTAAATTGAAAAGATCTGGGAATCAGACGGAATTAATGTGGGATTTTTATAAGAAAACCGTGGGGGTTTTGCGGTGACCCTGATGAGGTTGATAAGTATCCTAGATTTTTTCAAATGGGATTTAAACGTTTCAGAAAACTATTTGAAAGTCCTGTTAAGATGATATTTTTTTTATTTTCAAACATTTCCGTTTTGTTTCTTATATATTTCAAGTGTGCAGTTGACGAAATCGCGAGTTATAATTGTCACAATCACGAAACGATAATTTGTTTTGATTTGAAGTAATAATTTCTTAATAATTTGAAAATAATAAGACAAATGAATCACACACCCTGTTTTGTGAGAGTTCATAACAATTTAGAAAAAAGCACATTTTGAAGTGCTTTTGCTAATGTAATGATACACGCTTCAGGATTTATTTTAATGTCTTACAAAAAAAAGATTCATTTCGATAAACGAAATTTGATTTGTTCAAAGATTTCGCATGATTCATATAAACAAAATGACATTTAATGATAAAGTTGAAACGAGGATACTGTCCAAGTTTTTATGAACATAGAATAAAAACGTAACAAATTTAAAAAAATATGACAAATTAAGACAAAATAGGATATTTTGTAATTTTAAAATACGTCTCATAAAAAGTACAACATTATTTTAGCAACTAGAACATTAACAAAAAACAAACAAATAAAAAATACCAAACAATTAAACCACAAAAAAATAGATTTTTGCAAAATGCTGAAATTCAAAACTTGAAATCCGAAAACCAAAATTCCAAATTTTTCAAAAAAAAAAAAAAAACAAACAAACAAACAAACAAACAAACGAAAAAAATACTCGACTAATTAATCCATAAAAAATAGAGCTTTGCAGAATGCTAAAATGCGAAACTTTGGAACAAATGTTGCCAATTGGATGGAAGATTAGAAAACGAAAAGTTGATAAGCGCTGAGGTCAGAATCATAAAGATGGAAAGAGTTTTGAATTTGTCGACGCTGAATACTGGATTAAAATCGCATGTATTTTGAATGGGTTCTAAGTGCGGATCAGCGAACAAAGGCAGTTTGTGAGGCAAAGGCAGGCGAAGTAGATAATAAATCTGTAGGTTGTTGGTGCGCGTACAATGTTTCGAAGGGACAAATAGCGATAAGTTGGTTTGGGTGGTGTGTCCCGTGGGTAGGCCGTGCTCGGGCTCGGCAGGCGGTGTAGGAAGGAAAAGGAGAGGAGGAAGGAACTTGGGCGCTTGGGGGGCGCGCTGTCGACGATTTTCGCGGCAGTCGTCGGCGGCGCACCTCTCTCGCGGTACACACGCGCCTGGCCTCAAAGGGTCAAGCCGCTCCCACTGTTCGCTCAGACGGCTATCCCGATAGACACTTGCCTTTTGGTCGCGCGACTAGACAAAGAGTGCGTGTCGTCTCTCGCGCAAGTAGTGCGACGCATCCGACGCTCTGGCATCCCGCCAATTAGCACGCCGCTCAACTATAAGATCGCTCGCGCATGGTCATCGTTTCAAGTGCAGTGGGTGCATCGCGCGTGCCATGCCAGTGTCATGACGAGAAAGAGAAGACTTACCGTCAACTCCCAGCTTCCCTAATCCAAGGGGACCGGCACCGATTTTTCAACCGATCTTGAAAACCTCCAATTCTCTCGACTACCAACGTGAGTTCCCACCCAAACTCCATAAATATATCTTTCCAAAACAACAATCGATCCCGATCCTCTAACCGATTTTCATTTTTTTCTTCTTCTTCATCGGCACTTTTCAAAAACAAATGTCAAAGTGAACACGATTCTTTTACCGATTTTTCACCTTCTTCAATTCGTTTTTTGAAAAAACAAAGTAGAAACCGATCGTACAAATTGGATGACAGACAAAATAACAAAAATGGATTGCGTTTCTTTTACCGATCTTTCTTTTTTGATTCACTATTTGTCAAAAAGAAAAATCAAAGTAGAAACCGAGTGTAGAAATTGGATCACAGATGCGCACTGCACTTCAAATATAATTTCATTTAGAAATCAAGATCAATCATTCGGAAGGATTCGTCGCGAATGATCGATCGGTGTCGCATGATTGGTGTCAGTGCATCATTCTTTTCTGCAAATTTTATTTTTGTACGCACACAACGGCTTTATTTCTGTCTTGATTTGAATTTCTTTTCATCACCGGTTCGATTTTGCTATAAATATTTGAAGTATTTATAAAAGTTCGATCGGATGCCGTGTTTAGAACTGTCGCTAAACAGAAATAAATTAATTGTTCGATTCGTTCCACTTTTTTTTAGAAACTGTCGCATTAATTGGTCGCGATACCGGTGGTTATTAGAGTTTGATGGCTTTCGTTCGTTGGAAGAAAGTTTGTGTTCGGTAAATATACGTACACGTATCGTTTGTTTGTTGTTCGTTTAATTTTTTTTTCGAACGAAAGTTGTACAAGGTGTTACAGCGAGGAGCATTCGAGCGTACCGGGCACAGAATTCGATGCAATCACATGTCACCGATACCATTTCAGTTTGAAACGATCGAAATCAATTTTTTTTCGTCTCCCAACGGCTTGCGAAAGATCGGCGCGGCCGATTTTTAATTACCTCGATTATAAATCGGTTAACATCATTTTCCACCGAGTTTGTCCACTTAAGATTACGATCTTCATCCGGCGATACCGATTTCTCTAAATCCCTATAAAATCGCGATGAAAAATCGCCGATCATAAACATTTTATACGGTTTTAGAAAATCGTTCGAACACATTTACTGGTGAAATGTTAATGGTCGATATCAATTTGACAATTGGTAAAAAATCGGCTGGAAAACAGGCACCAGGTTGACAAATAATTTCCACGACTGAGTCAGCGAATCTCGCCGGGTCGCGAGCGACTCATTTGATATTTTTAACCCGAAAAAACAAAAACAAGTCGGCCGAACTTTTTCCCGCGAGCGTCACTTTTTCGCGCGATCGCAATTCGTTGTTGTTTCGTGATCGGCGTCGGCTGTAACGATATACAGTGAAAGTCGTAAGTATTATCGAAACTGTACCTCTGTCGTGATGCCGGGTAAAGTGCAAAATCGGCCGTAATTCGTTTTGTGAAATCCGTATTACGTATTATAAACTGGATCAGGCGCAATCGCCGGCCAAACTTCCGATGCCCCAAAAAAACCAAAGACAAAAAAAAATTTTTCATTCAGCCGAATGCCTGGTCAATCAAGTAGTTCTTTCAGAAATATCCCCTGCGGTGAAAAGTTGATGGGAGCTTGCCGAAAAAACGCGAACCGAGAACTTTTCATTAATCGTCAGGAAAGGATTAATAATTAGTTGTGCATTGCAAAACCATCAATTCACCTCATTAACGTCTCATGCCGTTGAATGAATGATTTCACATCGACTTTCCAGTCTGCTTCGAAAATCGCGATATGTATATTTCCCCGACGGGATTTCCGTGCATTATACGCGGTTTGTCGCTGAAACAAAATAATAGCGCCATTTACAATTAAACCCGCGACACGAATGCCGGTTTATTATACTTTCTCTCTGGGTGTCGTTTTTTTATTCGATACACAAAATTGTTCCAATTTTCCATTGATTGGTGTAATTAATAAAACTCCGGCCTGGTACGACGGGTAAACTTAGCAGACAATAGCGACCGCATTGACCAATCGCGAGAGCACGCGCGCAATTGCAAAAATTACTACTTTGCACGGCTAATTATCTGTTAGATCTGGAGAAAATCGGTTGAAAGGAAAAAAAAAGGGGGGAAAAACTCGCATCAATTTTTTTCTTAATTGAATAAAATTTTTGCGAGAAATCGAGAAAGTCATTTTCATAAATCGAGGCACGAAAAAAAAAGCGAATTTGTGGTCAGGTCGGGGTTTTCCATTATGAGTAAGTTAACGTACGTGACGCTCGGTGCGCGAAAATTGTATGCAAAAATTGTACTCAGAGAGTTTGATTACAAGTCGACTTGATGTCATACTTTTATTTAGCCGTTTTTGCAATGTGACTTTGCGCGAGACAAAGACAACGTGAAAAATGAGTGACTAATGGGATTGCGGCGTTTAAAAAAGTATCCGATCGTGTCACGGGTGGGGAAAAAAGGAATCACGACAATTTTCACATTCCCAATTGATTGGAGGAAAAAAAGAAAAAAAAATCAGGGGAGATTATAACGAGGGGCAATTCGAAACGTACACGTTGATTAACATTCCGCGAATGTGAGATTACATAAAGACAATTCGCGCACAATTATTGGTCGATCGAATTATCAGGTTTCACAATTGCCTTCGGTTGGGAACGCGAGCATGTGCGTTGCTATCGCGGAGACGAGGGTGATCCGAGCCGGCTAGGCGAAGGAGAACGCGCTGCCGCGTACGTCATAGTAACTCGAGATGAACGAGACGAGCACATTATGCAAGCGCAACTTAGCACAGTATACCGGTCAATGCCAAGGCATTCTACTCCGGCTCGTTCCAACTAACAACAAACATCTTCCTCGTTTATCAATCAATTTGTCAGCGTGACTATTCTAACTGCACCTACTGCTTTTTCGCATCTACCGAATTGTTTTACATCTTCATTTGTTTTTTGCAGTCACGTTTTATCCGTTTGTTTCAATTTTGTTATCCTACTTTTTTGCAATACCAATTTCATCACACGGAAAAACCTGATGATATGAAAAATATGCGTTTTTACTTCTTGTCACGTTTTTTCCTTTTTTACTTATTTTTATTTTTAGACTGGAGTTTTAAATTCCGAAACAACAAAAATAACCAAAATGACAAATTGTGAACGAACGAAGGAAAAAAGATTGGTAAAGACTGGTGCGAACTGAAGATTATTTAGTGGCAAAAATAAGAAAAAGAAACAGGGAAAATGTTGAATGATGATTGAAAAAGTTAAGCAAAACACGTAGCAGGTGGGTGAGTGGAATATTTTTTGGAATGAATTGAGAAAACAGAGTCGAAAACAGGCTGACGTTGAACAAATGACAACAAATTGTTCCACTAATCGGTCATGTACACGTTACGGTTTAGCTTGAAAGGCGGTTTCTGAAACGGCACGGGTTGACTCCTGATAACAATGGCAAAAAGTTCTGTGAAGAAAAGAAAGCGCGGATTGGAACAGAAGTCTCACGGAGTCAATCATACGGACTTTCAACCGGAAACAAAAGCCCGAGCGTAATGATTATTAAAGGCAAAATAGACAGGCGACGGGAAACAGATATGCAGTCAAGGTTATAATTCGCGTTTCGATCTACGAATCCCGCCGCCGAGACTAATGCGCGAAATTGTCGCGAGATTAAACGCAAATTAAACGCTTCGCTGGAATGCAAAATTTAGCGTGAACGAGTTGAGGTCTGTTTTTCATCGCGATTTTCCAATCTTGTAATTCAATAATCGATCGATAACTTGACCTCGTTGTTTCGCCAAAACTTTAATTTCTCTGCCAGGGGCCTTTCACTTTTCGACTCTGCGACTGGATTAGATTGAAATGTACGTGCTTTTTATGATATTAATGTGAAAATTGAACTCGCTCGTGAACGCACTCGAAAGCGTAAAATTGAATTATATAACCAACAGCGTGGTGATGCACTCTTGAAAAAAAAAAAAAAAAATTGAGGAAGACCGTTTAAAGCATTATCACGCGATGAGCTGCTGGCACGTGAATATTCCAAATTATTTGTTTGCGTTTTCTATTAACAGGCCTGTTATTTCAGTTAACACACTGGCGAGGACGTCGTTTGAGTTTATTTTTACAATCGACTTGAGTGAGTGCTGGAAAATCACTCGAATTAATTGCACGACGCGAATTGGATCGAATTGTGTGTTTGCAAGAAATAAAAGTCATTTTGAAATTGCGTTTCATGTTCAATGATGAAAACTTGAGACAATGGGCGTTTTTGTTTTCGTTGCACTATGCATACGCGATTAAGTTATGAAAAATGAAATAAAGGAATAGAAAGTGTAGCAGCGAGCTGAGTTTGATATATTAGAATGGTATTACGATTAAAACTGTTTCCAGGAAAGTAGAGCCGCGATAAGCCAAGGGTATAAATATTTATTTTTTTTTCTAAATTACTTCAAGGAAACATCTCGCGAAATGCCTAACGTGCAAACGCGCCGTTTAAAACTTCCTCCTAGAACGTACACAATCGCCGGTTGAACAATTTCAAATTCAAAAGTTGTTACAGCAGTGCGGGTCTAAATTGACCACGCCTCGAGCTAAAATCCCACTGTATAAATATCCATACACTGGTTTGCAACCTTTTTTTTTTTCATTCTCTTTTCTTGCATCCACTTTTTTTCTGCTCTCGATTGTATGAGGCCGTTAATTCGTACTGCCGCGAGGCCTCGTGACTTTGCCGCATAATTCGCCCAATAGCGGCGAAATAAGCTGTGCTGGAAAGCACCGCGCTCTGGGAGTGAACATGTTCCGGCGCGCCTTTCACTTTCTTTCACGAATAATTTGACGCCGATTATTCCGTCAGCCACCCAAGGACGCACTTATGCACCGCTTGATATCCTTACTAGTAGAAAACGATCGCGGACAGCTGTGAAAATTTCGTTCTGAGGTCAAGGCACGTATGCCAATATGGAATTCAAGTTTGAAAACTCCAACGAAACCTTAAGTTGAAAGAAATAGAAATAAAAAATAAAAAAACTCATAATGAAAAGGTAAAAGAGTCAATGACACGTTGTTGAGAAAATCGTTTCTTTTCTGTTCTGCGAAAACATTTGCAAAGTCGGAAATATCAGTTGTGTGGAAGAAAAAAAAATGATATATTTCGCGAATAGCACGGGATTTAGCAATTCTTCGTCAAAGTGAGTTCGTGACTAGTTGGGCGTACAATACGATCAGTTGCAAAATAATTCGGACACACGGGGGATTGTGTAGTCGCGGCGCTACTTTGGAATTTTATTTAGCAGACTTTTGCGCCAACACATAATGGCAGAAACGTCGGCTTTAATTAACCCCGCGAACCAGTCCGGGTCAGATTTTGTACCGGCTTATTATATACTGCGAATTTTTTATCTCACGCTCGGCATTTCGATCCGATATTTGAGATTGCATTTTGATCAGACGACTTGGCATCCAAATCAAACTCCGACATTGTTTATGGTACTTTTGCAACGTCGATTTTTCTATCGTACAATTTGAAATCGTTTTCACGTTTAATTAAATTTGAGCGTCGTTTTTGTGTCACTTCGCAGCCGATTTGGGAACCGCATATCCATCGGGTAAATAAGCGCTTAATTATAACGAGTCTGCGACAATAATTGTGACGATAAAAAGTGCGTTGAAAATAATGAAGCTGTCAGATAAGGTTCGGTTGGCAATTTTTATAGCGCGACAGGCTAATAAACAGCGGAGTAACTGTCGGCATGTGGTATCGGTCACATTTTTGTTGGCTGGAATATAAGTGTCCTTGCACGCTTTTAAGTTGATACGTTCGGACATTGTTGGTGCACTCGAATTCGCTCACTTTCGCAAGGCCCGCGGTGAACGTTCGACCCCGGCGTTTCAGTTCCAAAACATTAACTCAACTCGACCTTAAGCTTGATCGCGATCTCATTTGCAGTCAGTTTCAATCATTCATTAACTTTCGTTCAGTTGTAAAACTCAATTTTCAATATTCAATTTCTTTCTCCACTAGAACAATTCAATAGTCGATGATTATCTGTGTTTCATTCCCCGACGAAATTCGGTGCAAAGGTTGCAACCTGCAAAAGACCGACAAAAAAGTTGCAAACAAAGTGAAACGAAACAATAAACAGGAATGAAAAATCGTTCAATTAGGTAACTCAAATTTTTAATCGCATTGGTAAGTTATTGATGAGGGAAATCAATGGGAACCCCAGAGATACTGCGCGCTAAAAAAACCTCCAACTCAACAATTGGCTGAGAGAGCGCGCACAATGATATTTATCTGCGCTCGGCGGTCCAATTATCTCGAATCTCGCGCGCGCTTTTATTTCCGCGAGACCGGCAACAATTGATTTTGTAGCCGGAGCGCAAAATTTCGACGATCGCAATTTGTTCGTAGGCGCTAAACGATAACGAATGTGAGAATGAAAAATCGGGCGTAAGCCGCGACCGAGCGATTACGCGATTCCACTATGTAAATATCGTTTCCGCGAACGATAAGCGGAGCAAAATTCGATGGAGATACGCGGCGATCGTATTCCGGCACGTGTTACCCAAGCGGCGGCGACAGACGCTGGACCGGCGGCCGTTTCCGTGAGACACGCTCGCTGCCCGGTCGAAAGTATCGTACCGTTATATTCGCGTCGAAATGCATCACGAGCATAAGCAATGCGCATGTTTGTTTCACCGTTGCGAGTCATTACTCGACTCGGCCCGTAATCCAGTGACCCGTGAATGTTCGCAAGCGAAAGGCGTGGCACCCTCGCGTATCGCATTCCGCACGGATCCTGATACCTCACAGCCCGAATTCACCACACTTTGTTTCCAATTCCAATCACCTCTTTTATTTTATCATCCACCTCATCGTCTTTGATATTCCACTTGCTGCCCGATCCGATAATACCTCACGAAAATTCCAACCGCTTATCGCCTATATCAATAATTAGCTTTTCTAATTAGCCAACCTCTGGTTCTGATGATCAATCTTAAAGGTCGCCGATTTCGCGATACAGAGGAAGCTCGTATTGCATTAATAAACTTCAGCCAATTCAACTTTATCAATATTAATTAATCAATTGTAAAATATTTGATTAAACATTATTTTTGAGCACCGTTTTGTAAGACTTAAAATTTAGAAAAATTTTTAATATGATTTCTGAGTATCTTTTCAAAATCGATTTGAATAAATACGTTCATCTTAATTGATGAATAGAGAATTAAACGTTTTCAAGCGTGGTATAATATTTAATAGCAGCATTAATTATTCAACGTGCACAAAACGCGTCACTGGATTGTGCAACACGTCACGTGTTAACTGTAACAACTACACCGTGACAAATGATAAGTTTTCCTTCTTTTTTTTATCAAAACAACAACAAGTTATGATGTTATGATATAATTTAGAGAGATCAGTGGCCGGCAGTGATATATCGATGGTCTGCGCATGAAAGTAAAAGTACCTGTTGCACCTAACCATAATATACGACCCTAACTAGATCTTTCTTTTGAACTACTTGCCAACTAAAAGTTGTACAACTTTTCTCACGAATCGGTGAAAAAAAAACGTCCGCGCTGTATATTTTATAAAAATCAAAATAGAAATTCGACCGAAAAAGTTTGTTCTAAACCGGTTGTAGTCCAATGTCTATTGCTATTTTTCATTTGCAAGTTTGCAAGAAAAAAAAATGCGCCAACAAGATCGCGGTTGATTGATTAGACACGGATCGAATTATTTTTCAATAAAAGTTTTCAGGACCAAATAATTTCGTCAAAAGCTAAAGAACGCTTGTTTGTTTATTTTACAGATGAGTAACTCCAAGCTGTCTCGATGGTCAGCGTGTTTGCTGTTGGCGTTAGCGTGTTGCACAGCGTCGGCGAAAAAGGAGTCGACGGAAATTGAATCTAGTCGTGATCATCAGCAAAGAATAAGTCTGCGACATCGTGATTACGTCGCGCCGTTCGCGAGCGATGGCAGGAGGGGCTCTTGGGATGACAGCCTTCAAATGTCCGCGACCGGAAGTAGAAAGGACAAAAAGATCAACGATCGCAACAACGATGACGACGACGACAAGAAGACCCTCTCGCAGCAGGTGAAAGAGGGAAAGTACGGCCTGATTCAGGACGAAATTTTTGCACACGAGCCTAAAAGGCCGGGCGTTGTTAGTTACTCGTCGAACTCGGACATACCAAAGGATACGATTAAAAATTTCGGCGGCTTAGATGAGGACGAGATCTGGCTCGCGGAGAACCACGTGTTAGTGTTGAAAGGTGGCAAGCTGCCTGAGGGCGAGCAGAATTTGCTGTCCGAAGACAAGTGGCCACCGATAGATAACTTCCAGGCTCCAAACAGGCCTGTCAAAATTCCTTCGAAACCAAAGGTGCCACCACCGTTCCCTGTACAGTTAACTGACGGTGGACCGATCAAAATTTTGGCTTCTGAAGACGACAAAGTCTCGCAAAATGCAGTCAATATGACTTTCACGCAAGGTTTCTTGCCGGGCGAGGGGCCGTTTTTCCCACTATTCGCCAACAACAGCGCTCCATTCATGCCTGCTCTGTCTTTCGTTCCTGTGAATTCTTCAAAGGGAACTTTACAATTCAAACCGATCATCATTCCGGATAAGCAGTTCAACTTGAAATTGAAACCTCAGAATAAAAACGAAGAGGTTCCGACGAGTCCGATGTTTCCTGGTCTTCCTCCTGGTGCAGTTATTGTTCCCCCACCAGGAAATCGCACGGACTATGACGATGAAGAAGATCAGTCGATCTACTATCCTCCACCTTACAGTTTTGTCTACGACGTGAAAAACGATAGTACAGACATACCCCCAGGTCCTCTGGTACCTGGTATCATCTTACCACCACCTCCAGACTTTTTCTCGCCCTTGGACGACGACGAAACTGACCCAAGCACCAAAGACAAGTACAGACTAACAGAACCCATCAATGTGTCTTCCCATTCGACGGTGGACTTCAAACCGCAAGTGAGTGTTAGTAGCGTTTCTCGTAAAGTACCAAGTACCAAGCTGTACAAGAATGGACCAACCACAATAACTTCAGCTCCAAAATCCACCACGACGAAAACACCTCGGAAGTCCACAGTTTCACGGTACAGTGCCAAGACGAGTCTTCGAAAACCAATCAACAACACGGTTTATGTACCACGAACTTTGTTCGTCGAAGTAACAACTCCAGCAACAGCTATCATCAAGCCGGCGAACTATGACATTGAAAACGTAGTTAGTAATCAGGTATCAGAAACCAGCACGGAGAAGAGCTGGAATGCTGTCGTTAGCAGTAAACCTGTACCCTTACTGGCCACTTTTTACACCACCACTACACCCGCACCTCCAAAGGAACAGCAGATCGAAACTACACCTGCGACTGGAAAGCAAAGAATAACAGATCAAGCTTCCTTCTATTTCTATGGTGAATCAAACAATGAATCTCCGAATCCTCCAAGTCCTAACGGTCAGAACAACGTTTACTTTACGCCAACGAGTACGGAGTCCTCGAAGAGTTATTACAAAGTGGACGAGTATTCGCAAAAGCCTGAGGATGCGTACTTCAATCGAGTGGAAGAACCACAGCCCCAGCGTCCGAGTTCTATAAAACTGTTGGACAACATCGTCCAAGACCCCAGAGTGTATCAGTACACTGAAACCACCGCTAAGGATCACGCCAAAGTGCAAACGAACCCTGCGAGTTCACTGTACGTTTCGACCATCTCTGCTGACCGACCTCGTAATTCGTATATCAAAGTAACACCCGAACCGCCGTCTGGTGTTTATTACCAGGACCCGCAGATCAACGTGAAAGTGCTCGAGTACGATCAAAAGAGTAAGTCCAAACCGATTTATCAGTATAGTTTCGAAGCCGCTGATTATAATAATAAAGATCGGAAAATAGGCAAGAAGAAAAAACAGCAGGCAGAGAGGGAGATCACGTACCAGTACCCGGAACGTGAAGTGTCCCCAACGATACACCAATCGGCGATACACCAAATTGAACAACTGCGGTATCCTTATAAGACTCACAAGCCGGTCGAGTATTTCGGACCCACGACTATCAAATCTCCGGTCGATGTCTCCACGACGCTCGAACCCCATCGAGTATACATCACCAAGCAGGATGAACAACTGCTGGACGACGTCACCAAAGAGTACTTTACGATGTTCGGCAAAAAGTTGGGCGGTAAAAGGGTGCAGAGTACGACGCCCATCTACAAAATAAGCGGAGTTACAGAGAAACCAAAGTTCTCGTACGCGACGAACGATTACGCCGATTCGGGTCACTACAAGGTTCCTAACGTCAAGCTGCACTATGGAGTTTTGTCGTCCATCTCCAGGCCACCGTTCTCTCTCCAGGGAGACACTTTGGTTAATTACAAACATCCTCTCCCTAGCATCCACCCGGATGGTGAATATATCACAGTGGTGAATCCCGAGCGAACGCGAACTGGAAAAGTGGCCCCGCAGCCGATTGTCCAGGAAGAGTTCCAGGCTCGGCAGGTGCTCCAGGCGGAGAACCAGCTGAGGGATTATGGCGGTCAGCACATCCTTCAACAGTCTCATCAGCAGAACCAAAATGGGTTCATACCCATGGAAGCTCCTAGGGGCCTCGGACAAAAACAAGTAGTGTATCCGAATCGACCTGTTTCACTTGGGAATGACGAGGCGGTGAACTACAACAATCCGCGACCTCCGATCAACCCGGACGCGGAATACATCACTCCGGTGGCCAGACAACCTATTAACCGCTACCGCAATAAGGCCAACTCGTACTTTGCATACAACTTGCCCGGCGACGGCGGACATTTCTACTTTTTAACGCCCCAGGCGTTACCGCAACGACAACCTAATCCCACGAGTTACTTGTACTCGAACCCTCGTGTCTCGAGACTTGTCAGGCGAAGGCGAGGCCCGGCGTAATTTATTTCCCTTTGACGACTTTCATATTTAATGCATGTAAATACAGTCATTTCATATGTTCTTTTTCTCCCCCGCGAAATGGCATTTCAAATATTACAAGATTCAGTGTCTGCACTGTCACAGCGAATGTTTCTCGCGACGATTCATTGAATTTGAAAAGAAAAAAAAATTGTGTTCGGTTCCCAAGGTATGCTAGTTGTAAAAACTTGTATCGGTTCAAGTTCAAAGTGTGGTGCGGGGGGAGGGGGGATTGTAATGCAATTAAGAATGCAAACCAGGACAGGAAAGTTAGGTGATTCTTGTTGCATTTTCATTTTGTATTGCGAAATTGCAGCCAAATAGTAACCCTCATTGTATATAAAGCTAACGTTTGATTAACTGTTTTTAATTCTACTATAATTTGTAAATTGTAAAAAGTACCCGAGTGACTGAATAAAGTAACTTATTGTGAACTTATGATCAAATGTTTTTTTGATACAAATTTAAAACTGTTGTTCGAAACGTTTTTTTGTGTATTTTTTTCTTAACACTTGTGAGTGTTACGAAAAAAGTCATAGTCAGAGGTTTAAATTGGAACAATGACTTTCTATAAGAATGTCGTTATTAAATAAAACCTTCTGATTGTACCCAACAATTTATAAATTCTTAGGCCAATTTCACCGGACTAATTAGGCAATAATGTACCAATTTCCAAGTTACGAAAAACGTTGCCTGGGTACTTGTACAAACGTTTATCGGAATGCTATGTTTTATTTGTATGCAAATGTAATCGTAGGACATAAATTAAAATGAACATTTTTTTCATACTTTCGATTTGTAATTGGCAAAGCTTTTGAAAAACTATTACGTTGTTCAACGAGATTCGACTTTCACTCGGAATCATGTACTCTGTTATCTAAAACAATGTAACAATTTTTTGCAGTATTAATAAGCAAGTGTTAGGATACAATGAAAACTTTTTGAACCTCCGTTGCAAAGCCGGTGAAAGAGGAACTTTAAGTGTGCAAACTATAGAGACCGCTTGTTCTGTTATAATTAAGTAGACATGCACTGTTTGTGTGTACATAAAATATATGAAACTCGCGCGAAATAGACTGATGATCGCGCTTTATCTGTGATTCATGATTATTTGTCTGTATGCGTGTTGTAATGTGTTTACAATGATGATAGATTTTTTTTCCTCGCAATCTGAACAATTATTCAAAACCGTTTCCTGATACTTTTTACTCATATTTATCAACTTGACATAACAATATTTTAAAAAACTAAACAAAACAAGATTATGCAATCGTGCAAATTTTGGTTACTTTGAAATTGTGTCTGAATGAACAAAATTCAATGTTCGACTTGTAATCAAATCGAGTTGTTTAAATGTTATTAGCTTCTACTTATAGGATTTATAAACTTTTGTGCCTTCAGATATATGCCATTGTGTTGAGTTCTATAATTTGTACAGTGGAAATTATTGATGCAGTTTTTGTAAATATGGAATGATGAATACTTTTTAAGAATCGATATGTAATACCTCTTATTTTGTTGAAAGCTTTGCACGTAACTCTTAAGAATAACTATGTAATTTTACTGTATATTACCATTTAATAAATTAATACAAACACAAAATTTGTGCATACCGACTTTAACTTAAAAAAATATCGCTAAATTTTTCACTGGAAATATTTCTTAGTTTACTTCATATAAAAAAGTAACATAAGAATGATTAATGGCATACAGAGATCATATGACTTTGCATTGATGTAATGTTATAAAGGGCAAATCAGGCCTGGATGTTATTGAACGAATGTGGGTCGCTGATGTAATTTGTACTCACCGGTGTCAATTTCCTGCGTTTGCGTAGGATCTTGTAACGGATAATCGTGCAATCGTAGGTACACCTCCATCGCACATTTGGCTGCTTTGAAGTAGAAAGGATGCGAACGCAGAACATCTTCTAGCCTGAGCAATCCGACATATGAACGCAGAGTCATCTTTCGCATGCAGTAAGTATGGAAGTCAAACTGGTCCTCAATTATCTCAGAAAAATGCTGAAAAGTTCAAAATAAAATTAGATTTCAACTCTCAATTTGGACTTTACAAAATTTTAATTTTGTAATTTGAATTGAAGAAACAAGTTATTTATCATGAGTTATAAATAAACTTTGTACCCTGTCGACTTCGTGGCATTTTTTGAGCGATTCACCGTACTTTCCAAGACGCTTGTAAGCAAGCGCAGCTTCGGTTTGTATCCACATGCACTGCATCTCGTTTAAATTTTCCATTGCTAGGACTCCCTCTCGGGTGAACTTGCCACAAGTTTCTTCAGCTTCTTTGATTAAGTTTGCGCGTAACATATACTTGGCACATTTGGAATTGATGTAACGATCAGCAGTGTCCAAACCTTGCGCCTCGTCCAGCCATTTGTAGGCTTCTTGAACGTCTCCACCATGCTAAATATAATAATTGAAAGTTAGTTTTTTTCATCAAAAAAATATCAATTTTAATTTTTAAATAAATTGATAAGTTGATTAGTGTTAATATAACCTTGTAAATTCTTCCTTTGGTAACAAAAAGTTCAATAAGGGTAGGAGTGTGGTCGATAGCTGCGTCTATTTCATCAAGAGCTTTCTTAGTTTGGCCAAGGAAATCGTAATGTTGTGCTAGGTAGTAGTACGTCCATAAAAGTGCAGACGCCGGCTCGTGAGGATTGCCTTTTTCTTGGTTGCTGAAGTGGCCGTGAGCCTTTAACGCTTGTTTGTACTCCAACACCAACGATTCGATTATCTCAACCTTTTCTTGGTTAGCGTAGAGAGAGCGTAGATTTACAAATAGTGGCGGCACACCTTTGTGTAGCCCTAGAAATAAATTTTAAAAACATTACATCATTCTTATCATTACATACAATTTCAATTTGAAAATAAATTTAATAATTCAATCTGTGGCAATTCGCTAGTAACACTTTAAAAGCCTTAATGTTTGATATAAAATCACATGCTTCATAAATAAAAGTATCTAAAAGAAAACAAATTCAACAACCTTTCCGCAGATATTCATCAACTAAAGTTTTGAAAGTTTCTCCTTCCGCGTAGTTTAACCGTAAACGACGAGGCGCCAAAGCTCTAGGAAACATCGTCTGATAACGCAGAAGCATCTCTAGAGTTTCCTCAGGAGTTGTGTGTCGTTCTGCCTCAGCCATCTTTGCGTAATAAGTGGTGTTCTCTGGGTTAATTTTCAACAAATCTTCATAAACTTGGGTAGCTTCAGCGTACTGTCCAAGTTCTAGTCTTAGTTTTCCTATACAAATCATACAGAAGTCGTTAAACAAAACAGTTGCAATAAAACTTGACGTTGACTCACTAACTTGTAATTACCATAAGTTTCTTTGACAGTAATTTTGTCACAAATTTGATCACAAAATTTGTCGAGATGTTCCAGCGCTTGTTCATTCGCGCCGGATTCTTGAATCACCAGGTTTTGGTATAACAGTAACTCGCTGTGCTCATAGTCATAACATATCTAAAAAAAGAAACACAGATAATATGAACTATCATTCTACAATAACTTCAATTGTAAGTAAATTTGTTTTGCAGTTTGAAAATTTGTTTAATTAAATTCCCTTCATAGATGATATCTGCGGAAATTTGCAATAACAAAAACTAAAATTTTCAAACACAATTCTTTCCATAAAAATGTTGAACTTTTGTCAATTTATTCATTTTTAATATGTATTGCTGGATTTTATTGATATACCTTGAATTATGATTAGGCAAAAACTTATTTAGAAACTATATTTTTTCAATTACAAAAATTTTAAAATCCAATATCTCAAGAACTGTTCACATGCTATTGCAAATTAACACTGAATATAATTTTCCAAATTAGAAAATAATATTTTTAGAAATCTTGTTCATTGGTTTTTGATATTACCATTGGAGAATCTCGAAACGTGTCTAATATTCTGAGAGCCATCTCATAGTCCTTCAATAAATGATACGATATGGCAAATCCAATCCAAGAAGCTCTTTGGGTAGGCCTCAACATGAATAATTGATACCTCGTATCCTGCAAAACACAATCAAATTAATAATGAACCAGTTACAAAATTCATTAACCATGTTTCTCCCATTGAATTTCCAGAAGTACATTAAATATTTTTAATTTTTCAAGATTTTAACGTTATTTCTTCACATTTTTCAAACTTACTCATTTTTATTGTCTTTCCATAAATAATGTAACTACAATGTACAAAATGTAAATTTTTTTTTTTTTAAATTGTGAAAAATACTTTTTTGCTTGATTTGTCTGTTTTATGCAATTTGAAACACAATCACATTATTTATCAAGTCCCAAAATTCTAAAAAGGTTTAAAAAAGAAGACAATCTAATATTTTTGTTGTGAAACAAGATAGAGTACCTTGTACCCCTCGAGATCTCTCATCTGGATTTGGAGCAGCGACAAATCGCGTAGGATTTGAATATTGTCTTTGTCCCATTTGAGAGCGTTGCGGTAGCACTTGATGGCTTCATCGTACTTCTTGTCGGATCTTTGCAGGAGACCGTAAACATGCCAGCAGACGTGCGATTGAAGATCGTTCCTGAGGCCTCTTCTCACATGATCATAAGCCTCTTCTTTTCGTCCCAGACAGTTTAGCGTCAAACCTTTCATCGCCAAGGTTTCCCCATGCTCGCTAAATTTTGGGTTTGACAGGATTTGCTTCGCAAACTTCAACCCATTTTTGTATAGTTTGTGTTCATAACACCTCTGCAAAAAAACAACACCAATTGTCATTAATAACAATCGAATCAACAAAATAACAAATTTAAACTAAATTGTTGAAATTTGCAACTCCAACATTAATTGAAAAATTGATAAAAGTTGTACATCTTTAATAGGGTTGTGAACTGCTTGAGATTCGTAGAAAAATAGAACTCGCATAAAATTGTACGGTGTAACAATTCAATCGAACGAGTTATTATTTTGACAGATGATGGTTTGGGTGTTGAGGTGAAATTATGGGGAGTGGGAATTGAATGAAATGCGAATGATACGAAAAATTAGCATGTGCAAATGTAAAACCAGCGGAAGGAAACGCGAGGTGGGTGATTGAATAGGAATTCATAGCGCCTAAACCAGGGAGTGGGGTCCAAAACATGAGTATTTGTTTGATTAGGTACTTACCAGAATACGCTTAAATAAGGCATTTTCTTTGGGTGGTAAAGGATTGCTGGAAGGCATTTTTGTATAAATACAAAAATAAAGGGCCTTTTCCACCCGGTAAACCACAAATTCTACCACAACACCTCGTGGCCACGAACGAATGAACGAGCGAACGAACGACCGAGTCAGGCAGCTCGAGTGTCGACCTCTAGTCACGTGACTTAAGCCGAACATGCGTACCCGCCTTAAGGATTATCATTTTTTGATTATTTTGATGATCTAGATTTTTGCACAATTTCAAACAGGTAAAAATAATCAAACTGATGGAAAAATAAATTTTCTTGAATTCGATCTGTGATTTGGAATCGAAAAATTGGGTTTGAGTTTGTGAGCGACTTCCATGAGAGGTTTAAGAACACCACGATGTCTACTGTCACGGAGATCACGGAGATGATTTAAATTCGAATTTGGAATGTAAATTGAAATTGAAAATTTCATTTTTCGTTGTTTAACAATTTAATTGGTTGTACGAATGTTTTACTGAAATTAGTGAAATTTCAAATTTGCAATATCTGATATTGATAAACTAAACATTTTCATAATGAAAAACTTTTTAATTTGAAAAACTTTGACAGGTGAGAATAAGTTTGTAATCAACTTTTGATTTTGCTAAAATAAAAAATAAATTTTTGACCTGTCTTCTTAGTTTTGATTCTTTTGATATTGAATGTGAAAATATAGATCCATTTATTTGGAATCTCAAAAGCCATTCCGAACAGCTTTTTTATTTCTGCATAATTAACTTCGTGTTTATGAATTTCTTTCGAATTTCAGAATTGGATACTTGAATGTAAAGAGTATGTTCTGATAAAATTTTCGTTTTTAGCGAATTTGACACTGCAAAATTTTTTTTTCTACAATAATTCATTCAATTTATCATTTTCACTACTGAAAAAAGAAGAGCGAAATTCAAAAAAATGAAAAAATATGATTTTATCTGAATTTCATGACAAAAATTGAAATTCCATCGTTGAAATAGTTTGAACCAGAGCGTCTTTGATGAAAGCATCCAAGGCACCTGATATTCCTAATGATCCTGAATTCGCATTGCTATTATTCGATCGGTACTGATTACAGTTAGGATTAATCGAATCAATCAATGTTCTATTTCGAGATTGCTCTCACTAAATATGGTCACATAGGCGTTGATGTCACTCAAGTAGTTAAAAAGTACAAAGACAATAGTGGGGGATTTTACGCAAAGTTACTTAGAGAAGTTCACATCTACGGTTTAGACAGTTGGTTCGTGGTGACCATCTCGTCTTTACCTTTTTTTATTCGTTGTTAATTCTTTGTTTCCATCATGGTGAGTATCTTCGATTGTATCTTCGATAGTGTGCTAAAATCAAAAATTCGCGATCCTAAGTGAAACGAAAAATCGGATTTTAAAATTCATTTGAACCGGATTTTGGAATTAGAATGTTGGATTGTGTTTGCGGAGTGAATTTCTGGATCTCAAGTTATTTTTTTACGAGTGTTTCATGTGAGGCAACAAGTGCGAAGAGAAACATAATTATTTTGTTCAGTGCAGTGATAGTTTTAAAAGCAAACAAATTTGTTTTTTGGTAAATTCTCAAAAATTGAAAAGAAATCGATTGGAACATTTCAGTTCATTTCATGATTATTCAAAAGTGTTCAAAATTATTCAAAATTTTGCTTTTAATTTTCATGTTTCTTCTTCTGTTTCGTATACTAAAACTTTTCGATTTTGATATTCTAAATTGTGAAAATTGAATTCCAACTTGAAAGTTTCGAGAGATGATCAATCGAACTGAAAACGAAATAATTTATCACTCAAACGACATTTCAATACTTCCGTTCGAATTTGTCTATAAATGTCTTGGCAAGCAATCCGATAGTCAATGGACAATCTATTCTTGCATGTCGAAGACTATCAAAGATTCTCGACACTTCTAATCAGGAATGCGAATACTGATTACAGAACTTTCTTTATTTATATCTCATCCAAAACGAAAAGAAAAACAAATCATGGAACTTTACGTATGATTATTTTCAATTAGGCGGATAAGGAGAAGAAGAAGAAGACCAAAAAGAAGGAGGAACCGAAAGCTCCTGAACCGGTCGCCACTCCACCTCCTGCGAAGGACAAGACTCCGACTCCCACCAAGGATAAAACTCCAACCCCTGTAGAGACTCCAAAATCACCCTCGAGATCCAGTCGAGAGAGTCGTGGTAGCAGAAAAATTAAGAGATCCGGATCCAGTATATTCTCGGCTTTTACGCAGAAACAAGTTGCCGAATTCAAAGAAGTGATTTTTTTATATTTATTCAAGATAAACAAAATCATTTACAAAGCTTTCCTGTTGTTTTTTATAGTTTTTGGATAGTGTTATAGTGTAACTGATTTTTTTAGGGTTTCGCTCTTATGGACCATGACAAGGATGGTATCATAGGCAAAGAAGACTTGGCATTCATCTTTGATCAAGTAGGCAAAATCGCGAACGAAAAGGAAATCGAAGCCATGTTAGAAGACTGCGAAGAAGACTTGAATTTCACTCAGATGTTGACAATGTTTGCTGGACGTTTACAAGGCGGTACGTTTTGCATTATTTTTTCATCTTATTTTGTCATTAGAAAATATAAATTTGTGGAGGTATATTCTCTAATCTGATGATTTTCAGCTTCTGACGATGAAGCAACAGTCATTGCTGCTTTCATGAAGTTTGACAAGGATGGCAAAATCGATGGAGAGAGGTAAAATAATTTGTTTCACATTTCTTTCCAAGTTGTTTTTAGATCGAAAAATGCACTGATGCATAATTTTGGTTTCAGGTTCAGACACGCGCTGATCACTTTCGGTGACAAATTCTCAGTTAAAGATTGCAACGATGCTTTCGACCACTTCTATCTTGATGACAAAGGTAGAATTGACACGGACAGTTTAATCAGAATGCTAACAGGAACCGACGAAGACGACGATTAATAATCTTTGTTAATACTCGTTACGAAAATTTGCATTCTCCGTTTACTGCGAATTGTATTGTCCGCTTGACAACGCATATTTTTATATTTTAATTTAGAATTATTGATTAAACTTTGTTATTTATTTTTTAGCGCACACTGGAGGAAAAACTGAGTTGACTATATTATTGGGACCATTAGAAAAGTTTCAAATTTTAAAATTGTCGTTCCAAAATTTCGAAAATGGTCTCATTGATTAAGTTCGGAATGAATTTTTTGAATAAGGAAAGAATGTGAATCGAATTATGTAGAATCAGAAATGTGTAAATATCAAGTTCTTGAGTCAACGCAACTTTTCTTTCAGTTTGCAATTTTGAATGGGCGTTACGTTTTTGGGCGAACAAAAAAGACAATAAAATAATACGGTTATTATAAATCAATATGCAGGTATGAAAAAGCGGACTTATTGAAATTGTAACGCTCATTATTTTAGTAGAGGAAAAATTTCATGATTGTGTTTTACCTCGATATCATTTTTAATTTCCATTCAGATCATTAGAGTAATTTAAATTCATTATATTGTTTCGACTGTTGATTTTATGAACATTAAAAAGTAAATATAATTTTGAACAATTAACGTATTAATGTGATTCTACCTTACCCGCATACTAATCGACCGCACAATATTGTGAAATTCAACATAATTTTAAAATGTAAATTTATTTCTTCTATCATCTTACATTTCATTAGAAAAATAATGTTCTGATAATCAGTTGATAAAATTCACAGTTAATAACAACATATTAAGGACTTAAGACTAGACAAAAAATGAAAATTCATCTGAAGTACTAAGTAATCACAGTTTTTTTTTCATTATGAATTTTGTATTGTCTCATCAGCTGATATTATCAAGATGCGATTAAGTTTTTTTTTATTAAGTTATTTTTAAGTCTCAATTTTTTGGTGGTCGTTCACCAAAAATAGCACTTCCAACCCGAACAGAAGTACTTCCAAGTTCAATCTGTAAAAGTTAAATATTGGTAAAATTTTTCAACGATAGATGATGTTTTCATCAATCAATTTAAATGATTCAGAATGGAACATTGATATACTCACTGCATGTTCATAGTCAGTTGACATTCCCATTGAAAGTTCAAGATCTGATTCCTTTAGATTCAGGCTGTCGCATAAAGTTTTTCTGCAGCTTCTAAGAGCTAAGAAATCAGGATTTGGACCATCCGCTGGATCATAACCATATTTGCCAATAGTCATCAGACCAACGAATTCCAAATTGTTGCAATTGTTAATCACGTGAGATACTAGAGATGAAATTTCCTCAACTGCACATCCACTTTTTGCTGAAAAAAAATCAAATAAGAAAAATGAGATTGCTGAAATTCTCGTCTTTCAAATCAAGAAAATGAAAACAAAAGTTAAAAATTGAAAGAATCAGTCAATTAAAAAATGACTTACATTCTTCTTGACTAGTATTCACTTGCACCATTATCTTAAGCTTTTCCGGCCCTTTTCTATTTTTTCCCCACGAATTGTTCACAACATTTGCCAGTTTTTCACTATCAATAGTTTCAATGATGTTTAAACGTGGAACACTCAATAGTTTATTAACGTTTGTTTTTTGCAAGTGTCCAATAAAGTGCCATTGGATTTCTGGACATTGTTCGGTGATTTCAGGATTATTTGCTTTCGTTACTAATTCTGAGACGTAGTTTTCCCCAAAATTTATTTGACCAGATTTATAAGCTTCCACAATTGCTTCGACTGGTTTCAATTTGCTAACTGCAACTAAACGCGGTTCCACCGATGCAAATTCCTGTAAACAAATTTTCAAAAGTCAACTTCAAATTCAACAATTCAATTCAACATCATTGAGAACAAAAATGATAAGAAATTTTTAAATATCTCCCCCATTCTTAGTCAATATTTGAACATTTATCAAATGACTGATAAAACGTAAGATGAAAATTACTAAGCAAAAATCATCAAGCAAAAACTCAATTCAAAATATTAACCAATGAAACTCTTGATTCTGAGGTGTTGTTTTACCGATCTATCAGAAACCGAGCGCAAATTAATTTTTCGCAAAAAATTCAAGTCAAAGCTGGGCACTTACAGAACTCCGTTTAGCAACAGCTTGAGATATTCTCTCTCGGACCGTTTTCAGATTTGTTGTTATCTCCGCCATTGTCAGGACTTTACTACAACTTTTAATGAGCATGTTCAATACTATCGAACCATTTCTAAGGCACAAATCTAAAGCACGACTGTTTTACTCGACGAACCAGTTTTCCAACAGTTGGACGATCCGAGTTAGTTTTATCCGTGTAGGCACAGATGACGTCGCTGTCGAGAATTGGATAAACGTAGAGAGCTGTATACAAATTTTGCAAATTTTTGTTAAACACCAAAAAAGTGCTGCAAAAACTTTGTTAACTCCCGGATAAAAAAGTAAACGAATCAAACATTTAATTTTCAACAAAAATATTAATTTTTTCAAAGGAAGAAGGAGATTTTTGACTTGCTTTTCAATTTAAATTGTTTTAAAACATTCATTTCGAGTGAATTTAAAACTTGTTGTGTAAAATAAAACGTGGATCGCAATTACGTAGTTTAGGTATTTAAGACAATTGAGTAAAAACAGGTTTACAGCCGAGGCAACATGCGAAACTGCTCGGTATCATCTTCAAGCCTAATCTTATTCCTTTTAACTAGCTCGTGTTCGCGTTATCCTTAAATGCTGAAAAACTATTGTCCACTTAGCTCTTGGTACAACTACACTCGTCTACAATTACACCTGGTCGACCGCAAATAAATCTGGTCGGACCAGTTTGCAATGTGTTGCATATTACTACTCAGACAATTGTTTTACTGGCCTAACAAAGGCCCCTAGATTAAGAGATAGTGACGATGCCAGTTTGGTGATGTCATTTGTTATGCCTATCAGATCCTCATCATTGTGCTATATACATATTAACCAATTTCAACCGTCCGTGTTCTTGAATGTTTGCATTTATGATGGACAATTAGTTAAAATGACATTTGGTCGAGTTAATTTGTACCATCTACTCAAACGAAATGCATTCAAATTTGTTCATTCTTCAAAATGTTCTACCAGTTTTATTTCATATATTACTTCATAGAATCCTATATGATTGTAAACTTTGTTTTTATTTTTGTTGAATTATAAATATAAGAGGAGCATATGTAATGTAAAAAAATATGTAAATATAAAATATAAAATATGTAAACAAATAGAAATAAGAGTGACACTGAAAAGGAAGAAAATAATTTATTTTTGTTGAATTATAAATAAAAGAGGAGCTCATGTGATGTAAACAAATAGAAATAAAAAGTGATAATAAAAAGGAAGAATATAAAATTGAATCGGACGATTAAGTGTATTATTTGCGAATGTTGATATTTGATATACACGAGATGCGTCCCTGGCAATCTTCGAAACGTCATGCCAGCTGTTATCAAGAACTATTAATTTATTCTTTGCGAAGTATGTCTAAGTACGGTGTAAAGGCGCTCGAAGATATAAGATCACGGTCGATTACTTGGTCGATATCGAGGTTCGGAACAGATCCATGGGTAGACTAATTGCAGGGTGCTGCCTGGTGTTTGCTTTATAAATCGTATGGTACCGAGGCACCCAGTGAAATGAGAAAAAACAGGCCTCAACGACGAATGGTAGAAAAAGACCAGAACAAGCCTGATGAATAAGATTATGATAAATTGTCCCAAGCTCCGCACGATTGATATTACATACTCGAATTCGACGATGATTTACTACGCGTTTATTCGCAAATAATTGCTGATTAAAGAAAAACATGTCAACACTTTGAAACTTCGTCTGTACCTGTTCCTTAGTCGCCCCTTTTTTTCCGCACAAACTACTTTGCGATAAAGTGGCGCGAAAATAGCCTGTAATTAAAATCGAATATCTTCGATTGTCTTTTTTTGTTTGATTGAAAAATTAATGATATCAATTTTTCACAGGTGCTCAAATATAAATCATTCGATGTAAATAAAGAATAAAAAAATTCATTGTAACGTAAAACAATATTATTTTTGGTTCTTTTAATTGCAACGAGCAAAAAAGGTGTAATTACTGGTCGGAATAAAAGTCATGAAAATGTTAATATTTTGAATTGCAAATTGGCTTTGGTCAGGCATTAATTAATATATTGCGATAAATTGTGTTTGATATTGTTTTTTAAATTGTTGACATAACGTTTGAGTAATGGAAAGTGGTGAAGTGCATAGTGATAAAAAAAGCGCTGGTAGAAATCAAGTGTGAACATCACAACTGGTCAATCTTGTTATACAACTACTAATTTTGCCCACGGACTGGCACCTCGAGGCTGAGCAGGTTCATCATCGAAAATTGTATCGGACTCGGGGTATAGATCGGAAATATTTTTTTTCACGTTTGCACTGCGCTAATGTTCGAACTGGCGGATCATAATGCCGATCAGGTTCCAGTAATGAGCTATAATGTGGTGCTCAAGTATACATAATGAAAGGGTTGGTCCAACCTTTAGCTTTGATACTTGATTTGGACGTAAGTGTTGTGTGCCTTGTTTGTTAATATATTTACTTACATCTTGGCTTATTTCTTCATTTATTATATTGAACACCGACATTTTAAAACCATAATGAGAAATCCACTTTTGTTTTACAATATAGTTTTTGATATACCTTTATACCTCATAATAATCCTTATGGCTCGACTTAATTGGAGAATTCAAATTGTGATTATGCGCCATTATCTCGAAATTTGCACTTTCCGCTCTACACACCGATCGGGCACAACAAATCTTAAGTAGCTATTTAATAATCAAAACCTTTCATAATCGCAGTAGCATAACAAATTTAAATTCCACTTTTTAATTACAAAATTACGAAAATGTTGTTTCCAGATGAATCAACAAAATGGACAAATGTTTTTGTAAAGCCCATTTATCAAATTTAGAAAATTAACGATCAGATCGCCATCATTATCCTTTCATACGGCTCGATACGATAAACTAATAAAATATGATACCGTTGTCCATTTATCAAACAATAAAGCCCCTATGACAAGATTCGAATCGGCACGCTTGTCTAAAAAGCGCATAAGCTGTAGAACTGTGATCGGATTTCCATTTCCTGCATCCCATTTATGCCGCTTCCTGAACTACATTTCGAGATGTGGGTCAAGTCGAAAATTGCACCGGGGCATCAATAAACGATACGAATTTTCATACAATAGATCTAATCAAACTACAGTTTTCGTTTTATTTCTAACCAAATTTATTCATATCCTTTATACAAGTTTTAATGACGAAAAATAATTGGTGTTTTGCATGAATGAAAATCACATTTCATATTCAATTAAGCTGCAATTCACATGGCTAATAAGAATTGTGATTGATGCCGTCACATAAAGCAGGAACCATTCAATTTGAAATCGATATTAGGTTTTGTGAGCCGAGAATATTGTACTGTATGTTTTTTGTGTATGTTTTTTTTGCGCGGATGCATTGTTTCCCTTTATCTTGTAAAACCTGGGCAAAAGTCGGTGACACTTTTTTATTTGATTGGTCGCAAACGATATGTGTATATTGGGTATCGCGTATTCTTGGCGGACTTTTTTTTTCAAATTGAATACACCATTGATTCTTGTATATTGAGTCGTGTGTATGAAGAAGGCAAAAGGGTGTTATGAAGGGACTCGGAATGAAAGAAGAGTAGCTGTGAAAATAAAATAAAAAAAAGCAGCGGAGGAAGGCAGACGACTTGCATCTGCTCGGTGCTTGCGCATTGGTGCTCGGTGTGTGCATAGCCGCCATGCTGGCATCCCCTCTATGGCGCATGTGTCTAACACCTACACACGTGACATTACACGCGTTTCTGCCTGTCTGCCCAGCCTTTTTAACTCGTTCTACATCTATATGTGTATTCCAAATTAATGTCTTTTTGGAATGCGTCAGGAGCTTGGCGTGTTATAATCTCGGCCGTGAGTTCATCATACACGCGTTTCTGTTGTGATGAAATCAGCTCTTTTTGACACATAAGATCCACCAGTTACATTTTCATTTGTGCTTGATATATTAAATCAGATTAAATTTGCAAACGGTTCACGCACGCGCACACTCACACGTACATTAAGAGTACACCGTCCCGGCCAACTCTATTATACCGTCAGCGATTTTACTTACAACAATATAGACGTTAAATTAACATATATTTCCGCAACGGCTCTATAACGAGGTGCTGCAGTTTTCTTTCCTGACTTATGATTAAGAAAATGTGGATTTGAGATGGATCTTGCCGTGTTTTTTTTTGTAGAAATCAGGGGGCCCGGGGTGTAATTATTATTGGCTGTCTAATTAGAAAGTACGAACTTTTTTGAAATTGTTGGATGCTGAGGTTGGAACTGTAGTTTGTTCTTAGTTGTTGGTAGATAAATAATGTGTGCAAATTTTTAATCTGGTTTGTGTGATTGAAATGATTCATTTCAAACAAATTTTTATCATTATCCGGTATAAAAGAGATAAATGTTAAATTTTATTGTTAAAAGAATGGGAGTTTAGGTGTCTAAATATTTTCAGTTTTGTTTTGTGTGTGCAACGAAACGAAATTTGGGGTTTCCCGAAATTCATGGTTGAAGAGAGTATATACGAATGAACGTTGTGATCATAGTAATTTGACGAAATTGAATTAAAATACTATAGGATTTGCAAATTGGAGACTTGTTTAACAGTTCCAAGGAAAGGTAAAATAGACCTGTACAAAAGTTAATTATTTGTTAACAGTCTTTTTAAGTTAACATTCATCGGTGATCGTCATTCATCGGTATTCCGATGAAAATTGATGCAAAAACTAATCAACAAAACATAAGTTAGAAAAACAGTTTGTATGATACCAAATGGATTGTTTTAAAAAATATATGATTTCGAATATTGGTTTAAAATTACTGAAAAGGAATATAAATCTGTTGAAATTTAGCTAATAAAATTTGGTATTTTAATATAATAAAATTTTATAAATTTGGATGTAAAAATAGCATTTTCGCGAATTTATTAATTTTGCAATTGACGTTAAATGGGAAAAAATAAGGAATTTACTGATACGGAAGTTTCGCAAATTTTTCGCAAATGATTTGTTTGTAAATTTTTTGAATCGGTAATGCCAAATCTGGAAAACTAAAGACCGATGTGGTTTTTGGATCGAATATGAAAACTTTAATTGAAAAATCTCAAACTAAATGGTATGGAGAAACTTTTTTTTCGAAATTGCTTGGTTTGTTTTCATTTTGTTTCTTGTTTTCAGTCAGATTTGGCTATACAAATTGTCACTTTTTTAACCCGCAATGTAGATTTGAATTGAGATTTACTCTCCGTCTAGGATGCGTCTAAGCCGAAAATTGGATGAAGAAAAAACACAATTTGGATAGTTTTTCATAAACTATAAAACTTTCAAAGTCAGACAGTTTTACCACTCGGTCGTAAAAGATGTTGTTTGCAAATAACTAGTTGAATTCAATTACGTTCTTTATTGCCTAATTGTTCTACCTCAACCGCAAAATTGTATGCATTCTTATAGCGGAAGTTATTTCATTAAAAATTCACTTCATTTTCAGCAACTTCATTTTCTCAACTCAAAATTATTAAATGCACGTTCAAGAGCATTTAGATCAAATTCACGACATAATAAACCCGATGAATTTGCAACTAACGAATGCAAAGATCAAACCACCTGAATTGCAAAACCAACCAGTCTCATACTCCATGATTGCACAGTCTCATACTCCATTTATACCAATCTTACAGCATGTTTAAAGTTATAGTTGCACATGAATAATTGTGGATATTAAAGTACTGGAAAAACGGAAACGTTTCAACGTAAGTGCACAACAAAGTAGTTCCCTCGTAGACATCAACCTCGTAGATTGACATTTAAATTATAAAATTACACACCAATCAACGCGCGGAGCCATTTATTAAGCAACCACAGATTCCTATCGTTAATACGTAACCATGCACTTAGCTTATGGACATTTTGCACACATCCCCGGCATCATAACCGATTCAATTAGCCACATTTGTAACAGACATTACACAATTTTTGCAAACCACCCCTCTCGGACCAGTTCATGAAATTAGCCTCGCCCTTACCACCCAGCGTGGCAAAATCGAACGCAGCAGAACGACAGAATTAACTTGCTTAATTTTGCACTTCGTATAGTTCTAATAAGCGTGCACGAATCGTATCGGTAATTGGATGAAAATAGATCGGGCCATAAAATCTCTTGATCCCATTGAATGAGCGAACCCTACCACAATTCCGTCATGCATCTCCCCACCTCTTTAGAGATAAGAAACGCTCGAGAATCCAGACGTATTAATTAAACGACTCATTTTCATCGCACGACAAAAACGTGAGTTTAACGCCCATCGTCGACTAATGCGATTTCCCCTCCGCGCTAGGCAGCAAAAAAGGGAAGTAACCGTGGCCGCAGTTAGCTCGCACCAATCCGCGTCCTCGTAGAACACACCCGTTGACGTTTAAGCATCGCCACCACGCCTCCTCGCTCACTTCCCCCGCTCGAATTTGCGCGAGCGGGTGGGGGGCAGCGCGTTGTCCCCACCACTGCGAACTCAAATACTCGTTTAGTGTGGATAATTTTCTCAAATACTAGCAACCACTCACGCCAGAGCCCTCGAACTTGTTTGAGCCGAGTCGAGCTCGAGTCCACCTCTTGGGTGCGTCGAAACAGCCGTGCAGTACCTCGCAAGTCGCGCGTTAATTAGTCTAATTGACTCGATGGGTGGGGCAGTTGAGTGTAGCGAGTTTCGTGCACGGATTCAGTGGTCCTAGACTGTACCCAGTGTCAGATGTAAGCCCTGGTGTTGGAACAGCGATTAAACAAGAATTCAAGTGTCCGGTGATGATCACGAACTAGGCACAACCAAGTGGTTCGTAAGGATGGTGCAACAAACTTAGATGCTTCGCGAGTTAGTGAGTTGTAGTGTTGATAGAGAAGTTGGTACAAGGTTGACTACTACTGGAAGGCGTCGCGCCGCGTACGATGATGCCGCTCGCGCCGACGCCAATCGTCGCGGTGCCGTCGAAGCCAAAGATTGGCTTCAGCATAGACTCGATCGTCGGCGGAGGCCGGGACAACCGGCTCGAGCGACTCGACGGCTTGAAAATCGAGCGAGATGGCAGTCCCATGGAGGTCGAAGGCTCGGCCTCGCCCAGGAGAAGGCACACCAGGTCGCCCGGTGGCCACTCGGAAGGATCCGACCGGCCGCTCTCCAGGGGCAGTTCCATTGAATCGTACTCGAATTCGAGGAGAACCAGCGCCCACGCCACCCACCTGCCCCATCATATGAAGATGAACGTGGATTACGGCAGGACCGCGACGACCAACAGCCATAGCGATGGCTCCACGCCCAACAACAGCCCCAGTCCGCCGCACAGGACGCCGCATGGCGACTCGCCGGTGGGGCCGCACCCGCAGCCGCCGCCCGGCGTCGTGCGACCCAGTCCGAACTACCTGGCGCCGCCGCCCGGGTCCGCGAGCGCCGCCGCGGTCGCCGCCGAACAGCTCAAAAGCCTGTACGGGCTGCCCGGTCACGCACCCCCGGCCCCCCAGACGGGCCAGACCGAGTACCACTCGCAGCACCTCGCGCTCGCCGCGAATTTCGCAGCTGCTCAACACTTTCAGGCGGCGAACCTCGCGGTCGCGCTCCAGGCCCACCATGGCGCAGCGCCCCACGCCCCACCGCACGCACCGTACGCGCACGCCGCCGCCCCTGGCGCCGCTCACCCGCCGCCGCATCCTCACCCGCCTAGGGATAGTTACCCGCTTTATCCCTGGCTTATCTCTAGACATGGCAGAATATTCCCACACAGATTTCCTGGTGGTGAGTTCTTGGTTTTTCAATTTGCTTTCATCAGAAGTAACATGTGTTTTTTGAACAAAAATTTCGAGTTGTGTTGTTAGTATACTCGATAGATATGGCCTGTATTAACAATAAGCCAGGCTGACCATCTTGACAGTGCATTAATTGCTTTTAAAATTGCGAATTAAGGATAATTTGTTGTTTACATAACAACAAACACTGCGTCTAAGAAGTGAATCTTAGAAAATTAAGCAAAAGTATTTTTTTATTTTTTTTAGTTTTTATGGACAAAGTTGTTTTGTTTATTTTCCATTGTTGTTGTCCATTTTCCAAACAAGATTTGAAAATCCAAATGTTTTTGTAAGTAACCAAAAAATTAGGTTACAAATGTACGTATTCTGAGTCTCAGATGAGATTGTTTATAGTGTATTTACTTAACTTATACTTCGACTTAGGATTTTTCTTTTTTGATTTTGGTTATTCTGGGATCGCAAGTTTTGAGTTTTTTTTAAAAAAATGTATGGTAATTACAAAAGACGGATAGAAATGTCAAGAAGATTGGAGTACAAATATGATACCAGATTTTATTTGTTTTGTTTTGAATTAATTAGTTGTTGATTGGTTTAAAACATTATTTCTGTTCTCTAAATATCTCATAATCATGTGTTTTGTGTCTCTGTTCAGATTATATTTACATCTCTATTATTAAAACTGTGCTGTATTCATAACGATTTTTTTCATTTCAGTAATTAAAGTAACATGAGATCACGTGGTTAAGATGTTTTTTTATCGTTTGCAACATAAACGGTTTGACTTAAAGCTTGAATGGTTAAGGCTGGTGTATTGGGTGTCAGTTGACTGAGGATGTTTTGATTGAGGGACACTCATTTTTTAGGGTGACTGATAAGACAACCGTTAGGTTGGAGATAAATTTACTGGTTATCGTGTACCAATCATGCTAATTGGATTTTAGGTCGAGACTGATACCCTGGAATATTTTTTTACGTGCAATAACAATGATTTTTCTAATTTCCATTTAAAAGTTTCTCACGGCAGTACAGGGATAATGACATCATAATCAATAGTTGTATTAATATTCACCAACTATTTCTATTTTTTCAAATATTTTTTTGTTTTGGTTTTGAAGACTTTGGTTCAAAAACTTTGGTTTTCAAGTTTTTGTTTTGATTTTTTCAAGTCTCAAGTTCTGAATAAGTTCATAAATTTATGTGATTATTGGAAAAGTTTGCGTTAAATGAAATGAAAAAATTAAAGAAAATTATCACTTTCACATAAATTGCCTCATTTACTACAAATGAGAAAACAATAAAATTAGTGGGTTTAGTATATTGCTGATGATACAACAATTGGTACTCGATAAAAGTTGTCCAAGAGCCCCGAGGTTAAAATTTGTGAAACCACATGATTCATTCGAAACTATAATCATGGACATTTTTAAATTCTTCTGATTAATGTACTGTCGAATTCGCATGGTCCTTGATTGATGGGTCCAGGCATTAATGAAGAAAAGCTTTAACAACAATTGTGGACTTGAAAAAAAAATATTTTCAATGGTCCAAACTTTAAAACCTTCATTTCTTAAATTAACAACATAAATAAACATTTTAAATGGACAAGTCTTTCAGTGAATAAAAAAAATTGAACATATTGTAAATGAAGAGTACTTTAAATTAAAAAAAATATATTTTGATCGTTTTTAATTCAAAATATTGTTTTTAAATGTATGCAAAAAGTGTATTTCGAACAACAAGTCAATTTCCTATGGTTTCGATTAATAATGAAAAATAGCATTTAGGCGTAGATTTCGAAAGATTAATAATCTGCATTCCGGAATAAATAATAAAGCAACGATGAACGTAAGTTATAATTAAAAATAAATTCATTTGGTTGGGAGCATATAATATTTCTAATTAGGCACTTATGAAGCCAATTTAAAATTAGTGTTCGATCAAGCATTTCAAACACTGTATAGGGCAATTTCTGGTCCTCGTTTGAAGGCCGATGAATGCCGAAGGAAGGATCAGATATTGACCTGCGCGGCGTTACATCACTGCGTCTTGTTATAGCCAGCCTTTGCTTTTCGAGTGCTAACATTCTAATTTGCTTTTCACCGTGAGCAATATGTTTTAAAATTTACTGCTTGTCTGTTAAGATATATATTAATTCTCAAATATGAAATAAATAACCACTGATTTCTTACTTCTTTTTTGTTTTCTTTCGTTTCGCTTATTATTTATCGTTTAGAGGTGTAACTTGGCACACCACTTGTCCGACAAATTTATCGTTTAATGCAATATAAAGGCGCAGAAGTAAAATTTTCAATCAGCGTTCCACTTTTGTTCGGTTTTGGCACGAAATGCACCGGCGTAACTTGATCCGATGCTCGGTTTTCGCAAAAATCCATTCCCATTTCACGGCCAGCTATCGTCTCGCGCAAAATTAAATGTTTGTCTATCCCGGTGTGCAAAGTAGATGATTTGTGCACAAGTGTAAAGTGCACCTCCGGGCGAAAGTGATGCTTGCAACTTCACACGACTATAAATCAAATTTCACCCAACTTATACACAAACTTTTTTTTATTCTATTTGCACAAAACCTTTTTTCTGTCTGATTAACGGCGCGGCCTATTTTTTTCCCCGGGGCTACACAAAGTCAGCCTCCGACTGGCTACTTTGACTTGCAAGAAAAATCGTTCATTTTCACTCTTGATGAGATTTGCGAAATTCGAATCAACACAGCTTTGAAACGAAAATTAAACTTTTGCCGTTTTAAAAGGGGTTAATCTTCGTTTGAGTTGTCGTGTTTGTTTTTATTTTGTGGTTTCTAATTTTTAATGTCAGTCGAAAATAGTCGTGAAACCGTTTATTATGTTTGGCTATATTGATTTTGCGGAATGATATAAAATATAATAGGTAATAATGAAATCTCATAATAGAGGGATAGTGAAAAAAGTAATCTGCCGACGGTTGATTTACAATTCGTTTCGACGGGTGTATACCGCTCCAGACTGGCCGGTCATTCATTTCATTGTTAACGACTACGAGTTACCACTTCACGAATATAATTTGACGTTTCGAATTCCCTTGTTTTACACGTGAAATCTTTATTGGAAGAACATTATAAAATTAAAACTTCGCCAACAGCTCGACAACCTTAAATCAGAACTTTATATTGCAACAAAATCGTTTGTCATGCATGACATTTTTTTGAGTGTACATTTTTATGGCACCAACGAAAATAACATCTAATTATACGCAATTTTGTTTAACCAAGTGTCAACAAAAATATGACTCTTAATTTATATGTTTGAAAGAATTTAAAATGTTGACTAAGAAATGTGTTGTCGGTTATTTGGTTTGTTTACTCATAGATGAATGAATCTTATCACAATACAAGCTTTTATCAGTGGAATAGTACTATTTTTCGTTGAAAAAGACGGTAAAAGAGAAAAAAAACACGAAAATGCATCGTCCGAAACAACCAAACACACGTCTTTGGTTGATAAATCCCTTAATGTGGATAGATAAGAGATTCTCGTAGTTCAGTTACGTTCTTCTAATCTGGCGCGGATGTCGTCTCTAGTTTATCGTGTTGTAAACAGAAACATTATTGTCACTAATGAAGATCAAAAGCATATGCGACATATCTACACGCACGATTTCGTTTGGAAACTTTTAAGATAAACTTTTTTTACGCAACAACGTATATAAATTACTATGACTCTAATTCCACCTCCTTTCCATTAACGAAGACATCTCAGATTAGTCACATTATTTATTAAAATAACTTATCGACATGGGAATGGAAAGAATTTTATCGCTCGAACGAATTTTTGCGGGGCTTTTAATTTTGAACTTTCTTTCTCTATTTTTAAGTCTTTAATGGTTTGAGAATGAAAGAAATGGTATCACATCTGGTCCGGATTTTTTTTTCATCTTTTGGATGCTTCATCACTTGATAGAGGAAGAAAAAGGAAATTTCAAGGCGTGTGTCGAAAGAAATCATAAACTGACAGGCAGAATATTAAAACCTTTAGGATATGGATATTAATGTAAGTAAATGCATTAGCGGAAATGTGATAAATATGATCAGATCATTCGCCACACTGGCGGAAACGTTAACATACTTCGGGCGCAATCGTCGAGCAAGAAGTTGATGATAGAATACATTAACTAGATCCAACTTTAATCATGTTAAATTTGATAAACCTTTCAACTATGAAAATCGATCCATTTGCTTGAATTTAACAAAACTTTTTTTAACAACATTCTCAGTTAAAATTAAATCAATATTTAATCATTATTTATTGGTAAAAAATTTCAATACCTCGAAAGAAACAACTAAAACTAAAAGAACATTTTACAAGAGAAAACCTGCACAAAAAATTTAGAAAATTTTAAAAGTCTATTTTTTGAGGTTAACCAAACAATTGCCTTAAAAAAATGAAATCTATAATTTTGTAGCAAAGTGTTATTTTGAAGTATGAAAAGTTGAGTTGTGAAATAAATGAGTGTCGTGGATTGAATATTGTTGCAGGTTCGCAACAAATTTGCATTATTAAATTCAACGCATAGTTAATAAAGGTCGTAATTTAGAATAATTGTAACCATTACTACCGCCATTAAGACTTCAATCATTGTCACTCTATGAGGGTGTAATTTTCGTTTCTAACAGGTGAACTGTGCGGCGCATTAAATAGTCACCAGAAGGCTTGAACCTCATTACTTTCGAGTCTCGCTCTCTTTCTAGTTACGCGAGACTGACCGTGCAGGATAACTTCTCGTTAAGTGCGCGACAATTATCATAAATCTGCTCGAATCGGCGTATATGTAAGCTATATTCATGCAAGTAGAATACAAACCGAGACTATATCTATCTGATGGAAACGTAGTTATGGTAACCCTTGTATGGAGCATGCTCAGATACCATATGGAACATACTCATTCTTAATTATTCCTTGTCACTGCTACGCGCACCAAAAAAACATCGACTCAACAAACAAGCAAACAAACAATCAGGGCTCCATTTTTTTTCGTCGTCTGAGAAGTCGCTTTGAAAACGGCGGAAGATACAAAGAATGAGATACATTGTCGGCGCACACACCGAACGTGAGAAATTAAATTGATTGCACTATTAAGGCAACGCAATCCCGAGTTAGCTGATTATGCCGGTATTTGACCAATTAAATGATAATTTCACCGACTCTTTATCGCGATTTTCCACGCGAATGAATTATGCTACAAATATATTTTATTTATTTTCTACTTTTTCGTTTAGTCTTTTGTTTTTTGGTGTTGTTAATTGACAATTTCGACTGACTTGAGATTTGACCGAAAAATACAACTCGGTCCAGGATGCCTTTGTGCATCTCGGGCCGAGACATTTCAAACACTTTATCAGCCGAGTTGATCTGTCGGAAATTCAAATTCGGGCATTTAAGTTTTACACTTGGAAACATCTAAATTAGATCTAGTTAGATTTATTTTTGTGTCTGCCGTATCTGATTTTTAGATCGAAATAATTGTTGCAATAAATTAGGCCTCCTCTGAGCGACTTATTTAAATGCACAACCGACGATTGATCGGCGTGGTAATAACAATTAATTATTGATTGCCGTCGTTCTTGAGAATGACAATTAGTTTTACAAAGTGAAGTAAAAAAAATTTTTTGTTCAAACCAGGCCATCTTATCTAGCAATTAAAGCGCGACTTCAAACAGAACGTTAAACGTCATTTTTTGTTCCGGTTCAGTGGGTTTGCGTTTTATTTGGTCGGGAAAAGTCAACAGTTTACCATCGCGATCAAATTTCGAGCCGATCAATATTAAAAAAAAGGCATAACTGTCGCAGCTTTTTGTATAAATAAAGTTGATATTTCAAAGTGCGTTATTACTGCAGAGATTTATCATCGTCATTAATTTCAGCGCTCAATTATAAAGTGCTCCGCATCTCTAATGACGCGAGACACGCTTGACATCTCATTGGTTGACACATCATCATTTGTGCATACTTATCGAGCGAATATCGAGGCAAAACTGATCGTTTCCGTTTTTGCACAAGCTTCTCGTCCAACGACGATCATAAAAGCCAACAATTTGCGAGCAACACAGTAGTTGGTGATAATTATTGCTAATGAAGTAATACATATTGATACATCGCTGGGTAATAATTGTCATTCCAAGCATTGCCAATAAAAAAAAATAGTCTATAAAGTCGCGCATTTCAATATATTTCCATAGAATCTAGATAAAAAATGCTTGATAGCAGTTTTAATTGACCATTAATGAAATTATTCAAAATTGTTGCAGTACCTGGAACGATATTTCAGTTCGTCCAATTCAAATTGACGCGTCAAATTTAATGCGTAGAATTGCGTTTGATATCGTTTTCATGGAAGGATAGAAAAAAATATTGTCATACATTTATTTACCGAAAAACAGTTTATCTTATATCTGCGTCGTTTACAAATGGTTTTCAATTTAATGAAGTGTTTATTTTAATTCGTAGATTAGCACAATCTGCTGTTTGGACAGGTAGATACAGTTGACTCGTACAAACGTTCTAATAAAATGAAAAGTCGACTGATTGTATCGAAAATGATGTAACTAGTCGAGTTGAGATTAACAGTTTCTCACAATCGACGAGTAAAACGCCAAAATAAGATATTAACGTTGCGCGCTGCGAGCACGAGTGACAGTTTTAACAGTGCGCCAACTTGTTTTTAACGTATACGTTCTTTATAATAGGCTTTCTATGTTCCAACCTTACATAACTTGGTATAACTTTTTGTTCGTGTGTTTTTTACTTTTTTGCCAACCGTACACAAAAGGAGTTCAATTATTCGATCTGGAATTTTTATTGAGTCAATGTGATTTTAAGCAACATTTAATTGGCGTTTATTAAAAAGTACTTAATGAGTGAAGAGCGGAAAATTTAACGCGCAAAAAATCATTTTCACTTCACTTTTCTTTGATGAAAGATTGTTGCAAATGTTCTTCCCGTACTTGAACGCAATCATACATCGTATAATTACAACCGAAATGAATATATGAACTGGTTCGTATAGCAAGGGGAAAAAAAAAGAAATCGCATTTTCGACGCAACAATTAAAAAGACATTAGACACGAGATGGTGTGTGCTCTTGTGCACACATCGCACGCTCTCTCGTTCGTTTTCCTGAAAAAAAAAGTTCGGAGCAACGGTGGTGGAAGATAATTTGATACGTCTTACCATTTAGTCTTATTTTTGAGTAATTTTGAGTCGCTGTAGGCATTTTAAACTGCAAACTCTCGGAGCACAAGCTTCTCGTAATTATGGGTCATCGTGCATGGCGCTACCCTCGGGCCACGTCTAGGAAGTTGTGCGATGACGAAGACCAAGGCTCTGCTCTCCTTAAGTTCGCCACAAACTTTCGTTCAAAAATATGTCCAAGAATACGCAGCGATCGCGCGATTAGAAAACTTCTGATATCGTCTACTAACCGTGATTAAATTTCTTCTAATCTCTAACACTTTTTTTTCGTCGCAAAATTATTAAAATTACTCTCCGGTAACATTTTATTCCAGTGACTTTGTTATTTAAAATTGATACAAAATGAATAAATCAAATTAAAAAAACAACTTGAAAGAAATTATCATGCGTTATAAACAACTTATAAATTCAATAGAAAACTGAGTGGCAGCGAAGATTGAAACATACGATTTGTGCGACCGCAAAATTTTTGACAATTAAACGCCTACTGTGTTTACGATCAGTCGATATTAGTTTGCTGCGATGGTTGCAGGTGTTTCTGATATTATAACTCAGAGTCCATTTCACCGAACGAGTTAACTACTTTAATAACACGATCAGTTGCAAAGCTACTCGTCGAGCAATAAAAAAATGTCTTTCTCCGCTTTTAGAAATTCCAATTTGTTACTTTCATAAGAGACGGGACGCAAAACGTTTGTCGACTTTATGAGATGCCTCTTTGATAATTAAGTTCTGAGTGCCAAAAACCAATAAACGATATCCCACGAGTGCAACAAAGTTATGATGGTTTATACTACATAATTAAGGCAAATGAGTATAGCAAGGCCAGTCACCCAATAAAACCACTTTGCCTGATTTACGCCGTTATATTAAAAGCTATAAAATTGTTTTGCATCGAGTGATTTTTCGCCTCCTTTCGCGTACATAATAACGTGGATTCATAAATACACCGGGTGCGTGTAAATTGCGCTCGTCCTACGACGTTTTCATTCATAAAAATCCCACCTAATGTCATTACATTTATGTGTTAATGTATACATTACCGATCGAACTCACAATCACATGATAAATGCCATCCCGGATTCATTATTTACTTCGTTTCGAATTAAGCGAGAAATATATATCCTGTATATATCTCGCGGTGCTTACCAGTCGACACTTTGAAAATCACACAAATCAACGGCTTTTTCTTACGAGCTTCGACATTTTAAATTGAACGATTCTAATGCAAATACGACTTGGAAACAAAACTCCAATGTATAATTAAGAAGCGACCAGGACGATGGTGTTTTTGACGACGCGAAGGCTCTTCTGAGCGTGTGTCATTGATTATTTTGGTTTATGTTCTTTTCAACGTTGTCGTTGAATTTTTATTTAAGCCTCAAAGGACGCTGTAATGTGTATTAAATTTTAAACTAATATGTTTACGTGCTACTTTTTTAGCGGGTTGTAAACGGAACTTGAACTAAGTATTTATGAAGGCATACGTACTCAGGTGGAATAAGTTACGAGCGTAAACCATGTCAGGAGACACACTTGCTTAAAATATGGCGAATTTCACAATGTCGTGGAGTTACTGCGACGTTGTAACACCGTGGGATGCTTTCGCAGAACATTCCATTCGTAATTTGTTCCTTTTTTTATAATTACCTCAAAGAAGCAAGTTAAAATCGTGTAGAGACACGCTTCGAGAATACATAAACGAACAACACACCTGAAAGCCTCCACCGAAATCGACTCAAAATCAAACAGGTGTGATTTAGATTACCGCACGCGCTTCGATTTTTACTTTTTAGTAACTAAAAAAATTAACCCAGCTGAAAGTGTTAACCGAACGTTGAAACTTTTCAACCTGAACGAGGTTATCTTTTTGACAAGTTCGATTGCAAATGCGTGACTACATCAATCGTCCGAAAATGTCGTTCGACTTGTTTGTTTTATTTCAATTACAACTGCAGCGAGCTGTTTAAGATAATTAATATACTAAGCAGGTGAAAAAATGTTTCATTAATTTGTCGCGCTCGTTGATGAATAATTCCCTACGATTTCTATTTGTGTTGCATTTGAAATGGACTTTTTGCTAACTAATAAAGTGGCTTTTTTTCGGCGTGCCAATGAAAAGAATCGTTCTACTAAGTTGTTCGCAATGTATGCAACTCGCGACAACAGGTTTTTATCCGCGAGAAAAATTGTTGTTCCTTTTTTTGTTGAATTTTCATTTGATCGAATTTCATTATGAGACTGTAACTTATTCAGTTTGTCGTCAATAAACATTCATTAGGGGTAATTAATGTTGCGGCGTATTCAATTAATTTCTTGTTGAATTATTTGCATTTGATTACCATTGCGCATATCAACTGAGTGGCCATGACGACCAAGCAGTTCATATCATATACTTTTTTTTTTTTGAGTAAAACCCGCTGGGTTTCAAATGAATTATTAGATAAGGATCGATAGGTGAATTTTCCTTATCAAAATCGATTAGAAAAGTTGTCGGTTGTAAAAAAGTATATACATTTTGCAACATCTTGTACTTATTGAAATTTAATTCGATCCTTCGAATTGAATTTGTGAATGTTTTTCGTAACGCCAATAGGCGCGAAGAGCGAAAACGTACTGTGTAAGTTTTAAGTGTATACGTTTTATACAAGACAACCTATGGGATAATTTATCGTCGCTGGCCTTCCGGTAAGGATCTCGAACGACTTCCGGCAAACGCTCAGCGTATCAGACGATCGACAGGAGTTTCGTAGCGCTGGAATACTCAATTACCTGTCTTGGAAATCGGTCTTTGAACAAACCATTTTTTCCTCACTTTTCTTAAAACGGAATGTTCAACTTCAAAAAGCAAGTAGATTTTGAAAATTAAGTTTCGCAATTCGCACTGACCCTAAAAAAGATGCAAATTTGAATTATCTTATTTCTGTATCGCAATCGTGACAGACATTGTATAACATGCAAAAGATTTAAATTACAGATAATTGCATTATTATTTACCGATAAACTCCTGTGATTGAAATGGAATATTGGCAAGAAAATTGACACGATCATTAGCACGTTTCAAACGACATTATTCATGTTTATTAATTCAACGGAACGGATGGAAAAAACTTAATTACTCGAGACACTCGACGACCTAGCGTCCGAATAGGCGTGTGAAATGTATAGACATACTCGCGCAAATAAATTCAAACACTTTGAGAATCAAAACGTCGGATTTATGGCGCAAAGGAATTTCGTCGGAATAACTTAATTAGATCGTAATACAATTAATCTTGGAACACGAAACGGTGAAGATCGACTGAATTTTATTGCCCGGCCGGAATTTGTAATTTTGTACTACACACCAGAGAGTCAACAACTTTTTTTTTTCGTCGCTTGTCAAACAAAAGACAATTTTTGGTTGGAACCGTTATAATAAGCTTTTAAGGTTGGATTTATAGTCGATGACCTCTCGCTCGACGATATAAAATGTTGAAACACAAAAAAATGGAGTCCGACGGGGTTTCGTGTCGAGACCCATAGAAAAGCAGCGATACACACTCATTACGAGTAGTTATGTGATAAACTGATAGGGTTAAAGAAAAATAAAAAGGGTTGTAAATTGTGCTCTAAGCGTTGTTGTATGATTACATAAAGATCGGCTGGATCCCGTGCACAGTTCAACACCGCATAATTTATTACAAATTCGAAACGAGCCATTTCAGTTTACTATTGTCTTGTCATAATAAAGTGTTAATCATCATAATAAAGTAAGTCATAAAATTCTTCCATTTAGAATAAGTTTGTTTCGAGCGCGATGCAGCTTGCGAGATCGTTTTCAGCTGGGCGAAACCCGCGCACTTTTACTGCCACTCGTTGACTGAAGAAATTTTTTTCCCTCCTTCTTTCGACGATGAAAAATATATTATGACGTGTCGACGGCTATTGTTATGTTCATAATATATTAAACGGTTTAATAGATGGCGAAAAAAGAACGCGATGCAAATGAACGTCTTATTTCAGGAGGAATTTTCGGCCGAATATCATTTTTGACCACTTATATATATTTTGGTTCCAAAATGAGATATGATTTTGGAATTTTTTGTAACATTTTTTGCAAAATTAATTATGTTTGTAAAGAAAGGAATAATTTTGTTGTTGCAGGTCCAGACATTTCTGGATTTCTATTACAACCCTTTCGGAAACCGAAGAGAATAAGAACCGCCTTTAGTCCAAGTCAGCTGCTGAAATTGGAACATGCCTTCGAGAAAAATCATTACGTCGTTGGCGCCGAGAGGAAACAATTAGCCCAAGCTTTATCACTAACAGAAACACAGGTGAGACTTGTTAAAATTCAAAATTTCTCTTCCTTCCACAGTTGCCAAAACTGAAATTGCAAATTATTTTTTCGTTACATTTTTCTTACCGTGCAATTAATGGAAAGTTGGAACTGTAAAGTGTTTGTTTTATTTTGAACCGTACGTCCCTTCACCGAAGATAATTAATCAACATCATTTAACGAGCAGCTTATTAATTTTTTGTCACCGATTCGAAAACTTTAATCGCACCATCGACACTCCTCTGGACACATGAATTATTTCGTTTTGACTCTGTATTGAACATGAAAGTCATTTGGTAGAATTTACATGGACAGCTCCGGGATGTTTTCAAGAGATTAATTTAACCTCAAAGATAAATTACCAAATTCGAAATTTAAAAGTTGTTTCGTATTATTATTCTCGTTGTCTTTCAATCGGTCGTAGAGGTACATCTACCAACACTAAATTTGTGATCGATCTTATCGTGAGCGTGTAGTGAAACTAGTTTCGTCAAACGAAAGCGGGAAAAAAACTGTTTAGCATCGCGTCGAATAAGAAACAAACCCAAAATAAAACAAACGAACTCAGTGGGAGAAACAAAACTCTCGTGTTTAGTCACAAATGAGTTCTTAAAACACGTCTCTTTTTGAGTTTAGATAGCGCTCGTTTCGGCCAGGTTACGTTATCGCTAATTTAATTATAAGGACGATTCTCGAGTTTCGCAGCGATATCGCGACTTCGGTGTAAATTTAAACGTTGAAAATCAATTTGCTCGATAATTCGAATATTTGATCCCACTTCTCACTCTCGTTATACTGAGCAGGTGTTAACGCTGACTAATGTGCGTATACGTTCAATGAGCAGCTAAGCGTTAGGGGAACCCGACAGGGATTGCAAACCGTTCGCCATTTTGAATCAACTTCGTTATAGGAACGAGATATTTTATGTCTCATTTACGTTTGGATCGATAACACTAAAACGACGCGCTCATTTATGCTAGCAAACAATATAACTTTCCAACATCGCATGGTTTTTTGTTTTTCTTATTTGTATTTTGAAAATCAAATATTTACAACGATTTTACCTCGTAGGATTTGATTGATAGTTGGCGTTAAAATGGTTGAACAATATTTTTTCCGACTCACGCGATGATTTATATTTAGCTTTGGTACATTAAAAAAATTAAATATCCATATCAATTATTGGTTACGAGCGGGTGCAAAAAATAACAATTTAGTGATAAGATGAAATATACGAGCACGTAAAAGAAAAAAAAACCTCCGATGCGTGAGTACAATTTAACGTAATTTGTGTTAATATTCCTTGTAATTGTGCAGTTAATCGCATGCAATTAACTTCGTAATGAGAAGTACTAAGTCGCGTGTAACCTCGAACATTCTTTAGTATCTTAACAAGCGCGCGATTATCACGATGTTTCTATCAACTTTATGGTAAGATAACGCTGCTCAAAATTCGTATGAATTGCAAATACGGGAACGCTATATATCGTTTAGGGAAAACGCGTCTTTATGAAATTGATATTTAGTTCGAACGAAACATAAATTATACAACGTTTACTTGTTAACTTTGCAACTATATTTGCACGACGATAAAAGTTACATACATACAATGTTTCAATATTTGCATAATCCTTTTTCTACAAAATTTATTAACCACACTCAACTTTTCAGTTCAAATAATAGAAAATATAAACAATTTTCCATGACCGAGAATCGAACTTACGTCCCTCTAGTTGAAACAAACCATCTTAGTCGTGTTGCAACAAATGATTTTACATCTCCAAATGTTTTCGCTCAATTTAAGACAAATTTAGACATTTTTTCTTAAAATTTTTGTAAGAGATTTTGTGTCACATTATCGGAGAATATTTAAAGTTGTAAATTGTTTAAAATAAATTGTACTATGCAAAATTATTGAAGTACAAATCAGACATTTAATCGGCTCTGATGGTTGGTGTCGCACCGACAGATATGTCTTTTCATTTGAAATCTGCGGAGTGTGAACAATGTGGATGATATTACAAAAACAGTTACGACTCGGTGCTGACGAACGGGCGCGTTGTAATGAGCTAATAATTGATTACCGACACGAAGCACATTCATCGTAAAATGCTTCGGGAATAAAGTTACTTCGCCAGTTACAGCTTATTGCGTACAAAGCACGCCACAAGCGGATAATAATAATTAGCGATTCCGAACAGCGGTGCCAAGGTGCGACGATATCATCGTCCCATTAAGACGCAATGTGTTTTCTCAGAAATATAACTTTTTCGCGTTGCCTAATATTGATTTGGGGAGGAACGAGAAGAAAGAAAAAATATACAAAAACGGGCCCGTTCGTATGCTAAGCACGTTCGTGCATTTTTGGCTTCTTCAAATTAAACTGCGCGATAAAGTAATCCCACTTTTTATTGCAATTCGAAACAGCAGTCGGACAATTTACAATCCAGACTTTAATGACAATGCGAGCATAAAAACGGCTCTTATTTAAATTGCTATACGCTTTTATAACATTATTATTTCGCGTCACAAAATTTTCAAGTGTGCTCTTTCTTGTTTATTTATATTTATTACGCAGTTTTAATGACGTTGACGATAGTGGGCTCGTTATTGTTTGCAAACCGATTGTTACGAAAGATTTAGCAAAGTGGTGTAATTAGCTTAATTGAAAGTAATATACATTAAAATGTGTATCAACGTTAGAGCCGAGCCGCGCATGGCGCACTGTACCCAAGTATAAATCAAAGCTTTCGTGATTCACGCAATCTAACAAATTATACTCTCTTGAACCTTAACACGATTTCGTAACACTATAGTGTAAACTCTATTTACATTGTGTATATTACCAAGTCGAAAATGAGAAAATGGTGTATTAATGTTTCCTTTTCATCTTGAGAAGTTGATCGAACTACCGATGAAACGTTCCTAACAAGCCTAGGCCAAAACTTTTAACCCTTCATTAGAAAATATATAAAAAAAAGCTCTCAATTTGTGAACGATTCAAATTTACTTAATTTATTTAATTACAATAGATTCAGGTTCGCATTTCGCGACCGTTTTGAATTACAAACGAGACGAGCGAAATTTTATTCGGAATAACATTTGTTCCTGTTCGGGTTCTCTTTTTTAAAACGAAATACACATTTTTGAAGTCGAAATAAACATATATCTTTATTGCTCCTTATTCCAGTGCGAGCCAATTACGAATTCTCTCACCGATCTCCGGTCTTGCGGCACATTACATTGGTCTAACCGGTAATGGGGAAGTTTGCATATTATGCAGGCTGCGTACGATTTTCTATGCATAATGAGCCACGATGTTGACGAACGTTGAATAAAGCACCGATATTATCTGTCCGTTCAAATAACTATAAACGAAAATACTTTGATGATTCAACAAGCCAAGTTGCTTTTTTTGCTTAGTTAGTTGTGTCATTCTTATTTAATTAATCGCACTTTAATCTCGACCGATAAATTATACGTTTTTTAACTATCAAAATAAACAGTTAACAAAGTTGTCGGACAAATAAAATGTTTCAGCGTTGATTATGGTTAGGTTGTTTATTTAATTTTTTCATGTCCGAGAGATCATATTGTTCAAATGAATTTAATGATTTGTCAATGATTGTTCCTTGCCAACGGATAAAAGAGAAATTGAGTTCTCATTAATAATAATAGATTACACGTCATGAATTGGTAAATAAAGTCGTGATATGTGTTCCCAATAAGCTGCAGTCGCAGAAACGATTAGACCAGGCTCGTAAATTAAGTCATAAACTATATAGACGTGTCCGTGTTCTAACAATGGCCGCGCACAACTCTTACAATTAGTGTTACCACGAATAATACACTGAAAAAAGAATTGAAAGAAAAAACACACAAATTTACAAGCGAATTATTTTTTTCACAAAATGTATATCTTGAATTATTCAAATGTTAATTGCTCTTTACATAATTTCGCGAGGAAAAAATATGAAAAGTTTATCGGTTCAATTTGTGAATTATCCGAGCGACATTACGTAAACTGCTGAAAACATGAAAAATTTCGCGTCGTCGCGTTTCTGATCGTGATATCGTCGCATATTTTGATATACGTTATAGAAATAACACGGGCGAAAAAGTTTATATGGAGTTGTGCGTGCGACGAAAAGTGGTTCTTGTCGTCACTACTTAAGACTGAACGCTTTTTTCGAGCTCGATTTCACCCTAACAAAACAGATTCCCCTGTTATAATCCGTTACACCCGCGCGCGGGGACACACATGATTTTTGTTTTGATTTATGTACACGTGAAACGAGTTTGTCGTGCCGTTATATGACCGAAACCGATCAAAAAATAATATCGCAAGTTTATTTAGTCAGCGATGAGACCATTGCGGTGGGATTAAAAATATTGTTTGGATCGTGACCCTAGCGATCGAATCGAATGTGACGATTTTTTTGTTCGCTCGTTTCAAACGCGAAAGGTTGTTTGAATAAAAAAATAGACTGATTGAAAAAGAAGGCGTAGCAAAGTGTCGTGTCGAAATTGAATCGTAAAAGAGTTTGGAAACAATCAATTAATCGAAAATATTGTTCCAGCGTCGGATTTGATTATCGTTGATTAAGAATTCCTTGAAAAACCGGTAGCCATTGAGCGCGAGCGAATATAGTTCGAGTGTTAATTTGCAGCGGTATCAAATTTCTGAGTCGTAAAAATGCAAAAGGCCAACTCAATCTATAGACATTTGGAGTAAATGTAATTATATTTAACGGGCGGCATAAAGTCACCAACAAATTAGACCTCCTTTTATGAGAAATTTCTCTCCTGCTTTCTTTTCCAACGGGTGCATTTAATTTACCGGATGTGCCTTTTTTTTGTTAGTTTTTCAGTTTATGCAATTCCTGTCATATAACTTGCCATCGTCGTTAAATCATTTTCGATGTAATTGAGATTAGTTGGTTTTCAATGTTCGTTACGTTTTTTATAGTCGGTAAGCAAATAAATTACACGGTTTGTTTCCCGACGGGACTTGCAAAAAATTTCAAAAAATCAAAAACAACGATTTTGCAGTTTAATAATTGAGTGAACCGAGAACTCATTAGAAATAAAATTGACAGATAATTTGAAAAAAATGTAAAAACGGTTTTTATTTTTTTTCAATTCAAAAACATTGGAATAAAATAAAATATTCTTTTGTCTGCAAAGATGCAGTGTCAAATGCATTTTCAATTAAGGAACAAATTTATGACTAACCGTTTGTAGAAACAAATTCATTAATTTTTGAATTGAACGTAATTCCAATCTCTGAAATCCAAATTGACTACTTTTATATCATAATCTTTTATTAGTTTCATTGAAAGAAGGAATAAATTGAAAATCAATAAGGAAAAATAAATATTTATTGATTATTAAAAATATGATAACGATATGGAGACTGGAAATTAGAAAAGAAAGAGAGAAGTGAGGTATGTAAATTTTTGTCGTGAGGGGGATAAGAATGGTGGATTACTTGCAATTTCTCGGTATATAAACTGAAATAGGGAGGCTGTATCCATGAATAGCATAATCCACCAATCGACGAGTAGAGCAAAATCCAGTAACCATGGCAACCTCCGGAACGTAGGGTGATTACCTAAATGGGGGTAACTCGATTAAACGAGGCGGAATTTGCTAGTGGTTACAGTAACGTCCAAGTGGATGGGTGGAGCAGAGATGGTGGGTTGAGGTGAATTGACGCAGTGGTAAAAGGGGTTGTTCTATTTGCCCTCTTAATCACCCTGTTAGTGCTCCCGCTGTTTCACCGAAGGGGACATTGTTGTGTATGCGTGTCAATAGAATCTGCAGTCATTTATCTTCCAACCATTAGCCAATTTGTTGCACTCAGCATGAATCGAAGCTTTTATTCAGCCCGATTATCTCAAATTCATAACACAATTGTTACAACATTTTAAATTCAATTTTCTCGATCAATCTCAAAATTCATTTCACCACACTCATCCAACAAAATCATCCCAAAAATATCACGATGCTACTAAATCCTAATCGAAAAAAATGTTTCTCATCTCAAAATGTTTTTATTGATCTTTGATGGGACACTTTTTGAGGGCTCGAAAAGTGAAAAAAAAACTGGAACGTTTAGAAAGAGGTTTTGTCGATGTGTTGGTTGGCGCGTCAAAACTCATTTCCCAGCTCTTTACTTAATGCTCAGTGAGTGTGTGCAGAGTAAAATGGAACCGAAAGGGCTAATCTAACTCTTGTCAAAACCGTGTTCATGGTGATACGGCTGTCGCTTGAAAATGATCCTTTAAGCTTGAGCAATCTTCGGGAGTGCCGACAATGGCTGATATTATTCGGGTCGAAATAAAGTGGTGCGCGTCACCCCATGCTTCTTTCAACCCTTCTCGATCTGTGCGTGTCGCTGATTCGCCGTTGTACAACCGGGCGATGCACATGTGTGAATAATGTAACGCTGCGACAGTCAATTCGCGAACAATGAGATTATAACGAGAAATCAAAACAGAAGTGTGCGTGTGCACGCATTCAACCGTTTATAACTGAATTCCACATAATTCAACACCATGGATTGTAACCGGATGCTACTAGTTTCAGGGGGGGATTGATCCCTTGGCTTTTCTCTGCCCAATTCAGAGGGGAACTGTAACTAGTTGCTACTTAATTTACCGACCCCAATTTTGTAGGAGGGATGTCGCTTTTATTCGTACATGATTCGTATACGCGGTTTTTGATCAATCGAGGGTGAAACTCGATGCCTTTTATTTGAGTCGTGCCAAAATGGCGCGCGAATCCGTAATTTATAAGCCGCGCAAAAACGATTTGTTATCCCACTTTTGCACAAACGCTCTGTTTTCGTTTGTTCCAGGTGAAAGTTTGGTTTCAAAATCGACGCACCAAGCACAAAAGGATGCAACAGGAGGAGGAAGCTAAGCAACAACAATCTGGGAACAATAGCAATAATAATAATAGTAACAAAAACACACATCACGTGAGTAAGTGGCAACAAGAAACCGCTGATTATCATCACGATGAGGACGACGATGATGAGCATATTGATCCTGAAGCTGACGAGTGTAGTAGTGGGTCCGAGGCGTAGCTAAATGTTCATCAACAGGATCAATAGCACAACAAATTTGTTCGCATTCCTCTAACAAATTGCCTCGCAATCGTCGAGACTGAATGACCAATCAATAATTTTACTTCTTCTACTATTTTTAACTCTCAACATTTATAAAGTCTTTGAAAAATTATAACGTCAGCATATTGTTTAAAAATGAACATTCAATATCGTGTTTTGAAAGAATTCAAAAAATATGTCCAGTGATTTGAACAACATTGGATTATTCAAAGTACTTTTGTGAATTCAAAATTTAACAAAAATTTAAAAGGATGAAAAGATTCAACTATAAGCAAAGGTTTTTTTGTGTTTCTCGATAATTGCTAGGTTTTTTTTTCAATTTGGCTCGAGGAAAACGAAAAGAAGAGAACCAGTGATGAATTTCCTAATTCCATGAGAACAAAATTATGGACAAATGTTTTTTAAATAAGGCTGACTAGCGGTGTCGTATAAAGACGCGATTCAAGTTTTGAAAGTTGTAACAATTCTTAGAATCCAGCATTGTAATGTCCTGTAATCAACAATTAGTCATAACGATTGATGTAAAACGGGAGCAAACAAGACTACTCTTGTCCAGAAGCTCGTTGCTCGTAACCAGCCTCTGGACGGTCTTTGAGAAAAAGCCAAATATTAAATGTTCTGTTTAAGTGGAGTTTGAGTTTTCGTTGTGGCGACTAATCAACAGAAACACGATAACAAAAACAAAACGTAAGATTTCTATTTGTACGCGTACAAACAATTGAACAAGAATCCTAGGTCCAGATGAAAATTTATTATAGTGAGCCTATTATATGGATATGCAAACGCTAAGTACATGTACATATCTTGCCATAACTGATTGCCATAACAAATTAAAACATTTCAGCAGTCTGTTCCAAGAGCAGTAATACAATGGAACGTTCTCCAATGTAGTATCGCGATACAATTGAAAATAAACTTGTAACAAAATGTAACAAATCATTTTCCAACAATTATTCAACTTTGTAACACTTTTTTTCGATTCGTTCCGTAATTGGCACACGAGAAAGTGCTTATTTGTGCATTTGTAAAATGCGATGCGTTTTGAAGTTGCATTGCTGTGCTTAGGGACCGCTGATTTGAATGGATTTCGTTTGTGTCGTAGACTGGTATTGTGATCAAATATTAATATTGAGCAAGATCCACTTGATTCACGCTGACAATTCGATTTTGGTTGTAAATAAAAAAAATTAACAAAAGTAAACAAAAGTGCGCATCTCATGTCGAGTATGTTGACCGAAGAAGTTTAGTTGAATGTATAAAAAAAAAGATGTGAACATCAATGAGTGCCAAACTTTTAACAATTAAGATCAAGTGTAACGACAATGTATTTTTAAAAACAATTCATTGTTCTTGATGAACAGCAGTATTCCAGTTCGGTGTTCAAAGTGTACTGACAGGATGAAATTATTTTATGAATCAAAGATCATAATACAGTGATAAAGAAGAACTTGAAACTAAAACACAAAGCTGATAAAAATATAGACGTGTATGTTAATCGTGTAATATGTAAGGATAAAACGACAAAAAAATAACAAACCAACAATATTCTGCTGCATCAGTGCTTGATGATGTTCAATGAACAATTTTTGTATCGAATTACGATTTATTTGGCGAGATAGTTTATAAGGGCGAATCGTGCGTTTGAAAATGTGAAAACACATTCCAGTATTATATATCTTGTACATTTTCATTTTTCTCATCGATTTATTAATTTTGAAAGCAACAAAAAAAAAGAAGTCAATGCCATATTGCAATAATTTTCAAGATAAATTATTATTAAAATTAATATTTATAATGTTAATTATTTATTCATAGTTTCCTCTTGTTACTGATTATGATAGTTGAACGTTTGTAAATATTGTGTAAATAAATTTTGTGATTTACTCGTAAGTGAAAAAACAGATGACCGACGATACGGAAAAATTTAGTTTGTGTTCTAATAATATAGCAAAATAAATTATATCTCATGTCAAATTCTCGTTTTTCAATTTTCATCACTTCTTCCCCTGTTCAACTTTGTATACCAGTTTTTTTTAGTTCATTTTTTTTTTGGCTTTTGCAATTTCGAGTTTGCACTTATAATTGTGACATAAGGCTTGACACCGCCGTAGATTGTGCGTACACAAAAGAGACGTCAGATTCCCACTGTGCAGCTCATCGAACATTTTCGTTTTTGTCCCGCTATATATTTGGTCCAACTGACGTGCGCAAAAGTGACTTCCATCCGTTTTTTATAATCCTCTGATTCTGATATTTATATTTCGCCACATGCATCGTTTTCCCATCTCGTATTTAATATGCGACAAATAAAATAAACTCAAGTTTGTTAAATTTTCCGTTACAGCGTATTTCTGTCGAACTTTTTTTTTCGCCTCAATCTTTGTTTGCTTTTTATTTCAGAAGACACGCCGGCTCCAATTCCATTTGTGATCGATTGAGCGGTACATGTCGATACGTTGACAAAATACTTGGAAGATTCCAATTTCAGCCAAACATTTTTTACGTTTCTTATAAACGGTTTATATCGAGCATTCGGTCCGCTTTTGACTAGTGATTTTTCCTCCCTTTGAACACGCCCCTTGTGAGAGGCGGACCCTTCATGGGGACAAGGGTGAATGGGAAGCTACCATTTCAAGTACACGTACAAATTTACGTCATTTTGTATCAGATTTCAACAATCTAAAATAAAAATAACACAAAAGCGAGCTGAATTGAGCGCGATCCAACACATATTCGGTGTGATTTCATTTTTATGTCCGACGCTCTTTTATGTCTTGATCCTATTCGTCGAAAGATGTCTACCGACTGTTCAACTCAAAATTACCTCGCCAATGACAACTTTTTCATTTGAAAATGAATTTTAATTTGAATGTTTTATTTTCGTTCGGTAAGTTTGGCTCGAATTAAACGGTAATTATACTAATCAGTAAATGAATTGAGCGATAACAAAAGCGCCCTATCTATTTTGCAGCGAAGATAAATCTATTCGGGGTTGTATGTACATGCGATGAATAAGAGTTTAATGTTTAACGTATAGATTGTGCCAACTACACGTTCTCACATCTGATGCAATTGTTTCGCAAACAAGCGAGCGAGATGGAGAGATTGCTGAGGTTCTGGCAAATGTTGGACATTCATCAGCGTGAATTGATAACTAAGCAATTAGTCGTGGCGATAATAATAGTCATTGAATTTCTGTTCTACATTGTGAGGCAAATGAAAATATATCATAAATTGACATGCACAGAGAAACAACCGAGCTATAGGTGCCAAAGTCGTTAAAAGATTGCGCCGATTAATATCGCTCGAGGTGAGCATTCAAATTTATTTCCAATGATTAACAAAATGAATGCTAATACTCGTATATTTTCATTTTTCGAATTTCGAAAACAATTTCAAGCAAACGTGGGGGAAAGATTATGCAAATAAAAATTCGGTCGCAAATGTTAAAAAGTAAACGTGGAGGTTTATTCTATAATGGTTTTAATGCCAAAATACTGAGCCTAATGGATGGTCCGAAGTTTATAAGAACGTGTTGGCAGTTGTAGAGAGCAAGAAGCAAAAAAGGAGCGGAGAAAAAAGCGAGACGGAAAAGGCGAACGAAAAGAGAGAGAGAAAGAGAGAGAGAGATTACGCGATAGCGATGGGGCGAGCGAGGGGGACGAGCAGAGACCGCGAGTTCAGAACTGCTAATTATGTAAATTGCCGGTGTTGCAAATTACCCTCAGAGTTGGCGTTCATTCTACACACAATCCACACAGCCGCATGCACACCTCGCCCGGAATCCATCTATTCGGATACTGTTACTTCCTTCGAGAGACCTCGAGCCTTCGGCGTATACTTCTTTCTTTCGTTCATCCCTTCATTCATCGTAACGAAGAAATACCAAAGAGCCGGGCCTCGGCATTCCTTATATGCATGCAAACGCATACGTATAGTTGCTTTTAAAGAATTCTCCAATCCGCACGCAATCATGCTAACCGGATAAATAGAAACGATTTTCCATTAAAAATAATTTCTTCGCCTCTAGCCAACGCGATACAGAATATAGTCTTCTGTTGGGCTTGTTATGCCAATCTTTTCATCTAACAGATGATTTAAAGTTTATATAGGCTGAAATAGGGTAATTACGCACCACGCACAAAAGTCGCCTAAATACCTTCTTGGCATACCTCTTAAATAATAATCAACCAATTATTTATTCGCCAACTGTTATTATCCACTCCATTTTTATTATCATTTCATATTTCATACATTTTCTAGCTACATTTTATTACTTTTAAAAAAAGGACTTGGACTTGGACTTAAATTGCTATTGCAAAATCTTTTATTTTTGAACAAATATAAAAATTACAAAATACTGGAAATTGTATCTGCGAAAATATTCACAGGTCATCATATATAGTTTTGAATTTTTAAAATTAATCCTTGATCGCGAAATTGGAATACGAGCCGAGACGTATTTAAACGGAGATCCGGAGATCTCGATCGTGCCTTTTGTATGTAAAGTAGTCATCAAATTAGCATTCTTTACTTCTGCTCATTTATAAACAACTTAATTATGTATTACCGTCCGCGCCAATTCAAAATCAATTTCACACACTCAACGCGAAAATGTCTGCGAAATTTGTCTCTCGGATCGGATAAAAGCCGGTTAATTACCCGGGACTGAGCTCCAATTGACAATTATCCGAATCGACGAGGCGCATAATGATTGGAATCGATTTGTTAAAAATAATTACTTTCTTCCAAAGATTATCGCGCCAACTTTCTACGCATAAATTACAGTCGAATAATTTTCTCGAGTTGTAAATGAATCCTGAGAATGCATTTGCGAGACATTCCGAGAAAAATTTATTAGTTTATCTGTTCAATCATAAGCTAACCTAGTTGTCATTCGCTTAATTAAACATCTTATTACCTGGTACCGTTTTTTCCGTCCTCCTCCGTTCCCAAACCAAAATTCCTTTCGTATTTAGAAGCCCATTTATCAATATTCAATGTCCCGAGGCTTTTTTTGTTGTTGTTAATTAAAAAAAAATTCAATTCATCATCATCAGATCACAGTTGATACTTTTTGGTCCTTATGAATTTTGTCGACTATTAAGAATTTTATCTGATCCTGATTAACGAAGAGAGATCAGCGCGCTCCGAAAACGAAATGCCTCGGAATCGGCGATTGTTTTCCCACGTTGGCTTTTGTTCGAGTGTCTTTTCATTGTCAAGAGAAACTAGGCACCATAATTACGTAACTTCACGTGTGAAAACCTCACGTCTGATCACTTTTTCAAACGTCACATCACATTGTCTTATCTAACCTGTTAGAATTGTGGTTTTCGGTAGTTTACCGGTACTTAAGAGGTGTTTAAAAATTAACACGTTTAATGCCTTGTAGCTATGACTTTTTCTGGATAACAAAACTGTGGCGAGATAAGAGAAATCCTATTTGTTTGCTGGTTTTTTTAATATCGCGTCAGATTACACTTGTCAAACGTTGACTTTTACCAGAAAAAGATGTTTGATTTATTTTGTATTTTCAAATTTTGGAATCCAAATGACCGTGTAAATAACAATCACAGACGCCTGTACATCTTGGAGTCAAATTTGAATAGCTAATGAATGGGTCCTCGACACTGAGATACGAATAATTTAGTGCCATAATGATATACATTTGTCAAGTGTTTTAAAATATCGTTTTTCGGATCAAACATGAATTAATAAAGTTAGTATTTATAAGTGGTATTTCAAAAATGTACTTTCTGGGCAGTGATAGCCCCATGCAACTGGAATCCCAAAGGACCTTATAATGTCAACATCGAGAGGCTCAGGTATATGGGATGCAACGGCCTGTCAGCCCATTCTGCCTGTCAGGCCTAATTTGTTATACTAAGAAGTCTGTATGCTCTACCACAGTTTATGGATGTCATTATCTCGATCGTTCGACTCGGATTAAACAAAGTGATCAGGCGTGGGCCAATTCATTTTATTAACTCGTATGTCCAGGCTCATCTCCCTTTTTTTCTTTCTATTTTCAAAATTTTCATCCAACTATTTTGTTTCAAAATATTTTGCAATTTTTACTCAATTGATTTTGTAGGATTTGTTTGAGACTGTTGATTCACTTGGGATTACAATTATTTATAAAGGTTGTATTTTTTTATTAAACGTCATTTTTTAATATTCTGCAATTTCGACAAAATTGATTCTAAGGATTAATTGTTTTTGATTGATGACTCACGTGCATTTACAATTGATGAAGTTTCTGCGAATTTGTTTTTTGTACAATTATTAATGATTTAAAAATTAATACCTGCTCAAATTTAATCACTGAACGAAGCTTCGCTTTATGACACGTAAGTGTGTTACTAAATCACGAGGTTCATTACAATGCATAATTTTATAAACGGCATTTTAAATTACAAAATAGGTAACCGATAGTGCACTTAATCTACCTGTTTCACCTTAAATGAGCGTGTACCAAAAGGATAAGACTATATTTGCTGAGATATTTGAATAACATGTAATACAACACGTTTCTTGCCCAATATGTGTTACGAATAAATTTTGCGAGTGTAAAACGATACTGGACCACCAGCTGAAATATTCGCATTTCCCATAAAGTACTTAAGTTGAAGATTTCGTTCAAGAACAAGTTTTTTGTCATTTTTTTCTTGGTCTCAAAATCTCAATCTCATCAATAATCTTGACTCGTCATTTAGTCCCAATCGAGTTCAGATGTTTTTTCTTGTAATATGAAAAAAGTTTGTTACGTATTTAACATAAACTAATTCTAAACGATTTGCAAATCATTGCAATCTGATAAGGAATAATTAAACTATAATTATTGGAATCATTATAAAAACAATTTCTCTAGAGCAAAAAAACAGTTTAATTACAACCAGTTATGAAACAGTTATGAGAACTTTTTCCCTTGCTTTTTAGTAAAAAAAAAGATTTTAGGAACCCTAAAAATACGTCACTGAGGGCATGTCCCACCTTAATGATACATTACTTTGGATATTTGTTGATTTTTATTTGTGCAGCTAACTTACATGCAACCAACGTTTTCAACGATAAATAATTATATACAGTGTGTTTCAAAATTCGCTGCTCTATTATGATACTCGGCAAATTACCACGCGCATAATAATGATGATGACAAGACATTTGCAGTTCATCAATACTATAATTTATTGTCAACATGCAATTACGTATTTACGAACGCCTTCGTATTTGCAAATAGTTTTAAGTGAAATTTCAAGTATACTCACACCAAAACAGCCTGTCGAGGTTATCAATTTGTCTTTCATTTCGAGTTAAAACTATTAACTATTTTTTTCCTCTTTCAACAAACTACACTTTAATTAATACGCAACAAAGAATCATAATTGAATGTCTTACAAAAAAGTGCATCATTATCTACGAAACAAAAATTAATTTGTTCCTCAACGAGATGGAAAAAAGTTTCTATTTTGCAATTCGAACAAGAAGTCTTGGAAATTAAACGACAATATTCGACCGCGCAAAAATGTCATCTTATTAACGTCCATCCTTCAGTTCTTCGATCGTGTTTTTATCATCTTCCAAATGACAGCATTTGTGCAGACCGTGCTTTTTTCCGCGAGGTCTTTGGGTCAAATTTTTTTTTCTCTCGTCGCGAAACATTCAAATGTACTCATTAAAGAGACGATCAATTGCGAAACCGTTGGGTCTTGCTTGATTGGCAGTTTTATAAATAATTGTAACTTGTACTTTTGTCTGCGAGGTATTCTCCTCGTTTTTGTATGTTATTTGAGTTGCGACCAGCTGTTAATGTCGAAATGCAATGTAATTATGTATGATGTCTCTATGGAAAAGTAATACAGTCAAATGATACAATAATCGGGGTTATAAATCTCCGCATAATTGACCTTTGTGTTCCTTGACAGTTGCGAGGGTGATGCCACACGATCCCGACGAAGGTTACGATGTACATAAACTTCGCCAAGTCGTTCGGCACTGTTTCAAACTAACGACAATTGTTCCAACTAAATTTAGAAAACGAATTTGAACAAATTGCAGAAAATCAATTTTCGTTGAGTGTAAAGCGTTTGAAAATAAAAAAAAAAAACTGAAATATTTAGGATGTTGAGAAAAATTTTCCGGATACAAGATTGATGAACGTCATTGCAGAAAAGCTAATTCAATGTTGAGTTTTGAATGCAACTGCGTGATCATTATAATGTTGTGGGGTCGGAATTGAGAAGAATAATTGATGAAGTCTCTAATTCATGAGTATCTGTGACCCCTGGACTCTTTCTATTACAATAATGCGCGCGGCAATAAAAGTTAGAGAGAATGAAAAGGTCACGAATCACTACACATGAATGAACCAACAGAAGCATCAGGCCATCCGTGTATTCAAGTTCATCAATTTGTGACTGATAGTCGTTTATACAAAGCTCGTTGGGTCATTCCCTAAGTGGAAAATAGTCCTACAATCACGAGTCACAGGACAAACCTACAATCACACATGGCCAATTAAAATCTATTTTGGTCGACAATTTTCCCAATTTTTGAGGCCGAATGATTTTGCACTTTTGGTTGCAAAATGAAGGAAAATGTGATTAATTGTTCGTGCACAATGAGCGTCGATGAAGTTATACAATGAGCTTAGGAAGATTTAAGCATCTTCCGAAGGAAGATATATGTGTTAGCAAAACAAAAGGGAGAGAAAAAAATTAGAATGAAAGGAGTAAGAAAGCGATGTGCGTGTGGGTTGTACTAGGAGTGTCAAGTTACCAATGAAATAGTGGTACCATTTTGTTTACAATAATGTCGAGAATGTGAAATGGCAGCTCTGTAGTCACTTATGTACTTAAGATTGTGTGAGTTGTTTCGCTGCGTTTGCGATCAAGACTGGGCTTCGAGTCGTGTGTACATGGTTCTGTCGCCGACAAGAATTATCACACGCAGAATCAGATCTTCCTCCGGTGAGTTCCGTCGAAGAGTAAGACCTTTCGGGAACTCTCAGACCCTTCGTTGGTTTGCAATTATGAAAACAGATTAATATGTTCTTTCAGTTGATTGTTCGATATGAAATACATTCTAAAAAACTAGTTTGTTGAGGTTAAGTAATGTTGTGTTATGTTATGTTTATTTAGTTGAAGGCAGTAGTTAAAAACTGGTAATATCTACATCAAGATTGACCATAGCTTCCATGTAAGACAAAATTAAAAATAATGAAATTTTTCAATTAAAATGAAAATGAAAACAGTCGAAGCGAAAATTGGTCGCCGTTTTATCTTTTAGTTGTCAACATGTCATTTCACACGAGTTGGCAGTGATATTTTTGTTTGTTGTTTTCAATATTCTGACGACATTCGTACACAGCGAATTAGTAAATTATCAGACAATTTATCGAAATGACGAATACATTTATTATTTATTACTAAAAAAATGTTACTTTAAAAGTATCATTATGTAGATTTAATCGTATAGAGCAGTGAATAAAACAGGCTATTCAACCTACAGAGACCCAAGTTCAAATCCTTAAAAATCAGCTCTAGTTTTTTTAGCGAAATTGCATCAATTTTACAATCGAAATTGGTTCTAATAACATGTAAAAAATAAATCTATAACATGAAATAACTTTTTACGATCCGTTTAAAGTTTCAAGACAAATTGTAATTCATCAAAGATGGAAATTGTTTGCTTTTTTTTGGTTTTCTTCATACAAATCATGTTAAATGAAGAGCAATCAAGTTACTCAACATTCTTGAATGAGAAAATTGACGAGAACATAAAATCCTCATACAGTTTTAACAGAGCAATTTTATAATGGCCGTACGTATATTGAATTTTCCGATATACTGGTTTACGTATCACGCATTCGTGCAAGTTTACCATAAGATATGCACGATTGGGTATGTAAATTGAAGCAAATAGCGTTTAATTGTGCAAATAGGTGGTTTTATACTTTGTTGATGTCTCAGGTTATAACAGATTTGCATGACTGGCCTACATTAGAAGCGCGGGATCGCGATCTGAAATCGTAGAAATCCTTTTGTACATAGCCCGATGATACTCGGTTATTAACTGGTTGTATACTCTAGCCATGTACTTGAAGCGCAACGCACGTAATGGTAGCTCTGTTGCGAATACGCCGAGATAAATTCCACAATCACAAGATGACTTTTGACATCGCCGTCGATCCCATACAATTCGACGGGTATAATTCGTCGACTGCTTTTTCCTGAGCACACAAAGCAAAACGGATATCAAAAATCGAAAAACCACCACTGCAAACGAAATACGAGAAACAAAAGTTTTCTCGATCGTCTGAAAAAAGATGTGGCCATTAAAATAATCGACTGCTTGGCACAACCGTGGAATTTGGAATTGTGTGAAAATAAACATAGAAAGTGTATGCGTGGTGTGCGAGAGGATACATAAGAAACTACCGATTTCTCTCGCTTTATATTTTCATAATGGTGGAGTATGTATACTGCTCATGCGTCCGTTCTTTTCAGCAGGCAAATTATGAATGATTATCGAAGCCCAGTAACGGGATAATACCTTGCTGACAGCGGCTCGAGAAAAAACAACACCGCCGAGTTAAATTGTTTGGCAAACCAAAGTAATCGTCAATTCATTAGACATCATTTCGGCCAGCGGAGATGACCTGTAATCATCTACTTTCCACGCTGTCTTTCTAAGCGATAAAAATGAATTGCACATTTCTTCAGTACTTTGCATACTTTTACATATTATCTTGTAAATACCGATTCAAAAAAACGGAAACATAAAATTTACAAACAAAAAAAAACAAAATTACAAGATTTCAGTGCACAATTCATCATTTGATATCAATTCAATCGCATTAAAAATTTTATTCCAACTCTGTAGCACAATTTTAAAAGTGATCATTTATAGTGAAAGATAGTGAGAAGTTACAAGCAAGTGTCGAAGTGTTGATGCGATTTTAGTTATGTTTTAATTATGAAATTAGTTATTCAAACTTGATTATGTTGAGTACGCATGCACTGTCAAACGAATCGTTAGGAAAGATACGGTAGATGCAGATTAAAGGTGAATCTCTGGCGTGCTATGGTTACGGCGTATACAAATCCAGTCCTGCATCATGAGCAAACCTGTGTGGCAAGCTCACTATAATTACGTAGAGCGACTATTCATTAAACTGATTACACCTTATTTCTTTACACCCCACTACTGCACCCAACTATCCCTACTATTTTAAGATTATCCCTTCCAACTTGTTTATGATCACTCTCTGTGTACCCAACGCTGCTAATGTTTGTCCACACGTTAATAAAAATTTGAACCAAAAATTTCTAAAGTACATCCAAATTTTATTAAAACGTTCCTTCAAAATTAATTTAAATGTTTGACATGAAAAGAAAAATGAAACATTTGCAAAGCATGTTCGAGGAACGATAACAAGTTGATGATTATAATTAAGGTTGAATGATGGCACATTTTCGGATCATTTTAGAAATATAATCGTCGAAGAAATGTGAACGTTGCGAGGTTATTAGAGAAATTATCAGCAAATCAGCGGGAAGTATTGAATCACATAAGTGCATACGTTGATGCGATGAAGGATATAATGTGATGAGAGATTTGCGTGTTCGATATAAACTGTATACGTGTATTTACTGCAATTCGCAATACGGCATTAAAGATTATATTGGGCATCCAGCATTTAGTCTTGTTACGTCTATCATTTCGTCGTAAATTTTTAGGCGGAATTGATTACCGCAAATTGGTATTCACCGGGTACGTTTTTTCTCATTTCTTTTTTTTTTCAATCTCGTTCATTATGCCACGGATTTTTCTAGAAAACCGAGAACCTAGCGCGCACATTTGCAAAAGCCCGCAAATTTTCGACGGAAAAAATTTCCTGTTTCGAAACTAAGCACGCTCGAATGCCCATAACTAATTATAACCTGTCCGCGCGGATACACCTAATTGTCTGAGATCCAAAGACATCTCTGATTACAAAAATTATTGTTACATGTGTATTATTCGCCGAGCCATTATACCATTCTTGTAAAATTATAACCATCGAAGGATTATTTGCATTCTCGTAAGCAGTTGGTCGCGGTCATTAACGAACTTTTTTTTTACACCTACTCATTATCTCATCGTGCTTTTCAAATTTGACAATTCACCTTTTGATATGTATATAGAAAAAGCGTTTCCAAATGTTTTTCGTGTTATAATATATACGTTCGAGGGGCTTGGAAGAAAGGAGGTAACGGTGTAAAAACGGTGCTCGAGGGCTCGTAGAGACTGCAAGGCTCGTCTACAAAGAGACCTAGGTAGGTTATCGCTGCCGAGGTTGAAGAACGTAGCAATTATCAGCCGTTCCTTGCAAATAGCTGATGGTTAGTGATAATTATCTGCCGAGAACGCCACGCCATTGGGACAGCATCTCTTGGCAGCATCTATATACCGGGTGATTTCATAGTAAACTCCACTCTGCAACTAATAAAAGAGAAAATCAAAACCAAGTCATGATTTGTATGATAAAGATTAAATATCATAAGTGCGAGCTTCTTTTTCGTGCCTTTTTTTGCATCAATACCAATTGTAGAAGCCAATCGAGGAGAACCAACGATTGTACGTTTTTTTTTTCGTTCCATCGTCCCTCCCTTTTGTCGAAAAACAATTACTGTTTGGTCTTCTAGTTTACGACGCTTTGAAATGACTTTTCAAATGAAACGTCCAGTTTCATTTGCAACTAGTTTTTACGCCGAAGAATTATCTTGTTCTTAACAACAAGTCGATTAGTGTTGATGGGTTGGTACATTAGTTCGTCAACTACCAGCATTTATAATGAGGAAGTGTGTATGGGCATCTCAGCTCGTGGACATCCTTTATTAACTTTTCCTCCTCTAGTTCCGCCTAGTCGTTGGGTGCTGCGATGTCTATGTTACGCGTGCAAAGTTGTTCCTTATCCACCCACGGATGCTGGTTTGCAGCATTACATCTTGCTGCGAATACGTTCTCAGTGGTTATTCTCAAGGTACTACTGAATGTCTCTTCTCTTTGTACTCACAAAGACTTCCATTACAGTTTCATAGTCCGCCATTGCTTTTCTCGTTGGTGGTTCAACAACGTGGGTACAATTTTCACTTTAAACAACACTATTTCAGACGTTTCATCAAACCGTATCTTACATCGTTACATCAGAAATATATTTTTACAACAATTTTAAAAACGTCTATTCACTGATGAAAAGAATCTGCTGTTAACAATATATTGATGATATAATTTTAAAATATTGACAAGATATTAATTTTAAATTAAATGGAAGATGCATGATCTTTGTTCATTGAGAAACACATGGTAGTGAAGTTCCAGGACTCAATAATCCAATAAAAAAATTATTGACAAATTATTCAGCGATCGAATCATCTAATCATTGATGATCAATCCAATATAATAAAAATAATTTTCGATTATTGCATCACTGAATTATTCAGCCGTTTAATCATTAAATCCTTGGATCATTTTAATATTGGATTATTGGATGATCAATCATGTAATCATTATATCACTAGATCATTGAATTTTTTGAAAATTCGATTATTATAGATCACTTAATTATTGGATGATTTGACAATAATTTTGTATTTAGACTATAAACATTTTCATCATTAGATTAAATTGTTGTGCACCTCGCCAGAACAAAAAAAAATCTCTTTTATAATAAAGACTCTGACATTTGATTCAGACTCGCATAACCTCGGACACTTGACTTGGCAAAAATTGACAACTGACGATCGCGAAATTCAAAAATTCAAACGCAAACCTCGAACCCCAGCACGTAACAATATACGATCATTGGCAATTTATTTTCAATCACCCTGTATGAAAAAAATGGCAAGAAACTGCTTAGAAATGAGCGTGTTAAAAAATAGGCAAAAAGTGCAACAATAGCGGAGCGTAAAAATAGTTGAGATGAAACATTCTGATCTGTTCATTACCATAGCATTTGAGGAGTCGTAAATTTTTATCGTTTACAAAGTTCTCACAAATATGCGGAGGATATCGGAAATTGACTGAGCTCGTGCATGCAGTCAGATCAAAGTGCATCCTGTTATTCGCTGGTTTTCTTCGCAAAATGAAAGGATGCAAAGTAAAAAAGCACCAGCCGAATGTCCGTAGGTGGAGTACTTCTGTTCGAACCCCGATAGGCCGATCTTTTTGCACGGTTATTACACTAATGCCAGTACTTAACACACCGTTCGCTGCACATTTTCGTCGTTTATTTGCCGTGCCAACAACCGGGTGTTTGCAAGCAAACACAACATCGTATATCACTTATAAAGATTTCGAACAAACATGCTTTTGGCTAATCATTCAATTTATTATATTAATAACCAAACTAGACGTTCTAACCACTAGCAAACTCAAGTCACCGAAACAAAAGTTGTCCAACGTCCGAAACACTGTACAAATTTTGAACGTAAAATTACTTGACCGGATTTAGTCACGACAAGTTGTAAAACAAGTGAAGCATAAACATTGGAGAAATTAATGCAAAGATTCGCAATTACAAAGAGTTGAAAGAAGCTTTTGTGGTTCTAAGATTCTTGTAGGTTTTAAGGTATACACAGAAATGTTTGGATATGAGCGAACAACGTCGCGTTAAGGGCGTAATATCAATCTCGGATCTTGTTACACGAGTCGTTTTAGTTTGGAGTTGCTTTCGCGCAGGATGGGCGTCTTGTGAAGGAAGGCCACATGTCCAGAATGCCTCACGAAGAGATACGTCCATGACCGTTGGTAAGCGGCGAGAGATAGGATCTGGTCGACCAAATTGTTTCGGATTGTTGGTTAATTGGAAGCTCGTTTTGGCTGGAGCGCGGCGTCGGGAGTAAGCGGAGAAAAGAGATGCTACGAGCGCAAACAAGAAAAACCAACGAACGCGCAAAATAATACAAAAAGTAACTATAACACACAAACCGCACGACGTTAAAAATTATGTTCGTTGTGTAAATAGGTCCATGATCCTGTACCAGCTGGTAAATATTTATGCCTTCTCAAATTGTGTACCACACCAAACCCAAATTTCTGAAACGAAAAATTTTATCAACATTTACAGAATTGCAAATTCCAGAAAATTTTGATACAAACTTGTTTACCCATTTCCATTTCAGTTATTTACATTTTACATTTATAGCATTATTGAAATTTGATTGATTGTTAGTAAATTTGCTATTGCATGTAAGCCTACCAGTCGATTTTTGAACCGGGTGAATGACCGTAAATTCAAAAAAAAAAAAAAATATTTTTGTGATTGCAAAATCGTGATATTCTTGGTAATGTCTATTTCAAGAGGTAAAACTACTGATTTGTGAAAAAGTTGTTACACAGGCAGCTCGAAGTATGTGCGGGAGCCACTGTATGCAAATGATATGATTGTGTATAATTGTCCGTGGTAGATGTAAGTACACAGATGGGATCATAAGAATGTGTTGCGTGTGTAAGTATAACAAGATGACTAGTAATAAGAAAGTAATGACTGTAATAGTATGCCATCGACATCCGAGAAAGAAAGTTGGTTAAGTATATACGCACTGGTATAACGCGTACGTGTGTTTGTCCATAACTTCATGTTCCTTGTTGTCTGAGCGTTGAACCGTTTTCGAGCTAAAGTTATTGACTGTTAAGTCAACAATCTCCATCAATGAACCGAACGAGTAAAAGAATCAGGAGAGAGAAAAAAAAATAGAAGATCGCGTTGCGTCTAAACGAGGTGCCGAGCTGCACTTAGGTTATCGCTCATAAAATGAAAGGCTTCGGTCTCGTAATGATAAATATAGTACGAGCTTCAAATCGACGTGCGGATGTAGAAAGTAAAGCAGAACAATAGTTCAAATTTGCTTCACTTTAACATGACCATGAAGTTTTTTGCAAAAAACAAATTATTATAAATAAATGGAAACGGGAAAGTGTTGCAAATTGTCAGCGAGATTTTCAAGTTTGTTTTGCAGCAAGAAAAATGGCGAATAAATGATTCGTTGAAATTTTTTAAGTAGTTGGGAACCTTTATTATTCTTAAGGTATCTGCGTCTGTCAGTGATAATGTTGATAAATGGTGTTAGGCGTTTGTATGTGAGAGGCATTACATGCTCAAGGCGCAACACATATTGTTAGCGGTTGAATATTGCTGAAGTTAAATATATATACTTTTGTGTTTATTTTCTTCGAGGTAGTACACACGTAGTTCAATAATCAAGCAACACATTTCATACACACGCGCGTATCTGCAAACTTACGTGTGTAACACGTATGGCGACGATGAGCGATCACTTTTCTCTCCACCTACTATGCTTGACAACATAATCATTGGTTTAACTCCTGCTAAACCATAGTTTAGCGCGCATTGAGGTTTCACTGTCTAAAATGTATGTTTAACGCAAGATAGAGAACCTTCTTCTCTGAATTTAAAAACGAGTCATTTTATTATGTGATTAATTTAAATACACTCTTGATATACAGCCTTTTGAGATTCAAAAAATGAACAAAAAATATGAAATTAAAAACACGAAATGGTTCAAAGTAAAAAGAAGAATCTCGTTTCTTCGTTATTCTTGTTTTTTTATTTTAAGTTCACATCTTTTCATATTTACAACATTGCAAAATTCAAGTTTAGCTTTGATCTGATGTTAGTATTTGTTAATAAATTTTTTTTTAAAAAACTTTCATTTCGTAATTTTCGTATTTCGTAAATTTGGAGGTACAAAATTGAGCGTGCAAATTTTTCATACACGCAATTAGCATTCAGGTCGCGGTGTGTCGGGCAATTTTCGCCGGGGTTCGTCGAAAACAGCCCCTTCGTTGTGTATGCAGCTTGTAATGATTCCCAACCGAAAATCAACTGTTACATATTAATAACTTGATTAAATTAATCGAACAATATATACTTAAGCATGATACACAACTTGTTATAATCAGAGTCAGGGAAAAAAGCTGATCTGCAATTTTTACATCCTCAAAAATCTGTCAGAAAGAAATTAATTTTATCTGACCAAAAAAATGTTTGTCCGAAGTCGTTGACTTGGCGAACGAAATTGAATGATCTCGATATCAAATTATGTCAGAATTGATTCGTAGATTAAACCTGTTAATCCGTTCGTTTAAGGTCACGCGAATTAACGGAATCGTTAATCATGCCGTATGAAACGGCCATTTGTCTTGACATTCTATTTGGAGGAGAGGAGAATTAAAAGAGCAAAGAATAAAATGTTTATGAATTCGTTTCGAAAGAGTTAGTTAGTGAATTTGGCGAGTCAGTGCCTCATTAGCGGGTCAGTCGATAAATTGCGTCATTAATCATCGTGATCTATTGTGAGTCAATATGTAGCACCCGCATGCTGACTTTCTTGGTTCGATGCTGGTTCACGCGTATACACAAAGCCCCAAGGCTTTTGATTCGCATTAATGATTAGCAAGACCATGCCAGGCCCTGAATCGGCAGCAAATGAATTTTAATGATGCCTGGGTGATCAGGCGCTTGCCACTTCAGGTGATTGATACATCAACAAGCACAAATATCCTTATGCCTTTTGCCTCCTTTGTATGACAGATCCCTCGATAACCACTGCGTCTTCAATATGCAAAAGCAAACTTTTTCAACTAATAAAAGTCTTCGCGACTGCTGTAGATGATGTTAATATTAGATTAGTCAATTGAGATTAATTGTTTTTTTACTCCAGATAATTATTTTTGTGTACGTCATCACTGTCCCGTTTCGAACGAGGCAAACGCGATTCCAGATAATCTTCGATTTTTTTTAATCCATCTTGACGGTTTTTCGTGACACTACACATGTAGTGGTTATTTCAAGAGACATGCAGTGACGCGAAAAATATTTGCATTTATTTTAAATTTTGTGACAGGTATTATATGAGTAGTTAGTACAGTGCACGTAAACGTAACTACATGTTACGTCTTAAAAAGTTATCGTGACCATTATAGTGAGTTACTAGAGTTGCTTGTTTTGCGTGATTTCTTTGAGTTCTAATATGTTAACAACAAATTGTTAACACAAAAATTTTACTTAAATAGTGCAATTATTGGTATTATATAATTGGTAAGATATATAGATAATTGGTAATATATTGGTAAGAAATATTTTATTGCAATATTTTTGAAATGTTTTTAAATATTGATATAGCAGTAATAATTTATTTCAGTTAAAGTTTGAGCAGTTTGACTTTGACAGAGACCCAAGTTCAAATCCTTGACGATTAACTTCAATTTTTCAATGAAATTTAAATTTTTTTAATTATTCATTCAAAACAAAGATAGCATTAAACAACAAAGAAGTATCAAAATGTTGTGAAATAAAATATAGCTATTGACAGAGACTCAAGTTCAAATCCTCGACGATTAACTTCAATTTTTCGAATAAATTAAAACTTTTTTAATTATTCATTCAAAACAGAGATAAAAAATAACAAAAAGTAACAACAAATAACAAAGATCAAATAACAAAGGAGTATCAAAATTTTGTGAAATGAAATATAAAATATTATTTCGTGACGTTAGATAATAATTAGTAAAATGATGTTGTTTCGTGTCAGCAAAAGCGAGTGCATAAGTTTTAAGCGCGAAAACGAGCCGCAGTGATAATTCACAGCGAGTCACACGTGCTTAGGTTAGTCGGTTGATTTATATTGTTGTTTGGATTAATAATAATGGAGCCAATTAATATCACCTCCTTATTCGCGTCAACGGTTTTTTAAAAAGGACGCCCAACTTCACGGAATTCAGTATCTCCAGGTCCCATCAAATCGTATAATAAAGTTCTTTCTCTTTCTGTACAGTCGTCTCCCGCCTCATTGATATTCGTCGAAAAAGAAACCCGAGAGCATCCTAATAGTGAAAAGAAAGACAATTACTCTATCAATCGTACACACCACGTCCTGATATTTTCTTGATATACATTCAGCAAACGAAACTGCGGCAACTGACCTTATATAAAATATTGAATAAATATTCACGAGCGAACTTCAAATCAGACTCACAATAAATCAGTTATAATTTACATAAATTAGATGAATCTAACTGATAACGTATCATACCAACTCCAGCCTCCTTTGAATTTGTCATGAGCGCGAGCGTTTCACGAAAAAAAAATTATATAAATATATTATAAGATCTGCAAACCAGGCGAGTGATTGTTTAATTAAAATGTGTCTTCGAATTATTATTACATATCCGAATAATTGCTACTCTTTACTTTTCAACGCGAACATTTTCAAGTCAATTACGCAATTTGATATATTTGTGAAACATAATTGTCTCAATTTGCATATAATAAGAATGGCAATAGTTGGAAAAATAATTTGCAAAAAAGGTAGAGAGGAGCATCAAGGTTCGCAATCTGAATTTAATGATTATGCTCAAGTCACATTGACCTCGCTACGGGGGGTAAATTAAGTTGTGATTATCTGTCGATGTGATTTAACCCACATTGAAATAACAGTATGTTAGTTGGGCGCGCAACATTCGGAGTAGAATTAGTACGTCTCTTGGACGCGTAATGTATAAGCTTCGAGAGGTGAGGTGGAGGTGAGGAAGAAATAAATAGCCATTGTCTGTGGCAGACTAGCAGTAATACCTCGAAGGGCATCTATCACCTGCTTATCACGATTTTACCACTCCGTCCTTTCCCTTTTTAACCCTATCCTCCATTCTGCGCGCCGATCCACCTTCAACTTGTTCTACCTCAAGCATCTTCTACTCGTTCTCTTCTTTCTTTCTACTTCACTCGCGTGAGAGTAAGATGTCTTACTTGCTTTTTATTTCATGCATTGACCTCTTCTTCCATGAAGTTACTCCGCTGGCAGCTCGCGAATAAAGCGAATTAATGATGCGTATTTTATTTTGGATTTAAAGAGCTTAGGTGGACGCTCCGGGGCTACAACTAACCGCCTCGTTGCTCGCGTACTATTTATAATAAAATAATCAAATTGCACGCACATTCGCAGTGGCGATTTACATTTTATGCTTTGCTAAATTGGCCATTCAACGAAAAGTTCTTTCAAATTTTACTTCGGTTCTTTTTTTTTGCGAATTTTAAGTGATGGTTGAGGCCAAATGAAAAAACAAAACTTTGTGAAAAATGAAATTGCGGATAACGGCTAAATACTGGCTGATTTCTCGGGTCGATGCACAACCGATGTGAGTCAATATAAATATGCTGCGGAGATGAAATCTGTACGAGCAGAACCATTTGTTGGCTTCGCCCGTTCATCTGTCTGTCAGCTCGAAAATTCTTAGTCTCTGATATTGTTGGATGAACTTTGTCGTTCATTAACATTGGTCATTCCATCGGGACGCTTCGAGTCAAATATCAATCATAATCAAAATAGTTAAGTCTCAAGAGTAAGAATCATTTATTAAAAAATAAAGGATACAATTTCAAATTAATATTTCCTACAAATACGATCAATCAAATTCAATGTACAAGTGAATGTTATGCAACTTGATGTCTATATTCAAAATTACTTTATTGGGTTGACGAAAAAAAAATACTTTTTTTTTGATGAGGTGAAAAAAATTGTAGTCATATTTATTATAATCAAGTGAAATTATATTAAAGTAAAACTGGTTTTTTGTGTGATTTTCGACTTTGCAGCAAATTGTAACATTTTTTATGACAAAAATCTGTTGGAACCAGGTGAGACATCTTAACGTTAGAAGCATACATTCTTAATGATTTTGTTCTGCGAATCGTTTGTAAGACCGAAAGGCGACTCCCGCATACCCCAGGACGATCCCGACATTCTCGTCACCGCGTTGTCTCAGCCGATTCCACAAAAAGTGAGCATGTTCCATTCACTCTTTAAAAAACGTGTTTAGCAAGCAAATCTGTTTCTTGACATTTTATTATCCGTTGATGGAAAAATTCGTTAATTAATCATGAATAATTCATTTGTTGTACAAACACATCATACTAATTTTTGAAAATTAACAATCACAAATGCTTTAATGTTCTCTTTTTTTTCCAGACGAAAAATTTTTTTTATTCACAAAAGCTGTAGGTATAATAAAAAATCGCTGATGATAAGCAGATAAAATACACATCTCGAAAGCATGATCACGTTATTTATTAGTCTCATCATTATCTTGATCTAAACGATCAAATTCAGAAAACTTTTACAGCTCCGAAAAGTATGTTGGAATCATAATAATACGGGCGTGAACAACAAACAAGACTGACTTTGCACATTACTTTGCAGCTGTCACATTTAAAGAGGGAGACGGCGTCTGGTTCAGAAAACACCCCAAAAGGATCTAAGAAAAACTTGTGTACAAATTTTACCGCATTACCTTTGACATCGAGACGCCTCGTGCCTTTTTAGTCATGATCCGAAGAAACGCACTTGAGCGCAACAAAGAAATTCGCTATATTCCCATAACAAAACGCATTGAGGAAACTCGCATTCATCGCGCTTTTAGTATGGTTTATTGAATTGGAAGACTGGCTGATTCTGGCTTGCTCACTCAGAAAAATCTTATTAACGTCTCAATACCGATGGAAACCCATTTTATTGTCGTTGCATATTTAGTTAATAATGTAGTCCGTATAGTCGAGATCGAATTTGATGGCATTCTATGAAACTCTTCTTTATGACAAGTTATAAAGACTCAACTTTGAAATCCAACCAGTGAATGGACACTTTTTTGACATCAATAAAAAAAATTATTTCTACAAAAAAAAAGAATAACTGCGAGATTAGTTTTCTTTTAATGTGGTCATGAATATTTATAAACTTGTTTTTGATTTGGCTAACGTTTGTTAATAGGTCATTTAGGATTGAGGATTTCACGGCTTTGTAAATCGTATGAACATTAAATCTTAATTATAGGGTATCCAAATATTATGTAAATACATATTCGGCTCTTCAGTCTTACATTAAGTTGAACTCTGTGGTTCTTCCCAAAGGATTCAAAGAATCAAGAGATAGTTTAGGGCGGACGGTTCGCCGTCCTATCTGATTCGCGATGTTTTACACGCTTGAAGATTTTTGCCAGCTTGACATTTACTGCAAAGAAATCGGAGATACATTCTTCTTTCTACCCAAGAATTTATGCGAAACTTCGCACAATGATGTTTCCCTTTCGACGCCCGCGCGATCCAGCTAAATTACGACCAAGCTCACATTGTTTGTTCAGTAATTATTTATTAGTCCATCCAATAGTTTGCACCGATTATCATCGGCGTAACAGTTTGCATAAATGAATTTTAATTAGAAAATGCACGTCATTTTTGATCTAAACGATCTATTGAAATGAATTTGTAAAAAACATTATGACTGGATATATAATTTAAATTGAATTAAATATTTCGATTTTTCAAAAAAATAACCATCCTAATAATAAACAACCACTTTGAACCGGCATTTTTAAAATAATTTATAGGTTAAAAGTTAAAAAACAAACAAAAAATACCTTTTGTTATTAGTTCAATTTCTTTAAAAGTAGTTAAATCAATTCTTTTTGTTAGTAGTAAAATTTTTGTTCCGATTATAATCAACTACTATTTGTCGAATATGTTTTTATTTTTAAAATGCTGTACTGTATTAGCACTAAATTTATCTTAGGAATTAATAGGAATTAACATTTTTCAAATTAAACTGCCACAGGAAAAATTTCTCATTGTTCAAGGATTTGAACTTGGGTCTCTGGGGTGATAGTACAATGTCTTATCCACTTCTCTACGATTACTTTTCTATCACGTTGTTACCTTATCATCAAAGGTCTTATTCATAAAAATAATTCATAGCAAATGAGGAATAAAATCTTTGATTTTTTCAATTTTTAAAAGATAACATCAAGTAGAAATAATACAAGTAAACAATCTTTCAGGTTATAATTTAAGTTGCAAAAGGCACGTGGAAATAAAATTCATTGGCTAGCATCAAGTCGCCGAGAGACAGCGGCGAAGTGTCATAGTTGACGGTGAAAAAACAGGATAAATAAAAAAGGACGAAATGGAGAAACGTTTGGAATATAAAAAAATGGTATGGTAGCTGAGGTAATTATTAACCGGTAAAATGCCTAATGAATTCTTGTCTCGTTGGCATGATTCTTTTCTAAGAATCTTTTTGATTGTGTGGCTCTTGAGCGTGACTTTTGAGAGAGGAACCAACTTCTTTCTCGTTAATAAAAGACAAGATGGCGGACAGCGGGGGGTCTACAAGGCAGCGTAGCCCTCCTGTGGCTTTGACGGCTCTATTCTGGTTTTCTTACATACAAACAGAGAAGAGGCGATGCTCGCTTCGTTAAGATGAAACGGAAGACTCGACACTGAAACGGCTCCTGTGGCGTTGATCACTGTGCAGCACGTCACTATCGCACACCTAAACACACCTCATGTATCATCCCAGGATTCTGCTTTGTTTTCTTCACTCAAATATATTCAGCCTTTCAGTTCTGAACGATTTCATAAAAAATTACCATTTCCAGCAAAAGGGGCCTCGCTTGATCGAATTATATACGAATTAATCTTTAGCATCCGAGATAATTCATTTTCTAATTGAGCCTAATACGATCTGAAGATAAATAACACAATGACATCCACGATGGATCAATTTACATTTTTTAACATGTTAGAAAAACGATTCCAGGTGAATAATTTTCCCATTAAGCTGAATAGAAACACAGCGCCGTTCAGCGATAAATCGTGCACAACGTGTCTCGTTTTGGGATCCGGCGTTTGGGTTTTTTCCGGTTTCATTTTGGTTGCACTTTCAAAATTTTGAAAAAATGATTTTATACGGATCTGAATTTAATTCACTTGCGGGGAGTTTGTTCTGAAAACGCCATCTGGTGGACTTCAAAACAAAAATAAGATTTTATACTAATCCTACTTAAATCTTCTTGTGAGAAAACATCCAGCAACGCCATCTAGCGACTTTGCAATCAAAAATGCGATCATTTTTCTTTTAGCAAAAGTCTTTGATATTTTAAAATATATAAAAATTTATTTAAAAATATATTGAAAAATTAATAGGAATTTATCCAATCCAAAATTGAATTTACTTGTGAGAAAAATGTTTGTAAGCGCCATCTATCGGATTGATTAAGTGTATCTGTCAAATGATGCATTAAAACTGTCGATTACCTGAATGTTCAAATTTGTAACTATATGAATTATACGTCTTTTAGCTGATGTTATAATCACTGATAACAAAAATGGTTGATTATAGTGGTAAGTTAAGCAAACAAAAGTATCAAAAATTGTACGCGACGTGTTCGAGCGTTTCGAATTAGCATATATTAAATAAAATTTGTAATTAGAAATTAGTGGGCATAATTTGTGCACTGAGACAGTAGCGTGATTTGATCTTGCAAGACAGCCGTGGTAATCCGGTCTAATTAATTAACCGTTAGAGTCTCATTGGCACGCGATGCACGCTTTACCCCCTGTTTGATGTGCCTGGCTAGTTTGATGATCACTTTTGCCACTCTCTCGTTCAACCAAAATGGCCGACCGTACTGCCTTCACTGTATACAAGTGGGGATAATGATGCTCATGACCCGACAGTGTTTTGCTATACCAACATCAGCCACTCGCATGAACGTCGAAGATGCGATCTCATCTGCGATAGGCCTTCGTATTTTCAGTCTCACAAACGTGCTTCATTTTCGACCAGCCTCACCAACACTCCGACCAAGTTATTAAATATGCCACAGACACACATCATATTTTAATGAATATTTATCTGCCAATCTCACTTAATAATTTATTAATACGTCATAAGGTATATAATTGCTGGCACTCGGCAAATAAAAAGCCATTGCAACATCTGCTTTCATCATACCACAAATTTCAAACGCTCTTTTTGTTTGTCGACAAACAAATTTTATGTACCAACACTTTTTACACAAACTTGTTCTACAATACAAAATTTTGTTTGAACCATTTAGCCAATCAAAGCCGCTTGATATTCTTAGCAGGGGTTTTCGAATGTAGATTAGAGATGTGTAGCAAGTCTTTACATTTCTTTACATAACAAATTGTAAGCTCGATTCTGGATTTAAGCGATAAGATCTGCGTATAATCACAATTTGTATGCTGAACAGTTTCATTAAAACCAGCACGTTATGAATATTTAAAATTGGACAGCATTAGTTCAGAAATGAGACAAAAATGTCAACTATGGGAACAGTAAAAAGTTAACATTTCAAGTTCAAAGCTGTTTCAAAATGGTTCAAAAACAGTTTTAAACTCTGAAATTGTGAATTTTATTTCCATCAGATTTGTTTTTGATGTGAAATCAACTTTCATATTACTTAAATAATTGATAGTTATAAGTTGCAATAGCAGTTAATAACATACGTTGTAAACTATATGTTTTACGTCATGGAAAATGTTTACGAAATGTTCATCATTAATTAAACATTGTCGGGGGCACTTGTCCAAACAAAAATTAACAGTCATATTAAACTATTTCCAGGTGAGTAAAATCTAATCAACGGTTAACTATTGAAGTAATGCTGTTTCTCAAATAAGATCAAATGATAGCCAAACAAATATGAGAGCGTTAACATGAATTATCAATGTAGAAAAATCAGCTCTTATATCGATAATTGAAATCGTCATGCTTTATTAGTGATGCCTTTTTAAACGGCGTCAAGAGAACAGGTATACATATACCTGTTTTTCTGCACCTTTATTAGTTTTGAATTCAAGCCTTAAACGTGCCTTGTCATCGTGAAACGTCGTTCGCTTAGAGTCATTAAATTTTAAATTAAAACGCCTAATTAATATTTCTTTCAAATATTTGTTTTGACTTATGTAATTAACATGTAACAATACCGAACAAAAAACATCGAAATTGCATAATCTAAATGAGAAAACTTCGCTAGCAATATCCAAAGTTTTGTTAATTGAAAAAGCAAAGGAAGAACTAAATTTCCGATAAACTATACATCTCAAGTCAAATCTTTCATCTAATAATTATGATAATTTAATTCGTAAACTAGCATGTTATTAAATTCAAAGACTTTTTTTTTCTCCCACATTATGACAGCGTATGATTAATGTTCATTCCTGTGGCATTTCGTGTCTAAAAACGCAGAAAATCAGAAGTATTTGATCAACTTTTTGAAAAAGATCAGATCCATTATGGAAATATAATCTGAAATAAAGCTTGACAGTCAATTAAAACGAGCTGTCCAGTTTACAAAGCTTCGAGATCGTTTTGTTGGAAATCGCTGATCCATGTCTGGCCGAAAAAAAGCGTCAAAGCGCCGCCCAAACGATTCTCCTCATATTTTCTAACGAAGTTAAAAGCATAATTTTTACAGATTAAGTTGTCCTGCCTATTTTAATGCCCGTTTACAAACTAATGCATTGCCTCTTAACGATGTTTCTGACAGCAGTCATATTGTTGCAGTTAAATACAGATTATCACTTTCCCGCCTTTAAAAATTTAATCCCCATGCCATCGTGCCTTTCCGAACAAGATGTTTGATTTTTTGACTCATTCATAAGTTCTTTTTAGTCGGCACTCCTTATTTTCATCCATTCTCTTCTTTTTTTTTCTCCAACCCGGACAAATATTTTTTAGCGGTTTACTTTTCTTTGTGTCTTTGCTTTTCAAATGAGATTAAAACGAAACAAGTATTTTTTCTTCCTTTAAACCCCCATCGACAGTGTATTTTACATGACTTACGGTTTTCTTTTGAATTTCGGGGACTTTGACAAAAAAAGACCCAAAAGAAAAGACAAAAATGCGTTTGTTCAATTCATGTTCTCGGATGAGAAAAAAAAGGATTTCCGCGTTGAAAGGGGAACGGTTTATAAATGATATAGAAACCAGCGCGAATCTGCAACATGTGTAATATTTGTAATACGTGAAAAAGTACCCGGAGGAATAAAAGCTTAACAGGAAGAAAATATAGTGGAAGTTGATATATTAAAGCATTTCAGCGATCCACCTACCTCTCTTCTGGCATTTTAACAAACAGCGGTGTGCCCAGAGCAGATAATTATTTTTGCAGCGAGCCCTCTTATTCGCATCTTCATTTGCTGCGCCAGCGTTTCTCGCGCGGGCGATTTTTCGTACCGGATCATCGTTATTTTTTGCTGTCTTAAGACGCGATTTAGGAAGGGAGGCGTGGTGATGCCCAGTATTTTAAATCACCTTTGCTATACAAAAATGATCAATTTCTTATCCAAACAGCGCCGAACGATTTAAAATAATCAAACACACAATATAGAAATTACTTCACATTCAACAGGTTCATTTCAATAACAATAAAAAAAACTTCGGGATAAAAAATTTTTTCATTTTTTTTTTCATTTTGTCGCAAAATTGATCATGCAAAAAGCTTCCAAATTACGTACTCGATAAGCTGTAATGTAACATTTTTATGTATTCGTATTGAATGTAAAAATGCATTTACATACAAGTCGAATAAATAAATTGGTTAAAAACGTATTTAAATGTACATTTCCAATGGTGGTTTGTGAGAGAAAAAAAGAGTTACACGAGTCATAATACCGAGCGAAATGGTATGATAAACAGAAAATATGGCGAATAAGACGACACAAATATGTGAGAAATTTCACACTTAATCGAACGTCCTGCTACAATATTGAGTCAATTATATGAACGTAGACAAATTCAACCGGCTAATCAGCTTATGCGCGCTGTAATGCTGCAGGTAGCAACACAAGCCTGCGTGGGATCTGATAAAGGCCGTCTTATTTATTCTTGTATCTGCATTGAACTGAAAAAAAAAATTGTCGCTCATGAAGACATTGCAATAATTTAGTGCGTTTTATGATTATAATCACAATCATACGTGCGTTTAAGTAAACGCCGTTCTAAGTGTCGCAGAAGAAGTCTCTGCTAACTCAATTTGCTCAATAAAAACCGAATGTGTAATACCAATTCGAAATTGCAAGAACTTTTCATCAAAATATCATAAATTCCGGCTTTCTGGTTCTCGGACTAACATTTTTGCGATTGTGGTCAGGCAACATTGTTGCAAATTGGAAATGCAAAACGTGCTGCGGACGTTAAATTTGTACATCACTTTTAATTGGCCGTAAATTGAGATTGCAGTTTAAGAAAAAATTGCAAAAAAATGCAATCTAAAGACTTGTATTTTAGGGTTTCATAAAACGGTGTTATTCGTTTTGAAATGCATCCGGGGGGAAGAGATTATGGAATATTTATAAATAGAAAATGTGAATATTGTTGTAATAAATTTGAGTGGTTTTCAAGCACAGATGGAAACAACTGTATCGAAATCATGATAGCTATCAAGAATGATCACGAGAAACGATTGCATCTCACGCTGAGCGCGCTTGATCACACCTCAGCACCGCAGGACATCGAAGCCTTGATTCAATTATATCCTTACATATCCTTGCGTATATTTGCTAGAACCAGTTTGTGAGAAATTATGGGCATTACAAATACTAATACGACACTGTCTCTCTTCCAACTATTTTATGCGATATTTTTATTTACACGTCTTGTTTTTATCATTAACGATGTCATTAACATTATATCATTAACACATGCACAAATTTGATCGTTATTTCATATCTCCACTTCTCCTTTTCTAAATCACACCAATCAAAAACAATTTTTCCTCTTTTCTCAAGTCAATCAAAATTTTTTTCTCAAATTTCTTTTTTCAAACATTCCAGAATGAAAATTTTTAGAACGAAATCTGTTATAATAAAAAAGTCAGTAGCAGGTGTAAAAAAAAGTGACCGAAATTTGTGATATGATTTAAATGCATTCCGCAATAAGACATTACTTTTGGCTTTTGGGTTTTGAAAAGAAGACAGAAAAAAGAAGGTCGCATTGTCAAATTATGAGGATAAATTAATGGGTTGTCGTTGGGTACAGATTACACGCGATGTTTTGTAGCTGGTTGGTAAAATTATATGATACTGGCAGGGATGTTTGTAAAATATGTTTGTCAAGTGAAATATTCTATTGTCAGGGCATTGTGGTAGAGAATGAGATTCTGCTAAAATATAAAGATAGAACGCGATGGAACGCAGAAAAAGGTGGAAAGAAAGGTGTGTAGAGCGACACCATAAGCGTGTGTCGTTGGCACAGTATGATGCCGATCCTATCTGAAGCAGCTAATATAGTTGTCGTGAATATCTTGAAACCAAACGTGCATTCCACGGGGATTCTCTTCGAGGGTCGCTGCGGGGCGTCCATTCGATCTGGCGAAAGCATCTGCTAATTCGGAATCATGGGGATTTGATTGGCCCGTTTCCCTGCGGTATAGCTAATACCGCTAAGGGACGATCCTCTTTTTCACACGCTGAAATTCGACCGACTCGCTGTTTTTATGAGATTAAACTCTATCCGAGAAAAAGTCTTCTTCATTCTTGAAAAACCGCGATCACGCTCCGCTGCTCCGCTTCCAGAAACAACATTTTTTCCCACTTTTTTTGCGAACCTATCAAGATGCAAATTGATCAAAAAATTATGCTAATCATCTTGAACCTCCTTTTTCAATCTTTCAAACTTTTTTGCTCCTGACAGCGCAGTATTTTTCGTTTGTTTTGTCGAACCGTCGCAAATGCGTTAACAAAAGTTATTAATTGAATTGTTGTTTGAAATTTATCATCGGTAACGAACGAGGCGAGCCAGAAGGACATGCGTGCAAAAGGAGAAGAACGACGTGGCGATTCCTTTAGCACGACGTTAATAAGCGTGGTCTACACTGTCCGACTACATGCACCGTGTTTCTTTTTGTACTGATTTCACGAACGGATCAGATTAATTGCCATAGCTAATTAAAGCTAAACTGTCCAAGTAATTAAGAGTGTGAGCATATCTATTCGTCGGACCCGTATCAAGATGACCGTGTGCTAAAAGAATGTTAAAACATCTCCCCGACCGAATAGGAACAGGTATCAAGTGGATTAATTTGTGGTCCATATTAAAATGAGAATCACAAAATCATCTCCTGACCGAAACCATTTCTCTAAACCTGATTTTCTTCAATTTTTTTCCGACAAACAGCACTCCCAAATTTAAAATTAAATACAATACTGGACAAAATGAAGACAAAAATTGTTTCGATTTTTTTTCAGGTATCGATTTAAGTATTATTAGGAGGATTAATTTATTGGCACTGATATCTTTTGATTCAGTAGAATCAGACAGACGACACGTGTACCAAACATGTTATTCCATATCTTTTTATTCGCTCGGGTTGATTTTTTTTGTCCTGCCCTGCTTGACTTTTACTTCGTGTTGTTTTTTCAAATTCACGAGATTTTATTTAGCCGATCGGATCGCGTGTCGAAACCTACGAACTTGGAGACATTCTACATTTACTAAGACGTATAAGATAGACAGCATGATAGTTGCTGCGAATGAAAAAAAGAACGACGAAGGAGAAGGAGAAGATGAGGATGGAATGAAAAGAATAAAACAAACGATGATGATAGATGAAGCGATAATTCTTGAATATACATGTGATTGTCTTTATTAAGTTTATTTGCTATTATTTGTACATTTATTATCAGATTTCGCCCGTCAAGCTCTCGCCGAGCTTTTTCGTTTTTATCTGGTTGCAAAATCGTCTTGAATTGCGCGCGTCGGACAGACAGCATAATCCCAGGGTATACATTTTCTGTACAAATTGAAATATACATAAACGCGACATTCATTTTGCGACGGGTTATTATTTGATCGCCACGTGTGTATAAATTATGAAAGAATATACGAGTTTCTATGAAAATCGTTCCTCGCTGACATGACAATAAACCATTATCCAATGTGCCCAGGCAAATTACTCATGCAACAGGCGTCATAAACGTTTAAGAGATGCAGACGGTGTTTACAATAAATAGTTATAACCACACAGTGTGTAGAATATCGAAAATGTTTCAGCCTCGCAACAATCTTTTAACTGTTTTTTCAGTTTTGAATTTCAATTTAAAAAGCCATCATTTTATTACCTCGCATGAGGAAGACTTTGCACAACTCTCTAGCAAACTTCAATCAATAGAAGAAAATTTAATGCAATTTTTTGTCATATTTTATATATTTTTCAATGACCTGTCTTAAAATATAATAAACATTTCACTTTCCGTTTTAAAAATACGAAAAATCATAAAATTTCAGACTCAATCAACTTCACTTCAGACGAATGTATTTTGAAAGTATATTTTTTTGCAAAAATGGATTGACGGAGGGCAACGCACGAGGGAAACGCGTTAAAAAAAAGGTGTATATATTTAAGTCATGATTAACACGATTTTGAAAGGTTATGGTGAATTTTCGAACGATATCTGCATGCAAAACATCTGGCGCGTACTAATGGTTAAACATGTTTAGTTTTTATAGCCCATGCTTACACGAGAAGAATAATGACTTGAGCCACCCATGTTGAAATGCTGGTAAGATTCTTTGTATGTATAGAGAATGATCGATACGCGTAAATGCATACACCTATGAGTATATAGTTAGTAGGTAATTTTGAATTACCGGTATGTACGTGATCAAAATAGTCGATCGACATGACACCCACCGTTTTCTAAAAGTGCCATTTTTTACATTCGCTTCAGCTCAATTCAAATTTTTTATACAAACCAATCTTTACAGAAAAAACAAAAAACGATCGATAGGTTGGGATTCCTTCGAACTTTTTGAGGGTTGCGCATGATGCCAATACGATAATTGACGTGTCATTGAGAGCTACGATAAATCTCAAAAGTCACAGCGTGTTCCGCATGACGGGTACATTCTTTTTTTTTTTTTTCAAAAAGCCAGGGATTATTTGTATCAAAGCGGGAGATGAACTCGAGGAGGAAAAGTTTAATCGCTAATCAATGAAGTTGAAAATTAGAAGTCATTTCGAGGAGAGCCAAACACGATGACAAGTAAGAAATGGTCTTTTTTGTCAAAAATCAAGGTGCAAGTATGTTATACCTTGCGCAGATGCGCGCGTGCTCAAATGTATACGGGGATTTCAAGCATGAGACATAATAACAGAGTCGAAGTGAATCGTCCAGCGAGAATATTACGGTTTCTAACTCTGAAAAGGTAAATCGAAAACGATTGAAACGTCAACGAGTCTCCGCCCGAATCTTTTATTCAAGCTTTTACACTTAATGTTTATTTTACGAGCACTTCATGATATGGTTTTATTCGATAATAGAAATTCTCTTTGTCATCGGGCTTTCGTTTCCAATTTTCGAAAAATTTTCCAATTCGTTTGACTTCCTTTGCTTGCCAGTAATCGTTAAACAGAATATCTGTCACATTTAATAAACCGTCTTCCATTCTCAATAGCGAAATCGTTTCTTTGAAAAAAAAAAATCTAACGGAAAATAAAAAGGTTCGGAACGATTTTTTTTTGTATCCTGCACAAATTAACATTTTTGCAAATTTTCCGCACAGGTGAACTAAAATGGTAAAAATGTTTCCAGGTGTTATTTTATCAAACTTTTTCATAAATCAGGTCACACTTTTGATGCACGAGTCGACTCTTAAATTTGATTCTGGAAAAAAGCCATAAACGCAATTTTATTACCCTCACCGTGATCGTTGAAACGCTGGAGGTTTTATATATAGGTAATAAATAATTCGTTTAGAATCTGGACTATTCAAAGCGTGAACTTTGACAATCAAAAATCGTCTAAATTAAATGAACATACTCGATAGCCCCCTCAAAAAGAGAAAGAAAAAAAAGCCCGGTACTTAAAGACTCGTCGAATGGATTTTTTAATGAATGTATTGCACAACGTTCGGTTTTTTTTTGTCTCGCGCATAAAATAATACGCGGACGGTCGTGTTATATTGTCGACAATATAATCACCTTTTTTATGGATGAGCGATAAAAGCATTGCCAAGTCAATATATTAAAGAAAATGATTTTTGTGATAGCTTATAAATGTGTGAACGCGAGTATCCAGGTATGTGTGTCTGCGGAACATAATAGGTCTACTGTTTACGATTTTCTGCTGTTAAATTTTAAACGCTCCCATCAGGGACATGAAAGTGCTGAAGAATTTTCGTTCGGGCAGTAAATCTCCATTGCAAACATTTACGGGCGTTTTTGGTAACGTTTGACAAACAATTGACGGCTAATAAAGCCGCATCTACGCCGCGGGACGCCACGTGGGAAGATATCAGATTAACCGAAAATAGATTATTAAAGTTGCCGAAAACCAATTTACATAGGAGGCCCGACCTCAGTTTACGTCTTCTCGGTATTTTAATGATATAGTAACTTAATAATTCCCCCATGGCTTCTTTTGTACTCCGCGAGTTAATCCTTCTTCTTTTTGGTCCTCATTAAGGGGCATAGGTGTTTCTAAATAATACGTAAATAACAACTATTTGACTCCGAATTATACTTCAAAATTTGAATATATGAGGATGGGTCAATGTTTCCGACATCTTTACGATTCATTTGCAGCAATGAGCGCCGATTTTACGTGTCCACGAATTATTTAATGACATTTTTTTAACGACCGATTCGAACGAAAACTTTAAGGTCTCACAAATTATAGTAATGTTAAAATCAATTTAAATAACAAAAATTAATTTAATTAACTAACTAACAAAAATTTTGTTGTTACAAACATATTTGAAAATTAATAACTATATTTTTTCTATCTCGTCGTAAGAAATTTACATTTACATAGAATCAGACGCGCCATTAGATCCGTTGCTAAACAATATCCTGTGACGTCACTAGTTACGCGTGCGCAATAGATCCTGCGACACCATCGAGTACGCGTGCGCAGTAGATCTCAGGACTCCATTGAGTACGCATGCGTGACATCACCATCAAGTATGCAGCCAATCACGTGACGCCATTGGACCCGCAGCCGCAGTAGATCCAGTAATGCAAGTGAGTAACTTTTAAGTATATTATTGTTGGTTATGTTAACTTAATAATTTTTTACCGGCTTGTTATTTTTTCATTCATGTTCAAGTTTAAGTGATTTTAAAATTTTTCATATATTTCGAAAGTCCTTAGTACTTATAATGAATTAAAAATATTAGAATAATAATTAATATAATAATATAAATGATTTCAAAATACTCAAAATACTAAATTTATCTTTTTAAAAGATTTCTTTCGTGTTTTCATTCGCTGTAATTTTTTTGAGTTAATCATTCATTTCATTTTTAACTGTTTAATTGATAAATTAATAAAGTTTTTTCGAACTAAATTTGATAGATGCACATAGTTTCAGTTCGTTGTATTTCCGTACATAAATTTGACTTTTTAATACTAAAATAACAATACAGTGTTAAGTAGTTTGATATAAAATATAAAGTAGTTCGATCGCGATAAATGTGCATCTTTTTTATACAAAATAAAGCACTTTTCTAGGCTTCAGAACCATTTCGCTACAGATTGCAGTCAGTTAACTATCAACTGTCCGTCAGACGCTCCAAGGGTGTTTTGGGAAATCTAGACAATTGTAGTTACGATTAGTTTTGTTTTGGATATTAATGTTAACTTGTTCAAAAATTGTTTATAAGTACATTTATTTTACATCATGATTTTCGTGATTTTATACTTCATCTTAACTTATAAAAAATAAATATAATTTCTATTGCTTTTACATTAGATTAAGAACAGCGAATGAAAAATGTTTAACAAATTTTTGTTACTCAGTCAAACTTTTTTATTTTCAGATTGATTTAATTATCATAGTTTTCTTAAAACTATATTTTCGCGTAAGCTTGAAATTTAAATTATACTTAGTTTTTCAAAAGTTTTTAAAAAACATGAATGTGCAAAATACGTTAGCCATATTATAATTTTTTTTCTCAAGGAAAATGTTTAATTAACTGGCTTCGAAAGATTAATTTTTTTTCCTTAATTGAAAAAATATTTTTTAAAACACGAGGGGGGATAATTTTGTAACCACATGGATGAATTATTACTGTGTAACCATAACATTTTCATGTAAATTTTTCTGTAACAAAATTTCTTCTTTGTTTAATTCAAATAGAATTTACTGCTTAGGATGTTAAACTAAATGTCACTTCGATAACCTTTAAAAACAATTTTGTCGATGAAGTGTCTCTTTGCAGAAAAAAATCTTCCTGGTTTTCAGTTAACTGCAGAGTTTAGTAATCTTTTAAAGTTGTTTTTTTATAGATAATCTCAAAATTCGTTTGAAATTGGACAAAAATTGAACGGTTGATAAAATCTCATTCTGAGTGGCAAAAAATTTATATTTCCAATTAAAGGCAATTAATTTTCACTACTTGAGCAATCACGTCGAACACTTGTGCGAAGGTAAAAAATAGTAATAACTTCTTTAATAATATTTCTTCGGGTATGGGGTACGCACACTTTCGTGCAACACATATATAACAACTGAACACAACCCATTAGCTGGATTATTAAATTTCTCGCTCGTGAAGAGATTCAACTCGTAGCAGGTTTTGCGTTTAGGCAGCCATTAGCTCAAGATTTACGTCGAGTCGTAATTCATCGTACTTATTTGTTTGTCTAACTCTTTCTCACCTGTCTTTTTTCTTCGTCTCGAGCTCTTCTTTGCCCCCTTTTTCGTGTCTGAAACCTCAACCGTTTCAACTTCCTCGTTTCATTTTCAACAATTATTATTTCAAAGTGCAGTCAAATGGAAAGACGAGGAAAAAATGATTAAGTTAAAGCAAGTCAACGAGGTAGCTGCGATTTCAACAACAGGATTTATCTTCGACAGCATCCGTCGAACAATGTAGGAAAGTTTTGTACCGTCGATGATTTCGGTATAAATTAACTTATCGATTTATAGAGTTTGGTTTGACGAATAACACATTAAAGGTTCAATCGCGAGACCGTGGGCGCGAACAAGATTATGGACGAGCGCATGAGTGAGAAAATATCACTGCAGAATATCAACTTAATGGTTACAACCATTATCCTTATTTATTGCAGCGCGGAGTACCAAACATTAAGCATGAATAATCTTGGTAATTGCAAAAGAGAAAGACTGAATGATACCGAGGGCAATCAAACTTACATATTGGATGTTGATTTTATTTTATCTCGCACTTATCTGTTCAGTCGTTAATTACTTTGTAATTATTTTATAACTATAAAATAACTTTATGAGATTTACGCGATTGTACGACGTACTCGGGCTGTTAAACTGTTTAGCTGTTTAATATCAATGAAGCCATTATTTATCACACTGTTGAAGCAGTTGGGATGGAATAAACTCCTCCAGGCATATACGATCATAAAAAAATTGCATAGAAAATATTGCACGATGATTTATCGATGAAGAAAACATTGTTGCGAATAATGAAAACTTATCGAAACGTTTTCACTCTCTTAATGGTTAATTCAGTCTTACATTTTATTTTCACTTTACGATATTTTTTTCATTATATCCTTCAGTAATTTTATATTAAATTTTTATGATCTTTGGTTTATCGCTAATTCACAATCTTTTTTATTTAGTACTAAAAAAATTATACTGAATTTTCGTATACTTTCCAAACAATTCTTCAACTACAAAATATCAAGTTTGAATTATTTTTGATTTTACCAATATCAATGTCCATTCAGTTACTTTCCCCAACTTTTTGCAAAATTTTGTTTTTCGTTTAAAATTGAAGTTATAAAATTTGAAAAGAGAAATTTAAAAAAAAGTCGAACTGAAGGGTGATAATTCAAAAATGTTGGTTTAGCTTGTTGATCACACACGTCTTGTTGAAAGTTAAGTTAATGATGGTTCGATCATCCATAAAATATATCCATTAATATGAGCGGCGGAGAGCGCCATTGAATAATCTGATCATAAAAGCGAGATGCACGCACCGAATGAGCGATGAGTGAGTTGGCGCTTCCCAAAGTTCAATTTGCTGTGAAATTCCTGCAATAATGAAAATGCAATATCGATAAATGATCGGGACAGTGTCGTGTCATAAAGAAGTACAAAAAGAGATTTGGACGTACGATTGGTGGCGCAGAGCTTATACCTTGGAAAGAATGGCAAAAGGCATTGCCACAGCGACGCCATAACATGAAGCAGCCTCGAGTCATACTTTATTGGGCAGAAAATTCTACAATAAACCTAACTTGTCTCGCCCCTTTGTACGCTAAAGAACATTGAGAGATTTATGTTGCCTACCGACAAGGGGAAGGGGAAAAAGAGGCAGACGAGTAGAACGAACAATAAAAGCGAAAAAACACCCCACGAAAATACGATGCAGCGAAGCATCAATTACGAAATACATTTTTACCCATTGCCTGGTAAACGGCTGATAATCATCTTCGAGACCGTACCGATCCATGCTTCGAGATAGATATTAACTTATACAAATTGCATACCTCCACGTCCCCTCATTTTCACACATTGTTTTTCTTCTTTTTTTCATTTCTCTTTCTCGTGCAAATTCAATCTCAGCCACCGCGAAAATTGGCCGTTGACAATGCGCCAGCGAAAAAAGGTGTTAATTAGCAAGTTGCATCTGGCTCGATGACATGAATGATACTCTCTCTTTGAGTCTCCATTAACAATTGTAAAGTTATACGTGGCAAAGGAGACGCTTCAAAAGGCAACGTTTTTTCTTCAAAATTAGATTCTCATAAAGCTCTTATAGAAAATTTGTTTGCATTCACCAAATGTGGCAGGTGATGGGGCTTTGAGTGGCCGCTTTTGGCGTCTCGCTTCTACGTATCATTCATTTTCCTCTTGGATACCCGAAACGACACATTCCACCGGCGTTAGACGAAGGAGTCAACCTGCGAATTTCCGTGTGACTTGGTCCATTGTCGCGCCGGGACGTTTTGTTGCGCCGCGACAAAGTACCGGTACAGATCTGTAGTTGCCACAGTTGGTAACCTTCAAAGAGATCCTTAAAAGATTGATTTCAAGGGCATTGTGCACGCTGAGGGCCCGTTTTGAAACAACTTTCGAGTGTACCCCGAACGCGCTTCCAAGTGACTGCTCTATTGTTGGAGTCAATCTTTGCCTCGTTAAGCGCTTATTTTCGCACTTACTTTGGCTTCAATGCGTCGATGAATGGATGAAAAAAAAGGGCGACACAAAAATGAATCCATCGAGAGTTCGTTTTTTTTTATTCACAAATGAATAATATCCATGGACGATTTGTTCATCCCTTTATGTGTCTCGGCAAATCTTTGGCTTTTATCGTCAGGAAAAATCAAAATAGTATCCCACAAGTATCAACGATCTGTCCAATCCAATTTTGCACATAATCATGTTGCTCTTTTTATTCGTGCTCATTTCAAATCTCTTTTTTGAAGTGGAAACAAATTTTATTGAAAGATATTGAGGTAGAAAGTGGATGAATTATTGAATATTTTGTTTGTTTTTTTGTTTATTTGATTTGGTTATCATTTTTGTAGGTTGAAAAAAAAGGTGAATGATTCAGAAAAGTGAAATGAATTGAATCGATCGGGTTGATTGGTCTGCGAGGCATACATTACAAAATGAACAAAAGCCCAGTGGAGTGTATGAATGGCTGGGACGTCTACCGAAAATCCTTTTTAATGTGCAATCATTCGTCATGCTTATGTATACTAATGCAAGTATACGGTATTAATAAAGTAATCTGTTAGTCTTGACATCATAAATCCCGCGAACTTATAACTATACACGTGTATTTTGTTTTCATATATGGCTTCACATATTTATGCTAATGTGATCAACGAAGAGGAAAAAGTGAGAATGTTTCACTCGAGATCGTGGAAGCAAACGTGCAGAACGTTTTACGATTTAAGAAAACAAAAAGCAACGAAGAAAAAAAACATAAACAGGAAACGAGCTTAGCATAGGTGATGAAAATCACAATTTCAAAAAACTGAAATCAAAGAAACAGGATGAAATGAAATAAATATAAACGACACTGGACAATTGAAAAAATATCGAGGGTAGAAAAAAATGTTAGGATCGCATGAGTTGGGACGAAATTTCGGTACTAATTTTTTTGCCAGGGGGAATCAATTATGTTAAAATATCGTCCGTAAAATGGTGTTTGGATGCACACCAACATTGTTTATTCAGCGGAGAATTTCGCTCATCTATAAATAAAGATTTAACCATTTTTTCTTAACGCTTACTATAAGTACAAGGTATTCCTGGCACGATCACAAAACGATTCGTAAAGCGGTGACCGCAGCAAGTCGATAAAAATTCCTGGTTACTTCTGTTCGCTCTTTTCATTCTCTCTTTTCTACCACTCAAAGTCGATTCTGGTCGGACGATGGGCTGAATCTGAGGATGCGACAGCTTTCGATGTTTGCCGAAGAACGCGTCATCCCTCAACGTCAATCCTGAGGCAAACACGAAGGATGCGTTGATTTGAATGCAACGCGGCATTCCCCAAAAGTTTTCAGCAGTTTTTCGTCGCCTTTTGATATATGTCGCGCGGCTTTAAATCGCACTAATCTTTTTTGCCACAACACAAACGAAACAATTAAATGCCCAACGACTAAAAACGAATATAAAATGCGACGCCTAACACTCCAAAGTGTAACATTGAATGATAACGGGTAGCTCACAAGTTTTGACACAACAGACGAGTGATTTATATTATATTCTGACGGATGAATACATTTTTATTCTAACGTTGAATCTCGACTGTGAAATTAATCCTTTACTAAACCCTCAAAATAAAATAGAAAACTTACAACATGTAACTAAGAATTTCATTGATCAAATTTTAACACAGTTTAGATTTTTTTTTGTATCAGAAACACTCCAACTTGTCTTTTTGTGACACTTTTTACTATATATAAACAGTTTATGAGAATACAAATTCGTTTTAATAAATAATAATAAAATTAAATTGTTTTGTCTAATCAAAAAATAGTGTTAAATTTTTTCATACTAAAATTTTTCAAGTTTGAACGCGCATAATAATCTTCTTTGTAAATCAAAAAACATCTTTAAACAATTTATATTGAGTTACTTCGAATCCTTCTTGTACGTTTTTGAGTCGCAATTCCTGACATTCCTGATAAACGCTGCATCGCACGTTTTTCGAAGTCGGAGACAAATTCATTTATTAGTTATCAAGGGCCAAGAATTTTTGCAATTTTGTAAAAAAATTTTGATCAACGACCTTTTAATGGTTACAACTTTTTTTCTTCGTTTCGTATTTTTACTTTTGTAGAAAATTAAAAAAAAAACAACTTGAAACCGAACACTGACAGTGAATGTTTTGAGATGAAAATTGACATGGAAAAAATGAGAGTGTGGAGCGATCAAAATTTGTTCATGTATCGGTAATGCGGGATGGGATTTGTAATTATAATGTAATTGCCGAAACAATGAGGAATGCTGAATAGAAAAGGGTTACGCATAAGGAAGGAGGTTATAAAAAAGGAAAGGAGAGGATGCGTAATGTAAATGAGCGTTTAATTTTTTGTGCGAGGTTTTATCAGTTGTCAGCGTCTGTTTGACATCTTTCGAAACACTCGCATAAAGCCGAATATGGGTGCGAGGCCCGTTCTTAGGTCCGCGAGAGTCTCCAAAAACAAGGCAGTGAACATCACTAAAGTGTCAGTCACATCACAATTCGCGATGGTAAGCCGCGCTTGTTAGCGAGCGGCCTTGCACAAAAAGCGAGAACGTGCTCATGCCTGAGTACGAATGCGAATGCGAAAAAACAAGAAAAAAACGTACAAAAGTAAAGGGAAAAAGAAGAAAGTCAAGAATAAGGAAGGAATCGTTATATTGTGTATTCTAAATGGAAAGCTGAAGGAACGTTCCTGTGTGTCTTCTTCTGAATCACGTCTTCGATCTTTATTCCTTCTCTTTTTCATCGTCCCTTGTTTTTCGTTTGTTCTACACTTTTTCCCTCCTTTTCTCACGGAGAATCGCAATCGTTCTTTGGCCAAAGCCGACAGTGCCTTGCTCCGTCGATGTTGCGATACAAATTACATGAGAAGGACATGGGCAAAACGATATGCAAACCTCAGCACAGATGGTCAACTAAATTTAATAAATTTGTTTACCGCACCATTTGTTGATCTGACTTATTCACTTTTATCCCCCCCCCCTGAAAGAATTCAAACTATTAAAACCATTTCTACAAGTTGTTATTTTAGGTCATATAATTTAAACAAATTTGTATAACCAAATCATACTTTTTGCTAATCATGTAATTTATTTTCTTATCAAACATTTTTATCCGATTTGACAACATTTTTTTATGTTAAAATTTAAATTTTTCTGATTGAAAACTTTGAACTTGTAAAATTTTGTAAAAATGGTGATTTTTTGAAAAAATACGTTTGTTTTTTGGACGGATCATAAAACTTGGAGGCGGAATGACAAATAATTCTCTGAATAGCCCATTTCTCTGGATCTTTCTCTTGAACGGTTTCTACTTCTGTTGTTTTGTTATAACTTTCCTGCAGAATATGCAATCGTTCCGCCCCTCGTCGTCAACCCCTGCTCAATGATACCACGTTATACATGACCATATCGGTTCCGACAATTTTATATTCATGTCAGTATGCCTGATTTATTATAATGTTTGGCACTCTACGCTGCTTTCCTCGCTTTTTACAAACTTCTATAGTCGACCCCAAACCTTCCTTACGCGAATCAAGAAAATCCCCTAGAGGTCATACAATTTCTAAAATCATGTGGATCATATAAACTTACAACTTTATTTATTTCCAATTTCGTGAACAAAATTCCAGTTCGAAAAATCAAAAATTAAACAATTTCATACAAACTTCATATTTTGGAAAATTCGAAATTTTGTAGACCGGTTTTTAAATTTGAATTTCGATTGGAGAAGTTTGTTGACTTAATGAATTAAAATTGCATTGGTTAAGAGGGCAAAGAACGAATGAGGATGAAAATGATAAAGGGATAATGGGTTGGTACCAATATAAAATTACATTATCACTAAAGCGCCCTTCTCAATGAGGGTAAAATCACGTCCCGTAATTCCCAGACATTAGGGTAAACGTTTCATCGCACAGCGCAGGTTTTGTTGGCATGGAAACAGTTCCAGCCCCTTTCTGCCTCACAATCAATAGTATATGAAATTATCATACTGCAAAAACCAACCAGTTAACGTTAGCCAAGTTCCATCATAATGGCGGCCTTTTTTCTACTTTATCACTCCTTCATGCGCTGTTATTAGATCCAATTTATAAACATTTGTAAACACATTTAACTTTTTCATTCCAATTTCATTCATCCATTTTTCTCAAATTCAGTTTATTCTCTATCAAACCAATTTTTAAAGTAGACATCTCATTTTATACTTTTTATGCAAAATACCATCTGCAGATTGTTTTTATTTATTAAAATATAAATATCAAAAGAATTTTTTTTTATTTTTTCAAAACCCAATTATTGTTTTGTAAACAAAAGAAAATTTGCAGAAAGATTTGAAAAAATTACTAATCACCTGTTTTGAAAGTTGATTAACCGCCGCACAAATGGCGATTCCAGTTTTGAATGTTCGAGTCTGTTGGAAATTGTGAAAACATTTTTATAAAAAAATGACTCGTTAACAATTGAGAAAAATAAATAGCGCAAAAAAGTGCAATACACTGGGTTATTTACATTTTAAGTGTCGTTTCATGAAACTGTATCTGGCAGTGACTGGAGTTTTTCCATTTGTCGGGTTATTTATGCAGATGACACCTGAGTATTAGCATAAAAGTACATTCACAACAAAACAACTGTTTGATGAAACGATTAAAAGCGTAACGAGAACTCAACCGCTCGTTGATTGCTGTTGTTACCCGATGCTTCGCAGTGAGCACAACTCATAAATTTTCTGAATTTGTGTGTACGAACCCCGCACAACTGCTTCATCAAACAGGCCAATCTCACGAGACTCGTCTATGGAAAATCTGTCATTTTGTTCGGTCCACTGCAACTTAGAGGCATCATCTCACAGTAACAACTACAAAAATATACATTTCTCCTTCCATCAAACAATTTAAATTTCTCAACAAATCAAAAACTAACTAAATTTTAAATTTAATTTACTTCTCAGTTCAAATACCAAAACCCAGAAAACAATCATAAAAAGTCAAGGAAACATTGAAACCCCACAGAAACAAGAGTGGAAAAAATGATTTGTTAAAATCGATTATTCTTTCAATTTGGGTCGGTCGAGAGAGAAAAAAAATAAAACTGATTTTTTTCGTTGGCTCACATTCTCTTAACAACCAGACTACAATTTTCACCTTGGTTCTTTATACAAGTGCAATTTTATTACTGACAAACGACTGCTTCCTGTGTCAAGATTACCTTTCGAAACTACTGTTTGTTTAACACTTTACGTTAGTGCTCATCTTCCCCAGTAAAACGAAGTGTTGTGGGTTTTCTTGATATTTCTGAGCCGTCGTTGTTTATTTATTTTTTTCCAGTGGCAATCTCGTCCATGTTCCTTTTCTCATCCTCGGAAATACATCTTCCAGAGGCATTCTGGGTTACAAGTCGAAAATTGTTCCACCAGACCCTTTCCGTAATTTCGCGTAATGTCGGCTCCGGTGTTTCGAAAGCGTTGTAAAATCTATACGCAAGGTTATTTAAAATAACTTGGACCTTTACAACTTCCGATGGGCCCGATAAAAATCAATCCTTTAAAATATCGCCTTCGAGTTCACAATTTCGACATTTGCGCCAACATTATTTATGGCCTCAAATAACAAGTCTTGGATGGAATGCAACGTTTTGCAAAAATACAAATGTTTATACAAATAAAAAAGACCCCTGAAATTTCTTTCCCTGTATACACAAATGCAAAACTTAAAGGATCAAAGATGACAGATAATTTGTTGAATAAATGTTGAAAAGTAGGTGTATTTTATAAATTGTTGAATTTGTATCTCGGTTGGAACTTTTGAGACTTGGATGTTTATCGAGTTGAATGAAATGGGAGCGTCATTGTAGTCGAAAAGCGTTAGCGTTGGACAATAACGATTTCGCAGTTTCAATTCTCGGTGTCGACAAGAAAAGGAATAGAAAAAAGTGGATATTCAACGCAAAGAAACAAATAATACAAACGAATAGTACCTTGTCCAGGGAGACATTCAATCGTTTGACTGCAATCGAACACGTAAAGATAGTAGGAGAACAACCAAGATTTTACCACGATGCGATCCACTTAATCGAGAACGGTCAGTATGAAATTTATGGACCCGAGGGATTCTCGTCGACGAGATAATCTTATTTACTGCGACGCAATTTCGACTTCACGCCAACTGCGAAACGATAATGCTTTAATTTACAAATCGCGCGCAATTAATTCAATTAAAATATTGTACTTCGCAAATTGCTCGAAAAGTTTATACTTTTATTTATTCTGTTTTGTTTTTGAACACTATGATCATATACATACAATGTTTGCTATCTCGAGAGCACATTTGGCAAAATTCGTTCGTCTATTAAACATTAATAAAAAGTTGTAAAATCCATGCGTACAAAACTATAGGGTCCTCTCGCACACGTTATACATTGCAAAAACAGTTTACATTATAAAAGTGTGTTTCTAGATATGTTCAACATTACATCTTTCACATTTAACATGTATTATAATTATAACAGCGATGAGAAATCGGAGCAGAAAAATAAACAAATTGTTTTGTTTGTTTGATTTTGTTGCTCAGTCAATAGTAGTGTATAAAGTTTTGTCCTTCACGGCGGATCATATTGATCTGTCATCATGTGAACGGTATCAAAAAGTACGCCCGTGAAAACATGCGGTACACAAAATTGCGACACCGCTTAAGAATTTGCAAACAGAATTAAAAATTATTATACATTATGACACTAAGACAATGGTTAACTTAAAAACATATTTATACATTGAATTAACACTTAATCATCTTAATAACTATAATGTTTCGTTTGAATACTATTCCATACACGATGAGACGTAACAATATTGACTCTGACAAAAAAACACGAGTGCATTGCGCTTTTTTCTTTCTTCATAAAAAGATAATTTCAGTTGAATGGTTTTTTTTTTCTTAAAAAATATTTCAACGAGTATCAACTGTGTATTGTTTCAAGCTTTTGAGTTGGAATTGACGTTGCTTATCGCTGCGAGGGAGGCTTTGCTTTTTTCATATTCATTGATTCTCTTCAATGGATAGCAGATCAACGCTGACAAAAATATCAGCGCACCTGAGAGGTAGAAGGACGCGTTATAGCTCCCAGTTAAATCCATAAAGGCACCTGAAATTAAAATAAATTCAAATTCAAAATGTAAATTCACGAAAATAATAATTCAAATTAAATTATTGGTCCTTTTTGTAAATTTTTAGACTGAAAAAATCAAATTTTTACCTGATAACGGTGATCCAATGATAGCACCCACTCCTTGAAACAGTAGAAGCAGTCCGAAACCATTTGTTAATTTTTCAAGCCCAATTAAATCAACCACAATGATTGGCCTCAGTGATGAAAAAACGGCTATAACAAGTTTAGTTAAAAATTTAATTTTAGTTGAAAGAATTAAAGGTTGGTAATGTTTTGTAATGTGATATAAAAAGGTACTTACATATTCCCAAGCCAAAGAGGAAGCTGTAAAAATATTGGTATCCTTGTGTGAGAGACAATCCTGACAAGATTGTGCACAATCCACTCATACTAATAAAAACATTGTTTACCATTGTGGCATCACTGCCTGGAAAACTGCTGGCTATACCAAAAACTACACGACCAATCGTGTTACCTATTCCAATAACAGAAACAAGGAAATCTGCGGCCTTTGGATCCATTCCAGCTTTTTGTGCTCTTTCTACAAAACAATCGTTTGTTACATTTTTTTACATTTGTTAAACTTCATAGTACTTAATTATTTCATAGTATTTGTTTCATTTTTTATCGGTACACTTTTATAAAATTAAAGTTAAAATTTTTTGCAAAATGAAGATGATTTTACCAGTTAAATACAAGTACGGTGTATAAAATCCAGTCATTGTGATAAGACCGCTAGTAGCCAGTATCAAAAAACTCGGACTTTTGAGTAAAGAAAAGTCCAACATAGTAGATAATAGTCTTGTGAAGCTCTCCGGGAAAATTATGCATTGGCCACTCTTCTCTTCGGCAATATCTTTCGTTGTTGGCAATCTTGTTACGGACATGTTATATCCAACTGACGAAGCCTACAAAATTTAATTCAAAAATTCATTTTACATGCTCAGTAAATTGAACGATTTTTTGCAAAAATAGTGTTTTCTGAAAAGAATGTTTAAGTGCAAAATAATATTTGATTTTTTGCAACTGTCAAAGAAAACGTTCTGTTCATTTTTTAAAAGTTTCGTTTAATATAATTATCTAAAAGAACATTAGTTTGTTAGAAAATTATAGGAAACTACAATATTGTTGAGACCATGTAAGCCCTCCTGATCAGTGCTGCCGCTGTAGCACATGTGAAAACTAGGATGCGACGATCAAATAGATTCGCTTATTTTATCACGATTTGAAATGGAAAAAATCCAAACTTAGCATTTGATTTACAAAAACAAATTTAAAATTATCCAAACCTTACCTGAGACTTATACTGAGATAATCTAGTTAGCGATCCGCTGTAAAAAATATCGTCTCTGTAATATGGCCTTTGAGGGAATTCTTTGCTAGTTGCACCACTCTTAGAAGTAATTAGCTTGAATGATTTTTGGCTTGTAACAGAATCTGCCCGCAGTCTTCGACCACTAATTGTATGTCTTCGAGCCTGCGATCAAAATTTGAACTCATGTTAATTCACTTAACTTCAAACAAATTATTTTCCTCGACAAACAATCAAACATTAAGTCAACATTGAAAAAAATATTGTATAATCTAATCAAACATTGTTTGCAATCTTTAAATGTTTGAGCAATTTTAAATTTGAACTTTCTTTAAAACATTATCAAACGGCTAAAAATAACTTACGCCACCGTTGAGTTTATCGCTATCACTTTTAAGTAAAGCGTCTTCTTCGGGATTCATTGACTCTTCCTTGATATTATCTATTTCTAAACTATGATTAATCGGAACAGACAGTCTTTTTTCGTTTGTCACTGTCATATTTTCCATTTGACTTTCTTCGGTTATTCTATGCAACGAGTGCAACGACTTGCTGTTGCTACTGCAAAACAAAAAAGTAAAATCATCAAATTAAACTTAGTAAAGATTCCGATTAATTGCATAAAAATTATAATTTGAATTGTATTTTATACAAATAGATTGTATTCATTAAATTTTCAATTTTTTAATGAAGGTAAAAAACCGTACTTTGCTAAATCCTGAGTACTGTTGATCATTTCGGCTACTGTTGGGTAATCAGTGTTATTATTCGTACCCAAACGACTTTTCGTTGAAAGCACTTGCAAAGACACAACGCTTCCTTTCTCCGACGGATTTTTCTTCTCTATGTCGATTTTTCCATTTACCTTAGAAGTTATTTTTAATCTCGTTTGTTTTACAGGTCGGAATAACGCTGCGAATACGGCACAGTTCAGCAACATACCTAAAAACAAAAAATGAGTTTGAAAAATAACAAAAATCAAATCTAATGTTTTCCATTTTTATTTTATATATTTTATAACAGTTTCTTATGCGAAGAAATAAGGAATATTAATGTTTTTCGTTTTGTTTCATACCTCCCTGAATGATTAATGTCTCCCTCCAACCGAAGGAAGAAATCAGGAAATCGGTAAGTGGTGCGATCGCGAATGCACCAATTCCAGATCCACATGATGCAATACCTGTCGCCAGCGGTCGCCATTTATCAAAATAATATGACGCGATAATCGCAGATGGCCCATAAATTAAGCCATTACCTAAACCACCTGTAAAATTGCACAAAAAAGGTAGCATCAATTTCCAATTTTCGAAGATTAACGCTTAATAAACTTCTTACTAGCACAAAAACAAGCAAAATTTGTGGTCCTCAAGACCGAGTGTTCTTTTTTTTCCATTTTTAAATATTACTTTTAGCAATTAATTTTTGCATTGAAAGTTTTTCTTAGTAAAATATTTTTCTTGATAAAATGTTTCTTGTTTACCTAAAACTCCAAACGATATGTACAAATATTCCACCGACGTGCAAAAGTATGACAAGACAAATGCAATACAACTGATAACACTCCCTAATATTGCCACAAGTCTGAATCCATATCTATTTGCTAACGTTGAAACGAAGGGTCCTGAAAAAAAAACAACATGCATAGTCAATCATACATAAACAACAATAGTAACAGGAAAGACATTGTTTGTTATTTTATTAAATAATTTTTTGATTCTAATTAAAAGGTGAATTTCTATTTATCTAAGCTAATTGGAAATTAATGGTCGAAAGTGAGTATAGTACACAACAATAAAAATTAATTTAATAGTTTCAGGATTATGGAGTTATGAAGGTAAGGGTGAACTTTTTCAAGCCACACCTTAAACTAGAATAGTTAATCAATGATAATTATTTGGGAAACAATATTATGCTATCATCCAATTTAATGAGTTTGTTTAGGCAATATATCTTTAGAAAATGATCAGTAAATGAATGAAAAAATAGATAGAAAATTGTTCTGATTAAATAATAAACATGTAAATAAAAATCTTATCACATGAGATGACTTTAATTTTCATTATTGATTTACGTCCTGATACAACAAACAAAATTTATAACTTCATGATTGAAGTTGACCACTTGACAAGAATCATTCAATTACGTAAGTATCGTTGGTTTACTAAGTACATAATTGAAAATCATAATAATGAACGTCGTAGACGAGAAAAAAAATAATTAAAAATAGGTATAGTCGTTTGAGTATGACATTTGCATTTTTACACTCCTTTTCCTGCGTTGAAAGTTGATTTTCTTATTACCATATGAAAAATTTCCAAAAACATTAACTCTGCATAATTATAAAATGTCATTCGCTAGATCATAAAGTTGTTAAGACGAATAAACACTTTTATAATACTTTCATTTTTTTCGTCTTATATTCAAAGAAGAAGTTAATTGAAATCGATAATTTGAAATGAAAAGTTGTCGTAAAATTTTTATAATCGTGCGCGGATTGCTGTGTCAATAAATTTGTCAGAGGATTGTGTTCCTCGTTGAATAAAAATAGCTGCTAACGTTTCTACGAGGCTCTTAATTTTAGCGATCGTTCAGTTGACAATTGTGAATCAATGAGGACGGTATTTTTGAAACTTTTTTTAACAAAAATTCTTTTATCAAGAAATGAAATCTTACCGGACATTAAATATAATCCAGTTTGGAACGACCCAACCAGGGCAACTCTAGCTTTGGACGCTCCAAATTCCTGTACGATTTCACGTTGGATGCTACCAAAACTAAAGATAATCCCATCTACGGCGACGTTGCACATAAATGAGGCTGCTACTATCACCCAACCCCATCCACCGTTAGGTGGAACCATGATTTCCACCTCTGAGACCTATAACAAATTTTTAAAATCAATTTTCCATATCCAACAAAATCAATTTTTCAAATTAGCCAACAAATTGAAAGAAATAAAACGTTTTTTTTGAACATTTTTGAACATAACAAACTTTTTCGTTTGGTTTGTAAAAAGTTGAAGTTTAAATTTGTCACGATGATGTGATACACGAATGATAACTTGCACTTAATAATTTGATTAGGCCAATCAAAAAATCGTATCACCAATTTTCCTTTTTTCAATATCCAACAAACAACGAAAACGAAATTTTGCAATATTTAGTTTTGAAATTTAGTTTGAACTATAAATTATATTCGTGAATACCGACAAAACATTACGAAAGAATTATTACATAGTAGAGAAATAAGGATGATTATCTTAGAATAACTTTTGATTTATTACATTCCTTTGCGATTTAACTAGCCAATTCCAATTTTGATGATTTCAGAAGTACAAATTTTTTTATATCATTCCCATGTTCTTTTAAATTTTACAAATGGAAAATAGCTAATAGAAAAGTTTTGTTTGACACAAGGGAATGTTTTCTTTCAAGTTTGATAGTTTGAACTGTTTTTAAACAAAGCTTATCATTGTTGACTGGTGCGTTACTCATACTTAGACAAAGACCTTTATAATGCATAATATCGTCATTTTATTTTATTCGCGACTTTTTATTTTCATGATCACTTTTCATCGATGATTTTCATTTGCATTGTTTTCAATTGAATTTACATTCTTATTGTTTCCTCGTTTTTATCTTTTTCCCAAGCAATGTTAAGTTCAATGCAAGTTCGAGTCAGCAGTTGATCAACGAATTATTGATGTGTCAATTTGTAGATTGATACACAATTACCGACTAAAAACAAACTTACTTTGTTGTGAACATCGTTTTACAACCAATATCATAACGTGGTTTATATAATTCGACACTAACGAAAGTCACTCTTTCAACTACTATGTAATTGGATTAATTGCGGTGCTGTTTTCGAGGCTGTTTTCAAATCGTCAGCTCTTGACCTGTTATTCAAAACATACGATCTAGTCTTCCAAACTGTCGCGAGAGAATTATGTATTTCGCGCGGTACTTTGATATTTAATTTTTTTTCTTAATTGAAAAAAAAAGTTAATTTAAATGTAAATCAAGTAAACGGTCAAAAGTGATTTTTTATTCGCGCGTAGCAAAATTTGTTAACATTTTTTCCCGTCGTTCTTGATTAAACATTACGTCAACTTTGACGATAAAAGATGCAGGTTGAAAAAAAAAAGTTGATAATCCTTTTTTGTCAGTTTTTTGGATGCCATATTTGAAAATTTTAATTTCAAATACATGAATTGAAATCAACTTTTTCATTCTTCCTTCTAACTTGTTCGAGACGATGAAAACTGTTTTGTGTTGTGAATAAAACGTTCGTTTTACGATGTGGCGATTGGAATAATTGTGATATTTTTTGTACAATAAGCATACCTTGAGTGAAGTGCGATGTAAATAGCAAAAACATTTTTGGTGCAGATTTTCGGGAGGTGTGGAAGTTTTATCTTATCAATGATCAAGTTGTTTTTATGATAAATGCGAGAGATCACGTTTGCGATACTAAATCCGGGATTCCATTTTGAGAGAAAAAAGTGAGCGTTCATTTTAATAATGGAATAAAGTTGATCTTGATATTCAATTATTCATCCGCCACGACTCCATGCGTCAGATCAATAACATTTCACAATGTTGGAACGAATTTTTCATCGACGCGATTTATTTTGCACTATTTTCAAACTCATTTTCAAAAAGTCAACACGGAAATGAATTGTTTCACATTTGTCTTACTTACTTACTTGTAAACGACAAAAAAAAACAACAATAACAGTGGCCTATTTTCTGAACGTCAAAAATAAAATTGTCTCATAAACACTTTTCCTCTGAAGGACACATTTTGCCGTTTGGTTCAGATACTTTCGTTTCGTCTAAGAAGAGCAACCAAACTCAACAACAATTTCCCAAGCAATTTCCTCACTGATGATAATCGTTGAATGTCAACGTGACATTTCTTGCATTTGAAAATTTTTTTCATACCCAAAATTTCTAACTAATAATTAGAAAAATCACCCATACTTAAAGTCTCATTTGTGTGATTACAATTTAAGAGCTTATTCATTGAATTTTTTTTTCTGAAATTGATTTCTGACAATTCCTTAAGACGTAGTTTTTGACTTTGGAAAATTCGGCCTTACAACCAATTTAATATCGCATAATTCCAATAAAGTCGAGATCTGATAAAAAAAAATCACGAATTGTAAATCGGAAATAAATATCCTATCTAAGACATACAAGTTGATTTTGACCTTTGATCAAAGCATTGACATGTCATCAAACCTCAACATGGGACTTTTTCAACATGAAAATACGACTTCCTCAAAAACGTGTAATCATCGATCAAATATCAATCAACTGTGTGATTCACCAAGTCGAACGAACTTAATTCATTAAACGCGGATAAAGTATACGAAATAAGTTGTAAATAAACAATAATCTAAACTCACATCGTTATCTCCAATAACATCTTTCAGAGGAATGTCCTCGTTCTTGTTGTGTCCATTGAGTTTTAGCTTATTGTCGGTATCCTTGTGATTATCCTTCGATGCCATGTCCATGAAGTGGCTACGCACACAAAAAAAATGAGATGTCAAAAAAGCATGCAACAGCTTTGCTTGACCGAAATCAGAAGGTGGCACAACTTATGCAACAAAGAAATTAAAACGCGACTGCCCACCTAATGAACTTGGTCAACTAAATCAAAATCGGGACATATTAATTGGCCTAAGTGTTCCCTCCACTGAAAAAAAAATGATATCATATCGTTCGGAGACAATTATATAAATCTACAGATTATCTAAAAATATTGGAAAAACAAATTTCTAAGTTGATTAATATTTATCACTTCGCATAGCATATTTCTTTTATCCGAACGATTCACAACAATCTTTTGCCACCTTTTATCACTCTTATCGAATTCAGAGCATTTCATTGATTCCTTTTGAATTCAAAATGGGACGGACAATTTAATGAAAGTTGTCAGATCGTATGAATTTTAATGTGATCATTAGACTGTATGGTGGAAAGTTGAGTTAATATTCTAGTAACTTTATTTTCATAACTGAAATTCGAGATAAAAAGTTATTGATTGAATTGCAACAGTTGCAGATGCTTATTGGTAGAAAATGTGAAAATGTTGTTAAACAATGAAGATAACAAATCATCAATGATTTTTCAGTTTATTGAAATTAAAATAACGTCCAGATGTAATGGACTGAATCAACACTTGGATTTTTTATAACCTTTTGTTATCAACATTTAACAAAGTGCTCCCATTTTATTAATCATCCATGACATGAATAAATTTCATGATGAAACCAAATGCATTTCTCAGCTATCTAAATTTTTTGAAAAAAATCATTCCTTATCAAGAACATTATAGAATCTGCGCTTTGGAATTCATTTATCTATGAGAAAAACGGATTCAAATTTTTTGGTTTCTTAGATTAGCACTTTTTTTTTAAAATTTAATGTCTGTGAAATTAACTTCAGTGCAGATGCACCGAAGACTTTTTGTATAGTAGAGTTAGGGACCAAACATATTCACCTGTGTCAGCACTTGATTATAAACTAATTTAAAATCATAAACAGCGTACGAAAATGTAATTAAAATTGATCTGATGTAATGATAAAGTAAGTTTCGTTATAAATTGCCAATTTCACATTAACATTTCATCGGTGTAGTAAAAAATACCGTTTAAAAATGATAGAAAGTGCAATTACATTTGCAAACGTAGAAAAATAACAAATTTCCCTTTTTAGACAAAAATAAAACTTAATGAAATCAAATATATTTAATGGTTCTAAAAAATTTACATGTTTATAATGAGTTCCAATCTCTGTTCAATAACCTGGGCGCCAGTTTGAAATTTAACCTGTATCGATGACCAGCTGTGGCACAGAAAACTTCATCAGGTCAATGATGTGTGTACTGAGAGACAATCATTTTGAGAATTTCCAGTGACAATGAACGGCGATAGAATTTTGAAGATCACCACAGGCGGTTAAATACATCAAATAATATCGATCATTGTACGATTATGTCATAGAATTCTGAAACAAAAAATGGCCAATTTCATTTTGTTAACATTTATTTCATTTATCATTATATCATTATCATTTTTTTTCATTTCTCAAACAAGAAATTTCATTTCTTAAAATAAACTTCTGTGAAAGAATCATGGTAAACCTTAGATTTATCTTGACATAAAACTGCTCGATTTTGAATGACAAGTAAGATTACATATTCGCGAAGCTTGCCAATTCTTTGGCATCTTCTGTTTCATTAACACGACTTGTGTGTTTTTTTAATTAATTTTCCACCATATCAGGGATCATTGTTTACATCTAAATTCACTCAAAGTTTTCATTTCCACATTCATTCAATCGTTACGAGATGAAAAATTTTGATTGATAAAATTTTATGTTCAAATTTCAGTTTATCTTATTTGAAAACCCATATCAAATATGTTTGTATCCTATTTTTAAATTTGTGTACGAAGAAGTGACTGTGAAAGTTTTGCAACATCGCTACTATCAAGCACATGGAAAATTTCAAATGAAGTTCTGCAGTGATAACGAAAGTCACAATTTCAAATACGAAATCAATCTTTCGTTCGATTTTTTCCTCCGTGAGAATAAAAATAAACAAAATCTTTTCGTTCTCTGTCCAAACTAATCAGCGATAAATGGGACAATCTAAAAATGAAAAAATGACATGACATGTCCAAATTCAAGGACAAAAGAATGGCAATTGAAAAGTCAATTGAAAGTGAATTTTTTTTATTTCAGAAAAGAGAATGGCGAGATAAAAATTGTTTGTTCGGCGTATCGATGTCAAACATTTTGATCAAATAATGAACGGATACGGCGATCATTGATTCGCCTCTAATTTGAATTCAAAGAATTTGAACTTACAGTAATAAGAGAGATAACATATTCAAATGATTTTTGCATGATTTCAAAACTAGTTTGATCATAAATGAGATTTTTTTTATTATTTGCATTTCACATCGGTTCTAATCATATGAGAAGCAGTCATGATCGATCTTTTTGTGTGACATCCAGCGGACACTGACAATGTTCATCGTTTATGTGCATTTTGTAACATTATTCAAAATTTTTTCAGATTCGTTCAGTCCTACTGGGACAAACATGCATACGACAGATATGAGATATTAATTTCAGTTTGAGCACCTTTTTGCACTAACAAATATTTTAGTTTTATGAAAAATTTCGATTTTTATTAATTAATTGTTTAAATAATTAATTAAAAATTATTTTACGTACAAAATTGTTGCATAACATGTTTACAATTTTGATCATAAGTTTTTCGCTATTTTTCATTACAATTTCGATGAAAACAGATAATAAAAACATAGTTATGAATTGCAAACGTAATTGAAAAAACAATGTCAAGATTTTAACCTACAAATGATAACGGAATGAAAAATGGAATTCATAATATAAATTTGCTTTTGTCAGCATACAATTCTAATTCTTTATCACAACTTTTTTTTATAAATTTATATCACAAACAGAAAAAAATCATATTTGATTTCAAAAAATGATAAAAAAAATGAGAGACAAAGTGCATCGATGATAAATGGATTAAAAAATATTAATTAAAATACTGAACGTAATATTTTAGTCATGTCGTTGTAAATCACTCGAAATATTAAATTTAAATTTATTGTTCAAGTTTTTTTTATTTCGAGTCTGCGCGATTCAACGAATTACGATTATTCGCGTAAACAATGTATGCAGTGCTTGAATTGAGCAATGCTCACTCAGTTTGATCAAATTGATCTTAAACAATTTATTCTTGACGACAGATTATGAAATTTTTCGCAAAAAAATCATAACTTATATCATTTGATTGTGAATTATTTTGCTAAAAATATCGTCTAACGTTTTAAATAACGTTTCATTCATCTTCATTTTAGTTATCATTTTTTCAACAAAACGATTGACTTGTCAAAAACGTTCGTTATGGCAAAAACAAATATTGTTGTTACATCTATGGCCCTATTTGGAAAATTAATCTGATTTATTTGATTTGAATAGATGCGAGACGAGTTTGTAAATTGGAGGATTAATTGTCAAATGAAGTGGTATGAAAAAAAAATATATTGGTAATTAATGATCCATCGAGGCGTTTAAATGCCGTTTGAAATATAATTAGCATGACACATTATGAACAGATTGTGAACTTTAGCAAAGATGAATCTTGTATCGCATTAGCTGGTCGGTTGTTGCATCGTGAGCAACTTCGCGCTAACTATTTCATTTGATCTTCTTGAGATTAAAACTCATAACGTTAATAATCATTATTAAACATTGTTTCAATCCATTCACTCGGTTATTTTGCCGAGTGCTGACACATATATGTCTCAGCCGTGTGGGATGAAAACAGATGTTAAATATTTAGTCAAACATCAGTCACACACAACCCATAACAATTTTCCGCAATTGAATTGTAATTACCCTTTACGATCTAATTTACAAATTATAGAACTTTAACAATTCAAAATTCATTTTTTTTCTTTTTTTCAACAAACAACATCAATTTTGTTGATTATTAGAAAATAAAATTAAAATCAAAAAGTTGCAGAACAGAATATTTTCGTAATATTTTGCAATTTTTTTGGATTAAAATTATTAAATTTTCCTTTTCAAGTACAATAAACTTTGAGATATCAATAAACATATTTTATTGTTACTTTTGCAAATTGTGAGTGTGCAAAGATTGTCTGTCAACATTTATTAATGAAAGGAAAACGATAAAAGATACAATTTATTGCAACCAATTTTTCATTCAGAATGTAGGAGAAAAAATGTACACAACTCTCGTGTAATCAACGAATGACCTAAAATCGTCGCGAGAAAGTGATTAAAATACTAATAAATGATATCTGTTCATCTCATTGCATTCGTAAATTTGACTAAAAAATAAACAAAATCAAAGTACAACCATAACCGCTATCTTAACGCAACGTAGCTAAGAAAGTATCAACAGAGATTGTTTCCTAAAAATATAATCAAAAGACCGGTGCGGCGCTAATCTTATTCATACACCGCTTAGTTGCCGGGGCGAAAAACCACAACTTCCGCTAAAAAATTCCATCGTTTTGAGGTTATAGCTCTAGATACACGTGTCTGCAAAAAAAACTCGATCTTTTTTTTAACTCTTTCTTCGCGACACTTTGAATTCAATTTTACAAACAAAACTTTCGGAATGTTTTTGACACTTTTTGGTCTTTTCTTAATTGATTTTTTTGCAAAAATGTATTAAAGTTTTTTTTTTCAAAATAGCAAAATTCAATTATTAGATATTTCAAAAATTGGAACAAAAATTGTTGTTTGAAACAATTTCGAAATTGCTGAGCTGTTTATTAAGGATGGAAATAGGAAAAAATTGACAAAGATGATCATTCATCTTAGTTGATTCAGAAGTTTTGATTCTTCAGGAAAAGTTGAAGTTCATAAACAAGCGTTTGATTCACCTCTATTATCTGAACTTGTTAACACAATTCTAGTGTCGCGCGTGCCGCATTATCTTTTTGAATAAAAAAAGACATGTCTAATGTAGTGGCATATTCTCTCATTTTTATTCATCGAGTTGCGTCTACGATGGAACCAACAGAGGCAGCAGGCGCACACGCGCTATATCATACGTGGCAAAACACGTGAAAAATAAGTATCAGCCTGGCGTTACATTTTTATTTGCTCTTTTTTTATTTTTCATTTCTGTTTTTCATCCCTAATTTTTCTCAGTTTACTTTTTTCGTCGCTGTTTTTCTTAGGGTTAACATGAACGCGATTAATTTTCATAACAAAGAAGATTATAGTTCGAAGATGAAATTATTGTCGCGGATAAATCATTGTGAGATATAATTGGCACATCCGTCCATTGGCATTTATCATATCCAAAGTATTGCTCCAATTGTGTTTCGTGAAATCAACAAAAGCTTGACGTTCAAAACAAAAGGAAAGAAAAAAAAACATCGACAAAGAAAAGTTGATCAAAGTGCTCGTTCACTGACAGAATTTACAATTAACAATCATTTATGCTAATGTTTGTGAATATTTAGAAACTGCGCTTGACCTTTTGTAACGCAACTTTCGGTCGTGTCTTATTATAGTTGGCATATGTGTTGTTTTAAAGATTAAATATTCATTTTGATAACAAATGAAATAGTGTTTAGCAATGTATTGAATAAATATTGTAACAACTTGCTCCTATCTCTCGCTCTGATAATTTTTAAAACTATACACTCGTGTCGTATCCTGATTAAACATTCTTTCACTTTCAATTTTTATTTTTCGCACGAAAATTTTGTTACACAAAAAAAATGACACAATTATTTTCATCTTCACTCTCTGACAAACTTGAACAAAACAAGAAACCACATTTTGGAACACAAAAAAGTGAAGTTGAGCTAAAAGGGCGGGAAAAATGCAGGACCTCGTGGGAGTTTGAAAAAAAAGGGATTTTCGGTTGTACCTGCCGAGCGATCGTTAAATCGCAACGAGCCAAAATCGGTGGACACTCGCGAAGGTTGACTTTTCTCGAGGCGAACATGTAGGAACGTTGGATGATTCGCGTGCGCGAATTGTCAAAAAGCACTGAACCGCGGACGGGCGCGAAAACACGCGCTGCGTGGTGTCGCGAATGAAAAACGTAGTGGGCCGCACGTTTAACTTGGCCTGTCGGCGCGATAAAATGTAATGACTGTTCCTCGGACGGTTGTTTGTTCGTGAGTGTCTCGCTAACCACCACTATAGCCTGCGTTTCTTCGCTAGGCGAATTGGATAAGGCAATCAGTTGTCGATCGAATACTAAAACTCAACACAAAGAATGGGAAAGGATCAGAGAGTTCAACTTTTGTAACAAACTCATTATGGGTCCTCCCGCTTATCTCACCGATCGTCTCTATGAGAATATATTAATGTGCACATAAATTATCGTAACCCACAATTTTTTTTCTTCGATGAATTATAAATTATTACGACATTTCGTTCTTTGCACTTTTTAATTCATTTTCGCACTTTTTTTTTAAATTGAAATTGTCCTATAGTTTTTTTTGCAAATGTTTATTTTTACTTACTTTTTTATTTGTTTAATTGTTAATTTTAATTTTGATCAACATTGATTGTTTTGTTTGTTTGTTTTGTTTATTGTTGTGTGTTTGAATGTTTAATTGTTATCACTCACTTTGAATAAGTAAAACGATTTTCCACTTTTCGCGTTGGTCCGCTGCGAAATTGTCTCCCTCAGGCACGAGGAGAGGCCGTAAAATGTTGACAAATTCTACTGTAACTGCGGAAAGAAATTCTGTAATTTCTGTTGCCGGAGAATCAAATGTAATCTAAAAATAGATCTCGTATAATATAATGTAATTCTCCGTTCGAAAGAACATCGTATTCCTCGAAAAGCTGAATGTCTCGGGATGGGATTCAATTTCTTCCGCCGGCCTACTCCCTAAACCTTCACAGCCTTTTCAAAGGCAACAGTCGGTTCGCGCGATCAAACCTTGAAAATTTTACTTTTTTTATTTTTTATTTTTTAGAAAATTTTTTTGTTGCAAATTTTGATTAAGTTCGTCAACTTTTTCAAAGAACAATAATTACGTTGATATTAAAAGGTTCAGAATTGATACTTCTTTGAAAGAAATTTGAATAAAAGACTTTTCCTTCATTTTCAATTTTGACGTGTGCTTTTTGCTCTGATATGTTTCATTTTGTGGATATTTTAGTAATTTGAAATAGAACAAACTCAAACAAGGGTAACTGTACTGTTCTAGGGTGAATGTGTGCGAATGGAAATTTCCATCAAGTTCTTCGACGAATAACCGCTTTTTTATCGAAATTTAAAATCATCAATCAAAATTACATTTCAAAAGTTCGCACTTTCAACGAAAAATTCTATGAATGCTATTTATAAATTTTACACTTTATTTTGTTACTAATTTATTTATATTTGATACGGTTCTTGCAAAAAATCTAATTTTGCAAAAAAAATCATCATGTTTTAAAACATTGACTTTTAAGTAGTTCAACGCGTTTTTATGAATAACGTAGTGTTAAGACAGTACAACAAAGTTTCTAATATTACTATAATGATATAAATATTCAATTGCAATAATCAAAACTTATAAAAACAGAAAACCTGTAACAATGTCAGTTTTTTACGAGTTGAAAATGCGGGTTTAATGATGTTTTTCCGCAAATTTTGGTTTTGCAAATGTTCGAAACCTGAAAATTTGTAATTACTGAAAAATAAACAATAAACAAATTTGAAGACTGACTTTGGCGCCACCTGGTGAACCGCCACCAAGCAAAAATAGCTGTTATCTATTTGTCAATCAGTTGTAACAAGCATCGAGACAGTGCTCAAAATATTGACTGCAAAAAGACTTGTCGAATACTGTTTTAATGAAAACTCGTTCAGTGTCCCGCAAAAAAACAACATTCTTCATTCGTTGGAGCAGCCGAAATGTCTGGTGCGCCAAAGTAAGTAGACGCAGTTATAATTATCATTCTGCTCCGACCTGCTCCAATTCTATTCAGCTGAACTTCTTTATTTTGAAACAAATTTCGAGGTTATGATTACAAAACTGTTCAACATCTTTATTTACTTTTATTTCTCGTTACCTTTTCGCAAATTTACATTCATTTAATTATGATCTAATCAATCAATACTCGTAATTAACAATTTAGCAACAAATTTCTAGCAGGTTTGGAGCAAAACAACCTGATAGAAATTTTTTGCAAAACATTATCTTTGTAAACAATGTTTTTTGATTCAATGTTTATAGACACAAACAGAAGAGTTGTAATTTCATGACTATTTATCATTTTTTTGCAGAGCCTACACCAACAAAGTGACTTGTTATGCCCACCCTGACGCACTTTTGATTGAGGATTATCGAGCTGGGGATCAAATATGTTCAGAGTGTGGACTTGTTGTTGGAGATCGGTAAACAATTTAAAGAATCGGTGTAAAATATTAAAAAACAATAACATCTTAGAACTTTGCAGTCGTACTCTGTATTTAAAATTTTAATCTTCAATAAAAAATTGAACTAATTACAGTAATTGAACTAATTACAGTATACGTATAATGTCTCGAATTTTATAAAATCTATATATCTATATGTAAAAATAATTATATCCAATGTTGAATAAACATTGATTAATATTGATGCAAACAGTTGCATCTTTAAAATGATAAAGATTAAGTGTAGATAAATTTTTTCCTCACAGAAAAAAAAATTTATCAATTAAATGATTATAAAACATCAAAACTTGAATAGAACTACAGAACTTTATATTGATTAATTTTTAGTTATTGTTTCATTTAAAAGAATATATATTTACTCATTGTTTGTAAATTTTTCTACCAGAGTAATAGACGTTGGATCAGAATGGAGAACATTCAGCAACGAGAAATCCGGAGTTGATCCTTCCAGAGTTGGTGGACCCGAAAATCCTCTTTTAAATGGTTCAGATTTATCGACCATCATTGGTCCGGCAACGGGCGCTGCTTCCTTCGATTCGTTTGGAGCAGCAAAATATCAGAATCGTAGAACGGTAAATTTGCAAATCCATCTAAACAATTTTCCAATTCATTCCAAAAAACAGAAAGCAACAAATTCAAATACATAAAATGTTTTTATCTTTCTCTGCAAATAATTATTACAATTTTTTTATCTTGAAAACGCAAAAACTCATCCGAATAATTAATTTTCGTTTATTTTTTCTAGATGTCCAGCTCAGACAGAACTCTAATAAACGCCTACCGCGAGATCAGTGGCATGGCAGCGCGTATAGATTTGGCAGCTTCAATTGTCGACCGGGCAAATTCGCTTTTCAAAAAAGTACACGACGGTAAAAATTTGAAGGGCCGTTCAAACGACGCGATAGCATCCGCCTGTTTGTACATCGCCTGTCGACAAGAGGGCGTACCTCGCACCTTCAAAGAGATTTGCGCCGTGAGCAAAATCAGTAAAAAGGAAATAGGACGATGTTTTAAACTGATCCTCAAGGCTCTGGACACTTGCGTGGACCTGATCACGACGGGCGATTTTATGAACAGATTCTGTGCCAATCTGGGCTTGCCTGTTATGGTGCAAAAAGCTGCAACACATATCGCCAGAAAAGCTGTGGATCTGGATATCGTTTCTGGACGATCACCTATTTCTGTTTCAGCTGCAGCTATTTATATGGCTTCACAGGTGAACAATCTAATTCGTTGTACAATTTTAATTTTATACACTTGTGTTGATTATGAAAAGCAATTTTATCCTTGATTCAATCGTTTCTAGGCGTCTGATAAGAAGTTATCACAAAAAGAGATCGGCGATATCGCAGGTGTCGCTGACGTTACGATCAGACAATCATACAAACTCATGTACCAGCACGCAGCTAAACTCTTCCCGGAAGATTTTAATTTCACAACGCCCATCGAACAGTTACCGCAGATGTGATTTGACGTTTTTTTTTCTTTTTTGTACTTGGCCCAAAGCCCTTGAACCATCACAATACATATTTAACTTCGTTGCTTAGTGTTAAGATCATTATTTTGTAGTGAGAAGCGAAATTCAACAAAAAAATCAAAAAATATTTTTATACGACAAAATATATAGTTTAACTAATAATTAGAGAAATTCAATAGTACAAAATTGTCAAATTTTTGAGGTCATCATGAAATTCGACGACTATTTTTGATTGATTTTGTTCAAATCTATTCAGACTGCTGGCAGATTGTAATGAATTAGTAAAGTTTGGTTGTTTAAGTATTAATATTAGTGATATTACTTAGGTGATTAGAATTTTTGTAAACGTTAAGTTTTGGGGATGAACGTTTTATGGTTATCATCCTATTGTGAATTTCAAATCTGTATATTTCAAACTCGAAAAAACACGTTTATGTATTTGATTTTAGTCAGTAACTACTGCACTGATGAAAATTCGGAAATTTGCATTATTTTCTGACGATAAAATCACAAATTCTAAATCTTTTAAGTAATAAAAGATCATGTAAATTGTAATTTGTTATATTTATTCTGAAATTTTTTTAGTTTTGTTTGAAAGATTATCTATATTCTTTTATTTGCTATGAAATTCAACTATTTATTCGAAATTACATTTTAAAACAGGTTTTAGCAAATCTTCAATTCGTGGTACTGATTAAAATGCATAATCTACAAGATCAGAATAAATTTCACTTTTAGTAATTCACTTTTTGCGAAATTTTATTACCACAAAACCAAATTGATGGCAAAGTGTAGAATAAGTCGAGATTTTTCCTTTTAGCAAAAAACATAAATCAGTTTTTAGTTTTTCATCCTCTTTCAAAAAGAGTAATTCATTTTTTAATCATTTTAAAATCAAGTTTTTTTAATTAACTTACACAATTTTTATAATTTGAACATATCTTGAAAAGTATTATTTGGTTTATGAAAAGTCACAAAACTTAAATTCAGTCAAGAAATCAGTTACTTTTACAAATTGTAAAACCTTTTTTTTCAATCGACAAAGTAGGTTACAAAAAAAAGTGCCAAGTAAAAGTAGCAGATGCCAAATTTGAATTCTACTATACCTGTTGAATCCGCGGTGCATTTTTGGTAACTTTTCTATTAAAACTTTAACATCTGAAATCACGCGTGAAAACTTTTTGGAACGGAACTGTAAACGAAATTTCTTTCTCCAGAAAACTTCACAAACCGTGCGATAAAAAAATAACAAAATAGTTTTGGGCTAAGGCAACATTTCGCACATTCGCACGCACTTTAATCTTTTGCATTGACATTCATGAAATTCAAAATTATTCTGAGATGTTTGAACTAACAATTAACAAGACTTGAAAATCAGTTTAAAACGAAGGCTGTTCCAATACGATGCAGACTCACATATTTACTTATCCAAAATTTGAACCAAGGTCTAAATCAGTTAGAAAAATTTGATATCATTTTACAATTGACTAAATTTCTTTTGAAAAAGAATTTTTCACCTTCAGTACCTAACAGTTTGCAGGCATGTAAAAATGCGTTGTAAAAATAACAATAGTTTGAAATGAATAACACCTTATTTTGCGATTACTTCGTTACATATATTTTCTGAAAAGGACTAAAATATCCCGAAATAATACAATATTTGTACAACATTAAAAATCAGAAGAAATATCATTACAAACAATTCACTGTTCAAATGTTCAAATTTTTGGGAGACTACGCTCAAAATGATTGGTTCAAAACATTCTATTATCACTTATCAATCAATTTGTCATATACAATTATCAAAATTCCATTTTTTTTCACAACTAAATTGCGTAAAATTCAAAACGTTCAAGATTATTTCATTAAATTAGAAACGTCTAATCCCTCCTCATTACTTCTCCAATTTATCCGTTTTAGTTTTAGCGTCCAATTTTGTCGTGCCGTTTTCCTTCTCGTCGTCTTTCTTTCCCTCCTTTTCTTTGAGCTTCTTTTCAGAGATGCGGAATCTGTCATACCTAGAATCCTCATCGTCGCTAGATTTCCCTCCGACCTCGCCCAGTTTAATCACGTCGTTTATATCCTTATCCCACATCTGTTCGACGTTGTCTTCACCAAGATCGTCCTCGTCTTCCTCGTCTGCCAAATCCTTCTTAGTGTTGGATTCCGAGGACTTTTTTTGACTCTCATCTGGTTTGCCATCGTCGTTTGAAGTTACACCTTCAACAATTGAAATGCTTTTGTCTGCACTAACTTGGTCTCCATTCGATGGAGTTCCTTCCGTTGCACTTGCATTTGCAGATGCACTGGCAGTTACTGATGAAGACTGCAGGTGGATTCGTTCAGCTTGACGACGTAGCGCTTTGTCGTCATTGTTTCGAACATATCTGAAAAAATCAAAAAAAGTTTTTATTAAAGAAATTCAAAGTATAGAATTTGGAATTTGGATTTTTACTAATAAAGAAGATAGAAATACCTTCTCAAATGACTTCGAGTTGAACAATGAAAAGCAATGGCTCGATCAGCGTTCTCATTGATGGGTAAATATGCTTTACACAAATCGCAAAAGTTTACTTCAATTCGCTTGATGAATTCTGCTCCAACTTTAATCATCTGCTTCGTTTTAGCTTTCTTGTCTGCGCTTTCTGTGGCAGCACATTCGGCCTCTGATGCTTCCTTTTTCTTCTTCTCTGCAATTTCTTCTTCTTCTAAACGAAAACCAAATTTAATATCAAAATTCCATGTTTGAAATTCTTTTATCCTAGATTATATGAGAGAATAAATTTGTCCTCTTGAATTTTGGAATTTATTATAAATAATAATGAAAAATAGGCTTTTTTTATAATTAACGTTAAAAAAAGAATCTCCCAAAATGTAATTAAACATTTTTTTTATAACAAACTAAATATTAGAAAATCCCAAGTTTAACCGAATTTTTAGTTTCAATAAAAATTCCAGCAGACGAAAGAAAGTAATTGTTATTTATTGTTCAAGTGTTAATTAAAACTGAAATTTACCATCTACATCACCAACGGAATCAAGAGTCATGAAATTCTCCAAATTCACTTCCTTATCATCTTCCTCGGCACCGCTGGACTCATCGTTACGTCCGTTTCTTGTCATCTCAGTTCGTTTCTCTTCATGAATCAAACTTTTACGCTAAAAATCATTGTCATGTCAACCAAATTCTTTTTCTCTTCTTTTTCTAAACTTCAATTTTTTCTTTGTTTCATCTATTTTATTCACCTTGATGTGATCCAATGAACAGATGTGAGTCTCATACAACATGGGCGACCGGAAAGGTATCCGGCAGATGCGACAGAAGGGCGCGAGAAATCTCTTGATTTGTCTATGCGACTCAGAAAGTTGGTGCATCGCCTTTAAAGAGCGATAATTGAGCTTGCAAATGGGACAGAAGAGGGTGCGCGACGGCAGGGTTCCCCTAGACTCATCCTTTGCTTCTATGCGTTTTTGCTCTTGTCTCTGGACGACACGCATGCGCGCCAACTCGGCCTTACGACGAGCGGCCACACGACGCATCGCGGCATTGTGTCGTCCAGAGTACAAGTGCAACGAGTACTCCTTGAAGGTCACGCTACGATGCACGCAGTGAGGACAGTTTAATTTTATGAAACGTTGTCCATTCCGCTTGCATGGTAGCTCCTCGGAGCCGCTCCTGGTTGCTTCTATAGACTTGACGTCCTCTTTGTCGCGATCTTCTTCGTCAATTATCTGAAAAAAATTCATAGAGTTTGAGTTTATAATAATAGTAAAAAAATAAGGATGACTAAATTTGTTGTTTGAATATTTAAGAAAATTGTATTTCATAAATAGTTACCTGAAAGTACTATTTATATTCTTCAAAATTTTATTTCAAAATTGATAGTTAAGTGAAAATAAAAGAACAGTAAAAGTTATTACATTTTAAAAAAATAATTCAGCGATTTAATTCATTCAAGTTACATTAAAATTTTCAGAGATTTTAAATAAATGTGTCCCTACTTGAGCTTCTAAAATGAATTCTTAAATTCTTAACATTCTTAAACAAGTTACCATATCAACTAAAATTTCATTATCATGATAATCGCATTTTGTATGCTTAACTTTCAAAAACATTATTAAGAAGTCTTCAAGCAAATCATAAATTTATAATTAATCTAGTTGAAGACATCACATTTTATCAACTGTGTAATCAAATGTTAAAAGATGTTAAATTTACCTCATCTTTGAGTTCCACTTCCTCTTCCTCCTCTTCTTCGTTTCTCTCTATCTCTTCGTCCTTGACCTCTTCGTCGTCTGATTGTTCCTTTTCTATCTCTTCCATTTCTTTTTTGCGCTTTTCTTCTTTTGGCTTCTTTTCCTCTGTGGGTTCATCTTCATCCTCGTCATGATCCAATGGCTGCAAATCATCAATTTCGTAAATTAACAAAAAAATTTTTCACAAAACTGTAATATTTTTTGCGTGAAAAAAAAAATGAAAATTACCTTTTCATCGTCGTCCCAGTTGCTCTTGTTATCCTCCTCGTCATCATCATCCGAAAATTCTGCGTTTATAGCCTTGGCCATCTTGTCTTTCATGCTGGCAGTTGACGTTTCCTTTTTACTTCCGGACAACCTACTAGTACCGCTACTAATAGCACAGCAATTTGGTCGTTATATTAATCTTTGTATATCTATTCATAATAGTTTAATGAATCATTTTTTATTCATTTTCATGTACTTTTTTTGTTATACTCTGTATATTTTTATTTGCTCATTCTCTGATTTCCAGTTGTGATAATTTTTTATTTCATTATTATTCATCTGGTCTATCGTTTTTTTTATTATTTCATACGTTAACAACTTTATTCGGCATTATCAGTCAATCAATCAATCAATCAATCAATTTCGATCCCAACGTTTTGCGCATGCACCCGTAAGAACTCAAATTCAACGTCCTGCAAACGTAACGTCTCCGATTTATCGACTCTTTTTTATCATTAGGCTGCTGCTGACGCAAATTCTTCGCAATCATTTTGTCTCGAAAAATCAAAAACTTGAAAATTGATGTTACAAATCGACTGAAAATACTGTACTCGTTTACTTATGCTTTGATCAATACGTTTTTTTATATAAACTCCGTAGCTCTCCTTCTACACTTTATTACATCGTGTTCTCTCAAATTCCCTTTTTTAGAACCCTGTGAAAAATGTGCCTCTCGGCAGTGCAAAAGCCACGGCTCATCTCTTCGTATTTAAAAAATATATACACCTTTTGCTTTACATATATATTTTTTATCCTGCGCATCCTCGTGACAATCATTTTTTATTTTTATAACTCGTCATATCTCGACTCGAGTGTGATTCTTTCCACTTTGTATATTTTTATTAAGCTTTTTGTTATTTTTCAGAAAAGGAAGAACACTACGAGATGTCGTTGTAGCGGGTAATGGGTTGAGATTGAATGTGAATTAATTACCTCCTGCGCATCTTAGTTGTTATGCGCGCCCGTTGCACGTAGTCACGCGGTCTCGTACCGATCAACTTACGACGATAGTCGATCGTGTTAAGGGTGCGCTTGCGAGACGGGATCGCGTCCGCACGCGGGCCAAGTCGCTGGAAACCGCGGCTGCTGCCGCGACTCACCCGGCCTCGGTAGCTGCCGCTCTGGCTGCTCGCTCGGCCGCGACTCTGGTAACGCGGCCCCGAACTTATCTCGTTCTGCCGGCCGGACGTCTGCGAGGTATAACTCCTAGAGGCCGAGTGACGCTCGTCTTGTCGATGATAAGACGACGGCCGATCGTTCACTCGCTTGTCCTCGTACATCCCCGATGCTGATCTTTTATTCTCCTCGTACCCAGAGGCTGACGATCCTCCGTATGAATACCTCTGCGATCCTGCACCGCTACCCTGCCAAATCAAAAGTTTGTCCTCCTTTTCCAATCTTCGAATACTTTTTTTTCAATTTTGCATTTTTGGTTTGTGTAATTTTTTTTTATTCTGGACGATTGCATATTTTCTGTTTCTCTAAAACTTTCTGCTGCTTTAGATCTATTTCTTGTTCATCATTGCTAGTCCTCTGACGGTTCAGTTCAATTGTTCTTTTTTCAAATGTTCCAAGTTGTTTCGATGGATTGTTTGGTTTTTTAGATATTGTTAAATGTTGAAAGTTAAGTTTGAATGGAAAAGAGATTGAATGGTGGCTTTGGAACATTCAAAAAAGTAATTAAGCGAAAAAGAATAACAATTTGTTGGCAGAGATAAAGTTTTGGTTTTTTTGTCGTCGACTTGAAAACTTGACAAGTTTGATGTTTTGCACTGGACTGACTTTATATTGGACTGGAAGTCGAGAGCTTGTTGTCGGTTATGGTATTTTTGAACCATGAAAAGAGATCTACGACCAGGCTCAAATTTTATGCTTGATTTGTCAGCTAATTTTTGTCGTTTTATAGTATTCTTCGGCAACGTCCGGACGTATTATTGAACGGGCGATTGAGCAGTCGTCAACTCGTCGCTTGAAATGAAAGTATGACGAACAAGTGAGTAATTTGTCGAACTTGAAAATAGATTAGAAGTTGTTGTCGTTCATTCACGTTTCTTTGAGTCGTTTTCCCCAAATTTAAAACAAAATCTTGTTTGAACAAAATTTCATTTTACAACTAAGTTAACTTTTTCTTTTGCGCTCCAAGTTCAAAATTGTCAAATTTTTGAATTTATGTAATTTTATCACGTGATTCTAGTATTAACTCTAATTTATACCTGATACGAATCATTTCTCATTCTTTTTCGACCGGAATCAGTTGACGACCTGTGATCCTCTCTGCTGGAATATGAATCCTACAAACAATTTTTTTATTAGAAAAATGAAACATACATATAACAAAAAGTATGAAAGCAATAAAAACTTTATTTCAATATCTACCCTTGGTCGTTTGTAACTGTTGGAATGATCCCCTCGACCACCTCCCCGACTAGAATACCTTCCGGAATCTAAAAAAAACATAAAGCATTTTATTAAATAATTGATATAAAAATATAAAGGATATATTTTTAAATCATTTCACTGCAGATAAAATTATGCAAAAAATTAAAATTTACAGTGCTTGAATTTAACCTCGCGTTTTTGCTGAAACATTCATATCCAACAATTCAATTAGAACGTGAAACATCAAGATGAGACTTTCACTTTTAACGGGAAAGAAAACAGCTGGGAAAACAGATTTAATAGACATTCTACTTAATTTGTAATTAGTAGAACGTTACGATAAAAAGTGTATCAAATATTTCTTAAATCAAGATCATTGATCTCAAATCTTTTCTATAACTTTTCAAATAAGTTTGAGTTTTTTTATCTAATTTTTATTTTTAATTTTGTAAATTTACCTGTAGAATATTGGTTTCGAGAATCATAACTAGGTGTGGAGTATTTATTAAATCTTCCACGAGATGATGAATAACCGCCTCTACCACTGGAACTGTTCCAATCGCTATTTCCTCGGCCTCTATATGAACTGCCGCGGGAACTGAACCCACGCCCGCGGGAACTCATTTTACTGCTGAAAGAAAAAATAATCAATAAATTTCCATTCATCGACAATGATTATGTAAAAATTAAAAACGAATATTCGTTACGACACCTTGACGTCTATTGTATTTTAAATGACATAATGAAAAAAATGAACAATTCATTTACTAAAGTTTTATTATTTACCAGACAAAAAAAATCAAACAAAAAAGTGACAGAAAACTTACGGAAGATTTTTTTCTCAAACTTTGTTCGCAATTAATAAATAAAACTAAAAAACGAATGATAAAATAAGACAATAATCTCTATCTTCAATGATTCCATCTTCCATTCAGCATCCAGTTGGGCATACCAACAAATTTATTTTTAAACCACTCGCTCCAACCGATCACGATGCTCTCAAAACGGAAGTAAATTGAAGGAAGAAAAAAAGTTAATTTTATCATTCAAGTTTGATTTAATTCAAGAAAGAGTCGTTGCTAAAAATAAAATCGAAAGAAGTCAACAGAATTTGGACAAGTCAAAAAGAAAACATGGTGTGGGGTAGTCAGTATGCGAAAATCTCACCTGTCTTGTTGCGAATGGGACTCGAACTGTCATGCAATCGCATGCAATTTGTTTTGTCTTGTAAACTAACACTTGATAAACGAACACTGTTGTTGTTTTTTTCACTTGCTCGCGTGTCAACGAATGAACTCACCCGGTTTACAAACTGCGTTGCGAGAGAAAATGGCTGCTCGCGTACACCGCGTACACTCCTGAAATATTCTGCATTGTTTACCTTCACGCATAGGTGGCACTAGCTTCCTTCGGTAAAGTAGAAATCTTCCTTGAAACGATTTTTATTGGCTTTAACGTTCGACCAATCAAATTCTTTTTTGAATTTCATATTTTAAAAACAAAAATTAAAACAAACATTTATTTACAAACAATGGGAAAACCGATTCAAATAATATTAATGGTTATGTTTCCTTGTTCACAAGAATTTTATGATTTAAAAATGGATATATTTAAAAGATTGGGTTTTGATCAATGTAGTACTTCCGGTGCAGGGTGAGGGGTGGGGAAAAACGCTTGATGCCGCCGTGTTCCTTTTTCCGGCGGCCGGCATCCATTTTGGTCAAGTGAATACGCGCGGTTGGCGCGTAACTTTTAGTGTTTCGATCTCAGCTCTGATTTTTTGACGACAGTGAGTCGTTCGTCGTCATTGGACACGTCACTTATTGTTGCCTTACAATTAGAAAGCACCAATACCAGTAAGTATGATTGTTTTCTCGTGCGTGCCTGTGTTTGAGCGTCGGTTACGCGGCTTAACAAACTAATCGCTTGCTTCGATTTTCGTGTTTAAACAGATCTTAAACTACACGATGGACGGTGCTCCAAACCCTCGAGGAGGCTTCAGACCACGCGGCGGTCCAGGTGGTCCAGGTGGGATGCGTGGACGCGGTTTCGGAAGGTGAGCATCGTATTTGAATTGTCAACGTCTTTAATTAATGATTTTCAGTTGTTTTTGTTTCTTGTTGTTTGTTGTCTACATTTTCGTACACATTTTTGTTTTGTCACTGAAAATCTTATTGGTTATGGTAAACAAGACTTTTTAACTTTTTTTTAGTATCAATATTACGTTGACAACGTTTTATTTACAAATAGGAATAACTTTTTGAAGATCTTAAAATAGGTTTCTTGTTTAGATTTCGTTGAGTTTTTTCAGTTATGAAATATGATGAAATATCAATTTTTGTCGTTGTTAAATCCAGTTGAAATGTTTTTATTAGTTCTAGTAAGTTTATGTGATAAATTATTGGATGAAACGATAGAAGAAATGGTTCAAATGAATAATGAAGTTTATTATTTATTATTCAACCGGCAAGTTGATCTAGTTTCCTAAATTGATTGCCGCTTTAGGATACTTGAACAAACTTGCTAGAGTAAATTTGGGAATTTTTGAGCTACCTCAGGTTATGTATCTTTGGTAGTCAAGCATTTTCAAAACATTTTTATTTATATATTCTTTTTCATTGTTTGACATTGTTCAAATAGGTATATTTTGACATACCATTTCTAACTGTTTATTTTTTACTTTTACAGAGGAGGACCACCTAGAGGTGGTGGCATGAGAGGGGGTCCCATGGGAGGAGGTCCAGGAATGAGAGGACGCGGTGGACCTCCATCGAGAGGTGGTGGACGAGGAGGACACTTCCCACCAAGGTATAAAAAAGAACAAAACATTACTTTTTTTTCAAAGAAACACTAATATGTTCGTGTACACTAATTTTTTTCTCTCACGAGTCAGTATATTTTGTTTTGACATCGACATTCAAAAACTGTTTTACTTTTCGAAAATTTAAAATACGTTTTGTACACTTTTGGTTTGTAAGATAAAAAAATTGAATAATTTTTAGTCTACCTGGTTTCAGCGGTCCAGGTAACTCGAATATGCCTAGTGGCGGTCCAAACAGTGGCCCAGCAGGACCAATGAGTGGTCCACCACAAGGTAGAGGCGGAGGTGGAAATTTCAGAGGAAGAGGAGGCGGTGGTGGCCGCAGAGATTTTGGCAAAGGTGGACAGACCGGTGGACGAGGTGGTGCAAGCATGGGTGGAGGTGGCGGATTCAGAGGAAACCGCGGAGGACCTAGAGGACGCGGTGGTCGAGGAGGATCATGGTATGCCATTTATTTCACATAACTTCATTTTTTTATAATTGAGTCGTTTTACTTCTTCAGCAAATTTTTTATTATTAAATTTTTTTGAATTAATTTGAAAATGTTCACAGACAAAATTAAATTCTAAATAATAAATTTTCTTACTTTTGTTATTTTTAGTTAACAATTTAGAAATTATCCGAACTTAAAATTTTTGATACGTAAAATCAAGTGAAAAATGAGAAAATCTGGAGTTTTAAAAATTATGGAAACAATTTAGAGCTAAAATAAAAATTGTGCAAATTTAGGGGTGGACCACAAGGAGGTCGTGGAGGTCGAGGAGGATTCACACCACGAGGCCGAGGCGAAGGTCGCGGTGGCGGACCTGCGAAACGCGGAGGCGGACCACCCGGAGCGAGTGGACCCCCAAAGAGGCCCAGATTCGATGCCCCACCGTCGCAGTCTGCCAACGGATATTCTAACCAGTTAAGGTAATAGATTTAACCACCTCGCGGTGTACATGAGATAACAAAATCCACCATCAACCATCAGTAAACTTAACGTGATAGACACTATTCAGTAAATAATAGTAACGAAGAAAAACGAAACAAGCAATTGCAAATGACAAACTGATATTAACTTTCAAAGTAGGGTTGTGCCGATTCAAATTTGATCATGTCGAGTTCGACTTTAAATCTCAATCAACTTTGACAAATAATCCCCCCAAAAACAAAAAATTTGTCCAGATGAAATTCGTTTGGGGAACGAGAGGGCGCTGCCATGAAACTAAAGGCAGTGTAGTAGAGTTGAGCGAGTAGTGAAATTTTACAAGCATGTCAAGTGAAGTAGAAGATAATTAGCGTTGTAAACTTAATTATGATCACATAAGATAAAAGATACTCCATTAAGACGTCTAGAGGTAACTCATATAGCTTTTTGAATTGTAATCGACGATAAACTTTTTACATTTTAATCATTCAGATGGCCGAAATTATCAAAATTACGTAGTGAAATGAGCAAATAACAAAATGGAGTTGAAAGAAAAGACAAAAAATAATACTACGTGGCCAAAATTTTAAAATCTTCCCTTTTTTCACAAACATGTGTCTCATGAGAATGTTATTATTCTTATAATGAATTTATAAATTATTATTGAGAAGCATAGATTTATATATGAACATGAAAAATACGCATATAAGATTATTTGTACAAATCGACGTTGTGCGTGAATTCAATGAATTGTGTTTGCAAAAATGATAATCAATGTATTTCAAAAAGTATAAAATGAAATTTTCAATTAAACGAAAATAATGAACAAAGAGAAAATAATAAGGCAAAGAGATGTGATTTCATTCACAATTGCAAGTCGATCTTTTTATGTTCAATATAGTATAGAAGTGATTGTAAATTTAACGAGTCAAAGTTAGTGCTTGTGTAATGTCGATATTGATAATCGGCACTTTTGTAATGATTTATGATTCCAAAAGTATTACTATGAAGTGAGAACAAAAAAATCTTAAATAAACTTTAAAAAAAAAACAAACAAATTTTATCAAGAATTTAATCTTGCATAATTGCTCCAATAAATGTAGGGAATTTTAAAGAAAATTTATTGCAACTTCGTCGGAACAAATCACCAATCAACAACTCAAATTTATCACAATTTTTTACCTGACGAGATTTTGAAGTTAAATGAAAAAATAAAATGATAAAGTTAAAAATTGTAGTTCTAAAGCTTCAAAAAAGTTGATTGAATTTGTTCATTCTATCTGTTTTATTCAAATTATAAATTGATGAAAATTCATTGAAAATCGTCTTTGAGAAGTTGCAAAACTAATGAAGAAAAATGAAGAAGTAAACCAAAAGTCAAAAATCAATTTTTTTGACTAGTGATAAAAAAGAAAATCGAAGAACAACGCAAATGAAGTTCTTTTTTATAATCATAATCTACGAATGTGAGACTTTATGTATTAAGAATAAATGTGTTCTAATTGTAAAATGCAGAATGGTGTTTGAACTTTCATTTTCTCCCTGCATAAGCAGACAAATCCATGCATGACGAAACCCCCAAAACTTGTGTATTACCATACAAATATGAAACAGTGTGTAACAGTATTTTCTTTCAGTTGATTATCATTGAGTTCAATTTATTTAACTATCCGAAAAGTTTTTCTAACCAATGAAACTGAAAACGAAGAATTGACCACATAAACTTTGACTGGTCAAATGCACAACCCTATGAAAACAGCTCGACTCATTCTTTTAACTCGCTCATTAATCTTCAACTCGATATTTTCATCACAAAAGCAATTTTTCCAGAGTGTTCAGTGCTAGACTAATTTTTAGTTTGAATTTTTAATAACAATTTTCATAACTTTTGTTTTATCTTTCGTTCAGTTTTGTTTGTGAGCACTGAACACTCTGCATGGGTGAAGGGGTTAAATCATTCATTATCATTATGTTTATTATTATTATAATACAATTTTGCAGAATTATTTTAAAATTTTTATTTTATTCGTCAAAATTTGCGTTTCATGACAATCCAACAAAAGTAGTCAAGGATACGGAGCCGGAGCGAATATGTATAGTGGACAGCAAGGTCAGCCGGCACAATCAGTAGGTTATGGCCAGGGTTACGGAGCACAGCAGGGTTTCGCGCCAGCCTATCAAGGCTATGAAAACTACCAACAGCCGTCAGATTACCCACAATCTACGGTATGTTGGAACTGAATCAAACAAGCTACTTCACTTAAAAAACAATTAAGTCGATAATTTTACCGAGAGCTTACCGGGGAAGATCGGTTTTTTGTTTTGCCTCAAAATCTGAGCCCCTGGCTGGGTTCAGTGCTGGTATTTTAATTCAAACAAACGAACCAGTTTTCTTGGTTTGGTTAAGTTTAAGTTTACCGGTTAATTTTTTGTACAGAAGCTATTGAAAATAAATAATAATATAAGGCAGATTTTATACGCAAGTCTTTTCGGACTGGTTTCGCAGTATTTGATGTTTAGTTCATTGTTGGGTTCGTTTTGAATTAAAGATGACTTTGCAATTTATGAATTATTACTTCAAAATGATTATAATAAATTTCAAGGATGTATGTAAAATGACCATAATTTTTATACCCCAATCCTGTACTTAGTAAGGAAATTGTCAATTTTAGTGACTAAGAAAATGAAAAGTTTTAATGAAAGAGAACTTCGCTTTTTTGTTACAAGCTCGATTTATTGAAGAAATAAATTTACCGAGATGTTTTGTACCTTATAAAAGTTGTTAGCACGTTTTAAACCCTATTCATAGATATCACAAAAGGAACAAAATGCAAAATAAATTTTTTTGGTAGGTAGTAGCTCTACGAAATCGACAATATTACGATGATGTTATTCCCTGCAATTAAAAAAATTATCGAATCATGATTTTGAGTGTAATTCTTAAAAATGTCCTATATTATTATTTACAAAAGGAAAATATAACTGCTCAAGAAACCAAAAAAAAAAAAAAAAAAAATACTCAACCGATCTTCCCTAAAGGACAATTTTTCCCACCCTCGAAATTCAATCTCAGTGAATCCCTTTCTTTCATTTTTTTAAGTTTATAAATTTCATTCCAAAAGAAATTTTTTTTATCAAAATTTTAATCCTTTTGGTATTTTGTTTATTGGCGATTTAATTCTCTTTTGTTTTTGTCTTTTATTTTTGACTCCCAAATACACGAAATCCTTCTACTGGCCTCCACTGCTTTGTTTGGTGAGTTCATTTAAAAACGAGTCTCATTTTCAGTTTCATTCAAAAAATACAAACTGTCCAAGTCAATCACTTCATTTTTTTCTTAACAGAATAATCGATTTTTTTACTAACTTCTAACAAAAACATCTTCACAAAAAATAACAAAAACATTCCATCCAATTTTCATTCATGAATCTCAAGATTCATTTCTAATCGTTGCTAACTCAGTTTATTATACTGGAGTGGAGTTACTAAATGAGTATTATTTTTGTAGGAATATCCAGCAGTTGCCCCTGATGCACGGTATGGTGGTGCCCCCCCTGCAGTAGCAACTGGTGGTTTTGGCACTGATCCGTATGGTTATGGCAAAGCAGCAGGTACTAAATATATATTGAAAATCAAAAATCTAAGAACAAAATTTTAAATGAGAGAATTGGAAGTTTTATTCTAAAATGAATTTTTGTTCATTTCAGACTATGCAACACAAAACCAATACGGAAAACAGGACTATGGTATGTACCAATGAATATCCTAAACTACATAATTAGAACATTAAAAGAAATCTCCTGAAGCGAATCAAGTGACAAACTCCATTTTAGCCTACGAACACAATGAGAACATCATTGAACAACATTGAAATAACAAAATTCAAAAACTGAATCCTTGATTTTATAATGATAAAAATATTTTTAAGATATTCATAACGTTAGATTATAAAACGTTTGTTTTATAACGAAGGAAATACACTGCATCTTGTTTGTATACTTGTACGATAATCATTTTTATATCAAACAAAAAAGAAATGAAAACAAAAAAAAACAATACAAAATATTATCTGAAAGTACGAGATCAGAACGTAGAGCAGCTGAGAGCGTTTTTTTCTTAAATCAACAAATTTACAGGGTGTAAAACACTATTTTGTTCTTGTTTTATTTATGGTAATTTTATTCAGCCTCGCTGGTACAAAATGGTATTGATATCATGTAAATATTATTAACTCGAATGTTTAGTTCGACAGAGTTTACACCTTGTAAATGTGAGTGAGAATGATTTGGAATTAACGAGACTATGTATAATAATAAAACAACCGTTAAACAAACTTCTTCATGACAGTATCATAATAATGAGAAACATAATAACGGATAATGAATAGGAGTTAGAATTTTGCCACCATTGGTCATACATCGTACACAATCGTCAGAGAACAAATGAAAAATGACTCGACACTCGCATGCAAAGAACGAGATTTTTATACGTAAAAAGTAATATAAAAAGAACAAAAAATGAAACCAAATCTGAAGCGAAATGAAACGAAAAGCGTTTATAAAGTGGAGACAATGATTAGTTCTCGTCAAAGATCAGCGACCTGATGCAATCGTTACGCATAACCATGACTAAAGGACGATAGTTTTTTTTTTTTTTTTTTTTTTCATCACATTTTTCATATTCCGAAAAGGCGAATCCTAAAAACTAAAATTGCGTTCGTATCCTGCACACAGACCGTCTGTACAGTTTTTAGTTTTTTATTTTTAACTTTTTTTCTCTGTTCATGTACAAGTTTAGACATTATTGTATAGAATGTTGTTTTTTCGTATCAATTTGTCGACTGGTTATGATTCAGAATCAACTAACAATTTTGTCAATGAAAAAATAAACAGGATTTGTTTGCAATGTCCAAACAAAAGAATATGTAATGGAAAACTGGATCAAGTCAAGTTCGGCAAATTGACATTAGTTTCAGAAAATTTATTGAGGACTGGCACATGTAAAACCACCATAAATATATGCATTATATTTGCATAAACAAAATATATTGTGCGCTATCAATATATTAATTATAATCAACTCTTTACCAATTATACAAGTATGTTAACACTTTTTAAAACAGAAATAACAAACTTGGCAAGATGAATTTTATTGATTGCGAGTTTTAAAATACGTTTGCCCAAAAATTGTTATAAGTGTTATTTAAACTAGAGCTAGTGATAATAGACTTGTAAGCGTAAGAAAAAACTGAAAAAACAAAGTTCCGAAGAAATCAGAAACAAGAGATGAGCGAAAATAAAATAAATGTAAACAAAAAAGTAAAAAAAAAACAGAAATACCATCAAACATCGCAGTACGTTTCTCTTGATTATTCTCCTTTGAACGTTTTTATGAAAAATGAAGACGCTGAAAACAACTAAATGCGCTCAAAACCTTAAAAGGTGGAGCAAAAATGAAAGTAGGTATGATAAGTATTTGGTCCAACTCATTTATCTTTCTTGTGCAATATCTTTTTTTTTAACTTTTTTTCTTCATAATACCTATTTGATAGTAGTCCAATTTGTTCAGCCCTTTAGCTTTCAACTTGTTTTGTGCTCAAAGGTTTGGAAAATTCGTGTTGAATAAGCGTAAGGGTACACATTTGAATGGCTGCACATTTTTGGAAATAAATTTTTTTTTTTTTCATTATTGGTTTTGCAATTTTTGTACATTTTTTCAAGTTTTTGTATGATAAAATATTTATCAACAATTTAAGCGCGCTTATTCAACTCATTGTGTTTAGAAAGTTACTGTATTTCATATGTACATTTTTGGTATCATGTGGTAGGACATTTTATTAATCTTATATCACTTTGTGTCTTTTTGTATCAAATTTTTTTCCGCCCAGTTTGCTCCAAAATTAGTCAATGAATTTTAAAATTTAATATTTTTATGATTCTAAAATTTTTTGAAAGAACATGAAAGTTTGAATACAATTTTATTTTCTTCAATTTATATGCTAATCAATGAATTTGTTTGAATTTGAATATGATGTTGTTTTTTTGAAAATTGGAGAGAAAAAATCATAAAAATATTTTGTTTTGAAGATACACTGACTTGGATGATAACAAAAAAATGACATTTGGACTATTAATTTAGCCAGTAAAGTGTAAGAGTATGTCTTGATAAAAGAATGGTTGTCTAATTCATCAATCACAGATTAAGACTATTCAGTTTATTTCACAGGCAATGCGACAACCTGACTTACTCAGATTTGAGATTGAACAAGAAAGAGAAAAAGAAATTTCTCTGTAACCAGCCTGGGAGATTCCGAACACGATAAACCGTAATCGAAAAGACTACAAAATGCATGCAAATCTTTGATTATTAATTTTCCTTTTTTTAAATCAAAATAAATTACATGCAAATTTTTTCACGTTTTTTGAAACCGAAAAATACACCGACATCGTGATCTCAGAATGTGAAAACATGCAAATTTCACATCACAAGGCAACATTTTGCAACGAACTCAGGAGACGAAAAAGGAGAAAAGAAAACTCACAATAAATGAAAAGTGTACAAGTTATCAACGAAAGTTACAGTTTTTAATTTACTGTTAACAAAGTTGCACATCTCATTTGCAATTGCTTTTTTTATGTCAAATTTATTATTTTGGTCTCCTAAGAAGAATAAGTTTTAAAGTCAGTCTGTGAAAGTTTAGTAAAAAACCATACAAAAATCGATGCAAAAGTCAACAAATTGAAAGAAACAACAACGAAGAAAATAACGAAAGTTGAAAATAAAAACATAATCAATGGAGAAACATACGAAAAATTGATGTTTGACAAAATAGTGTCGCTAATGGCACGAATAAAAAAAAACTCTCATTATCATACGTTCGAGCAAGCCTCGTTGCAAATTTTCAGGTGAGTAATCAAAAACAAACAATATCTATCGTTCTTTTTTGTAAAACGAACGGTCGAAAAGCACAATTATTAACTTAGTAAAACCCGATAGAATACTAAAAGCAAAAAATGTCACAAAATAGACCTATATTTCTAAATCACAACGAAACTTAAGATGAAAAAAAAACTAAACAAAAAAATCGTTATCAAAATTCAAGTTAGCTGATTTCGTGCCATTTGAATTTGGTTTTCAAATGAGTGAACGTACAACATTTAATTTGCCTCGAAAGAAAGCAATGATTCACAAAGCTCCACTTTAGGTCAGGCAAAGTGTCTTGACGAAAAATAATAATCAAAAAGATAAAAATAAGACTCAAAAAAACAGAACAAGGGAAGGTAGGCCGCAAAAAGATAAGTTATAGCAAGGTGAATAAACAAGGCAAATTGAATTTTTCACACGAGAGCAATTTATTATTACAAAATCGCGTTTAGGATCAGGATAATTTGATTGAATTATTATAAACTTGTTTGTGAATCTATGCAATGTTGTATTGATGAATGATTTTTCTTTAGGCTGAAGAAAAGGATGCAATTAAACGGTTCGGCTTACGAACATTGGCTGCCACATGACTGGCTGTTCAACAACGCGTGGTCGTTCCCGTTGCTCCACTGAACTGCCTCTGATTTACGTCACTGCCTCAGACTCATTCTAGTCACTAACTTTTGTTATTGAAAAGAAAAGGTATTCTTGTTTTTTATTAAACAAAATAAAAATTTATTTTTCTATACAATTTGCGTTCATCATTTACGCCCCATCGAATTGATCAAAGAGTTAAGTTGTTTGCACAAGTATCAATTTTATTTTTACAAAACTATAATAACATCCATTTTAAATGCAACTTATAATACAACGCCGATTCTATTTGGCATAAAACAATCACAATTTACATTACAATTGTAAATTGTTAATGACTTCTTACGATTCTTAAAATTATCATCGCGTCGTTATCAGTAATTGTTATTTACAAAATTCGATCATCACATAGTTTTTTGTTTCAAAGTAATACAAAAAAAACATCAAACTTTTTAAAATCGTCTCTTCAGGTCCGTTGACAACAGGACGAACTGCACGTAACTGTAACCTTCGCGCAAGTTTATTAATCTGCAAAATCGTTAAAATATTATTAAAAATTTTTCTCTTTTACAAAGAATATATTCATATATTCATGAATAAACTTGAATAAAAATAGAATACCTGTCAAGTTCCTGTTGCTGAAGATAAATTCGATCACCTTTGTTTAGAGTTAAAACTACACTGGTGTAGCAAGAGACTTCACGATCGGAGTAGGCTGACACAGCAGCGCATTTGACGAGCTGTTGCGAGGCAGACGCGCCTTCTGCATTGAGCAAAATCCAATACGAATGGTGTGTGGACTCTCCGAAGTAATAAATCTGTATAGAAAAAATGTTCATAATTGATTGAACAACATCAATCAAAATTCTTTCAATTTTTCGGTTATTACTTGTGCAGAGATCATGTACAGTCCGTCCACTGTGACTTCGATGGCGTTTCGGCCGTCGACTAGATGAAACTTATTGAAACTGTATTTTGACTCGTTTTTGTAACTTCGCACCCACGGTCCAATGTGAGCTGAAATTCAAATCCTCATTTTACACAAAAATACAATTTTTCAATTCATTTTTTATAATCTTCCAAATCTACTTTTCTTTGAAAAAAAAAAGTTTTTTCGGATGATACTAACTACCTGAGTCTATCACATGTTGTTCAGGCACAGCACCCAAAAACGTTGCAGTCAAAGGACCTGAAACGAAAAGAGAAACAAAAATGAATTAAAATCGTTGATTTTGTAAACTTCAAGCAATTTGTTAAACATATACCCAATCGCCCGCGACTGCGTTTGGGACGGCGTTTTTTCTTTTTGGTCCTTTTTTTACCTCTTCCCTCGTCCCTTCTCATTCTAGCACTTCGATAATTGTCTATCTGGCCTCCCTTATTATTAGGTTCTAGTTGTGCAACTGACGAGTTACGTTTCAAGGCTGGAGGACTGACCGATCTTCGGGTACGGCTGGGCTCCTCGTAATCCTCCCCACTGTCCGAATACTCGACCGGAGATTGTGACCCGTCCAAATCCTCAAATTCTGCAGATAAAGAGCTTTCTTTCAAACAGTTGACAATTTTGCTTAAAGTTTCGGAGTGTTGTTGAATCTGATTTGACATTTCGACGCAATCACACTTGGCGCTCTGATTCTTTTCAATTGTTCGAAACAAATTTGTTAGTTGGGAATTCAGTCTGTTGTGTCTCCACTGTAGGGATTTGTAATTTTGGCTCATGTCGTATACCTGAAAACATAACAAGAATTAAGTTAATAAAGAGATGAATTAAATGGAACGCAGTTAATTTTTTTATCGCAACGCAAAATGTAATTAAAAACTGGTCACATATTGAAAACAAGATTCCTAGCGATGTTAATCGAGGACCTTTGACGAAAGCATCTAATTGTTTTATTTACATTTGTTTCGCAGTTGGAGCAGTTTTCTTGAAGAATATTTTTATTTGGTCACGTTTCATGGATCAGTTACGGAATTTCGTCACTGACCACTACTGTTTGTAGTAGAATTTGAAAACGTTTTTTTTTTCATTTATAAATATCGGTCATAATCCGGTGCTCTTGAGTGATTTCATGGTGCAAACATTTATCACTCAAGTGCACCAGATTCTAAGCAAAAATTTAAACGCATTTTTGTCTAAATTTATTTTGGTAAAACATGACTTTTTTGCTGTCTTCAAAAAAAGTATACGAAATTTTTTATTTGGACTGTTCAAAACTTTGAAAATGTTATACTAAACTTCATTTAATAAACAATTCTTTTGTTTAAAGAAATGATCAAAAATTGTATTTCATAATTTTCAAAGTTGCAAATGAATGATTATCTAATACGTTATTGTGAGGGTTCCTTTTTAAGTTTTGTTTCATTCAAGATTTTCATTTCAAAAAACGTTTTTAGAAGGCAGAAAAAAATGAAAATGAAAATTGTGATTTACCTTTAGTCGCATGTTGTGAACTTCGTTTTTGATTTGCCACAAAACGAACGATAGAACGAAGAAAGAAAGCAAGACGGTGATCCAACGTAGCTGGCGCAAGAATTTGGAGCCGGCTGAACTCGGGACGTTAACATTCATGTCAACGTTCCATTCGATAAATTTTGTAAAGTCCGAGGACGGGTTGTCCATTCGAATAAGGTCCTTCCTGTAACTATCTATCGTTGCCATTTTTTTCTCGAATTCCGCGGCCCAATTTTGCCTACTTTCACTGAGCCTCTGCCTTTGCTACCCTGCAAAACAGTCAACGCTCTTAACTCTCGTACTCGTAAACTCGCCACTCCTAATACACAATTCATTCAGAACGCGATTGTATAACGATTCTTTATCGCACAGATAAATTCTCCATGGGATATTGTTTCACAAATCCAAACAATAAAATACCTTACCACTTTTATTTTCAATCAAAACATAAATATGAACAAACGTGATTCATTAACTCTTCATATAAACTTTCGATGAACGATATTTTAAAAATTTTAATAAACAAACATGTTTAATTTTTTTTATTAACAGAAATTTTTCACTAAAAATATATAAAATTGTTTACCGGTATAAAAAATGAAAATCCATCCAACCGTCAGCGAGACAAAAGAACAATGAAAGTAAAGAAGTGTTAAAAGTTTGTTTCCCTTTTTTTTAAACCGAGAAAACTTGTTTGAGAATTGGCGATAAATTTGGTCTGTGGCCGAGGACCGTCATTTTAGTTTGTCACATAACGGTCGTTCTCTCGGCTTGACACGGGACTTTTGAATCTGACGCTGACTTGACGATACGCGTGCGAATACTAACTCACTAACGCGAACTAATAACAACGGAACGTGCACTTCGTTACACGTAAGTTTAGAGCCACAAATGGGAAGTGCGAAGGTGCCGTGTCTTGTTTCATTTTTCTCCAAACACAGAATTACAATCATTGCAAAATTATTATCATTCTTTTACCTCAACTTTTTTTTATAATTTCATATTTTTTTATTCACACATTTCCTTATTACAATTTTTTCTTTATCCAATTTCCTTCAATTTCTTTATTGAAAACGTAAAAGAATTACAAAAAAAAAAATAAAAAATCTTCTATTTGCAATTAAAAGTTGTCCTTGAAAAAGAGAAGAAAAATTTGTTGCCCTTCAAAAAGTAATAATGAACAAGTTATAATTGAACGGAATTAATAATTAACGCGCGAGTAAAAGTTCATAACAATTTGTTTAAAAGACAATGAATTTTGAATGATCGTTCTCGGTTCCAGGTAAACTCTGAAAGTGACTTTAATAGCCGTAGTAATAGTAATGGTAGTAATAGTAATAGTAATAGTACGGATTGTCATTGTTAATAGAAGAAAAGCGGGATAAAGGAATTCTTGTTATTCGCTCGATTCAAACGGAAAATCTTTCCCGAGAATCGATCTAAGAGGAGAGGACGCAGTGAAAGGGGAGAAGTAGAAGACGAGGGATGGATCTTGTATTGAAAATGGTCAAACTTCAGAAACATTTAAAATTCATCCAAGCGTTTTAAATCTTCGATTTTCAAGTTGCTCCGAAATTTTTGCCATTCAAAATATCAATTTTGAAGACAAATGATTTTATATTCTGTAACGAAATCAAATTTACATTAAAAAAATAATCTGTTCAAAATAAATAATTCATTTTAATATGAAATTCTGTTTTGACTTCATTCTTTATTTATTGCTCCAACAAAATTTACTCAACCTTTTATGGAATCTAAACAAACAAAAAATTTATTTGCAAAAGTAACTGTAAGATTTGAAAAATAGTTTGAAATTTTAATTTAATTTTTAATGTTTGCTCCAACTTGCTCCAAAAAATTTATTATTCAAACTATTTCTTCACAACAAACAAAATCTATTATGCAAAAAAATAATTTCACATTCAAAAAATGGTTTTTTAATTTAAAAAAAGATTTTATTTGAATTGTAATTTTTTATTATTGGTTAAAATTTTAGAAGGAGTAAAGGTAGGATAAGAGTACACAAGTGGTGTCGGAAAAAACAAAAAGTGTAGGAGCGTTTTGTGAGTGGAAGTGCACCTGTTTTTGTGCTGTCTGAAGCATATGGAGAGGAGCAGCAAAGTTTTCTTCATTGTGTTAAACAGCACTTGACAAAGCAAAAGGGGAAAAATGTGTATGTAAGATGTATTCTTACCGGTAGTATCGAACATATCTGCAGGCTCTCAGAGGCCGGGATGAGCTCGCATCGCGGACCACTTGACCAGTTCGATTATTGGTGTCTTGGAGCTTAAAGGAAAAGGCTCGCTGCGGCGATGCTCACGTTGTCGAGACACATCTTTTGTGTTTACTATGCGCGGCCCGAGATGCCAGACGCCGCAGACTCTTCCGCGATCCGCATCTCACGCACACCTCACACACTTCTTTACGTTGCTCTCCTCCTACTACCAACCGTTCCCCCCAAAATCCCTAGAGATCTCTCGTTTTTTTATCGATCTAGATTTATCATTTGATACCATTTTTTTTTTATCAATAAAACAATCAAGTACAAAAATGAAAAATTCAGTCACAACTTTTTTCAACGTTTCGTAATTTTTCTAATCACCAAAGTCAAATTTAACTTTGTCAAATTTCAAGTTTAGCAATAGATTTGTTGAACTTAATTGGAAGGATGATTGTTTTCCTTATCAACAAAATTGAAATTTCAACGACAAAAAATTTTTAAACGTGTTTTAATTTTTCTTATCGATCAAGTCGAGTTTAACTTAGTTAACAAATTTCAATGGCAAAAGATTTGTTTAACTTAGTTAGATTGATAATTTAATAACTGGGTTTATTTTTGGGAAAAAAGGATGGATTTGAAGAGATAATTTGCACTTGAAGTTTTATTGGCTGGGGTCTTTGATTTATTTTTGTTATTGAAAGCGAGATAAATTAAGAGCCGAAGTCTGGGTGTGCGTTCAGTTCAAGCATAACGAAGCATAAAGGTTGATTGAAATTAATCACGAGGAGTACCGAAATAGCGGGCGTTACTTTTACACCCTGCGAGATATTCGGGACTGGAATATATTGAGAACTCGTTTTCAAGGCTACTCCTGATGGGCAATAGCGTAAAATGCGAACCGAAAAAAGAGGAAACCCTCGCGGCTAAAATGGGTCCTCGCAAGCCTCCGAACTATTTTCAACTAATCATCTGTCCCGTTCATCTGCGAATTTTTCGGCAAGTGAAAGAGGTCAATCGATGAAAGCTGGCTCACAATTCCTTTTTATCCGTTTCACCTGAGATGTAAGATTTTTGACAATTTTTAGAAATTTGATTTTTTTTCTTTGGTTTCTGGTTTGTAAAAAAATCTATTTTTTATACATTTTTTCATCCTTGACAAAAAGCTGAAGAAACGATGAGAATGTCATCGCATGGGACGTTGCATGACTCTTAATAACAGTTATTTCATTCGCCTTTACGTCTCTGATAAAGCCGAAGTTTTTAGTATGACCACAGTGCATCCGTAATTATGCTCTTCTCGATTACTTTTTCCCTTGTCTCGCCTCTTTACTGCATTCTTACCTTATGAATCAACACTCGAGGTATTTTCCGTGCCATCTTCTTCATACTTCCAACCTGTTCAAACTGTTGCACAATTTTTTTATCATTTTATTATGAAGACATTTCTCATTGTAAATAAAAAAAAACTTCTAAAAATAAAACACAACAAACCCTACTGTTTGCTGTTATAAAACAATATTTCTAAACAATTTTTTTGCAATAAAATTTGGAATTTGTTGGGAATTTGATATAAGTATCTAAAAGTTAGGAAAGTCAGAAAAGTAGATGAAAATGTGTGATTCTGGATGTACTGAAAACTGTATCCTTTTTTTTCAATTTCATTTTTTCCTGTAAGACTTGCACTGCGACATGGATAACTATAATCCTGTTTTTCAAGTTCCATAAATAGACGAAGTGAGAAGGTACAGCAATCAGTCGAGAAAAGCCAAGTGAACACGTCTCGTTAGTAGTTCGGGATGAACTTTTGCAATGACGTCACCGCGAATGTTTTGTGATTTTGTGAAAATGAAGCTCAAAAATTCTTGACTTAATTTAAACACATCTTTTGAACTTCAAAACACCGATAAGATTCGTTAAGTCACATCCGGTTTGTAGAAATTATTTTTTTTATTTCCTCCCCCCCCCCTCCCGCAAACATGACCAAATGTTTGGGAAATTATTGTTCAGTGACGAATATAATAATACCAGAGTTTGGATGGATTGGATTTCGCTCTTCTTTGTTCTATATTACTCATCGCTGCGGGACAGTTTTCAAACACCACATTATTTATCAATGACACATTTTCGAACAGATGATCCTGCACTTTTTGTAGCTTTATTTTAATCCCCGATTCACCGAACTTTATTTTTAATACGGGAATCAACAAAGTTGAATCAGAGTTCAACTCTACCAAATCAAAATATTATGCAACTTTTACTCTGTTGTTTTAAATTTAAAAAAATATTAAAAATAAATTAACTGGTCTTGTTAAAAATAAAATTCTGATAAGCTGGATGGAATTCTGATAAGCGATTTAAAAAAAATTGAATTCACATGAAAAAAGAAGAAAAAATCGAGTGAAGTGAAGAAAAACTGATTGAGACCAATTTGGAATGATTAAAAGTAAACAATCGCGTCAATAAACGTAACTAGACAATGCCAAGTGAACGTATCTAACCAGTGGCGCCGTATCAAAAGATTATTCAATGTACACACGCGAAGTGGAGCTCATCCTCCGGCAGTTTGCTCCAATCTCTCAAGAGTGTTGCTTCTCGCGAGAGGACGCCTTCGTTTATTTATCTATCAAGTGACCGCAAAAAACGATCAATCTTATCTTCCTCAATAAACAATCCGCAGTTTTTAATCAAACTCATCGATTCAATTGAACAATAAAAAAATTATAAAAAATAATTCAACTTAATCACTCTCATTTAATCGTAAAAAAGTTTTTTGACAAGTTTTTAAACAATTGAAAAATCCCAGTGAGAACAAATTCGAGTGCAACTTGAGTTTTTTGGGGTTTTCCGGTGATGCGGGAGGGAAAATCTGTTGGAGTAACATCTGAGCCTTGAATTTAATAAGCTATCTGTCGTCGATCCGTTGATAATGCACGTGAAAGTGGGAACAGAAACGTGAGTGCGACGTTTCGAGGACCCCGCAGAAGGTCCTTTTGCGATTTGTCTGGTTTAGAAACATCGCTTCATCGGGCATTCAGATCTCTTTTCAGCAAGCAAAAAACTGGTTTGCACCAGGTAATCATTCAATTACAAAACTTTTGCACTCAATAATTTCCACAATTGAAAATTTCATTTTACGAAAATTTAGTTTTGAAGAAAAAAAAGTTCAGTTTTTCATCACACGAAAAGTAAAGAGAAAGAAGAAATAAAAATGTTAGACGCAACTATATCGTCAATCAGAGATAATTTCAACGATAAATTTATATACTAAGTCAACATCGAGTGATTGATATCATTCACGAGGATGTTAAATCTGTGTGAAAAAAGTAGGAATTTCTTACTAAAACGTATGTTATCGTTGTTGTAAAATGTTCAAATTCTGAAAACAAAATTTGTCTTGATATCGTTATCAGTTATTAGATGCATCTGTAAATCCAAATCGCAAAGTTTTTAATTTCTACTTTTCTCAAACTGAAAATTGTTTACAAACATTATTTCAAAGTAGTTTGTTATGTTCCCAAATTCTGTTTGGTTTCAAACAAAAAAATAATTAATAGTTTGAATAATCTAACCGAAAATCTCTACTCCAGTCGCAATATCTTAATATAGTTTGAAACGACAATCAGCAAGATATCTACTTGCTGATTGCACTTTTAGAAATTGAGATAAGACATTTTTACAACACGTATACAAGACCCGTGTCATTCAGACTGATAAATCTATAAAAAAAACTTAAAAACAGATGCGACAATGACAACGATGACAGAGGACAACAAAAGCTCGTTGATGCGACAGAAGCTGCGTGGAAAAAAGGTGGAACCCGATGAGAACCGTGCGTTCATCAATATCTCGCGTGAAAATTTAAGTATCTCCAATTCCGACATCGAGCAGGGATTTAATAAGAGTCGGTTCAGGATCAATCGAGCGACGCTTTTTAGCTTGTTAGCGTTGCTCGTTGCAACGATCTGCGTGGCGATTGAAATTTGCAAATTTCAGCAAGTACTTGATAATGCTAGGGATATTCGCATTTTGAGGCGAGATGTCGATACGTTGAAGCACCGATTTTTAGAGGAGGATTTGTTGGATGAACTCAAAGCTTTTGAGCAACAGGTAAACTTCAATTTGATCACGTACCGATTTTCATATTGAAAAAATTGAAAAATTGAATTAAAAATTAAAAATAATTTGTTTAAAGAAAAATGTTAACAAATTTTATCAATGAAACGAAAAATTGGAATTGTTTTTCCGTGGATCTGGAAGGAAGATATGACATTTTCTAATCGTCCAACGCAAAACCTAATTGAACGAACGAAATTACTAACTGTTTTAACTATTTCTGTGAACTCGTTGTAACTCGTAAATGCAATTGAAATAAATTTCTACGTCAAAGTTGAAGTCGAGTTGATCAAATTATAAGTAGGTTTCTCGGTTTAATGGAATTTCATATCATTTTTTTTTCACTTTATAATTTTCAATAACAAAAAAAGTGAAAACTAATATAATAAACCGATTTCACAAATGAAATTCGATAAATTGAAATAAAAATGTTTCAGCTTTATTCAGAAGACGGTAAGGAAAATCCAAACTTGGATCAAGACGATGACGATGACTACTCAAATTACGATGATTACTCAGATGAGTATTCAAGTGGCTCAGGAAACGGACAGCAGAATCGTCCGAATTTTCCTCCAGGCTCGGACAAAGACCTGAAAGAAACCATGAAAGCACTTTATGAAGCAGAAGCAAAACGTGGAGATGAGTTTGTGAAAAAAGTTCGCGAAAGTCGTAAAAATATTGAGCGGGAACGACTTCTTAAGGAGACGCACGATCATTACATGAGGCGGTTGGAAAATGAGACTCATACGACGAAGAAACGGTCCTTGGAGGAGGATGATGAACGTGTCATATTAACTTCACATCTGTACAATCAAACTGAGAACGATGGTGGATTTAGGTATTTTGACAAAAAATTAGAAACAATTTTAATTTTTTAATTTTTAACAATTTTAAAAAAACTTTTAAATAATTAATTCAATTATTTTTTCACAGACAAGGAGAAGAAGTGAAAGAAAAACATCACCATAAGAAATTTTTACCACCGGTCCGGGAACCACACACTTATCTGTCATCGTTGCTAGACGCGATGAAAACCGAAAATAAGGAAGGATTCCAGACAGACGACACTTTTGTTACTGAAAAAACAAACGACCGAAGAAAAATTACAAACAGAAAGAAAAAAACACAGGTAGTAACCCTTTTTCATCGAAATAATTCTTTTTATGTTTTTGGTTTGTAACGATTTTTTTATGGTTTTTAGAATAATGATTTAAGTTTGAGACTGCAACGACGAGAGATGTCAACACCTCGTCATTTGCGTTCTCCAAAACAAGTATTTGCCGTGCACTACGAAGCGGACAGTACTTTATTTTCTAACGAAGACGAGCATACAGGAAATGGACGAGCTAAACATAATGCCGGAGTTTTTAAGGCCTGGCGACCAAGCAGCTGGGTTCAAGAGTTTAATACAAACAATCATTTTACACTCAATGATGGTAGAGTGACAGTCCACGAGCCTGGTTTATACTTGGCATACGCACAGATACATTATTTAGATGAACATGACGAGAACGGATTCCATATGTTGGTCAATGGACGACCAATTTTTCAATGCATGGTAAATCCTTATTTGTATTATTTATTTTCCTAACTTCTCTTAAAAATTACACAAAATAATTCTTTTTGCAGCTTTACAGTCCTGGTTATGGTCACAAAAGTCGATCGTGTTTCTCATCCCAAATCACTCTTCTGAAGTCAGGAGACCACATAGTTTTAAGAGACGTCGGATCCGCCAGGTACACTCTTTTCCAAAGGGACAAAAGCTTTTTCGGTCTCGTCAAACTTGCGGATATTCGACAACCCCAGAGAAATCAGCTCCAGTCATCGTCATCGGTTCAGTAAAATGAACCAAGTAACGTTATTTGACACGAATAATTTTATTATTTCTTACCTTACTCAAGAGGCTACAAGTATTATTTTCGAATTAGAACGTACTGTCATCCGACCGCATTTGAGTAATTTAATTTAAGTTGTAAAGTCGAACTAAGATTATTTATAATGAGAAAAATGAAAGTAACGTATCCGCGAGCTTCGTGACAATAATTTTCGTTGAGCACTAGTCTGCCATGAACAAACGACTATGTTTAGTGATCTCAAATTGAACGAAGTGAATCATTTTGTAAATATTTTTTATAGTTCATTAAACAATGTAATGATAAAATGTTGACTTTCATTATACATTTTGTTCTTCTCTTTCGCAGTCCAGATAAAGTCGAGCTTTTCTGCTGTTTATCGGCAAAATTTCTCCAGGATAGTTCATCAGATCGATGATGTAATTCGCTCGTAACAGTTTTTTAGGCAGTAATTTCATAGTCTTTTCTTCATCATCATGAAGCTAATAAAGGAAAAAAAAGTATTGGAAAATTCAAGGAAAAAACTTGGAAAAGACCTTAGTTTGGAGTGATTGAAGTGTCAAGTTGATTTTTACCTGCGGGACAGAAATTTCAATCCAAGCCTTGCAATACTGGTCACGAACAAGTGCCGCAGGGAGCAAAACTCGATCAGCCAATACTTTGTAGAGCAAAGCCCGTTCAAAATGCGACCCGATTTTGATTTTCCCAAGTGGAATGACGTTTCTTTTGATATGCTCTTTGATTATTTTTAAGTGTTTGTTTGTGCAATGGTTAATGCACTCGTCAGGTTGAACGTCCAGGGACATCTGACGGATCACAAATTCTGCGATGATTTTAGCCCTTGTTAAGATTTTACTAATGTCTATCAGTTCACAAGATCTAAGTGAATCGTCAACTCTGAAAATTGTAAATTTTGAAATGTTGTTAGTTTTTAGTGAGGTATTAGAACGTTTTTTTCTTTTGCCACCAAAAAGGTTTTACATGTTTTGTTCTGTCTCTGATTCTGAAATAAGACCCTTGATTGTGTTAACGTATCTGCATAAATCAGGATCGGCTTCCATGTGGCCGTATTTGAGCTCCAATAGGGATTCGAGTTCTTCTGTGGTTAAATTGATACCTTTTGTAAGACTTTCTCTTCTTAGAGCATTCCGGGCATCTGCGCAATATTCAATTTACATAAGTAGAAATAACGCTTTTAAATATTTGCATTTAAAAAAAATATCATTTCTTTTACCATCAATTTCATCTGATTCGTAGCCATTGTCGAGACTTTTTCCTGAAAAATTGACAACATAAATGGCCTCTACTGGACACATTTTCATTTTGAAAAATTCTTCCAAGTCTGGAAACCTGATAAAAAACAAAACAAAAATAAGAAGTTTTAGTTGAAAATAAAAAATTAATTTCTATCCAGGTTGGCTTTATTTGATGGAATCTAACGGGCAAGTTGTGCGACGCATCGCATAAAATCCGTTTTCTGTGACATCGTGAAATGTTAGACGACCGCTGTAAGCAAATTTTGAGGGCAAATGTTTGTTGAGTAGCGTTTCAATACAGCTGTCCCAAAGAGGTATAACTCTAGCTGGAGATCTGTTCTGGAGCATACTAAAAAAAGTTTATTTTTTAAATTTTATGTCATTGTAATTTTATAATAAGTTTCTAATTTTTAATTTATTATAAAAATATGTTTCGAAAAACCATACTATATCAAGCATCCACTTTTAAGAAAAGAATCAGCGATGGATTTGTTATCGCAAAGCTGCATGATCAATTTCACAGCTTCATTTTTGACAGGCAAAGGATGAAAATCTCCCTTGATGAGATTTAAAATCCTACCAATCTGCGGTATTATCGAATTGAAAACACCTTCGTCATTTTTTTCTGTTTCCTTGATCAAATTTGAAATCACATTGCAGCACAGCATCTTCAGTTCATCCGCTGAATTTCTTCTAGACTAAAAAAAAGAGAAAAAGTCAATTTTTTTATTTTCTTTTTTTTTTGTTAGAATGTTTCAGTCAACTTACATCAAATGTTGAGCACAACATCTTTATGTATGTATCAGTTGGGAAATCACGCAGTTCATTGTAACGTATCAGAATATCAATGATCTGGACGCAGATGATTTGTATTTCCAGTGGGGCTTCTTCCATCATTTCCGCCATCAGAAGCTTAATCAAACAAATTGACAAAATATTCAAAATACAAAATTCATTTTCATATTGTTCACCTTACAAAAGTTCTTACTTTCAAATCTGCAGCTTTTTCGCAGTTTTTTATATCAAAACTGATCAATTGTTTGACAGCCAACAAAGCTGCTTTTCGTTGATTCCATTCCAACGTACCATCTTGAACGAGTTCTAAAAAAAATTTCAAAAAATTTGTACTCAGTTTTGATAATTAAACTTAAACATTTTTAAACTAAAAAAATGTAAACCTAACAAATACTGGATGGCATTTTTCTCCGTAAAATCATTAGCAGCCAAATGGTAAAGACTCATCTGAGCGATTCCATTGCTAATAGTCACATAATTTCCTCTCTGTTGTTTATCTTGAATCAACGTTAACAGATGATCAACGAACTCACAAAAGTACAATAACTGTAACAAATTTTATTTCTTGAAAGAATAAAAAAATCAGCGTGAAGTATCAATAAATCATGACACGGTCTTAAATCTCGGACTCTCATAAATGTGTAACAAGATTTTTTAGCAGATGGAATTCAAGACCACAAGAGTTATGCAAATTTACTTTGACCCCCTGTCGCGTCTTTGTTAGGCTGACGAGAACATTGAGAGCCGCAGTGTACAGTTTATTGGTATCGGTGTCTTCAATGTACTTCAACAGTTTTTGAACTCCCCCATTAAAAAGAATCAGTTCTGCGGTTTTTTTGTTCTCACTCGATAGTGATATTATGAGAAGGACTTTGTTATGAAGATCTTTCCATTGTTCAATCTAAAAGGAGTTTAAAACAATGATCAACTTAGAAGCAAAAATTAATTCAAAAACAAAAATTACGAAAAAATTAATCAATTTTTTTGTTCAGACATTCATTTTCAATAAGAAAATTAAAATACTTCAAGAAGATGAAAAAGCTGATCGACTCCATCAGTTTTGCGAAACATTTCGTGTATAGTGTCATCGCTAAGTTTTTCTAACAAACATCTAATAACATCCAGAGCCAATTCTTGAATCTCCTTGTAAGGCTCGTTCAAAAGTTCATACAAAATTGTAAACGAAAAATCCTAATGCAAAATATAAAAATGAATACAATTTCAGAATGGTGAAAAATAATATTAATTTTTAAAATTTGAATATGGGTAACAAAACCTTGCAATTTACAACGTCATTTATCATGAATGGATTTTGTAATATATTGTAAATGATCTCGATGGAATTTTTCTTAACATCCGGATCGGTTGATTTCATTAACTCGAATAAATAGTTGATGTCCAGCGTGTCTGCCAATTTGTCGACCCCGAACAGGTCTTTAGTAAGTTCTGCAAGGAGCCGAGTGGAAAATTCTTGCATGAACACATCGGCCTCTTCCGTGATTAATTTGCAAAATCGAGACACGTACAAGTCCGATTCCAATAGATAACTTTTTACATTGAAAATCGTTGCCATCTGGGATAGCAGTTTCATGGTAAATCTAAATTCAAATGAATAAAAAAATTAAATCCTCAATTGGATAGAATTTTTGAATCAAAAACTTGTCTTTCAAAATGAGCGGAAACTTAATGGAAAAATGTGGAAAAGTAACAAAAAATTTTCGAAACTAAAAATTTTTTAAGATATAACAGGTTATAAAAAGGGTTGAAATTCAATTTAAACATTTGTATTCAAAATCTACCGTCGAGTAAAAACATCATCGTGGTCCAAAAGGGGCATAACATTGTCAAAAGTTTGCAGATCAAAAAGAGTTTCCAGATTTTCCGCAGCCTTCTCGCCAAATTTTGACAAAGCAGCAGCGGCGGATAAAAGGATCGACTTTTCGTTGCATTTTAGTAGCAATATTGCCGTATCGGGATCTCTGATTTCCACATGCAAGGAATCGAATTGGTTCGTCCTTGATTGTCCGCGATCTTCACGGTCTTTTCCGGTAGCTACATACTTCTACAAAATCATAAATATTCGAACATCAAAATTAATCGTTCAACTTGTCATTTTGAATTACTTACTTTGCTAAACTCTTCCATTATTAACCGTCTTTGAAGCAATCTAAAAATCCCAAAGTTTTACAAAAATTAATGTTTCCAAAAAATGACAAACTGACGTTCAGATGTTTCAAACATTTCATACACTTTAAAGACGAAACAAAATTAAAACTCTTGAATTTGCGCATTTTTTATCTTTTATTATTTAGATTGAAATCTCACAAGTTTTACATTTGAAAGTAAAATCGTTTTGTTTATACACTGCTGAATTCTACCGTTATTTGAACGAAGTTTGAATATCAATTAAGTTCTGATGAAAAATCTTTCAAAAACGTTGATAGAAAGTTACAAGAACAATTAAAATTTTTTCGTCGTAAATAAACAATGACCATGAAAAAAATTAACGGTAAACAGTGTATAAACATGTGATATTCACATCATATTTTCACAATCTGTGTGAAAAACTGAAAAAAAAAAACATTGAGAACACTGATTTTTGGACGGTAAAAGTTATTCTTGTACAACAATTGGACAAACATTGTTTCGTGAGTGTTTATAGTGTGTGTGTAAATTATTGAATAAATTCTATTTCGTGCATCGTGTAATGTGACAAAGTTGTACTTTTGTCTTGGTTCAAGATTTTAACGCCGAGATCAAAGTTTGCAACGAACTATCATTTGTACTTGTTATAATGGAAAAATACACAAATCAAATAATAACTCGTTGTCGCAGTTAATGCTGTCGGTTACAATTAATACTTCTACTCTATCGTTGTACTCAACCATCGTATAAAATATATCGCACATGAATTAAACCTAGAACTTAAAGTTACAAGCGTTAAAATATTTACATTTCTGGTGTCTTCTTTTAATAAAATACTTTGTTGTTATAAACTGGACGGATTTGACTCGTGAGAAAAACATTGCAATGGCAGTGCAAACGTCTTAACTATCGCAATTTCTCATACGATAAAAACTGTACAAGCTGAATATTAATGTACATACGTCGGACTTGGTTTTTACAAATCCAAAAAACGAAAAAAAACTTTTTGCAAAAAATAAATAATTTTGTTCGTTGTTAAGGCACAACAGTCAATTCCAAAAAAATAATACTTTTCTACAGCAATGGAAGAATTATAAAACATCTTTTTTCAATACAAAAATACAAAATCAATCATACAAAAAACGAAATTTCAAACGTCAAAAAAAGGTACAAAAAATAGGAATGTATAACAATAAAAAATTTGCCTCGAAAAATATAATGGAAAGTCATCTAAACGGCTGTTTGTGGGATGCCTTGTATAATGTGCGTTTTGGTTTTTGGCAAAGACGTGTGACTCGAAGCTTTGCTGATTTTTGAGTTCCCGTTGGGGGAGGTGCTGACAAACCCCTCCGATCGCATGTCTTTGAGCGAAACGTTGGAGTTGCTGCGGAGTGACGGAGTGGAGCTGAACTTTCGGTTTTGCGCGAGCCTGTCGTGGAGTCGAGATTCGTTTTGACGGGTGTGCCTCATCCGAGGAGGCATATCCCGGTACTCGTAGACGTTTTCTTTCGATGCTGGATTTATATTCTCGATTCCCTCGGACGGCTCATCGTCTCGTACCATCAGGATATCTCCGCTATAGTAGTGGTCTGACTCTCTAAAAACAAATTTTTTATTTTAGTAAATCTCCCTCAAATTTTTATCAATATTTTTACTTTTTTAAGTTTTATTAAAAATGTTGAACACATCTTTCGAGTTATGATTTGAATTAGATTTGTGTTTCGCTAAGCTGTGCAAATTAAATTCATGGTATTACCTGCATACTTTTCAGCATCTTTTGCTTGGCTTGCGATTAAAATTTGGAGTTCAGAATTGTTAGTAAGCTTAGTTACAACAGTTGTGAATGTTCTTTTAAGGGGACTATCTAGTGAAAAGGCTAAAATATAATCGATTTTGATGAAATGTTGTGTGCGAATGCGGTTATTGAGTAGAAAACAAAATCATGATTGTTCTTTAGAAGAAATAACATTGAATAATTTTGTTAATAGCATCTGAAAAGCTGCTTTTAAGATTTTCAAAATTGTTCCTTACTACTTTTCAAATTTTCATTTTATTGAAATATAGGACATTTAAATCTATGAAAATTTAGAATAAAAATTGTCAAAAACTTGATTTTAGCCTAAAAATCACTGAATAGTCCCATTAAGAAAAAAATAGTGTAATGGATATTAAAAAGGAGGAACCAAATTTTCAAGTGCACTACCGCATCCCCTGGCTTTACACCTTTGATTCAGTAGTAACAGTAGATGCGGTTTGGTTTACCTTTCCTTACCTTTTGGCGTTACGCCACAGCATGCAGCAAACTGTTGATAGAACGACCAGTAGCAAGCACAGCGCCGAGACCGACCAGAAGGCTATTTGAAGTGGTTGTTTCGGTTCCCACCAATACTGAAAACAATTTGAAAATTTAGACGCTGTCCTTTCTTTTCTTTAAGAAAAACAAGCAAAACGAAAGCGTAACAAAAAAATCATTTGATTAAAAATTACCTCTAAATCTGGCGGATAAGTTGGAACCAAACGTCCAACTACTTTAGGCATGTAATTCGTCCAAAAAGCACTTTCTGTCTGACGATAGTTCATTTTAATTGAACTGTTGTACGTCGTATTTATGTTGAGGTAACGCAGTTCGCCTATCGTTGCCATTTCAAAATGCAAACCCAAAATTTGGGTTGGTGATGGATTTCTGAAACGAGACAAACGTTTTTTCATCAATACAGTTACTTTTTAAAACTGGAAGTATTCTTTTTGTGACGTAAAAAGATGAAATTCAATTTACCCATATTTCGCAAAATTCGAGTAAGCTTTCATGAAAAGGTGACTCATGTTTCTGTCGCTGTCTGTCCACATGTCTCTTTCAAATTTCAGCTGAGGAGGGAAAAATTCTGTAACAGGAAATTTTAATCATTTTAAAACTTAAATGTAAAAAATAGTCTGAGAACGAAAACAAAGATAATAGAAAAATCGTTAAAAACCACTGACCGACATCCATAAACGGTGCTCCAGCTAGCAAATAATGTTCGGTATCATGTGGAACACGCCTCCACTGTGGATAATTGAACGCCTCGATCGTCGTGTTCAAAACGTACAAATAAACTGGCACATTTTGATCAATAAGTAGTTTTGCCATCTTGTCAAATGGTGCGACATAAAGGAAGTCAGATAGAAGCTAAATAGAACCAACGAAACAAATTAGCAACAGTTTCTAAACACAATTTAAAATCACTATCAATCAAAAATTAAACGAAAAATTACATTTATGTACTGGTCGCGAACCAAGGTGATGTTCGATGGATCAGGCCAGTGCGTGTACATGTATTTTACAGCCTCATAAGAACCGTTCAGATTCAAAGTATAATTATAACGCAACACTAATTCCCACACTTTTTGGTCAAACATTGCAGGGGTGAATTCAAAATTTCGTCTTTGTAATGTTTCATTGTGATCTGGAAATTACATTCAAACGTTTAGAAAACCAAAAATTCTTTCAAAAAACAATATCAATTTGTAAAAAAAGATGGAAAAAATATCATACACAAAATAGAAGCAGCTTCCTGAGTAGTGACACCAGCCATATACATCAAATCTCTTCTAAATTTCCCTTGTGTAATAGCCTCTTCAGGTTTTTCTGTAAAGAAATGCCAATCTGCAGCATGCCAATCGTGGTACCAGTTATCAGGTGGGACTCTGAAGTTGGTATCCAACACTGGCGCCCATGGGAAAAATCCCACATGTGGTTGAAATTCAGGATTTCCAAGTTCAGCAAAACTTCGACTGGTTAGACACTGTACCAATTTCCAACTGCTATCTACAGGACAACCTAACATCGATCCGTACACCCTAGACGTGTTTTGTGCTCGGTACTTATCAATAACAAGTGCCCAGTCTGAGACCGCTGAACCTGATTGAGCAATCACTTTTGAAACGAGGTCCCGAGTTCTGGAATAAAATTCAATCGTTTTATTATTTTTTTCTGATTGAAGTAAAACAATAAATTTCGTTTTTTAATTTTAGGTTTAAAAATGGTACCTTGGAGCAACCATTAGAAGTCCAGCGCTAGCAGCACCGGCACCAGGACCAAACAGAGTGATAGAATTAGGATCGCCATTGAAACTTTTAATATTGTCATGAACCCATCTCAAAGCCATTGCCATATCGAGGATTCCATAATTTCCCGGACTGTTTTCATCGCCAGTACTCAAAAATCCTGAAAGAAAATTAATAACAAAAATGATGAATTTTTATTTGAAAGAAGGTTGTTTAAAATAATATAATTTTAAAAATCAGTCAAAGAGTTAGAATATGTGAATTTTTACCCAAGGCGCCAAGACGATAGTTGAACGAAACAACAACGACGTCATAAAATGCTGCCAGCATATGTGCGGGGAATAAATTACTCGCCCCATGAGTGAAATCCCCGCCGTGAATGTACACCATTACAGAGTACAACTTTGCTCGTCCCGCATCCACCTAAAATACATTTAATGGATTGTTCAACAAGCTCTAATACAATCAAGCCAATCAATTAATGAAAAACAAGATTTTAATTTGAAAAACCTTTCAAACTCAAATTAGCATTGAGATTTTTACAGAAAATTTATTTAAATTTGTACTTCAGTTCGAAGATTACAGTTAGAAAAATTGTAATAAAATTTGTACTCAAATTTGTACTTTGATTTTTAGTTTGAATAAAAAATTTATATTTCGGTACATTACATTTGGACTAAACACGTTGAGGTAAAGGCAATCGTCATCAACATTTTTGACTCCGTTATTTTCTCCAGTGTACTTAATCGGTTGAGGACAAGCAGGTCCCCAATCCACAGCCTGTAAAAGTTGCCAGCCACTGAAACAAAAAACCAAATCTTAGTTTAAAAAAAAATATTTTTCTTGCTTTTCCAGTGTTGAAAAATTGATGTAACAGTAAACCATGGACTTTATTGTGTAACAGAATAGAATCATGCAAGTTGAAGAGCGTATAAAATGAAACGAATCAACGCATCTGCGACCGGAAACATGTTAAGTGGTGTGCGTCAGAAATAGAGTTAATTCATGAAAGAAAAACCTGTGCGGTCTTGGTGGCTTGAATCGGCCTTCCTTGCCAGGTGGCATTGCGTATGGAATGCCCAGGAACACGTTCACGGTTCTTGTCACTCTTTCGACTACAGTGCTCCAGGGTCGATGACGAGCGGTCGGGTCATCGTACAAGTTAACTTTGAACCCCTGCACTCGGCCCTTGAAAGTATCCACCGCCACATCGCGGTCCAAATTTTTTGAATCCGTTCGCTCTTTTCCCTGCAGATCTTTTCGCCAATGTCCTAAAACTCCTGGGAGTGGCATGTAATCGCGCTCCTAAAACCATCAATTACAATTAGACATTTTCATTTATTAGACATTTTCTCAATTTGTTATTTACTTTTTTTTTAATTTTATGTTTTTAGGTCAATAAAAAATTGGAGTTGAAAAAGAAACAATCTATCATTGAGATCGTAATTAGTGCTTTTTTGTCATGTAATTATATCATTGGCGTGAGTAATTGGTTAATTACAACATTCCATAAAGTTGTCAACTGAAAATATCGCCCACAAAAGTGTTAATTTCTTCGGTCGAGTTAAATGGTTTATTTATTTAGCGCGTTAGAAAATAACATAGACATATTTTTTCATGATTTGTTGTTTGTAATCATCATTCAGGAAAGGATTCTTCTTACGTAAACCTCTATTGAAACAATTTTCAAATTTTATTAGGTAACAATTTTTCAAAAGAACTTCCCCTTAATTTACATTCGTATAACATTTTTTTATATTTTGCTTTTATTTATTTTTTATCGTTTTGAACTAAGTAGAGTAAATCAATAAATGAAAACTGCAGCTGATCCACTTACGAAAAAAAAGTAAATAGAAAAAAGTGAGAAAAATGTATTGAAATTTGTCCCATAAACTGGATGAATAATTTTTATCACGATTTTGTCCGATAAGATTACACCCAATCAAACGTACAGTCATCTCATTTCTATCAGCATTATCTTCAATTTCGTTCGAGTCACAAACTCGTAATTATAATAACGAAATTCTAATAAGAAAAATAATTACTCCATTTGCATCTCACCAACTGACTTTTTATAATTACCGACTTATGAAATGCGAAACATAATCCAAGATAATACTTGAACAGCAACACTTTTTAATGGTTCAGCACGTAATTACGAAACGGTTGATTCATGATTCATGTCACTTACTCATACTCTCCTAACCATGCACTCGTTGATTAAAAATGAAAAAAAAGAAAAGAGGAAAAAAAAACAGAATCAAGTGCTAAACTTTAAACGATGGGATGAACGGTGGCAGAGCGGGATTCAAAACAATGACACCCATGAAAGTGTGTCACGGATTATGTCAAGCGTGTACACGCCTTCTGCTAATTTTTTACTCCAAACTTGTTTGTCAAGTCAAAGAACAACTTGTATAAACAACAGTGTACAAGCAAACACAGAAAATTATGTAAACAAAATGCACAACTTCTAACTCCAAACTTTTTTAACTCAAAAAAGGGCGGGTCAAAATATAACATTTCAAAAACTTAAACATGTGACTGAAAAAAGTTTTCTTTATTAAACAAATGTTCACAGTCAAAATTGGAACAAAAAAATAAAAAACAAAGACATTTGTTTATCTCTGTTAAGTAGCCCAAAAGAGGGCGGGTTACATCAATAAGAAAGTTTGTAAACAAAATGGTAGTGACTGAAAAAAATGAAAATTGGTAAAAAAATTACATCGTATCGATATCCAGGTTGTCGATTGTTTCCTCTGTTGTAGGGATCGAACCCAGTAGGTTCCCATCCATAAGACCTGCCCTTATAAATATAAGTGCGAAAACCACCGGCGTTGGCGGGCGGCACGAAGACGCCGTCTCGGCCGTGCTGTCGTTCGCCGTATCGGTTGTTGTCGTCATAGGCACTGCCGGTTGTAACAAATTGCAAAATCACTAACAAATATAAACTGGCTTGCGTCGCGAGCAAGATGTGTACGCGACGCGCGGCCATTTTGCCGCGTACTGTCTGTTCACTGCCACTTCACCCACGACTCACAGGCGACGGTTTCGCTCTCGGCACTGCGCTGCTACACACTCCGAGTAGTATAGAGTCGCTCACGTATCTCGATAAAAGGGAAAGGGACCTCGAATAAGCCGCGGTTTGCCTTGCCCGTCCCGCACACACCGCTTTCAATCGAGAATGTTATTTTGTATACCACACTCTTAGAGACTTTTTTCTTTTCACATTTTATTTGTATTGAGAGAGAAGAAAAGTTTAACAGGAACTCGATCGACGTTGTAACGGGATTTTTGGACGTACTGCTTACGGAATTATGAAACGCGTTTTACGTTCTTTGAAAAACTGTTATTTTAATTATATTAGATTTAATATGGTGTACAATGTTTTTTAAGTTTTAAACACTTTTACGAGTTTTTAGGGTTTAGAATTTTTGCAATTTTGGATTGGGTGTTTGATTACACTTTGGTTGGTTTGAAATAAATAAAATTTGTTTCTTTTTGATGAAAAATTTTGTTGAAGTTGGTATTTGATGCTTTTTTCAATTGAAAACGAAATGATTCATTCTATTCATTGAATGTTGGAGAGTGAGTAAGTGTGAATGCAAATATTCGTTTGAAAAATGCGATTGGGTCATATAGTATGTTTCCTTATTTTCATAGCAAAGTTACAGGTTGCCTACCTGCAGGAGCGCATCGTGGAGCAAAATGTAAACAAAATGTTTCCGTCTTTTTAGTACAATTTTTTCTACCAACTATTTTCCCCTCCCCTCTCTATAAAAAAATATTTCGCTGTTGCCGGCGTGTCGTCAGTCGCGTTTGATGTAAATCATATGGGAGTCTACAATTTAATTAATTAAATCAAATTAGTCAAATTAATTAAACTATTAAATTAAACGACTATTAAACAAAATTTTTTCATTCGCGCTGGTGTAAATGTAAAGTGAATAATAAAAATAATATTTATTTTTACAATAACAAAAAACTTAATATATACATAAATAAAGTTTTAAAATATTTTAGCAGGTTAAAATTAATATACCAAAAAAAACTAATCGCGATGACAATTGTCTAGACTTCCCAAAAACACCCTTGAAGCGTCTGACCGACAATTGATACAACTGACTGCACTCTGTAGCGAAATGGTTACTAAAGTCCAGAAAATTGCTTCCATTTAATAAAAATAATCAAAAGCCTGAAATTGCAATTTGAAAGAGCAACAGATCAAAAAATAAATTTTGCTTTGAAAAAAGAAATAAAATTATGTTCGTTTGTAGGACGAATTTCAGTTTGAGAAAATCAATTGATTTTTTATAATTCTACATTTAAACGTTTACAAAAACCAAAAACATTAGTGTGAAGAATGATAAATTAGTAAAGAAATAGTGTCACAGCGAATGAAAACTTGAAAGAAATTTTAAAAAAATGAATCTCAAAATGTATTATTATTTTTTATTATATCACCTGAACTTAACCACGAATAAAAAAACAAGCTGATACAAAAATCATTGAGTTCATAACCACAAAATTATATTTAAAAAATGCAATGAATTGAATGGCTTACCAATTCTCCGTACTCTGCATCTGCGCACTTGATGGTGTTCAAGGCATCCAGTGACGTCACTGAGTATATTGCCCATGCGTACTATATGACATCGCAGGACGTACTGCGCAAGCGCATCCAGTGACGCCACTAAGTATAATGCGCATGCGTACTCGATGGACTTTGCAGGACGTACTGCGCATGCGCATCGCAAAGCCATAGCCCATCCATTTTTCTATGCGCGCGTAGCGCGCTCCTATTATTTTGTCAATAATAAACACACTTGCACAATTGAACGAATGAAAGCCTGGTTATCATTTGGTCTTTTCAAGTTTAAATTTTCATTTTTGAAGTAATTGAATTTCATTTTGAACATAATTCAAAATAACACAACATTTACCGAACAACAAATTAAAGCTTGCTTTGTTTTGCTTAACTAATTTCCTACGAGCGCGAAGCGCGCTTCTAGAGCTCAAACGAAACCATCAATATTTTTTTACAATTGCAAACAAATTTGCACATATAACAAATAGAATCGAAATTTTCCTTGTTTCTATGTTTTACACGGTGGTCTCGCGCGGAGCGCGACTACCCATCGTTCTTTTATAATTAATATTCTATATATTTTACAGTAAAGTAACAGTCAAGCAAAAATAATGAACTGTTTTCAAATAATTCTGATTTTATTTTCGTTAGCTTGTAATTGATTAATCAGTTGACTGAATCATCACTCTGTAAAACGAAACTGCTTAGAAATGCTTTTTGAATGTTTTCAAAAACTGAAATGACCAAAATTAATAAAAAAAACCCAAAAGTTTTTAACAAACTTGTTTTACAACAATTCAAACAGATTCTAAATTCTAACTTGATTTGATTCTGAATTGTCACGAATTGAGTCTCAACTCAATCGAAAGTTGTATAATCATTAAAAAGTCTCAACAGCGGGACAATCAGTAGTACGAAAACAGTACAAAAATGTTCACAAGTTCGTTCGGGCCATTGTCTCTAAGAAATGTCTTCAATAACCCACGAGGATAAGCTCGAGTGATTTTAATAAAGCGAGCGTTGTCGCTTTATTCCTCGACAGTAGTCACGCTTCAAGTCTCAGGGGTCGGATCTAAGGGTCACACACGAAAGGGGGTCTTCACGACAAAATATTCTGCCCAGTTAAAACTACTTAAAATTTTACTCCACAATACGTAACCTATCGACACCATTCATTCAGACAAACGAAACCGAGTGTCCGAGGTCACTTCCTCCAACTTTGCATATCATTTTCTTCTTTTCTTTTTTTTCGCCTCTTTTTATTACACATTCCAAACTAAGCACTTTTGTGTAAATCCATGTAAATCACAGAGAGTCCTGTTCTTTCAAACTGTTTCAATTCAGGACGACAAAGTTGAACAATTCATTTCATTCCAAAACATGTTATTGGCAAAGAAACAAAAAATTAAATAAAACTAAAAAATTTCAAAAATAATTAAAAAAAGCGAGGGCAATTAATTAAGTAATTTTGTTGATTCAAAAAATTAAATACCAAAACAAAACAATGGAAGGTTTTATTTATTCCTCCAAAGTATATGAAGAAGAAGAAAAAACTTTGCAATTGAAAAGCAGGACAAAAGAAGCGAAACAGAAGCGCGATGCGAGTTTGATTAAATGCATTAACATTTAATTGCAGTTTGTTTAGTTGTACTAAATTCATCAGTGGTGTGTGCGCGAATGTTTGTGAATTCAAAGTCGAGAGAAAAGAGCAAAAGACTAATGGAGAATAAAGCGCATAAAGGAAAGAGAGCGATGAAGAGAAAAAGAGGCTACCCCACGGCGTGGAAGGGAGCAGCGAACCGGTGGGGCAGTGGATGGCACAGCGGTCCCGAAGCCCGAGCACAAATTTACTCGCGAGCGCGTTGCCACTCGGGCGACATCGGTTGCATCCATCCCGGACTCGTTTCATTTTTCAATCTCTCAATTCCACATGTGTTCGTGACCAAACTCAAGTCCCAGTTCAGATGTGCAGGTGAAAGTTCAAAGTGCACATAAACTTTTGTTCAACTCTAAACCAGTTGGAAGTTTGACGAATTTCTAAACAGAAATCATGACTTCGGAATCTTTGCCACGCGAGGTGAACGCGCAGATCATCACTCTGCTGTCCAAGATCTCGGCTCTTAGAGAAAACGGCGACCAGGAGTTGGAGCGCCGAGCACCCATGTCCGTCGAGTCCCGGAGTTTGGAACTTTGGCGGGCAGTTGCTGTCGAGTGTTTTGCCACTTTTCTCTTCAGCTTGGTGGTTTCCGGGGCAGCGGCTTCGTCCGCTGTTTCTGGCAGTGGGCTTTCTGTACTTGCCACTGCTGTTGCTTCCGGTTTTGCCATCGCTGCTATTGCTATCATTTTTGGACATGTTAGTGGTAAGGAAACAAATTTTTTATTCGAAAATTTTTCACAAAGTAACAGAATTTTTAGTACATTCCAAAAATAATAGTCAAAACAAAATGATCAAAAGAGTATGAAAATGTCAGTTGTCAATTTGAAAAAAAGTTCAAATTGTTTAACAAGTGTTTCAAACGAAATCTTAGAACTTTTCTAAACGAGCAAGTGTGAATGTGACAAAATTTTCCATAAGCGAAGTAAAGAAAAGAAGAAAGGACGATGACATTTCTTTCCACTCCCTAGAAAGACTATGAAAATAAAGAAAAAAATAAACCTGCTGAAAACCATTGTCGAGATTTTTTTCAGCAATAAAAGTTGTTTCTCCCAAACGATGTGTTTTTTTTTGCTCTGTCACTTTTCCTCTGTCGGGAATTTGGCTGACAAATAAAGGAATTCTTCGGAGCATCCAAACAACATTTCTTGAGAAAAAAGATGATAAAAAAACAATATCTACATACTTTGACAAAGAGTTTTTTTTCGACCTTTTAGTTATGCGACTGTTTGAGTTCTATGCTAAGTAGATTTCGTACATTTTAAATAGCCTTAGCTGAGTTGTACTCTGCTTGGCGAAATTGAAGATCCAATCACCCGCATGAAATTTTATTTGTGGGATGAGTTTTATAAGCTCTTGTCTCGCGGAGGGAAATTAATTTGCCGATTAAGGCAAGGGCTCTTATTGTCAAATCCATTGGTCCTGATGTGGATGATTGTATCAACCAATTACCAGAAACTTTTGTTGTGATCAATTTAAAAAAGATCAATGCAATTGAAATGAAAGAAAAAAAATGTTCCTCAACTTTTTATTTTTCTGATTTCTCTTTTTCATAGTATCATTTAAACTTTTTCGTTTGATTTGAAAACTGTATCAATCTTAACAAGAATAATAAAAAGGCGTTGATGAGAAAAGTTAATTTTTGGAAATGTTATTCATAACTTGTTGAAATTAGAGTTTAAAAGTTTGAACGACGTAGGATAAAGCGCACAGAATGGAGATGCAATTTTAACGATGTGACTTATTTTATATAATAGGTGGTCATGTTAACCCATCAGTGTCCATATCATTCGCGCTGTCAAGGAAAATTTCTCCGCTGAGAGCCGCCCTTTACGTAGCAGCTCAGTGCGGGGGCGGAATAGCCGGTGCGGCTATGCTTTATGGGTAAGTCTCTACCTTTTTTATTCCACATCTTTGATATCGCACATCCTTGCTAAAATTACGTACCTCATTTTTTACATTTTTTGATTTAACTCGAACAAGAAATTTTTATCAAAAGACCTTATGGGTCACAATTTAAAAAACAAGTATAATTTAACATCATAAAAGTCAAAGTTTAGTATATAAAAAAAGTTTGGTAAAAAAATGTGAAATCAACTTTGATGATTGGATGAAAATTTTTAATGTCCCTTGACGACTAATTGTTCAGTAATGACAAGCCGTAAAAAATGTGAGACCCGCACGCTTTCGGGGCAAAAATTTTAATGACACGTTGGAGGCCCCGGAGATGGTCTTTGAAAGTGATACATTTGCTGAAAAGAGGCCCCGTGGCAGAAGGGCCAGAAAGCAGCTGCGCGGTAATTCGAGATGGTCGCGAGCTCTTGACCGCATCGCGATCCGCAAACAGGTTTCGTGTTTCGCGCCAAAACTCACTCGAACAAATGCTTATCAAAGGAACCATCTGAATTATCGCCTACGACTCGAGCGAACTTTGCAAAATTAGCCACCTTATTCATCCCTCGCAAACTTGCAATTGTTCGTCTTTGAATGGATGCGAATTTTCAATTCGCTCTTATAAATCATGGAGAAAAATTGTTCATCTTAAAATTCAACTTGGGTTCGAATTGAATTCGACATTTCAATTTCACTATTTTATGGTGGAAATTTGTTCTCGTTTTTAATGCTTTTTTCAGAACTTTTGAAAATGTTCAAGTTTGGCGTTGGTGAAATTGAATAAAGTTGAAAGTGGGGAGGATGAAAAAGGAAGTAAAAGTGGAGCGGATTGTAAACAAAGGGGAAACAAGAAGATGGTTTTGGATTGAGAGAAACTGAATTGTCTGCGAAGAATAAAAGAAGCGAGGGAGAGAGAAAGAGTGGAAATACAAAAAGGACAGAGAGACAGAGAAGAGGCAGAAAGAGGCACGCGTAATTGGCAGGAGAGGAGCGAGGGAGAGAGCCGGTCGAAGGTGCACCTGCCTCTCAGAAATGCCGCCACCGCCGTCTCGCAGCTGCAGCAGATGTTTGGACCAAAAAAGCGAGCCGTAGAAAAGTATCGCAAGACGGAGATAATGAACACTTATGCATGCGCGAGGTGGTACAAGTTTCATGATGAGCCGCGTAGAATACGTGCCGGATTGCAAGACCCAAAAATTTCATGCCAGATGGTGCCTTTTTGTTCCTCATTGTATCAAAATTATTTTTTCAGTATCCAAAATTCACTTGTCCAATTTTTGAATAGTTTTCGAAATTTTCTTTTTCTCAACATTCTAGCAAAAATTGCAATCTCTTTTATTTTTATTACATTTGAATTTGAGAAAGTTGTTTTAAAAAATTCAATTTGAAAATGTAAAATTTTGCATCACCAAGCTTCACTTATCGCTTCTTCATTCTTTTTATCATTAGTAATATTTTTAAATGGAAAATAGTTTGTTTAAACAAATGTTGAGATTATTTCAAAAATGTAAAGTACAAAAATAGAGCTTAAAAATATTATTCAAGAGGCCACTCATTTGTTTAGCTTAGAGACGCATCCGCCCACTCGAAGAAAAATTTATTCAAATCATCGAAAAAAGAGAAAAGAAAAAAAAAGTCTAAAAAATGAAATCGAACAGAGATCGATCCAAGTCGCGATTTATGGGAAGATTGAATTTATATTCGGAGTGACTGTGGAGAGAACAATGACGCGTGTCACACCCTTCAGGAAAACGATACTCGGCATCAGGACCAACAGATGCAACTGTACTGTTGATTTTTTTTTGCTGCGCATCCGAGGGTGCGATCCATCTCGAACGCGGGGATTCACCTTCTGCGGTCACCCAGTTAACTGCACCATTGTTCGATTATTATTTCGCTACATATCGCGCACTTGTTACCCTTTGTGGGCGCGCATTGTCGGTCGACTCATGAGAACATACTGCAACCTCGTCGTTGCACTTGTCTCGCTGGCTAAACTCAATTTTCCATCTCCTCATGCGGCCCGACTTGTTTCACAACTTGTTCCTCGAGTTCGCTATTTAACCCTCTCCAAAATTTGTCATTCAACTTCTACCCTGTAATATCCTGTTGATTCTCTCACTTCAAATGTGACATTTTGAAAATTACCAGTTTCATCAAATTTTCCTGGTCATTTTTTTTAATCAAAAACTTTTCAATAGTTTTGTCCCCTTGTAAATGTTTAATTTCTACTGCAGATCTATTTTAAAACTAATGTTTCTGAAATTTTCAGACCTCCTGGTGTTAAAGAATTGTTCAAATGTTGTTTTTGAACAAAAGAAAAGGTTTCCTTTTTTGATCGATTGTAGAACCAGCAGGTTGTTTAGTTCTTTTATTTTGAGATGTAAATTTGAATTTCCATTAACACTTTCGCTGTTCTTTCGAAACAATCGAGTTGTTCGATTTGGTGTGCATCGAGTAAACTTGTTAAACAGAACTGCCACCTTAAATCGAGGAAACAGCTGTAAGGAAGCAGGTGCCCGGGTTGAATTGTGACGTCGACAGGACACACGCGACGCACGTGGACAGACTTTCGTTCCGATAGAATTTTTTTTGTTTTTTTATACAAATCCGGGATTATTTTTCTACCTCATACATACTACACATTCCCGAACTGATTTCATCTTGGAAATAAATCTTATCTCTAAATACTCTGAGAAAATTACCTGAAAAAATAGAAAACCTATTTTGAGAACATGGTCGAAAATGTTTGTTTAAAATTTGCTTATTTTTCCATCTTACAATAAGAGAAATATGACATTCGCGGGAAAGTCGAAGCAAAAAAGTAAACAGTGAATATGAGAAATATTTTGATTGGACGTCGAACTGCAGATGCAATATCTGCAAGCTCAGCGATATGAAAGTCTTAAGTCCTGGCTAGACGTCTTGGTAAAAAGAATTATAAAAATAAAATTACTCCAGTTTCATGTTTCCTCAAAAAAAAACCGTGGAAAAAAAATTAAAAAAAAACTATAAAAAGAAGACCGGCTAGAAAAACTGGAAGAAAAATGTTCTCATGTTGTTTTCAAAATATTATTTCCTGCGGAAGTTCCGAGTTACAAAATTAGTTTTCAGATATGAAAATAGTAAAGTTCATTCGCCTTATTTTATGAAACTGGCCAAACTGTTCGGATGCCTGGCAGCATCAGATTTTGGAACTGGAAATACAAACTCGAAAATCGATTTTTATTTGTTCAGCGGCAGACTGTTGATTTCACGGAAAACGAAGCTCGATTATAATGCACATCCGTTTGAAATCTTTATATTTCTCGATCCTCTATCGTGATCGGCGTAAAAAGGGAATTGTGAGTCGAATAGGGCCAGGTGGGTCGCGCGCAGGTAGTCGAAAAACCTTTTTGATCGAGACAAAGTGATGGCGTAGGGCTCAAGTCCGAGTACACCATGTGGACGTTATTGCAGCAGCCCAGAAGAAGAGATTCTCTCCTCCAAGTGGCTGAAAAACGGCTCAGTAAAATATAAGCCCGAATGGCTACGTGTCGAGTAATCCAAAACATGTGGCTGTCATTTGCCCGATGAAACTGAGAACATTTAAGAGTACTGTGAATCGTAATTTATTTACACAACAAACCACTTGTTTCTTTTTCACGCCTACCCCTTTTTAACCCTTTTTTGACTGAAATTTGTTTATTTATTAATTGAAAAATATCATAAATTTAATTATTCAATTCACCATTTATTTGTTTATTAAAAAGAAAAATGTTTCAGTAGAAAGAAAATCAAAAATTGGTCAAGTTAGAAATGAAAAGAAAAAAGATTTAGAAAATCAGTTTTGGAAAATTGTTTGAACTTTTGATTGAATATAAAAAACCTGTTTCGGTGACAGTAGGATTGATTGATTGTCATTTTTATATTTCGTTAGTAGTACAGAGATAAGGTAAAGTAAAAAAATAAAGGGAGATGGGCGACCCGACACATGTTAGACGAGATGCCAACAGATGGTCGCGACCACATGCTAGATCTTAAGAACTTTCTGTTCAGTCTCATTTTGTAAAGAGTGAACACATTTTAATCATTTCAGCCATTCGATCTCGACGTATCCGTGAATTCAAAAGGTCCAAAAAAATTGTACCTCCTCCGGTCACTGATATTCCTATTCAATCAAACTTTCACCTTTTACATTCTTATGCAATTGAAATCAATTTTTTTATAATTTTCCTCTGAACTTTTCTTTTCTCAAAACCACCAATACTAAACTTCATAAAAAATCAACAACAATTGAAAATTCAATTTCAAATTGCAAAAAATACGAATTTCGATAGTCCAAACGAAAATAGGTCAAATTGAAAATTAATTACTTAATGAAAATAATAAAGTGGAGTGAAATCAAAAATTGTTATGAAAAATTTAAAGATCGATTTTGGATGAAAAACACTTTGAATCGAATTCGAAATCTTTTTCTTGTATACAACTGTGGATATCTTGACGGGTGAAAGATTGGGTTCAGGAACATCTGCCGAATGTAGACAGAGCGTTGCTGTGTGTGTAAGCGCCCCTCCTAAATGATTTCTAGGATCCCTTTGTCGCCAACGACTTACGTGGTTCGAATGAAGGAAGATTCCTTTTGTGCAACATGTGGCCGGCACGTGTTTCCTCGAGGCACATTCAACAATTTATGCGATAGGAGGAATCGGGACCTCGCAGCTGGCCCGCGGAGGTCAGTCCAATTCTTCCAAACTGATACACACAGTCCACCCTACAATTTCGTCGCCGTTTCTTAGCCATTGCAAAGAACCACCTTGTCGCTTGCCAGCTAATTTCACAATTTTAACACCTAATCCCCTTTTTGTGAAAGCTGCCAATCCAAAACCACGCAACACAACCTTCCCATGCAAAAATGCACTTTTAAAGGAACAACAAAAAATCTGTTCAAAGAAAAAAGAAATGTCCATCGCTTGTTTCCTGGCACTGTCTTCATATTCAATCGTCGTTTGATTTCCACTCACAATCACGTCGGATTGAATTTCAATGCAAAAAAGTCTTGTGAAGAATTCCGGTTCATTGTACTTGGCCAAGTTGAGGAAATCGTTAGATTTTGTCAATGACAGGATGTTTTGCTCGTCCTTTGTTTCAGAAAGTACGAAAAAAGTCGTAGAGAGCGAACAAACAAAAATAAATGGACCAGATGAAATCATAAGCTTGGGAGAGAAAAATCGTAAATCCGCTTATGCCAAATTTGCGGAATTGGCCGGGTCTTGTGACGTTGTTCATGCAGACACACTCGAGACATGATCTAAATAAAGCAATCGTGAGCTGCATTTGTGATTTGATCGGTTGAATCACGGCGGTATTACTTTGACGAGAGGGTCTTCATTTGCATCGATGGGGTGAGAAAGATTGTCCGTGGTTGCTGATATGGGAACTCAATTCCACCCCCTAGAAGTGGTATTTAAAGTGGGATTAATTCTAAGCTTCGTGTTATTGACCATCATGTTATCTTATTTGCATCTTTTTTTTTTACTCAGCAATAATAACTAATGTAACGATTAAATGAACCACAAACATTTAATTTAAATTAAATCAAAATTTAAAAAAGTCAAATAAAATTATTATACAAATAGCTTGAAATAAAATAAAGAACCCTTCAATTTTAACCCTTTCGGTAACTTTGAATGAAGTTAAAATTATTTTTCAAAACTTTTTCGATCACAAAAAAAGACGAAAAAATATAACTCAAACTATGACAATCAAATTTCATCTTGATAGAATTAGAAATGATAAAAGTGAAGAGTAACTGAAGAAGTTGAAATTTAAATTAATTAAAAAACGTTGTGTATTAAAATATGTTCGTGAAAAAACAACTTTTTTACGATGTAAATAAGCCCTCTCAAGTTTTGAAAGCAGACTTGAGAAACAAAAAGGAAAGCAAAACTGAAACAAAATTGAAGGCGAAAAAAAGGAGAATAAACATGACTTGGGGAATAAACATGAGTTTGAAGTTGCACCTTACTGATGGCGGGAGGCTCGAAAGTTGAGTGCACCAACCTGTGCGCTGTTTTTATGTTTCACACGGGCAACGAACGAGGGAGGAATGGGTCTGCGAAATAAATTTGACCTCAAGTGGGCATTCCCCTTGGCTATCGCGTTTAACGAGCTATTGATACACCCTCGTTCGGGTTCATTTTGGTGGATCGGCGACCCTGTCGAGACGGCGTGTACACATGCGCTATTAGAGTCACAAAATAACAACCCCCTCGATGTAAAATTGCACATGTGACGCGAATCAGCGCCCCCGATTGGCGACTCGACTTTGATGCCCTATTATAAACTTTGCACTGGGAACAACTTTCGGACACGACGCTCTCGTGAGAACGATCAGGTGCGAGAACTGGACTTGTCACGCACCACGCACCCACAAATGACAATTTCACTCCATAACTCATCGGAACCTTTCAATTTTCATCCACATCGTTTTTGATCGAGCAAAGAGAATTGAAAAAATAATTTTATCCAATTTTTCTAACCTTTATTTTTGTCTTAGAAAGGTACATTTTTGATTTAATTTATTTTAAGTAGAGTATGAAAAATGAGGATGAAATCAATCGCAGATGGAAGAGACAATTAATATTATGAAGGATATAAATAAAAAAGGGGATGACGGAAAAAAAGGTCGTACGGTCGCGACCCCGTATGATTATATGAAGTAAGAAAAAGCGACGATTCAAAACGGGGTGTGCGAATGCTCTTGCTAATACAAACATCACATCAAGAGTCCCTCGGGGTTTACATTTGTATCACCTACTAGCCGCGTTAAAATGATTGCATTTTATTACGTCGCTTTTGCAGCCATCTGGGGATCTTTCTCATGCTGCGATTAAATGAGAGCCGCACAGATCCCACGCGACAACCGCAATAAAATATGCCGATTTGCGTAACTTATGTGGTCCTTTCTTGTTTCAGGGTTTCGTCGCCTGCTGGCACGCAAACTTTGACATCGCCAGGTCGCATGAACGGTGCCATCGAGAAGCTTTTGGTCGAGATGGCTCTTTCCATCCTCATCGTTTTGGCTCACCTACACAACGATCCTCCAAAATTGGTTTCCAGTTTGACGTCGCATAAATCCGCCGGTGTCCTTGCTGCTGCCTATACTGCATCCACACTCGTTTCGGTAATTATTTTTCAAAATAATAAACAATGATTTTTAAAATGTTAACATAAACACCTTGCTTCTGAGAAAGATCCAAACTTTACAATAAACGACAAATCAAAAAGTCAAATAAAAAAAATTGATTTACTTTTCCAAGGAACTTTTATAAAATTCTAATTTGTAATCAAATAATCTATGTTACTAAATCAAAGACTACATAACACATTGCGAAAATCCCCAGTCATTAATTATCCCTGAAAAACAGTCCTCAAATCATTAATACTCATTCCGAACAAGAAACACCTGCCGCTCGCAGGGCTACGATCCGGTTACGAGCCCACCTGCTTTCGATGCACCAAAAAAAAGTTTCCATTAATTAAATCGACGCAATCCAGTCACGTTATCTTTTACTAATAAACAATTTTTAATTTCAGAGCCCTTTCTTGAACCCTGCAAGAGCTCTTGGACCAGCCTTCGTAATGAACCGCTGGGACTTCCACTGGGTCTACTGGATCGGGCCCATTTCCGGAGGCGCGATTGCTGCTCTGCTCCACGAATACGTTCTGAGTCCTCGTCGCAACCGAGTGTCCGCCGAGCTGGACGACAATGACAACTCGTCGATGCGCTCCGACGACGACCCCTACGACGTGGATATCGACAAGAACAACGGACCCAAGTTCCCCGGGTCTTATGCCACCTACAGACCTGTTGCTGGAGCTTCCTCTTCTATCTACAGCGCTCCTCCCACAGCCTTGGAACGAGTCGAGTCTATCTATGGTGGAACAAAATCACTTTACTGCAAATCACCACCTCTAACCAGAGCTAATTTGAATCGTTCCCAGAGTGTTTATGCAAAATCAACTTCAGGCACTCGTGAAGGACTAATTCTTCCAAAACCAGGACCTTTGGTTCCTGCCCAAAGTTTGTATCCCTTAAGAATAGGCAACCATACCAGTGGCAGGGACACTCTAACGTCTCAGAATTCTCAAAACTCTCAACCGACTCCCCCTCAGAACCACAACAGTGCGAATCAAAACATGCAGAACCAACTTCAACAGTGTAATCAAAGCATTTATGGTGTTCGAGGAATTTCAACGAGTATTGGAACGAGGGATAATAATGGGATCTATGGTGTGACAACTGGGAACTCTATCAATTCAGGGATCTATGGCAGGATGCCTGGACCGCCGCCGAACCAGAGCCAGAACCAGAACCAGAACCAGAACCAGATGCCACCCCCTCCTCCTATTGTACAGACAAACCAACACCAAAATGGACCGGTTGGACCGAGTTCAGATAGCGGGAGTAGTGGCCGGAGACCAGAAAGCATGTATGGACATATCTCCAGACGAAGCGACGACTCCGCTTATGGGAGTTATCAGGGATCCACCAGGGGAAACTATGGAAAAGTGCCAGGACAGAGTGGACCTTGCGGACCCAACCAGTATCGCGATCAGAATCGACCCAGTCCCGCAGGACCCCTGCAGCAGAACCAAAATCAACAGAACAATTTTCAAAGGAACTCACCTAATCCGCCATATTGACGAGATGTGTAATTTACTTGGCGATAGTTTGAAGAAGATGAGCTCTGTGAGCAACTTGGTTGGTGTTAGATGAGTAACTTGGCCAAAGCTTTTTTGATATCCGATTTGTTCGATCGGATTTGTACTTGATGGTCTCCTGCAAGGAGTTCTAGACTGATCATCATGTGCCAACGAATTTCGTAACGTTTACAAAAGTTTGTGAGGTTGTCCTTTTTTTGAGATGTAATTAACCCATTTTTGCTGAACATTAGGAAAACGATTTTTATAGATACAAAATCAGAAGCTTCTGCAATGAAAATTCTTTTCGTTTTTTTGCTGTGACAATTGAAATTGTTTGTAAAAATTATTGAATAAACATAAATTTTGAAAATTTATGTTTCAATGACAAAAATGGGTTAATTAGGGTTGAAATGGATTGGACGAAATGCTAGATTAGTTGTAATGAAAGTGTGAAAGTTTTGATTGAGTTTTGGTACTGATAAAAGAGGGAGAATTGTGTCACTGGGGTGCTCATTAACAGTGAACAGACAATTTGGGTTTCATTGAAAATCGGTTAGAGAAGTAGGTAAATTTGTGTACAAAAGCGACAGATCGAATGACAAGTATTATATTGTTCCTCTGTTTACTCATCGTAAAGTCAAGTGTTTTCATGTGTTATCATTTTCATTTTCGTTTTTGTTTCTTTTTTTTATTTTTTCAATTTTCGTCACTGTTTTTTACATCATCATTGTATTCATTTTCGCTCATTGCAAACTTTTCATCAAGATGTTATTTTTGTAATTGTAACTTACAGAAGGACTTACAAACGCAACTTGTCACAATGTTGTAAATCCTTTTGTAACAATAAAAAGAACTTACTTGTGTCCTTGTGATAAAGTTTATATTTGAATTTAATTTATATTTGATCGAGTTATGATTGAGGGCGGCCAGTTCTTGAACTTTTGACAGAATTGTACAATTAACGATAAAAATAGTGAGTGATCAATTTGTATATCCAAAATCATTTTCGCATTTTATAATCGTAAATGTAAGTCTAATAACGTATGTCGGTTACTTGTAAATAGAGCGTTTTAATTTGTATTTATTGATAGGACTTAAGTTTCAGTCGTAAAATTAATTGTTGTAATATTATATGAATATATATTATACATTTGTAACACATCTCTGTTTTTTGATTCAACTAATTCCTCATACTCAATTTTATTAGTTTTATATCTATGTTTATTTTTATAATTTATTTTATAATTTATAATTTAAATAATCAATTTTCACTAAAGTATTTCATAAACTTTTAGATTTTCATTGTTTGAAATAAATTTTTGCAAAAAGTTGAATATCATTTTTTAAAAAATTTTGAAATCGATAAATATTATCAAGTGACGAAACTATAAAGCCCAAGAAACATCAAATGATTTAATAGAAGAAGATTTAATAAAACAATTGTGAGTGTTATGAATCATTTATGGTCCAAATAACGCCTGTTAGAAGTTTACCCTTTATGGCCTCCCACCCAAGCCCAGCATCTTTAATGGCACTTTCGATTACGACGTCACTTGCAGGGGCAGTTCTCTCTTTCTTTCGGCGAATATTTTTAGTTCAACTTTGCGTCTAACAGAGATCGCAGCCGATTTCTCAAGCCGGTTGTTTACACGCCTGTGAGACCCATCTCCCATCTTCATTGTATACAAATTTTGGTCCGTTTTTATAAAGCCATGCACTTTTCGCAATTTAAAAAATAATTTTAATTTTGTTTACAAAACTAATCACTAATACTTGCTTCGTAACATGGTTAATTATTCAATGAATTTTGTACCTCTAATGAAAATGAATTGATTGTTTGTCTTTTTCTATTTTTTGTAAATTGTTATTCTTTTGTTGTCTTTGCGATCGAAACTTACACCCACTAATAAAAACGACGTTACAGTTGATAACAACGGAATTTTAATGTAATCAAGTTTAGTAGCCAGTGTCAGCGGGTCAAGTTTGATAATTTCAAAGAAAAAGTGATATGAAACTTGACACATTGTCTATGAGAGTCATTTTTGGTGAGACATGACAACTCTTGGAACTAAGATTTTGTAGCTGAAAATGTGTGGTATAAAATGATGTAAATTCGCGAGGATAAAAGAGAAAGAGGAAACATGAAACTTGTTTGTCAATTTATCTTGATTGCTTGGCTTTTTTCATCATGCATTCAAGCAAAAAAACGTAAGTTTTTCCTTATTGCTATTAATTGTGAAAAACTGAAAATTATGTTTGATTAATTGAATGATTTTGTTTGACTTTTTAGTAAACTTTTGCAAGGTAGGAAAACCTCACGTTATTGAATCTCTTTGTTCGCAAATATCCGAAAAAACACAATCTGAACTTGGATGCATTGTCGCAAACGACAGGTATGAAAATGTTTAAACTTATAATTTGTATATTTCAAAAAAAGAAGTGGAGCAAAAAAATAATGATTCACTTTTCATTCAATGTTGTTTACTTTCAGATTATCTTGCATGCGATTAGTGATCAATGGCATTGCAGATTTTTATGAAGCCGAACCTGAAGATCTAGTCATCATTGTTGAAAATCTTGAGGAACATTTTATGGTAACACATGAGTTACGAATATGGAGTACTGGTAAGCTGGATAATCACAACATTTCTTTTTTAAAATATTTTCCTCAAAACGAAAAAATAAGATTTTTTGAAGAAGATTTAAAATAAATTGAGATGGATTCCGGTAGAGTGAATATTTTTTTATTGAATTCTTTTTTGTATGTTTTTAGAAATTGCGAAAAAACAGATGACCGTACTTATGCACAGTGATCTTGATGATATTTCCAAGGTCAAAAAGTCGAAACTGTGTTATCCTGGATTGGAAAAAGGCAGTTTGCACGAACGACATTTTACCTCGGTGAGTATTTCATTTTAATTAAAAATTACAAGATAAAATTTTTTCATGAATATAAAGATTAATAATAATAATGTTTACAAAACATTGTTACAGTTTTTTGAGAAAAGATTAGTTCCTCGAGAGTGCGACTCGAATAAAACCCCATTGGAAAATAGGATTGCAGCTTTGTCACATAATTTTGAAGCAGCCTGCATCGCTGGATCCTGGTCCCTGGACGCAACTTATGATCACTATTTGAGTGAGTCAAAGTTCCCTTTTTTCAACGAAAACTTTTGAAACAAAATTTGAGCCCGAAACTTATTATTTTTATAATTGCAGAATCAAAGTACACAAATTTGTGCGCATTGTGTCAAAACCCATTGAGTTGTTATGGAGACGATAAATATTACGGAGAAGAAGGTTCTCTGATTTGTCTGACCGAAAATGTTGGAGATATCGTTTGGACGAAATGGTCGTCAGCCTGGTCACATTTTGAGGTACCAATTCATAATATTAATAACAATGCATATAAAAATACAAATTTTAATAATCTTATCTGAAACTATTTTTGTTGACTTTAATTTCCATTTTCAAATATTTTTTTCAGAAAGAATTTACGGAGTTCAAAAAGTTCAATTTTCTATGCTCAGATGGTTCTGTCAGATCTATGTTATCAGAAAGGTGTCTGTGGCTAAGCGAACCTTGGCCAGTAATCGTAGCACGATCGTAAGTTGCAATCATATAATTTTACTTACAAAAAAATATAATTAATTTGTCATAATTGTTGTTATTTGTATTTAGTGAAGTTGCTGAGCAAGTTTCAAATTTAATAACAGGATCACTCAAAGAGCCCGGATTTTCAAACCTTTTTGGAATTGCGAAAACTAGTGTGATTAAGTTACAAAAGATGCTAAATCCTGATACTTATCTCCAACAGTGTAAGTCAAAAAAAATGTTAAAATTTTAAATATCTTTTAGAAAATAAAATAAAAATGTTAAATTTTGATTGAATTTCGGTTGACTTTGACTGACCCATATAAAATGTATAGTTTCAGCTTACACAGATGCAATGAGTCCCACAACATGTTTTCCACCTCGAGAAATCCGATGGTGTGTGACATCCAATTTGGAATATCGTAAATGTGAAACAATGAGATCAGCTACTTATGCTTACAACATTTACCCTCACATTTTTTGCGTCCAAGAATCGTCCCGAGAAATGTGCATGGAGGCGGTGCAAAAAAATCTCGCCGACGTCTTTGTGACAATGCCAAATGAGGAACTGGACGCAATCAAGTACAAAATTCAAAATTTTATGTTCAAGACTGTGATTCATTAATTAAATTAAGTATTACAAAATTAAACCGATTGAAAAAAATTATGTTACAGATACAATTTGAAAGCAATTTTGCACATGCTAAGTAACAACAGAGAGGATTTGAATTCAATTGGAATTTTGGTGAAAAACAATTCTAACTTCAGTTCGTTTGATGATTTAAAGGGTGCTAAAGCTTGTTTCACCGAATACAAAAGTATTGGTGAGTTGTAATTTTTTTCTACAAACAATGCATATTGTTAAATAACAAAAATGTGGTTTTAGTTTTGTATGTTTTTGAACTTATTTTGTATTGAATAATTGCAGGATGGAATGCAGTTGTTGAAAAAATCATCAACATAACGAAAGTGGAATCGTACTGTTCAGATTTAAAACTTGTTTCTCAATACTTTGGTCAAAGCTGTGTTTTTGGTATGAACGCATCTAACACATCGGTTCCTGATAATCTTTATAGTTTGTGTGGTGAATTCAAAGGTAAGATTTATTTTTTAATCTTCTTTTTTGCGAAGGCATTAGTTATTAAATTTGAAAAGATAATAAAATTGAAATTGAATGTTTGAATGAAAAATAAGCCTGTAGGTATGCAACCCTTTAAACTAAAAAACATCAAATTCTGCAAGTTCGATATTGAGCAAATTAGCATAATTCAAATAGAAAAAAAGTGAAGTTTTATTTCTTTTTATATAAAACAAAATTCATATGTAAACTTATTGTTAAATTAATATTGATTATTTTTCTAGAAAATCGTTCGTTTAATAAATACTCAGATGATCCTGACGTGATGGCTTTGAAATGTCTATCGAATGCAGGAGATGTCGCTTTTGTTAATATAAGCCGTGCCAAAGAAGTGTTTTTACGTAAGTTTGAAAAAAAATGTAGTTGATTTAACATTCATTTTTTATAACTATTTTTAGATACTGAAAATATTTAAGTCATCGTTAAATCTCTCAATCGAGTCATCATATTTTCAAATTGAAAATGTTTAAGGATGTGGATTCGTTTTATTTTTCAGAACATGGAAAAAATTTTGCTCAGATGTACAAAGTGCTGTGCGATGACGAAACGAATTATAATGGCAATTGTGCCTTGACATGGACAACATTAGGATCTGTAAGTTTTTCTAATATACATACAATTAATTTTGTATCAGTCTGTAATAAGATATTAAAAAAGTTATACTTGCTTTCAGGTGATGGTATCAGAAAACATAAAGCCAGTTCAAGAGGATGAAATACGAGAAATGGTACTGTTAATGGACAGCTACTATGGATATTCATTTTACGGTTCAACTCCGTTATTTTCTATGTACTCTTCTTACGACAATGCGACAAATGTTATTTTTCCTGTATGTATTTATTTTGTATCATTCGAAAAACACACAAAAAAAGAAATGTAAACAACATATTTTTGTTATTTTCAGGCAAAAACCAGGCATATGCATCGAGAGATCACTCATGTCAGAAACGGTAAAAATTACAGCGAAATTTTGAAAGTATTATTGTCAAAACAAAGCGTGCCATGCTCAGCAAATTCGCAAAACATTAGTGCGTACTTATTGCAACTTTGTTGTATATTTTATCTTGTCAAATATTGTTTATTCTATTGAAATAAAATATATTTTTTATTGTTTTGTATTTTATTGTATTGTCATTCTCACCTTTCCCTCTTTTTCGTTCTGAAAATTAACATTTAAGTCAAAAATTTAAAAATTTCCCGCCAATCTACGTTGTTTTTATTTCTAGGAACTTTTTTCGAGTGTCGAATGACGGCGCGTTATTACTATAAGTTCGGACGTCTAGACGCGTCCATGTGCACGTCTGAAAAGCTTTAGAAGTTTTCTATTTTCATATCAACAAACATTTAGAAAACAAAAACAAACAAGACTGATAAAAAGGTATGTTATCACAAATGTATCAGTTCGTTTGTTTACACAACACTTTCATAACATTCGTGTTCGTCTTATTATAACCTCTGCAATGTTGTGTTTGTTATGATGGTAAAGTTTGAGCGACAATACAATAATGTTTTGTTTACATATTTTTCAGCTTTCCAATCATGAAATCGTTAGTTATTGAAACACGACTTGGTGTCAAGTGTGAAAGAACGATATGGGACGAGGATGAAGTTGCATCCATAACCAGAACAGCCCAAACATCTATTGAGGGCAGGTAATGTTGATGAATTTTGACGTTTTTGGTGTTGTTTAAATTTTTCTGAATTTTGCATTGAAACTGAACTACAATGTTTTTGTTACTTTTCTTCAGTGGTATGGATTACATCGTGATTAGAACCTTATTTGGCAAATCATTCAGTTTGAGTGTGAAGCAGACAGACACAATTAAGTCAATGGTGATCAAAGAATGCCTTAATATTAAACTCAAACTACTCAGGGGTTCAGCACAGTTTTGGGTCAGAGTTGCAACATCTACTACGTTAGCCAGGATACAAAAGGTTGTTGAAGAAAAATTTGGTATTTCTCCAAAGGAACAAAAACTGACTCTGCACGATGGGTCTCCTTTGTGTGATTCTGCGCGCCCCCTCCGTTATTATAACGTTAAAAATGAGGCTGAAATATTTGTAAGTGTAAAAAACCAACAAAGCATCTGATTACTCGGCAAGTTCCTCTTCTTTGAATAATTTAAGGCTAGTTAAGGTGTTAAAAATGTAAATATTTATCTCTCTGAGTAGAGAAAAAAATATATTATTGTTAAACAAGGACTTTTCAGAAACTTCTTATCGCTTTTTATTTATAAACAACTTAAAGTATTGACATTAGGAAAGTGTCCTATGCTGCAATGTTAAAGTTTTAAGGTATCAACGTCGAAATAGTCAAAATTAAAATGTCTTGGCGAGCGAGTTAGTTATAGCTGGACAAATGTAAGCTAGCGAAAAATTTACTGTATTTGCGAACGAAAACAATGTCCCCGGTAAAAAGTGTCATCTGCCATGAGCGCTAACCAATCAGGTCCGTGACCAAATAGTTAAGATAACAATTAAGGAACCAATATTGTTTAATTTAGTAAAATCATTGTTTACATTGAATTATACCAAAATAGTACTATCAATTAAAAAAGAACTAACTGTTTAAATTTTGTATAGACATTTTACCCCTTTTAATTGACTCTAGTTGTCCAGTATAACGTCCTTAATTAAACCAATAAATGTCAACAATCTTTGAGGTTAAAGGTCCGGCTTGTCAAAACGTAAACAAAAACACGTTTCAAATCCCCAACCACGTTGTTCAACCCAAAAATATTTCATTTAGTAACAAACGCAACCCCTAGTGAAAAGTGTCAACAATTAGCCGACGGTCGGTAACTGAACCGTCGATCTTGGGGTTGAGTTTAGGAACGCTTGTCCGGCGCCACAGTCGCGTACTCGATGGTCGCTGTATCAAGGCGTGTGTGTGCCGCGATCCCCGATTGTCGTGCGGAAAACAAGGTTTAGCGCGTAACGGAGGCGAATCGCGCAAAATGCAGAGTGCGTCGCCCCGTTGGTTCTCGCCGGGTTACGACTAAACGCAGTGGTGCGGGTTCTCGAACGGGTCGAAAGCCGTGGGACGCTTCGGGTCGAGTTGCGATGCGTGCGCTCTATAATGCCTAGTCCGTTGGGTCGGGCTCGCTCGCAGCTGCGTCGACCAATCAGCGCATCGATTGCCGCTGGCACCCTGTGCGCCCTGTGATGGCTCCGTGAGCGAGAGCATCCGAGAGCCACCGACCGAGAGAGCGCGAGAACGCGAGGCGAAGCCGCCAGACGAGAACAAGCGACAGAGATAGACAACCAAACAGACAGAGCAGCAGGGAGGGAGAGAGAGAGTGAGCGAGAGAGGCTCACGGCAACGGGAATATGGCTGCGACGCGAGCCGAGGGCCAGCAGCAAAACGACGTGAAGCTCGGCGGTGAGGCGGCCGCGGCCGCGACGACAGCGAAATGCGCGCGAAAGCAGTCCACCGGCGCGAGTAACTCGGGCGTCCAAGGCCCTAACAAGAACCAGCATCAGCAGCAACAAGCGGAGCAGGCGCCGGACCCACCGCCACCGGACAAAGGCGCGCGGGGCGCGGCCCATCACCAGCTGCTCGGCAGCTACGCGCCCACGCCGACCCGTGCACAGCCTGCCGACAGCGCCCCCGGCCCCGTCCAGGATCACCACGACGCCAACTACAACGCGCCGCCACCGCCGGCCGATCAGCCCGACAGCAATCCTCAGCCGGACCAGAACCTCCTTCATCACCAAGACCATTACAAACACGAGCAGCAGCCCAGGATCGCACACCTCGGCCAGCCACCGCCGCCCCAACAATTCCAGCCCCAACCCAGGTTTCTCTCGGGACAGAGCATCTCGCAGAGCACCGGACCCACGCCCACACTCAATCAGCTGCTCCAGGCCTCCAGCCCCATGCACAGATTTCATACGGGGTACTCGGCCATACCCTCCGAGGGATACCAGCAACCCTGGCCACCCATGCAGAGGCCGGGCGTTCCTGGACCTCCGGTCTATCCACAACAGCCTGCACAGAGACCCCCGCAGACGGTACTTATTTATTCCGTTTCCAGTTCGCTTCTCGTTCACCACTTTTGTCGCGGCTTTTTTTTATTTATTTTTCGGAGCACGTTCAAGGGGTTTACTTATTGTTTTCATTTGTTTTTTATGTCAGCGAGTTTGGGGGGATGCTTTTTGGAAAGTTGAAAGGGGTTTTTGTGAGACGGTTTTGTCAGCATGGTTAAAGTAATGATGGATGAGTGAATTAACCTCAAAATTGTAAGCCACCCACTACAAAACAATCATGTCACTTGTGATTGAACTTAGGTTAGAATTTGATTTACATCAGTGTCGGTATTGATGGGTAATCGCCGGCGAGCCGGCAATGACGTTTCAAAAGTAAACAGACCGATAGTTGGGTTCGAAAGGGTTTCTGGTTACTTTTTTGGGACTTTTGTTTTTAATTTTGGTTGGTTGATCGGTTTTTATTCTTGTTGCTCTAAACTATTGCATTTGAATTGTTTCATTATAGAGAAACTTAAATATACAATTTGTCGTTTTGCGTTTATGGGAAATCTTAAATCAGAAATAATTATTAATATATAAGAATGGTACATAGTGATTTTAGATAAAATTAATGATGTTGTTTTTATATATAATTTTAATTCAAATCAAGATTTAAACACCATAAAAATAATGTAAAGCCCAATTTTAACTTTGAAAAATTAGAATTCTGAATCTTTACTTTTCTCCAATGACTTTGCTATTAGAAATTGTAAGTAAGCAGAACAAAAAGGATGCAACATTTTTCGAATAATATTGAACTACTAAATATCAATTATGAAAATGGTCCAGATTGATCTTATTAGTTAAAAAATGAATTTTCAAATTTGATTTATTTTTCTACTTCATCCTCTTTGGACTAGTTATAAAATAAGATTTATTATATTTCGTATTTCTTAACATAATTGCATTGAATCTTCAGAAAGATTCAAACAAAAATTAACAGAAGAAACCAAAAAATTGAAAATCCATTTTTGCTGTAACGATACAGAAAAATGCAGTTTCGAAAAGGATAAAAAAACTGATTGCTTATTAATTTTGCAGAGTTCTCCACGGTTGCATCCAGGACCTGGGGGTCCCAGTTCTCCAACACCGATGTCGTACCAACCGTACCCTCAACGTTACCCATCTCCAGCGAGGCCTCATTCTCCTTACGGCCATCATCAGGTACTTGATTTATCTCCAATATTATAAAATATTTCACAAAACAAGACCTTTTAATAAGACCTTTTAATGAATCTGAGAATCCATATTCATTGATCCATACTCATTGAGACGACTCACCTTTTGGTGAATAATTTTATAATATGGATGCTCAAGTTACTCAATCAATTGTGGAGACATTAATTGTAAATGAATATAATTATTGGAGTGAGAAAGTGCTATGCTTCAAGTTGAGTAACCAAGTTGTGGTTGAAAATCTTAAGGTATTTATTATAGAGTGAAGTAATGACGAAAATGTTTGTTCTGTGCAGCTTAATTCGTATCCCCCGCAAGGAAACCATCCGTCGAATATGTACCCCGAGCAACGAGGTTGGAACCAAAGTGGGCCGCCAAATCCACCTCCACCTCCAACGAATCAACAAAATCCGTCAAGTCAATCTCCACAGCGCGCTCTCTCACAATCCCCAGCTCCTCCGCCGTCGGCGTCTCCGCAGCCACAACCTGCTCAGTCACAGGTAAACAAAAACAATTCGAAAAAGCATTCTTTCTTGTTCGAAATGAAGATGCATTGCAACCCTTGTCTTAATTTAAACAGAAAAACTAAAACGTTTTTTTCCTTTTCAGAATTTCCATAGCATGCAGCAAAGATCAACGACACCAAATACTCAAGGAATCGATTCAGGGGTAAGTTCGAGAAACAACTATTGTTTATCAGAAAGAAAATTTAAATGATTTAGTGAAAGTAATTGAAAAAAGATAGATTTGAAAGTTAAAAAAGTCACTTGACGAAAACCAAATGAGTCTCAAACAGATGCAAGCGACATAAAAATTTTCTTTTATTCATACGCGAAATAAATGAGTATTAGAAAACTGACAAACCTCATATAAGATCGTAAATGGACGAAACAAGATCGGAAAATCATTTAGGAGCTTGAATATCACAGCACGGGTCGAGTTCCAATTTTTGCAAAAAGTCTATTTAGTGATAAGACAATGTTGCGGTTATCAGACAATTTTTTCGTCTTAGCTAATGATTTATTATGTAATGTTTATCGTGGATCAGCTGTTGCATAAATAAGATTTAAATTGACAATTTTTTATTAATAAAATTTGAGCAAATGTTAAAACAAACAACGCTAGACAAAATTTAAAAATTGTAGGATTTTTAGTGAAAGATTTTGTGGGACGTTTAGAAACGTCCCATAACGTTGATTAAAGGACATACAGGACGTTTCGAAACGTTATGAAAATTGTATCAGGGACCTTTAGAACGAAGATTTTGTGAAAAATGCATTATAAAATAATTGATCTGAATAATGTCCAGAAAAATTGAACAACGTTGAATCGTAGTAATAATTACTTATAGAATTCTATGATAATGAATCGAAGGACCAATAGATAATTGCCATCGGAGCATTCATTGGATTTGAAATATGCATTTTCATAATGTAATCTCTAAATCTGCACTTTTATGAATATTTAAAATGAACTGTTTATAGTAAAAGGGATGCTTTTAATAGCTGGAACATTAATTAAATTGTGCTAGATTGTCTCTGTGATTTTAAATTTATGATAGTTTTTGGTGGAAATTTAATTCGGAATTATAACAAGAAGGTATTTGTGATTGAAAAGAAACTTGAATTTGTCAATATTTATATCGTATCGAGTTTTTAGGTCTTCTCTCAATTGAATGTTTCTCAAAACAAAATTGAATCGTGATATAAGATTTGTTAATCAGCAAATACATGAAATTAATTAATTTTATAATTTCCAAATTGAAAAAGGATTTTATAAACTGTTTGGATTTTTACCAATTTTTCTTTTTTTTAACTATTTTAAAAAATTTTAATCTTATTTTTTCTATCTGACTCTTTGATTTTTTTAAAAGTCTTAACAACAATTTTAATCGATACAAACAAATAGGATTGTTTCCTATTCATGAGGTTTTTGCACTTGTGCATAAATATGTAATTTAAACGCAATTCGAAAATTAAACCCGATAAAATCGTAACTTTAATTACCAGCAATTCAGTTTCCAACTCAATTAATTTCAAGCTCAAAATTAACTACAACAATATTTGAAATTTCGTTACAAAATAAATCAAATATCTTTACATAAAATAAAAGATTCCAAAATTATCATTTAAAAAGAATGAATTTCATGTAGAAGGAAATATTTTTCAAAGAAAATCCACGTTAAGAAAAATTGAAAATATCCAATCAACAAAAAACAATTACAATCAAAAAGGGAAGATTAAAAAAGAGAGTTAAACACCCACTAATAATATCGTCCGACAAATTACAAACTTTAAAATCAAAAAAAAACATTATATGAAACATGACTTTTTTCATTTTGAATGATGAACAAGAAACAAATAAAAATAACTAGAAGGGGGTTAAAAAAGGAAAAAAAAGCTCGAGGAGTGATACAAAAAGATGGGATTAGAAGGGCGCGCTGATGTCACGTGTCCGAGGGAAAAAGAGCGATGATGTTGATCGCGGTGTTCGCGCAGGACAAAAGTGAATAGGAGGAAGTAGGGTACGCGCGGCGCGGTAGCAGCAGGCCGACGGAGAGTTCGATTAGGAGACTCGTCGGTGGCTCGTGTTTCGCGCCGAGCGGCGTCAGCGGCCGCTGGAGCCCCGGATATTAGCACGTTCTCTCCGCCTGCCTGCTTGCACATGGCCGGCGCGCTTCGGCGCCGCTCGGCATGCCTCGGACCAACTCGTTGCCGCTCGTTGCGATCGACTTCCACGGCTTGACGTCGACGTTTCAACATTTTGTATTTCTGGCCCCTCACTCTCTCTATTTCCACCTCGAAAAACCATTCCAATTTCAAACTTTCTAATAAACAAACAATCAAAAAATCATTTTTGAAATAATATTTTTTAATGCTTTTTGTGTAACTTTGTATGGTTTATTTATTAAATTATTGACTAGTTTATTGGGGCTTGATTTAGAAATAGTTGGTAAATAATTGATTGTTGTTATTTTGATGAATTGGTTTTGATTTATTTTTGAGTTAGGAGAGAATGAAAGAAGAAACTGACGCAGAGACGCAGCGGCGTCCTTCTGCTTGATTGCAAAACTCGGTAAAATTTTCGCCGGGCCACGTGATGACATCTGAGTTGTGATGATTTGCCGATGAAGAGTGGCGGTGCTCACGTGACAATGTAGGCCACGAGGCACAAGGCGCTAAGAACGTCAATCGGATCTCGTTTCTCTCTTTGTCGAACCAATAAAGATGTATCAATCAGTCAGTTATGAAAATCATCCATTTCGTTAGTTGTCTTCACTTCTAAACACTCACATATTAAAAACTACATTTTTGCTATTCTACCCTTTTTACAAAATAGACTACAACATTAATACCATACCAATTATTTACCAATTACAAAATATCAAAATTACAGTTTTTCTGAAATTAAAATCTTTGAGTATTAAAAATTGCGAACATGAAATTATTGTCATTTTTTGTTTTTGGAAGGAGCTACAAATGATTTTTGTATTTTGACATTTGCTAAAGGTACGGTTGACATTTTGACAAAAATAAGATTTTGAGAAGGAAAATTGGCGCGGTGGAAATTGAAGTTAAATTTAATAACAAAAATGCATTGGTATGTGTGCGGGGGACATGAGCGTGCATGTGTGTGTAATTGTAAATGGATGTGTAAGTGTTCATATGTTGTATTCATTGGCAACACAGGGCGCGGAAACGAACGAACACGCCCGAGTGCACGTTGCGCCATGAGACCAACAGGCTTTGGCTTACGACGTTGCGACGTTGCCGGCTCGCGCCGCTTTTTCCCACCAGATTTGGTGTTTTTTTACGCTCGAGCCTCTGCCACAACGTTCGATCATCTTTTCCTTCGGCATATTAATTTTTTTTCCTCATTTTTTTTGTCGTTTCATTTTGCACAGTAAACAGATTTTTCTATCAAAAGCTGCTTCTTACGATTTTTTTCGTTGATTTTTGTCTCGTTTATTTAGGTTTCAATGGTCGGTTTGGTCGACGTGTCAAAAGTGGTTTGACGTTTCGAAAAGTTGAAGAATTGCTTTACAATTTTATCACTTTTATCATTTTTTTCACTCTTGTTCGGTATTTAAAAGAGAGGAAAAGTTTTTTTTTTATTTTTGTTTGTTGAATTAACAATTCGTTTTTGAATAAACAAAATCATGTTTTTGTTCAAAAAGGATATTATTTTTCAAAGAAATATATTTGTACAGATTAATAAATTGCAATTTATCGATTCGAAATAAACTACAACTTTAACTTTGTTCCTACGTAAGACGTAACTATTTCTTTGCTGCAACTACTAAGAGACTTACAATTCAACTTTACTTTCCAGACGACGATTTTCTTTCTTCATTGATAGATCATCTATAATTCCGTCGACTACCATTCGTACAGATAATTTCATTTACAAACGCTTTTTACTTGCTCGTTTGACTTCTTAATTGTAGTGCATCGAAAATGAACTCAATGAACGAATCTTCCTATTTCTTATTATTTGATGTGATCAACCTTTTTGTCAATGAATTTGAGATTACGGTTTTGTTGGATCAGCAAATTTCATTTCATTCTGACGAATAAAGTATAAAAAGCTTATATCGTATCAAATTAAGATGACATTCAAAAAAATATTTTGTCGGTTCGTGAAATTAATGAAGTTTTTTTATACACCACTTAAATTTGTTCGTTATTTTGTTTATTGTTGAACGGATTCAGACCAAACATTGAATAAGTTTTTTTTTACTCTCCTAGCTTTTAATTGATTGAAGATAATTGATTTAATTATTTTGTCGTTGCTAATTTGATTGGAGTTATTTTTATTCGGCGTTATAAAAAAAAACTGATAAATGCGATTTTCCAACGATTGACCTGAATTTGTGTTTATGTTACTTCTGTTTACATAAATTATTCTGATTCACTGTTTAGAGAGCTGATAATTACATAAATTTGAATATTAAAACATAATTAAAAAAAACGATTAAAAGATTGATTATTTTCAAAGTATGCAAAAAAGTGACAATCTTCTGAATCTTTCGATTGCATGTTTGAAATTGAAAATTGAAAATGCAAACCAATTTTTGCAGCTTTCGGCCAATCGCAATAACCATTTTGAACTATACTAATTATTTGTATTCTTGATTGAATAATCTTAATTTCCTACAGAAAGTTGCACCATTGCAGTTGTGATTTTTTTGAGTTTTTATTTTTCATTTTAATCACAATAAGTGTTAAAATTGCGTGTTGAAAAATGTTTTGATTTCATCAAATAAGAAAATGTATGCAGTTTCTTATAAAAAATTTTGATTTGACTTACTTGATAAAAATGGATTTATGTTAAAGATTTAGGTTCTTAACTCAAAAATCCAAATATTTAATTCGATTTTTTCTATACTTTAGTTCTACTATTATTATTAGAAGTATAACAATTTGACAACCTCAACTTTTAATTCTTAAACTTTAACATCAGATTAAAAATGTTCTGTTCTATTGTTTAATAAAGAGTCAGAATATAATTAATCTTTGGAAAATAACAACAAAATGTTCCATAAAGACAGATTGCACAGAAACACAAAATAGCAAATTTACTTCAGTTCTTTTAGTCTTGATGGGAAAGAAAAACTGAACTAAGAAGTAAACAAAAAAACAAAAAAAAAAACACTCTGAAAATTGAATAAAAAACTGACAACCTTAACTTTCAACTCTTTGACTTCTGATAAAAAATGTTCCATACCTGATGAAAAATCAGAAAAAAAGAATGAAAAAAAAAGACAAATTGCATCGAAACACAAAAGTATGACAGACGTGTATTGATGACGGATGAAAGATAAATAAAGACGACGGCGCGGAATGAATTGTGGGCGCTGCGGTGGTGTGCAGGGCAGAAGAGCATCGGAGCAGTGTGCAGAATGGTGCAGAAAGGCCTAGTAAGAAAACCCCAACGCTGGTTGTGTATGCGACGATGTGCGCGGCTCTCACAATGAGGAGCGCTGGCGCGCTGGCGTGATCCTCGGACGTGGCAACGTCGCGTTCGTGAGCGTTCGCGAACGTACGCCCTCCGTGCTGTGGCCGTGTCTGGCCGTGACGAGCGAGCTAACGCGCGCGAGCTCCAGCTCGCCTTCTTCAACAGTGCTCACTCCAGTTTCGTCTCACAAAACTCGTCGGCGAATTTTCGCCAACTCCAACCGACGCTCCAATCAGCTCCAACCAACAGCCTCGTGCGCGACAGCGGCGTCGTCGCCACCGCTCTTTCTTTTCTTTCCTGCGTCTCACTCGAATCTCTCCTTCTCTCTTGCGTTTCTTCGTGCCAGTCTGGCAGCTACTTTTTTTTCATTCGCCTGTTCACCAGCTCAAAAACCACCAACTGCAAAGTCAAAAACAAGTTTCCACAGTTTTCAAATTAAACAAACACAGTGAAGTGCAAAGTTTACGCTCTATTGAGAAATAAGGTTTCTGGTTGATGTCATGACTTAACCAGTAGGCTCGTTTCGGAGCAGACAGTCCGACCCGGTGAGTTGCAATGCAGTTTTGTAAACAAACCGCAATTTCGCAGAAACGCAACTTCGAATAAACAACAAAAGATGTTGTTGTTTGTTTTGTTGTTGTTTTTGATGATTAGATTTTTGGGGGGGTTCGTTGTTTTTTTTTTTCGGTAGTTTTTTTTGCACGAGTTTGCGCGGGAGGTGTTGTTGTTGTTTTGCGCGAGCACGAGTGTCCGGTTGTTGACAAAAATGCATTTTCCGTGTCGATAGAGGAGTTTGTAGTTGGGTCTGCTGTGCGCGCGCATTCACCGAAAAAGATGGCGAGCATGAGTCCGATTGCGAACAGAGATAGACACTGAATTATGTCACTGTGAACGTCACGTCGCTTGCTTATTTGTTTATTGATAAATTTCTTTTTTACCGTACAACCGCTGGTTGTTTCGTTTAACTGACGGCAAAACTGTGTCGGTGTTATAAAACAGCGCCAGTTTCTTCTTTGCTGGTCTAGTTGAATTTTTTTGTTTTGTTAAGTGACAATGTGTTGCAATTTTGCAAACCACTCATTTGGGCTTTTTGTTTTTGTTGCAGGAATTGTCTGGACAGAATAGTAATGACAGTTCGAATGGGCCAGCTGGTCCTGGAACTCCAAATTCTCAGGGGATGAGGCCAACCCCTTCGCCGACAGGGTCCACTGGTTCTCGCTCGATGTCCCCTGCAGTTGGTAAGTTCCTTTTGTTTACTTAGTTTTTATTTTTTGTCAAATTTCAATGTAAGGAAAATTAACAAACAAAGAAGACTTTACAACAAAACAGGATATGCATTACAGCTAAGCACGCAAAAATAGACTAAAAGAATGACAATTAGAAATAAACAAACATAATGAAAGGGTTGTAAACAAAATCGAAAAAGTATATGACAGATATTAAAATAAGTAAACAAACAAGATGTAATGACAAATAGGATCAAACGAATATAATAAAATGAAAACGAACTCTTTTTTAGTTTCAAAAAATCAAAATAACAATGATTGTTGTTCTGTTTGGCAGAAAACAAAAGCGAATGAAATGTGTCGAAATAAAAGGCAATAAGGAAAAAAAGAAACAAACTAATTTTGATATGAATGAACAATCTAAAACAATCAAAAATCGAAATCAAAATGTAAATGGGACATAAATAAACTAATTGAACACGAAATAAAAAATTTTTTTGTTATTAATAGTTGTTGTAAACAAACAAAACTTGATTAAACATTATTTTGAATGACATTTAAACAAGCACAGAAAAATTACGAATCTGTAAAATATTATGAGTTTTGTAACTCAAACAAACATACAAATTTACAAAACACGAAAGTAAAATAAGTGATAGTTGAAGTTTAGTTTTGTTGATAAATTAGACACAATTTATTAACTTCAAATTGTTATAAATCGCAGGCCAACAAAACGTTCAGATGCCTCCACGGCCGTCAAGTAGCCAGTCAGATGGTAGTGGACCAGCACGCATGAGTCATTCTCCAATGACCACTCAAGGTACAGTCAACTTCTATCTGTTTGCTCCGACTAACTTCAACCACTTCACCAAATCCATTTTTTACCTCAACGTTAAAAAGCACATTACAAAGAAATCACGAAACTGAAAAAAGAAAAACTAATTGATTCTGTTGTGATTACAGGAGGATATCAACAACCTTTGGGTCCCTCGCCGCACATGCATAATTACAAGATGAACAGTAGTGGGCCGGGCGTGGTGCAACCCGGTCCAGGACAGACCGGACTCGGAGGCATGAACCCAATGGCGGGCGGCATGGGTTACCCTGGCGGTGCCGCCGGAGCGAACCAACCGGGCGCAGGCTATCCTCAGGGCTCGTACCCACCTCCGAGACCGCACATGCAGTTCCCACAGGGGTACCCACCCCAACCGGCCAACTCGCAACCCCCTCCCAACAATCAGTATCAGCCTGCTAGGCCAAATAATCTGGTGCAATATCCTCCGTATCCTGTAATTATCAAACCTTTATCAACAAATTACTTATTTAAACAACACTTCAAAAAATTCAACTAAATGAAATGATCGAATTTCGTATACAAGTTTTGGGAAAAATTACTCAAATTACTCATAATATACACAAGTCAGTCACTTTGACATGACTGTATTGGTTTTTTTTTTTAAAAATGAAATTTTCTTTGTGCTGCAGAATTGTTGATGAAGTTTTATAAGATGATTATTGATGTTTCTATTTGTTCTTTGCAGCACAAAATGGGTTTCAATAGTGTGCCACCAGGCATGCCTCCAAGTCCAGGTCCACCGCAAGGTTACGGTGGACCAGCAGGAGGAGGACCGGGCGGCATGGTAGCGCCCGGGATGGGCAACATGGGCCCACCACCGAGCTCGATGGGCCCGCCACCACCCTCCCCAAACCATGTGAGCAGTCAGCCGCAATCGCAACCACCGGCGCCGAGCATGCCCGCGAGTGGAGGAAGCGCCTCGTCCGGACCACCGCCGATGCAGCAGTCGCCTCACTCGCACCCGCCTGCAGCTACGCCACCCCTTAGCCAAGAAGGCCCAGGACCGGGACATGGTGCACCCAGTCCCATGCCTCCCCCAAGCACCACGCCGAACTCACATGCTCCTCTCCCGAATGCCCAGACTCCCATTCATAGTTCTTCTGCTGATCTCGCTACGGAGTCGTCTAATGATAGTGGAATTACTACCACTGCTTCTGGTTCGTTGAACATTTTTATTTTATTTTGTTTGTTTTTTTTCGTTTTGAGGATTTTTGAGATTTGATATTAATTTGGTGATGTTGTTTTTTTTTAGGAACAGCTGCTATTAATGTGTCGTCAACGTCGAGCGGCACTGTAACTTCTGTCATCACAACCGGACCTGATGGCACGTCTTTAGATGAAGGCTCACAACAATCGACGTTATCTAATGCGTCAGCTGGTAAGAACAACTTTGGTTCTTGTTCAAAGTTTTTTTTCAGTTTTTGATATACTTGAATTTTCACTTGATTAATAGTTTGACAAATGTTTTCATATTGTTTTTTTTTGAAATTTTATTAAATTTAACTTAATGTAATTAGGTCTAATAAAATAAATTTAACAAAATTTGGTTATATTAAATTTTGATGATTTATAATTCTGAAATCAATAATAATTCGTTAATAAAAGTTTATTGGTTTGGTAAAAGCAATTTTTTATCACGAGGTTTACTTGTACTTGCTTGAATATATTTAAAGACTGATTGAAAACTGATGGGATCAAATTGAGGCAATACTACTGTACCTTTTATTTTAATTCCGTTCTGTTTACCAACACCGATAGTGCCTCAAGTCGATTTCTCAAGGATATACACAAATTACAACACACGACCATCCTTAAATTCACTTCAGTATTGGCAGTGAAAGAAGCATTTTCTTTGCTATCGTTATCAAAACTTGAAAGTGCTAATTTGACAGTTCAGAAAACAGTGGAATAAAAATTTTTTTACTTCACTTTTCTGCAAATATTTTCAGTTAATTTTGTTTCCAATTTCATCTATTTCTTTTTAGTTTTTATAAGTTTTTATAAGAAAATTCGATATGAAGCAGTATCGAAAAAAGTGTACGTGAATTGAGACAAAATTATAACAATTTTGTTGTGAGTAATTTTTGATTGATAAAATTGGTTATTGTTTATAGCTTCCGGAGAAGATCCAGCATTTACACCAAAGGTACGAAAAGACATGATGGGCGGTTATCACAGTCATCCGACGACACCGCAGAGCACGGTACCATCGCCCAGCGCAGCGAGTATGAATTCTATTCACGAAGAGTATTCTGACATGAGTAGTCCTGGTTGGCCACGCACACCAGCAAGTCCTGTAAGTTCTTCTGTTCAAACGCAAAATGAAAAAAAAACGATGAAAAAATGTTTTCAGGAATTAAACTGGTTTGTTTTTGTTGACAGGTATTCAACAGTCACGTGCCTCAAGATCCTTACCGATCTAAGGTATGAAATTGATCATTATTTTTTTGGAAACTTAATTGAATATTTTTGAAATGTGAATTGTTTGTTAATTAATGATTTTTGATTGTTTGCAAAACGGTTGTGAAACTAGATGTAACATTAGGGAGATAAGTTAAAAAATAATAACAAAGATGAAATTTTGCAGAAACCTGATAGTTTAGCAAAGCTATATGAAATGGACGACACGTTAGAACGAAGGAGTTGGCTGGACAAATTAGTATCATTTATGGAAGAGCGACGGACGCCGATCACAAGCTGTCCGACCATCTCCAAGAACCCCCTCGATCTGTTTCGTTTATATCTCTATGTGAAGGAGAGGGGGGGCTTCATGGAGGTATGCAAGGTGCAGTGTAGTTCCATCTAGCCCTCGGTGTATACTTGACGTATTCAATATTATATACGTTTTGTTTTTTCATCAATATCTTCTATACATATTTTTCACATTTGATTGTTCAAACGAGAGTTGGTTTGATTTTGGTATCCATTCACTATATACTCTAAAAATTTTTGTGTTTTCTCTTTTTTCTCAATCGCATTTATATGTCGTGTCAATTTTTGTCCTGTTTGTACTTTTTTCAAAAGGTATTTCACGAACGTACGTAACTCTTTCGCACACATTTTTGTCATTGCAATCTATCAAGATATCAAGTTCGTGATTACTACCATCTTTTTATGCACGTTTGTGCATGGTGCACTAAACAAAACTTTTTTTTCTCTTTTTTTATCTCATCTTCACTACTTTTTTTTTCTTTTCTCACTTTCTTGTTTGTCCGTTTGTTTGTGTTTGTTGTTTGAACATCTTCTACATTTCTTTTTGTTTTCAACATGACAATTGTTCTTTTGAAAATCTTGTTTTTGTTTTTTACTCGTGTGTGATCTTTTTTGACTTGATTGATATACCAAAAACGCTTGTTACGCTCTTAGTTGTTTTTTGAGAAGCAAGAAAAAAAGACAACGGATTGTTATTTACCACGATGTACAACCCTGGTGCTACATGGAATTATTCTATTCCTAAAAATCAGAATACTTTTCTTATTATTGAACTACTTTTTTCTCACAAATTTATCGTTTAAGTGTTTGGTTTGGTTTGTATTATAAAAGGGTGCGACAAACGACGAGGTAAAAAAACCATGTTTTCATTTTTGTTACCCCGTGTGTTTGATTTGTTCTTTTTGTATCACAATTTTATGCTTTCCTTTTGATCTTTTATCGAGTTTTTGTTTTTCTTCCTCGCAGTTTGTTTTGTACCTTGAGCCGCATGCTTCAATGTAGAAATTGTGTCCGTTTTTGATTGATGTTTTTATTATAATTTTTTTTTTCAATTTTTTTCTTTTCTAATAAAACATGTTTTTTGTTATGTTTTATTCTCTTTGCATTTTCTAAGTATTTCTTAATTTTTATTTTAATTCGTCATTTGTTTTAGTTAAAAAAATCGTTTGTATATAACTCGGATTTTCTCTCTTTCTTTTTTATCTTTATTTTTATTTTTGTACTTATTTCATTCAAATCTCATTTGTGGGTTTGTCACAATCGGTAGGTGCGTCAAATAAACGAAACCGTTTTGTTCGTTGTGTTCAACAGGTGACGAAAAACAAAACATGGAAGGATATCGCAGGTCTCCTTGGCATCGGGGCGAGTAGTAGCGCCGCGTACACGTTACGAAAGCATTACACGAAGCATTTATTAGCCTACGAATGTCACTTCGACAGAGGCGGCGTTGATCCACAACCGATTATCAATCAGGTGGAAGCTGGTTCGAAAAAAAAGGGAACCAAGGGAACTGCCTCAGTCCCTTCTCCAGGTCAGTTTATCAAAATTTGTTCACAATAATTTTTATTGATCTTACCATCAAGACTTGAAACAAAATGTTAATTTCAAAAGAAATGAAAAGTTTGTACATAAAAACGTGTCACCTTTGTTTATCAAAGTATCTTTGATATTTTTCTTTTTTTTTTGGATTTAATGATTTTATTTTTGTCTTGTAATCTTAAAAGCATTTGATTAATATCTTTTTTGTTTCTGTTTCTAAGAATTGTTGAAATAATTTGAAATTGAAAATAAATGATAGTGCTTGATTTAGTTTTTAATAGATAATTAATATTAAGATAAAATGTCCCCCACTTTCATATACAATGTCAAAAATTTTGCATGACAATCATTGGTTGCCGCTTCTTTTGCTTACAATAATGTCGATCGACCAGATTGTAAACAAAACATCCACTCACTCTTCAAGAAAGTAACCGTCGTTTAGCATTTGTTTTTCCCTTCAATTGTAGCTTGTCAATTGTTTTTCTCAACCATCACGTTTGATTTCATTATTAACAAGTTATTAACAAACAAAGGTAACATTCGATAACAACAAAATAACAAATAACTGTCTTTAATTTGAACATTTCCTTTCGAACCTTTTAAAACTGGGGTTTTTGCTTGGACGACTTTGCTTGCTTGGGTTTTTGTTCAAATCATTCTAACAAATTCTTGTCCAGAAGTGGATACGGATATGTTCAGATGAAAGTAAATTTAAAAATATAAAAGAAAGACGAAATTAGTCTCACAAATTCTTGTACGATTGAAAACCGATTGAAACGCACTGCTTGTCTCATCGCAAATCCCATAAAATAACATTCATTCCTTCACCGTATACAGGATCATCCAACTCACAAGACTCTTTCCCAGCAGCTGGTTCTAGCAATACGTCAATGGACGGCTACGGAAGTTACCAGTCGAACTACTCGGGCGGAGCACCCGGGGGACCGGCCTCGGAATACACACCCCCGAACAGACCTCCAAGTCAAAGTAGTGCACCTTCCCCTCACCAAGGTAATTATCATCTTTTTCATTCAACTGCAGTTTTATTTAATTATAACTTTACTTTTTATTTTCACTTTAGTTTAACAATTTTTTCCCGTTTATTTTGTTAGAACAGGTTTTAGTTTTTGAAGTTGTTGAAGTAATAAATTAAAGTCCGTGTTTTCTGAATAATGAAAATAATTTTATAATGACATGTTTTTTGATTTTTGTTATTTTATGTAACAAAATGTATCGACATAAACTAATCAGGATTAAATGATTTTTAAAAGAGAAAATCGATAGCTTATAAATTGAAAATTTCAGTAAATATTTTTTTCTATTTTTTAGCTATTGATACTTTGCGATGAACTTACTAATGTAAAATTAAATTTTTGTGTTATAGGAATGCAGCAGGGTAATTATCAAAATGCAGGCTCTTTTCAAAATTATCCTCAGGATCAGTACATAAGACCTCAAGGAGGATCGATGGCGCAACCAGGAGACTTCAATCAGCCCTACTCGCCAAGGTCACACTATCCTCCATACGTAGCAGATAATGAAAGGTATATAAAAAGGCTTTATAGAAAGTTGAAAGGATATAGACATAGGAAGTTTAAATTGAAAAAATAACTTATTTTAGCAATTTATAAAGAAGATCAAACTTCTAAATTGGTTATTTGAAAAATTTCAGGGGTTACTCAGGCGGAAACATGCCGCCAAATAATGCTGGACCACAGGATATGTACAACCGGTACGGTGGTGGACAGCAAGGAGGGTCTTATCCGCAGTCTGCACCACCTCCGCCGAGGAACAGCAATTATCCGCCGGCACCTCAGAACCATCCACCAGGAGCGCAGCAGCCACCTTCGTCGTGTCCGCCACCTTCTTCTCAGGCCGCTGCTGCACCTACTTATTCTTGTCCTCAAGATTATTATCGACAAGATCAAGTACGATTTTGATTTCAACTCTTTTTTTTCAGTTTGTATATTTTAATTTTGTATCATTTATATTCATAACAAAAATGATTGATTTTTAGGGAGGGTACGGAGGACCAGGCGCGGGTCAAATTTACTCGACAGCAGCTAACAAAAATATGCCTCCGCCACCACCGGGGCCGCAGCAACCAAGACGGCATCCGGACTTTGCCAAAGACCAACAACAGTACCCTCAGTACAACCAACAAAGACCTGCCTATCCAGGTAAAAATAACAAAAATACAAACTGAAAACAAATTTTAAACCTTCCTAGTCAGAATCATTGATATGAACACATACAATGTATCTCTCACATAATAGTTTTTGGTTTCATCATTTATAATGAAAAATGTGAGGATAGAAAGGGTAATTACTGACATTCTTTCATTTGAAAAATGTAATTAAAAGATTTTTTAGTTATAAAAAAACGATATTCTATTTATAGTATGAAGCATCTTCAATTGAAACGTAAAACACTCAATTTTAAAGACCCATTTTTTCATTATTATATCACCAAGTTCATACCTGTCACGAATATAACATTTACTTTACTACTTGTTGCAACATTTTAATAACAAAAATCTAAACTACCATTTTACGTGTTTCTTACATGATTAAAACGCATAATACGTTCAAAAATAAGTACGCAAAAAAACATTCTCTGAATTTAGAAGGACAAAGTTAATGAATGATGTAAAATCAACAGGTTGGCCAGGCGCAACGAACCAATACAACAGCGGACCAGCGGGACCAGGAGCAGGCAGTGGACCAGGTGCAAGGTTACAGTACCCGAGTCAGCAGCCTGCGAGCACGGGTCCGCCGAACACGATGCCACCTCAGCAGCCGCCTCCGCAGCAACCACCGCCGCCTCAGCAGCAACAGCCACCGCCGCCAAACGCCGCGGCGCCGAGTGTACAGCAGATGCAGCAACCGCCACAGGTGCAGGGACACCCGCACGTGCACCCACACGCGCATCCTCAGCACCCGCAGCCACCGCCGCAACAGCAGGCGCCAGCCGTCGGACCGGCACCTTCGGCGGCGCCTCCGCAATCTCAGATGCCGCCTATGCCACAAATGCCACCTGTACCGGCGGCGCCACCCAATGCCCAGCAATGGAGCAGTCAGCAACCATCGCGGCCTTCCTCGCAGCCTAGCATCAACGCGATGCCACCGCATCCACCGTCGCCCTGGGATCATCGGTATCCCAGCCAACCAACACCTTCACCTCTTTATCCGCCTCCGGGACCACATCAGGTAGATTTCAGTTTTTTTTCTTTAGTTTTTATTGTTTTTTTTGATTAATTTATTTTGGTTTAGTTTAATTGAGTTAACTAAACCATAGTTAACTTAGTTTAGTCTTTATTTGTTGAATGAAATTAAGTAAATGGTCAGTGTTCAAGTTTTTTGATCGCTTGATTATGAAATACTTTTAAAATACTTTTGGAATACTTTTGAAATAGTTCTTAAATTAAATAACTTGAAGTATTACAAATTTCGAGGCTTCATGTACTCCAATATTTTTAAAATACAAATAAAATACTTTGGGTTACTTATTTTACATAACATTTTAAAATTGAAAACAGACATGTTTTTTAAGCTGATTTTATGAAAAAGAATATAGTAAAAGTTATTAGATACTGATAAGGCAAGAATCATTACGAACATGATATTAATTTTAAAAAAATCAAAAGAAATCTCTTTTGCAGAGTCAACTTGGCATGAGTCCTGTTATGGGCCAACAGCAAGCTGCTCCAAAGAGGGAGATGACCTTCCCACCAGACAGCGTAGAAGCGGTCACGCCTTTGCATTACAAGCGACGGAAATTGACGCGACAGGATGTCTCACCGGTGGAAGCCTGGCGGATCATGATGGCGCTTAGATCGGGCCTCCTTGCGGAGAGTTGTTGGGCTCTGGATGTCCTCAATATTCTTCTATTTGATGATTCTTCCGTAAGTTTCCAGCCAAACTTGATAATAAAATCATAATAACATCCAAACCAATTAATTAATTTCATTCATTTTCTTCACAGGTACAATATTTTGGTTTGGCGCATTTGCCAGGACTGCTAGACGTCTTACTCGAGCACTTTTCACGCTCTTTATCTGATATGTTCGAGATGTCGACAACTGAGGACGACAAATCAAGTTGGAACGAAAAGTCAACGAACGGTCCAGAAGTCGATCTTGGGGCAGTTACGCGACCAATTGACACCGAGGACCGAACCAAACTGCTGTCCTGTTCGAACTATACGTTCCTCTCGAGGCGTGGTCGGCCGGTGAAGATGATCCCGCGTGACGAGGACCTCTTCGTCTTAGACTCGAAACGACAGTGGGACCACCAGGACCAGGAGCCCGAAACGGAACCCTGGCAGGTGGACCCGAGCGCCACCAAGTACATCATCACCTGCTTCCAGTCCGAGATCAGCAGCAACACCTTTGCTCGTCACTTGCGCGACGAGAAACCGCCGCTGTTACAAAAGGAAGTGGACAACATGGAAACAAAGGACGACGAGTCCAAGTTTGACGGCAACGCGAACGCCGACAGCCTAGACTCGTCATGTTCGATGTCGTCAGCTTCGAGCAACGGCTCCACCACCTGTCCCTTCACGAGGAAAGGCGTGACAAACGACGTTGTTAAGAAAGAGACGACGCTGGTCAAGCAGAACGACAAGAAAAAGAAAACGAAGAGCCTCAGCGACGTGCTGTCGAGGATCAAGCGCGAGCCCACGGAGATGAACGATCTGACTCGCGAGTTGTTTGAAAAGAAGAACGACGGCTCAAAGCGCGACTGCGAGAATGACGTTGCGAACTCGACAAAGGCCAACAACAAGGCTGGCGAGAGATTTAATGAATTGCCTCCTCCGAAAATTGAACCCGAGGAACCTTATACGAACGACAACGGTAATTCGACGGAGAAAGAGGAGGAGACAAGAACGCCCTGTAGAAACGCTGACAACGAGGACTCGCAGAACGAAGAATTGAAGCCCGAACGAGCGAAAGATCGGGACAAAGAAAAAGACAAGGAGAAAGAGGAAGATAAAAAGGAAGGCGAGAAGGAGAGTGAAAAGGAAGAGGAGGAGAAGAAGGAAGAAACGGAAGCAGAAAGGCAGCACAGGGAGTGGAAAGAAAAAATCGCGAGGCTAAAAGTGAAGGACCCAGCTGGGACGTTGAAGAGGCGGCGAATCAACGACTATGAAGACGAGAGCTACTCGCGAGACGAGGCGAGTCTTTACCTCGTGACTGAGACGCAGGACAGTCTAGCCAGGCGTTGCGTCTGCCTTTCCACGATTCTCCGCAACCTCACGTTCATCCCTGGCAACGAGAGCGAGTTCGCGAAAAACGTCACGTTCCTCAGCATACTCGGCAAACTACTCTTACTCCACCACGAACATCCGGTTCGCACCCAAAAGACCAGAAACTACGACAGGGAAGAGGACGCGGACTTTGCCGACTCGTGCAGCAGTTTGCAGGGCGAGGGCGAGTGGTGGTGGGACTTTCTGTATCACATCCGAGAGAACGTACTGGTCATGTCGGCCAACATCTCCGGGTACATGGACCTCAGCCTCCATCCGGAGGAGATCTCGCGACCGGTGCTCGACGGTCTGCTCCACTGGGCCGTCTGTCCAGCCGCTCATGGTCAGGACCCGTTCCCGACGGTCAGTCTCAGCTCGTCCCTCTCGCCTCAGCGACTAGCTTTGGAAGCGCTTTGCAAGCTCTGCGTCACAGAAAGCAATGTCGACCTCGTGGTTGCAACACCGCCCTACAGCCGACTCCAGAGGCTCTGCTCCGTTCTCACCCGACTGCTCTGTCGAAGCGAAGAGCAGCCCATGAGAGAGTTCGCCGTCAACCTGCTGCACTTCCTCTCGGCGGCGGACAGCGGAGTCGCGAGAACCATCGCCCTGCAGACGCCCTGTGTCGCGCACCTCGTGGCGTTTATCGAGCAGGCGGAAAATAGTGCTATTGGTGTAGCGAATCAACATGGCCTGGCGGCGCTAAGGGACAACCCGGAGTCGATGGGTACGAGCTTGGACATGCTCCGACGAGCGGCTGCTACGCTGCTGAACCTCGCGCGACATCCTGACAACCGCACGCTGTTGCTGCAACATGAATCAAGATTGCTGGCTCTGGTTATGAGCCAGATCCTCGACCAACAGGTCGCGGCGATAGTCGCACGCGTCCTCTATCAGTGCTCGCGCGGATCCACATCGACGTAACTGCTAGAGTCGCGCCCGGCGTTCATCGTTGCTTATTGCTGGTTGGTTGGTTCGTTGGTTCTTTGAAGGATTGTTGTTGTTGGAACACGCCGCTGCTGCCCCCTACCAACTTTCATCCACCCTATGCATAATAGCGCGGTTTTTGAGTATATTTAAAAAATAATTTCTCCGACATTTCCTTCTACCCCCCCCCCTCTCATCCTCTCCTTTTGTCCCTCCTTTTGTTGCGTGTGAGTGATGATTTTAGAGGTGAGCGAATGTGTGTATATGTACCGATGTACAAAGATAGAGACAGAGAAAAAGGCAACAACAAGAAAAAATATAACTTTTCTCTTATTCAATTGTTCTCCTTTTTTTCTTGACACAACGTTTTTTTCTTTTTGTAATTGCTAAATATATATTTGTATATGTATATGTAATTTTTCTTCTTTGTTTTAAAGGGGTTTGTTTCTTTTTAAGGCGAGAGGTAGTTACGATTGGTAAGGCGGTGCGATTTACATGGTTAAATATCGGGTAACACACGATTCATATAAATATTATATTAATTATTGATGAAGGAAATAAACAGAAAAAACAAATCATGTAATGCAAATTTTTACATTTGCATGTTTTTTGTGCTGTAATTAGCGAGTAATTAAGGATATTTTGTAGATAACACGGACCTTATCCCCCTCTGATTCCCCCCTCCCTACGTTGTCCTTGTCCCTTATTCCCTAATTCCTTATATTGTATTACGCAAATTTAAATGATGATGGAAAAAAGAAGGATGGATAAATGAGATAAATGAGGTGGAGATTGTGACAAGCGGATTTTATTTCTCACACTTCCAGTCGTGTGAAAACTGAGAGAAACAAATTTATGACGATGAAATAATAAAGAAGTGGAGGATTAAGATGATGTAAACTGATGAAGTTAAATAAAAAAATTACAAGAAATGATAATGAAAAATAAACAAAAACACGCGCTTCTAGACGGATTATTAAATATAGCGAGAATGTGAGAGAACATAAGTGTGCGAGATATTTGACGATAATGAGGCAAACGGCGGATACGATTTTGATGATAATGACAGATTCTGATATGTGTGATAACGTCGTTGCTCGGACGGGATAAAACAAACGGGTGGGAGGGAGTTTTGGGAGGGAGAAAAACAAACAAACAATGTTGTTCTCTTGTATCGACTTTTTTTGGGTTCGTGCAAAAGTAAACCGCGCAGAGATCAATTGTCCCTTGATTTTTTTTTGCGAACAATTTCGAATTGTACTCTGCCCCCGCTGGTTGATCAATTTGTCGATTTCCGCCACTGATGCATTTATACGCGAGAGCGGAATTGTTGTCAAACCACTTTTGGCGCGGACGATTAAACGCTGATGAAATGTTGCAAACAGTCGCAAAAACGTTTAACAGATAGTTATTGATATAATTGCAAATTAATACGATTAATACAAACTGCGAGGACATTTTTAAGGGATGAACCTTTTTCTGAGATGAAATAAACGGAATTTCTCCGAGGTACCCAGCTTCTCCCCACCCTACCAAGTATCCTACTTTATAGATATATCTTATTATATGTAGCTCTTAAATTATTTACTTTAGTTTGAGTGGAGATGCCTGTAAGTGTAATTTACTAAGACTTTTTGTAAATAAATTATGAAATAAACTAGACGTACTTTATCCAGAAACTGTGTCTTTGTTGTTATTTATTCATCTGTCGATTTCAAAACATTTGAAACAAATGTATACTTTATTCGCAAAGTAATCAATTTTTGAAATCATGTTTTCCGAACGAATTTCTGTGGCTGAAAGTTTTGCAAATTTATTGGCAGGCAATCTTGTTAAATCGTTGATTTAACAAAACTGACTTTTTCGTAAAGATTTGAACATATGAACAAGTTTATGTTTAACTAAAAAGCCTAGTGAAATCTTATAGCAATGATGGAGATCAATATTGTGGAAGATCTGGCGCATGTGCGCGAGTGATACAATTCGGATCATGTCCCTTGTAACTGGCAGTCGTGACATGACACGTAAGAAGAAAAGCATAGAGGTGAAGTGTAATTTGAAATGATGATCAATTGAAAAATTTATAAAATATTGAGTTTACGAGTTCGAAAATTGAGAATCGAGCTGACACTCGACGGGAGAGCGAATTTACTCTGGTTCACCGTATCCTGCAGCTGCAATGTTTGAAGGAGCGGTCGCAGCATTTCTTAATCGTCTGCTTGGCAGATATGTCGAGGATCTTGACACTGAACATTTTAATGTTGGCATATTTTCCGGTGACACATGTCTTACGGATTTGATTTTGAAGCCGGAGGCTCTGGTATAGTTTGGCTTTTTTAACTCTGTTAAATGTTTGATGTGTCCTGTCTGTTATGTTTTTGTATGTTACATTTGAAAATGAGCTTAATCAAACTTTTTGAATAAAAACTTTGAAATTAAACATTAATTATTAATTAATTTAAATATTAATTTTTTAGACAATTTTGTGTGTTATTTTATGAATAGTGCTTTATATTTTGAAAACATTTTTTTTAATATTTGTATTGAAAATAAGTCAATAAATAGAATTTGAATAAAAATTCATTTGTATAGAGTTTTATAATCTGATATCAATAAATCCTTAAATCCATCAGCCCTATTTCTCACACTGAATCGTTTTTCCTTTTCTTTGTAGTACCAACTGGGACTTCCCATAAAAGTACAAGTAGGTCTCATAGGAAAAATCAGTTTAAAAATACCATGGGTGAATCTGTTTGCACAACCTGTCATTTTGAACATAGAGGTAAAATTTTGCAATTTTGTAAAATAATTGTTAAAAATCATTTTTTTTAACAAATAGTAATTCCAGATGAAAAATCTTTATTTTTGCTATTTTTCTGATATTTTTTCACAATCTTAACTTTTTTTCAAAGGATGTATTCATAGTTGCGGTGCCGGAAACTTTTGGACCCTACGATAGTGAGATTCAAAAGCGATTGATCCGAGCTATAAAGAAAAAAATTTTAGACGACCTCGAAGGCGATAAGCAAGGCATCCCAAGTGCATCATTTTTACAATGAGTTTTTGTGTAATGTTTTTTGTCAGATTACGAAGTTCTGACTTTGAAAATCTTTTTTTTTTAGATTTTATGAGTGACATTCTCTCGTCGATGGTTAAAAATTTTCAAATCACTGTCAACAACGTGCACATTAGGTATGAGGAAAAACTGACCGGCGATTTGTTCGTCACTGCTGGAATTTGTCTTCAGAGCTTGTCTGTAGCTACAACTAACAAGTAAATTTTCAAATTTTAATTAATCTAAACAAAAATTCTATCAAGCTTTCAGTTTTTTAATCAACTTTGAAATAAAAAAGTTATCAAGGTTGTTGTCACACGAATCCTTTCATACTTTTTATATTTTGTAACATTGTAAAAAAATTGCATATTTTCCCAAGGTGACTTTGATCCAACTTGCGCAAATCTCTTATTTTTCTAAAATTATTTTTCTAATAATTCTTTTTCTAGCAATTTGAAAAAATTTCTAGCAAAAAATGAAAAAGAATTTGTCCGCAGCTTGCATAAATGTAAATTATATTTTCAGTAAATGGAAACCAGGTGTGACCCCGGCTAATTCAACATCAGCGTACCAGCTAATGAAAGTCGAGTCCTTGTCGGTGTATTTAAATCCTGTTGCAGAGTCGTGTTTCAAAGATTATTCCAAAGAATGGAACAGAAACAGCTTATTAAGCTGGAAAGAAACCATGTGCAAATCCTTGCAAACATTCGGAATGAACGACCAGGAATTTCAATTTTGTAAGCCACTGACTTAACTTTTTTTTTCCATTTGATCATCAGGATAATCAGGATAATTAAACAAAAAAAAACAATATGCAATTTTCAGTGATAAAACCTTTCACGACCAAGGTCAAAGTTATTATGAGCAAAAATAATAATGCCGAGATCTCGAGAATGCTTGTGGATATCGTTTTGCAGGACATAGCTATGCAAATTTCTAAACAACAATATGCAGCTTTTTCACGTCTTCAGGACTCGATGAGAAGAATGGTCATTAGCAGGTACAAAATCGTTCGGTTTAAAATTTTTTTTAAATGAAAATTTTGATCAAGTTTGAATTTTTGTTTTTTTATTGTAAAAATGTTTTCACAGGAATCACAGAAAATTTTACCCGTCAATTTCCATCGGCAAGGGCGGAGCAAAACACTGGTGGAAATACGCTTACAATGCAATTGTCGAGTACAATATCCGACCCTGCACATGGAATTACTTGATCACTCACCGTCAGAATTATCGAAACTACAAAAAAGCCTACATGGAGACACTGATGAAACCAAATGATACAGAACTTAAACTTGACCTACAGAAGTATGAAGATAGTTTGAATGTTTTGAACATTATCATAGCACGAGAACATGCTAAAATTGAGCTGGAAAAGTTGCATCCAACCAAAGTCAAGATTGAACTAGGAGTGTTTGCTGTAAGAACTGTGAGTGTGGAAAAACCTCAGGATTTGCTGGGACGGTCGAGGGATCTTTGTGATAAAATTATTTGTAACGATGATGACGATGACCTTGAACAAACTATCAGTGTCACTGAAAGAACTGTCAAATCCTTTGGTGAGAACTTTTTCAGTTAAGCAAATACGAAAGAAGATTTGTATTTTTTGGAGTAAACAAATTATTTTTTGCTTGTTGCAGATCGAAAGTACAATTTTACTTTAGTCAATTGCGCGCTGAGCCTGCTAAACAACGATAAAGAGATATTGATAATAAGTATGACACAATTTTTGTCAAGCGTTGAAACGCACCCAGATTCTTCCTCTTTTAAAATTTCAACCAGAGCTGAAAGTTTTGTCATTGAGGGCGTGTCTTCTGAAAATGATTTGGTTACCATAGTTACTACAAACACTATTTTCACAGGTAAATTTGATGAAGTTAAGACTTTTTAATGCAAAAAGAAAATTGTTACAAGTTCTTTCAGAAAATATGTTTTTATATTACAGGAAATGTAGCTTCGAATTTTCTAGCTATTGATTTTGAAAAGAGTGTTTTGCCAACACACTGCAATTATGATTTGAATGCAACTTTGGAGCCTATAGAAGTGACCTATTATAATGTAAGAATAAATTTTTTAATCCGAATTTCTTTCTTTGAATTGAATTATGGTTTGAAATTTTTTTTATTTTTTGCAGTATTCAGTAGCTGAATTGATCAAATTTTTCGAGCTGAACGCAACTCAGGTACCGACAGTTACAAGTTCTTTGTACAAAACCTACATGAAAATTGAGAAGGAAATTATTGAACTGTCGGAGAAAGCGCTGTCTCGTACTACTAGAATTAATCTCAAATTGGATATGAAGGGACCGTACATCGTGTTTCCCGAGTATGGTGCAGTACAAAAGTATGTTCATAATTTTTAATGTCAATATTTCAAATTTTGTGGATATCGAATATCATTTTTAGGTTTTTTTTTGATTTTTGAACCGTGTTTTTAGAGAGGGATATATTTTAATTGTTGACTTTGGTCGATTGACGTTAAAAACTGAATTGCAACCAATCGACGTTCAGCTGGAAGATGCCACTATTATGGAACTAGAAGAATTGCTTTACGATAGATTGCACCTGGTTTTGAATGATGGTCAAATTATTATTTGTCACGGCGGTAAGCAAACTTGGAATAAAAACTTGGAAAAAATGAATATTTTCAATTTTCAGATTACTTCTTTTACAAATAGTTAATAATTAAAGTTGTTATTATTTTTTTAAGGAGACGACTGGAGAGATATAAGAAAACTAAAAGAATCAGAATTCCACATCGTTCCTAAACTACAAGCCAACATAACAATTGCCTCGAGCATCAGACCGGAATATCGAATTCTTCCAAAGTAATATCACATTTTTAGATTTAAAATTTCATCTGAGTCTTGACAGAAGACAGAAGATTGACATTTCATTTGTTGTCATCTTTCTTTTTAGGATCAAAGTCAACATCTCAGCGTCTCAAATCAAGTTCAATTTGTCTGAAAACAAGTTTCAGTTATTGATGATGTTCTTAAATCTGTTAACAATTCCAAGTAGCTCGGATGTGGACGAAATGAAAACCACCTTTGTGAAGTACATCCAAACACGAAAAAGATCGGAACTGATTTCGGTCTCTGATCTTTCTAGGATCAAATCTGCTATCGTTTGGGCGTCTGTTTGTACTGCACAAAACAGCAAGTCTGAATTGATGTCCAAAGAATTGAACCATTGCAATTCTACAGAAGTTGAAAGGTAAAATTTCTTGAAACCGTTGAAATTAAAATAAATTTTAAAATTAAAAAAAAACTTATGTTGGATTTCTTGTTCGGTTGAAGGAGCATTATTTCATCAGAAATAAGCGAAGAAGATCTGGAGCAATGGTTCAAATCGTCCAATTTTTCTGGATTTGAAGATTTCGTTTCGCCTTCTAACTTTATCAACTTTTTACTGAGATTTGTTATAGGCGAGGTACGTTTTTTGTTCGACTATCATTTCATCTTGTCTTATCAAAAATGTATGGATGTGTTACTTGAAACAAAAAATGTTTATTTGCAGCTATCCGTACAATTCGTTCAAAGTGGATCAGACGAACGATCTGAACCGTACTTGGTCTTAAAGCTTGGCAACATTTACTCTGAGATTGCCATGATGAAATATGGATTTGCTATTCAATCAGGCCTGGGGACCATTCTGCTCGCAGATAAAACGGAAGTCGGTGTCACCGGATCTTACTTGGAATTGATCTCGTCCGATCCTACCAGTGAAATATTTTCTCTTTCATATCGAAAAGTAATTTCTTCATCAGTTAATTGGGAGCTACTATCATGAATTTTCTGTAAGTTTTTATTATTTTTCATAATTGTTTACAGATCAGGGCTGACTGTCCAGATTTCAAGATTCATTTCAAAAATGTCGAGTGCTCTTCAGTTATGAATATTGGACATGTAAATATAGTGTTTCACAAGTGTGCAATAATCAAGTTGAAACATTTTGTAACTGACATCATAAAGTAAGTTTTGTTAGAATGAAAAAATGGTTTCAAAAGTTGTGCTGTATAATTGAAAATAACATTTCCTTTTCTTCAGGATTTGCAACACAGACTCTGTAAAACGAATTTTAGATTTGGTCAAATTAGGATTGACTTTTTGTAAAAAGAAAAAAGAAGATCCTCCTGTTCCACCAGGTAATTTGCAATAAATAAGTTTCATGTTTAGAAAGAAACACAATATGATTAAAATTGCTGAATGTATTATTTACTCATATTTTGTTTTAGGTGCTATAAAACTCAGTTATTCTATAAGACTGAACACTGTGACCATAAAACTTTGTAACAAAGATGAAGATTTGTTTTATATAAAATTTGTTGGATTAGAAAATGACTGTATTTATAATGCTAATGAAAGGATGATCTTGAGAGCTCATCTTAGAAGACTAAGTGTGGACGATCTGTGCGATAATAGTTTTTATAGCAAGGTAATGAACAAGTTTTGTAAAATGCTTTAACAAAATAAACGTCACTTGATATTTTTTTTTCACAATCTATTTTTGTTCATAGCTATTATCAAGCGAGGACGACAAAGTTTTCGACTTGAAATACGTGAGACATGCACCGAAATTGTACAAGTGCCAGGATATAGACGCTCGGAAAGTGGATATTTTAACAGACGGAAGTTTGAAATTTTCTATTGGGAAGATCAATTACGTTTTCATCTCTAGAAACATTCGAGATTTGCAGGTATATTAATATTGTTTAAAATTGTATTTCAAAATCTAGATCCTTTATTTTCATTTAATAGAATTACTTAATTAAATCAATTTTAAAACATTTCAGCGGTTTTTGAATCCTTTCATCCTAACTTTTTGGAGACGTATCACATTTCGGATGAAAAATTTATTGTCTCGAAGCATTCTAGCGTTCCGAAGAAGCGAAACTAAACTTCGCTTGTCAATCGATCTCCAAGGGCCAATTTTGCTTCTGCCTCAAAAAAGAACTGCGCCAACGTTGCTTATTTTTGATATTGGTTAGTAATGTCCATTTTAGATCATTTTAAAATTATTGAATTCAATTTTTAAAAATATTTTCTCATTGAAGGTACGCTGTCTATAGAAAACTTTTTCAAGAAGAGTGAAACGTCAAAGCAGTTATCAAAAAACAATAGTTTTGAAAATCAAACGGACTATAATTATAGTTACATCATAGATAATGTGTTGATCAAACTCAAATCAATGACTATGTGTAGGGCTAATATGACACTTGCAGGATCTTGTGAGATGAGGGTAAGTTCACATTAAAAACAAAACAATCAAAAATGCATAAAACTAAAACTTTTTTTTTTAATTTGAAATATTTTTGATAAAATAAACGAAAACTTTTTCGTAGGAACCAATAATTGAAGAAGTAAGCGTCCGCTATGACGTCAAGAGGAAATTCATGATTAAAAATAACGATGTTAATCAAGTGCACAATGTCCTGTATGATATTCAAGGTTCAGTTGATTTAATTTCGATAAACGTCGCACAAAAAGATTTGAATTCCATGTTAGTGATTTGGGAGGACAACATTTCTAAATTGTTATCAATCGGTGACTGCATCTATAATGGCAGTACCACTTTTCTGCATCGTCCGAAACAAGATCCTGTTGTCAAAAAACTCGAAGCCTTCTTTTCTCAAGATGAACAACCCTATAGTGAGATCAGTATGAAGATGACTTTTGATGGGTTACATGTTAATTTGTTTTCTGACACTGACGAGGTTTGTAACATTTTTGTATAATATGAACCAAAAATTATAATTTGCATTATTCTACTAAAACATGAATTTTGGTCCAAAACATTTTTAGGTTTTAAGTTCTCCAATCCGAGATTACAACCGTGGCTTATGCAAACTCTCATTCGACGAAGCCATTTTATTGCTTGATTATTTCAGCGATAATAGTTTCAATGTAAAAATTGCTGTTAAAACATGCATGTTAGAAGATATCAGAACCTGTGCTCGTATAGTTCAAAAGTGAGTTAAAAATGATTAAATTGAAATTTCTATTAAAAAGTTTTTAATGTGAAAAACGTAATTTTTAATTTTTTTTCATTTTTAGGATCATACAATCCCCATTGAAAGATAGTGGAAAAAATGGCGAGTCGAAAGTTTATGTCTCGATGCCTCCAGCTTTGGATGTTACGTTAAACAGAACACCTGCGGGTGATATTTGTTTAGACATTCTCATCGAAGAGTCGCAGCTAAATATTTCAGTTTCATTTTTTACCGAACTGGGTCGGTTTTTGATCAACTCGATTCCATATGAACAAGACGATGAAGGGGTCGTGAACGAAGCTTATGAAGATCCTGAAACGACAATTGTACGACTTTTTAAATGTTTGAAAAATTTTGATGCTTTTTAATTTTTTTAATTCGATCATTAAAAGTATTTAACATTTTGTGTTTGCAGAAAAACGTTGTCAAAAGAAACATCGAAGCAAACTATCTAAAAAACGAGGACCAAACTTGTGAATCATCAGGTACGTACTTTTGATTCAAAGAATTAGTATCCAAATTTGAAATATCTTCTAAGAGGGATATTTTAATATGTTATTTTTTTGTAGGATATTCTCTATCGCTACGTTTGCGAAAACCAGAAATTTGGCTATACAGTAACGTGGAATCAAGCAACGCTCATGCAATATTAATAGAAGCTGAGCTAGCAATTGAGAAAAGCAGACACAAAGGTTCATCGTCGGTGATTTTTACTCTGTCGGGATTAAGAGCGAAGAGTAAAAGTCAAGACCAAAATTATCACTGGGTTTTGCAGCCGTGTGATATTGAGATCCATCGGAAACACTGCAGTCAGGAGTCTCTTATACGGGTCAATGTTGTTATTAGCTCTGTGAATATTTATTTGTGTGTTGGGGTGATTAATAGTTTAATAAACGTGAGTAGAGTTCACAATTGCCAACAAATTACATTCTTCGTGTTACAAAATTTTATAAATTATATTTTTCAATTCTGTTACAATTGCAGATTGTCAGCGAAATCCTAAACTTTCTTCGTGAAAGCGACGTTACTGTACAAAATAAAATGGATTTCCTCTCGGCTGGAAACCAAACAGATCTTTGGCGACCGAAGGAAATATCCAGGATACTCTATGTGGAAACTCCGAAAGATAGTAAGAAGACAAAATGCACAATTTTGCAAAAATTCATTGTTTACAAAATTTAATGTTATTTTTATCGGCTGTTGCAGATTATAATTACAGGAAAAATTCCTTGTCTAATCGTAGTAAGAAAGTTCGAGTTTGCGAAGTGAAGTCTACGTCGATTGAAGTTTTGTTTGTACTGGAAGAAACCCTTCAAAAAGTCCCAATATTTAGAAGCAATTTTGAAGTTCGAGGCAGTATAAATGATTGGAACGAACAGTTCCAGATGCACTTTGACGTGTCTGTTTGTGCCTTTTGTTACGATGTTAATCAGAACAAATGGGAGCCGCTGATAGAATTGTGTGAAAATCATCATTCCAATCAATACAAACCTTGGGAAATCACTTTCAGAGTTAGTAATCGGCAATTTATTAGATCAGAACTAGACAGTTCAAGTCATGCAAAATTGATTTTTGAAAATGAACAATTTTCTGACTATCATTCCAGGTGCATCAAGCTGAAAGTTTTCCACTAAACTCCAGTCTGGTTGAATCACAACCCTCTGGCACCAGAAACAGTATTAAAAAACGTAAAATCGATTCGGCATTTAATGAGGATGAACATAATGAGGATATGATTTTTATTGCTCCAAACGAAGATTCGTCTAGGATTAATGGTAATTATAAAAGCAAAGTTCTATGTAAGAAATAGAATTTTAATTTTCTAATTTTTTATTAAATTTTAGATGTGAATTATAATTTTGAAATGGAAGACGAATCAGATAATACCGACGATGAGATGGGGTCGGATAAACTGAATCATGCGTTTTTAAATTTTTTGACCATCGATAGTAATGACGAGGACAAAAGTGATTCTGAAGAGTCAAGCAAATATGAAGATGACGATGAAGGTCTGTGAAGTTCTATCAAATTAAACGAAAAAACTAAAAACGGAGTTAATTTTAAAAAACAGGATAAAGTGATGTTTAAAATCATTCATTTTTTCAGATCGATTCAAATCTGACACTGCAGCTATAGCAGCTAACGCATCAGCAATGAAAAATCGAATCGTGCAAAAACAAGCAATGCACATCATTGTACATTCCAAACAGATCATCAATTTCACAATATCCACCAATACAATCAGCGTTTTGGATTTACTCATGAATGCGTTTGAAAATGATAAAAATGGGATTCCAGCAGTACCAGTTAAAGTTGGAAAACTAACTTTGCAGAATAGCATTGGTTATCCTAGCAAAGTGGATTTCTTCGTTAAAAAAGAAGTAGGATATTTAATACCTAATTTTAAATTAAAATTTACAAACAATTTAAATGATTGATTTAACAATTTCTTTTGAACAATTTTTTACAGAAATCTGTAGCAAAAGATGATTTGGTTCTCGTGGCCTCGCAGTCGTTCCCAAAAACGACATCTCCTACGAGCTTACCAGCCTCTCCAGATTCAGAATTTCCAGATTCCCAAATAAATGATTTTGCATCAAACTCAGCAGACATTAAAAGTTATTTTAGTGAAAATGAGGAGTCGAAAATTTGTTCTTCGTTCAATGACAATGATTCGCTTTTAGCAATGTACAATCAAATTATTAAAGAAAGATTGAGAATTTACGTAGAAGGTAAAAAATAAAAAGCACAAAAATTAACTTTACTTGAAATCGTGACTAAGTTGTACTAATGTTTTTAGGTTTTGAAAACATTGTTTTGTATAGCAGTAACATAAAACATCAAAGTTACAACCTCGTTCCGTTGAGGCCTACTAAAGATGGGATTCGATACGACATCGTCGTTGAAACCACAACTAACTGGCGGTTGCATAAAAATATCACTGTCAGATCTCCACTCCAGGTAAAATTTGTATCACTTTTGTTTTCCTTCTTTCAAAATTGATCTTATTTTATAAATCAAAATCAATTTTGTTATCCTATTTTCAGATTCGAAACGAAACGTCTTGCGTGTTAGAACTTTATTACAAAAAGCAAACATTGGAAAAACTCAAACTCAAAAATTTAGGCGAGACAGTGAATCCATTTGCAGATTTTATGAGAATGACATTATTAGAACCAGAGGGAGTGTACAACGTCCCACTTTTTATCGCATATCATTGCTCCATTCATGTTTTACCAGCTTATTCAGAGTAAGTTTTTTTTCAGTAACAAAATTGAAAAAGGAAAAAATTTAAACAAAAAATTGAATAATACAATTTTGTTGAATTTCAGAAAACACCACATCAGCAACGATGGAATATTTTGGCTGGACATGGACGACAATGCGAATTTCGTCAAAGAAATAAGTTGCGACTCAAAGGAACCTGCTGGCGATGGTTCTGTTTTCAGCGTCAAAGCAATTCGTTGCAAAAACAATTACGTTTCTCATACCAACCGACAAACTCCAGAATATCTCATTAAAATTGTACCCCCGCTTGTTTTTGATAACAAATTGTATTTGCCTATTCAAATCAACATACCTCATATAAATTATCAAATACAATTAGAACCGGGCGAGAGGTCCAACGTGTATCCTGTACAGTGCGATAAGGAGTTTCAAATAACAATCAAGGTTCGTTTTTTACATTTCAATTTTTATTTCTCCTGTTACAAGTTCGATTTCAACATTTTTGCGATGCAACTCATGCCCTCCTTGAATCTTTGCCAATTAAGCTATCCGACCCTGAGCTGAATAACAAAAAAATGGACCAATAAATAAAATGAATCCTTATCAAATATGTAATAATTTAAATTCGTAAATTTATTTGTTCCGTTAAACGAGTATACACCCACAAATAAAATAAATTCTAAATAAAATAAGTTCTTGAAAAAGAATGAAAAAAATTAAAAAATGATAAAAAAACGTAATACAAAGGAAAAAATTTAGAAATAAATTAACAATAAATACCTATTTTTTGGATTTATTCTCAGCACGCAGCTTAGCTACCCTATTTTGGCGCGATTTGTCAATCTCAAGCTGCAGTTGCTGTATTTGTTCTGTAAAATCATAACAAATTGAAAATAAGGACACAAAACAAACATAAAAAAACGACTTGGGGAGACGGGAGGGAATTGCAAAATATATACTAAACTTACTCGAAATCAACTCCATAGTAACCAGGGTGTCTTTAATCTTCTCTGAGACTGCATCAAGCTTTTTGATTGATTGTGACATTGTCGACTGTACTTATGGGAATGCTTCAGCAACACTGACGCTAAGAAATGAAATCCGAGCCTATCTAACAAAGATTAAAAGTCCCTAATATAAAGACATAATAACTTGCGTTGGAACGGTGTGAGTCAAAAGTATAAAGAAACAAATAAGAAATTAGAAAGAAATAAAAAATTTCATTCGTGTAAAAGAAAAGGCAAAATAACATAATTTGATTGAACAAATCATGAAAAAGGTTGTTAATTTACAAAAGCAAAATAAAGGAAAGAGATTTACAATGTACTCCTTGCTTAAAAAGCCAGCTCGCCTTGCCCCGCAAACAACAATTTTGGCATAATTAAAATTATGATTTACTTTTATAGATCCCACGTTATTTGGGTCATCAGTGGATTGGAAAAGTACAACTAACATCGGTATTAGAAAAGAAGTATGTAAAAATGGTTACTGACCAAACCGACAAAGCTGAGGCAAAACCGTTTTTGCTCTGTGTCGAAATTGATAGGACAACATGTATGCTGATCAATGTCTATGCCCAGTACTGGATTATCAATAAGACAAGTCTACCTCTTTCTATTGGAGTAAATATTTGCATTTAAAACCGATTTTATATACAAAATTTTTTTTTTAATATTTTGAAAAAAATTAGAATCTTCACCCTGAGAAAATTTACAATCTATATCGTATTATGACTTGATAACTAAGATTGTAAAATATGATTTTCACATATCACTAGAACTTTATCATTTTAAACCACTTTTTTCAAAAATAAATTTTGTTTCGATACAAAATTTCATTTGCACCTTTCATTTTTTAGGAATCACAAACCAACACGATTCACGATATCTCAGGAGAAGAACTGGTGATCCTCTCGCAAAAGGAGACCAGGAAACGTCGAAGGTCAATCCGTCTGAAAGCCCAATGTTCAGATTGGTCAGCGTCGTTCAAACTGGACGGAATTGGTTCGATGTCATTGATCCTCTGTAAGGACCTGGAACGACGACGAAAGTATCGAATTTTCGTCGAAACGTGTGTCTCAAGACTCGCTCCTTTGTTCACAAAAATTGTTACGTTTTTGCCCTACTTCTACGTTGCTAATAAGACTAAGAAAACGATAAGGTACATGGAGAGCAACGAGGAGGCTGACTTGTGGATTGATCTTCAACCAGGCCAAGGTTCGCCTTTTTGGCCATACACCGAGTCCATGAAAATGAAAGTCAAGTGGAAAAATAGTCAACAGGTCTCTGAGTGTTTTGATATCATGAAATTAGGCAAAACTGTACTCCGAATGGACAATGGGGTAAGGATGATAAATTTGCCAAAGTGATAGGATGTTTTAGTGAAGTTATATATAAACTTTCGATAATACGATTTGGGTTTATTTTTGTTCTAGACTGCTGTGTGCGTTGAAGTGAGTGGTGGAAGCACAACTCCGTACATTATAGTTTTTCATAAATACAGACCAGGAGATGCTCCTGTGAGGGTGGACAATATTTGTAATAATTTGATCCTAAAAATCAACCAAATTCAGTTGGGTCAGACTACTTTGATCAAACCTTTGCATAGTATTCTTTATACCTGGGATGATCCTACTAATGAAAGAAAACTGATGTGGAACGCCTATCAGGGATTGGGAAAAGGATTTTCAGCAGAAATAAAGAAGGTACAAAGTTAAATATTGTACAAAATTTTTCTTGTCTTCAAAGTATAACAAAGTATGACTGATTGATCAAAAACCAGTTACTAACTTTAGAAAAATTCATGTTGATTTCTTTTTTTTCAGGATGGTTTTGGAGTTGAAAAGATATGTCTAAGGAGCATATCATTGCTGTCGAAAAAAGGTAATTCCAGTTCTGGAAGTACAGACTCTGCCAACTTCGTTTTCGTTGAAGAAAATGGCACTGAAAGGCCAGAGAACGGTTGTCATTGCGACAAAATCTATTCTGCAACAACTGATAAAACGACGGAGAACAATCACGTTATAGTTTATTGGGTCAGCTATATGGAAAGGGAGCAAAAAGTGATCATGTTCACTCAAGATGAAAATATCTTTCGACACGTTAAAAGTTTCGTTGATCCTGAAATGACTGATCGGGAGATGTTTGTTACTCTTGCTGGAATTGGTATCAGTTTGGTAAGAAACAAATTCTTTATTTCAACTAAAAATATCGAAAGAAATAATTTTTAATTGATTGCGAATTTGAGCAGGTGAAAAATAATACAATACATGAAAACAAAGAATTAGCCTACTTGAGTTTAAGTGATTCGGCAGCTCAGTGGGAAGTTTTTGTTGGTCAGAGATGGAAACAATTGACCATTGAACTCAGCGCTTGGTTGGAAGACAAATATTCTCGATCACTTGCTAGAGCTCAATTCCAAAATTTACTGGATGTAAGTAATTTAATAATTTTTAAATTTTTTAATTTTTTATAGATCGACAAGTTTTTAAACAATTTTTTTTCAGATCAATCTGTCCAAGATGTACATGACGAAACCATTTTTCGGAAAATTGCGCCGGTCGTATTCTCCAGGATTGATGTTCCAGTATCGTAGGTCAGCGAGTCTGTGTTTCATTCATGGCTTTTTACATAAAGTGCAAGTAAGTGAAATCTTATATGAAAATTAATTCTAATATCAAGAGTTATGAATGAATGATCAGTTTTTATTACTTTTCTTTTATCTTTTGCAGATTGATAATCAATGCCATGATGCTGTTTTTCCGATTGTGTTACATTTCAGCAAAAAACAGTACTTGTGCAACTCGTCCGAAGGTCGAAAATTTAAACATTGTATGGAGTTTCATTGTTTGAAAAAGTACAAACCGAATCGAACGATCTACAAGTAAGATCAAAAATAACGAATCGTTTCCAACTTAGAACAAAAATAAAAAACGTAAATCAACGACATTTTTCATTTAAATAAAAATTTTGTTTTCTTTACAGAGACTTGACAATTTTCGTGGAAGAATTCAATTTGAACTTGCAGCAAGACTTTTTGGTTCAACTAATAAGTAACTTTACGTTACCGAAATTCCAGTCGCAAAAATCGGTTGCTGCTAAAATAAGGAAAGATTTATCTGCATACAGAACTAATTTGCTTCACATCGACGATCAAAAGGTGAATTTAATATTTTAATAATTAGATCAAATAATAAATAAAATTGAAACAATGGACAACACTAATAAAATCTTGTAAATCAATTTGTTGCAGGACTTAGAAGACCATCATAATTTCATTGAGCACATGTACATAACGCCGATAACGTTCCAGTTAAAATTAATAGCCTCGACGGATGACTGCTCGTTTGTCAACGCTTTATATTCTCAGTTTGATTTCTGTGGTGTCATAAAATTGGTGTTTGATTATGTTTGCACTGGTATTTTTGAGAAAGATGCCGAATTTAAGTGAGTGCATTTTTTTCTACCATAAAAAGTAAAATTTTGTTTAATTAATACTTTTTAATTGATTTTGTTTAATTTAGATTACCGTCTTACGAGCTTAACAACCACGCTCTAAGAAACAAAGTATTCTTGTTCAACGTGTGGAATTTTTATACTGGAAAAATTTTACAGCAGTTTAATCTTTTGATACGCTCTATTGCTGTATTGGGAAACCCGTATGATAATATGAAAATGTCAGAAGGTCCTATTAATGAGACACTGGTAAATTAAAAAACAATAATCAATCATTTTTACCCTTAAAAAATTAAAATATGATTCAATTTATGAAATTTTGAATAATTTTTTGGTTTTAGATTCTCACATATAAAGATGAAGTTGCAGAAAAGTTAGCCTCTGATTTGGCTTACTATCTTGGGTTTCTTATTGTGGACTCCACTTCACAAGTGGCAGTTTCTAATGCCTACGACGCTCAAATCAAACCAGCCCTCAAGGTATTTTTTTTTCGATCACAAATTCTCGGCTTATACAAAAATATAAAAAACTATACAACGTCAATTATCAATTTGTTTATAATTCTTCCAACAATTCTTCACAGGGAAAATGTCAGCACAATGAAAGTTCAAACGATACTTTTACCCAGATGTCTCCAATAAAAAATACCATGATGATCGAAACAGAAATAGAACTTGCTTATTCCGGACTTGTAGTGCAACCTGTTGATGGTACAACAACCCTATTCTATTTTACACAAAATGATTACTTTTTTCTTATAAAATAAATTTACAGGAACTCATCATGAGGAATTAAAATACTTCTTTAAAACTCTGGGAAAAAAGTTATTGAGATTAACAAAAGACAAAGATTCTTCTGTCCAGTTGGTTCATTTTTGTCCTGATTTCATTTCGGATACATTTAAAAGGTAAAAAGTCTGGCTATTGAACTTACAAAAAAAGATAATAATAATAATATTAATAAGAAAAACGGAAATACTAATGAAATTCAACTTTTTTCAGAGCACAAGAGGCTGGATTCAAATTTATTTCTAGAGTTCGATTGCCTAGAGCAATAATTCGATACAATGTAAATTTTATCTAAATTTAAAATCAAGTAAACTGTTATTATATAATGATAATTTAATAAAATTAATTTGTTTCAGGGCGTGGAAACATATTCAAGTGACAAAGCTAAAGGATTTTACTTGTGGAATTGTATAAATAAAACTTATTTTTCATTAAAAGATTCATTTTGGGCTTATGCCGTTCTTGGGAACGAAGGAAAACGTATTGCTTTGGTGTCGATGCAGTAAGTTATTAAATTTTAGTGAAAAAAATTAATGCACTGTTAACAAAAACTGATCATTATTTTTTTCTTATTTTTAGACGAATATTTTTAGTTGATAAAAAAACTGCTTGGGGAAACTGGAACGTTGAATGGATGATAGAAATGTGTCACCTCGTAACGCCACCAGTTTTAACTAAACACAAAATCATCTTAAACGTTAACAAAGTAATTTAAAATAATTAGAGCAAAATAAAAAAAAACTTTGCTAACTTGTCTCACATCTATTTTGTTTCATTTTTAGAGTCGAAGGCCTGTATCTCCAGACGTTGAATGGTACTTGGAGAGCAAAAACGAAGCTATACTTGAATGGCTCTGTCATAAGATCAACATAGCAATGATACTCAACATGGAAAACGACGCCCACTTATTGAAAGAAGAATCATCAAACTGATAAATTGGCACGAATCAATGGTTCTGTGTATTCGTCGGCTTATTGTACAATAAAATTTTTCAACATTCAGTGCTTTATAAATAAATGTTATATGAGAAACCAATAACAAAGTTTCTTGAACGTAAACTTACTTCAGACACTTCGGAAATGAAATGATTTTCTAAAAGTTTGCCTTTAAAAAATTGTCAAAGAAAGAACTTTTTAGCAGATTGAATTTTAAACTATGGATTTTTATTAAACTCGACATACAGTGGTGTATTCAGAACAACAAATGACATTGAGAGTATTCAAGTTCGCCTGATTCCCCGCTATATATCGACAATTGTTTTGTTGCCTAAAAGGGAGTTTTGCCATATAATTAGATTCTGATTAAGTTTAAACTCTTATCCAGTACATGCCGCTGCGGATGACGTTGTAGTCAGGCAAATTCTCCACGGGTCCAACTGCTGCTACTGCAGGACAGCGGTCATAAATGTGTTTGTAACATACATTGTGGATGTCCTTAGCAGTAATACTCTGAAATATCCAAAACAACGTTTGTAACAAACAAATTTTTCCTATCATAAATAACAAAAAATTGTATTTTCGTATTTCATACCTCTAATCTAGCTTCGAATTCATGAAGAGGCATTCTTCGTCCGTAGAAGAGCATCTGTCTGCCAATATCTTCACAGATGGCTGTTGATCCATCGAGTTGTAAAAGCATGTTTGTTTTCAAAATGTTTTTCGCTCTGGCGACTTCTTTCTCTGTGACTGATGTGCACAATCGTTTCCATTCCTGCTGGATGCCCCACATCATATCTTCGCAGCTCATCGGATTTGCTACGAAATAGATTCCCCACAATCCAGTGTCCTTCAATTTAAAAAATTTAGTTAATTAAATTTACTTCATACAATTAAAAACAAATTCAAGAAATAATTTTCTAATGTTAAATAATTTAATTTAAATTTGAACGTACTTTGTACGACGTGTTAAAACTTTGGAAACTATGACAGAATCCATGTTCTGCCGATTCTCTAGCCAATACTGTTGCGTTGTTGACACCACCTCCCTGGCTCCTGTCCCAGGATCCCATAAGAGTTGTAGCGACCATAAGAGGGAAATTGTCAGGATCTGCCCAGCCAACTCCTACAAAAACAAAACAAAATAGTTATCTTAACTATCCATGTGTTACTACTGCAACTAAAAAACACAATTTAAGAAAATCAATCCGTTGATTTACCTTCGATAGCGACAGCAACATGTGCAAGTGGAATGGAATCATCTCGCACACGGATATCAGAACCAGTGTAACGGTGTGGAGTAACCAAAGGTGGAATTTCGTCGTATTTTGGTCCTGACGACTTTCCAAAATGTTGTGCTGCCAAGTCAACGAGTTGTTTGTGGTCTACTCCACCAGCACCAGCAAGTACGAACCTAAACAAATTCAATGCAGTTACTTACTTCGTTTTTCCAAAAGATCATCTATTTTTTTAAAATCAATACAAACCTTGGTGGTCCATAATTAGTTTTCACGTAATAAAGCAGATCATCCCTAGTTATAGATTTGATATTTTCAGTAGGTCCAAGGATAGTTCGACCCAAAGGAGTTCCCTGATAGGCCGTCGAGTGAAGATGATCGAAAACTACTTCTTGCAGGTTTGTCTCAACCTCCTGCATTTCTCTTAGAATCACACCCCGTTCTCTTTCGATTTCGCTCTCGCCGAATTTGGAATTCTGAATGATATCGCTGAGGATCTCAACTGCCTTGGGCACATCTTGTGCCAGACATTTCGCATAAAATACCGTCTGCTCTCGACTCGTGTAGGCGTTCAGGTGCGCGCCGATGTTCTCGATTTCTAATTCCAGATCAGTTTGTGATCTTTTGGACGTGCCCTGAAAACAAACATTTTTTAAATTTTGATTTCGATTATCTGTGAGTTTAACTTTGAAATTGTTTTCTTTTTGTATTTTTTTATGTTTGAAGAGCTTTTAAATTTGTCAACAAACCTTAAAAGCCATATGTTCAACAAAGTGGGCGACTCCATTAGTTTCTTCGTTTTCATATCTGCTACCAGCATCGATCCAGAGACCAACAGTTGCAGTTGCTGCTCCAGTATCCTCGGTGGCGACTCGCATCCCATTGTCCAAGGTGGTTAACTGTGTTGGTGGCTGGTTTATCAACACTTCCTTCAATGAAGCTGCGGTGGATCTCCATCTTTTTGCGTTCTGTCAAAAAAATTCAATTACACAATTAGTTGCAATTTTCATTTCATCATATTAAATAAAAACAAATGAAAAGCGACATTGTTTACATTTGAAAAAAAGTTCTATAACTGTTTATGACTTTAGAATGACGAAAAGTTCGGTTCATGTGGTTAGTTTTTATTCATGTCAGAACACTAAGATATAGGTTAGATTTGTCAAAGATTGTTTTTAATAACAAATCATTCGTCAAATTTTGACAATTCATGAGGTAACGAAAGAGATGAGATCTAGTTGCAAGACATTGGGCAATTCAAACGCTAAAATTGTTATAAAATTAAAACATTTAATGTTGCATTACGTAAGGTAGGTGAAAAAGAGGGTTGTTTTTGAGTGATAACGGAGGGGTCAGGGATGAACGAAGGGGTTAGCTGAAAGAGGAGTTATTGAATTTCAGTTTGAATAGTTGAAGAAAATGTATTTACCCGAATTAAGCTGGTTTTGTCGGAATAATTCCGCAGCGCAGAACTGATCCTTAGCAGACGAGTCGCCATTTTTGCTGCTCTGAACCACGAAAATGTGATGACAACAGATATGAGGCGAGCTCCGAAATTTTAATCCAATATTATAATTTTTTAATATTGACAAACAAATCAACAAATTCGTTAATTTCAGAGTGAATGTTAAGAAAATAAACGCATTATTTATTTTTTTAATCACTAATTTTTTACCATTTTTTACTGATTGCGAGGCAGTCGGTAATGTAGAGAACAATTTTTTCGACATCAAAATCAACTTCAAAAAATAATACTGATTTTGCAAATGTCATAAAATGAATAGAAAATTAATTTAAACAAATTTTGACTTAATTATTGTTGAGTAATTGTCGGTTGTTTTTAAAGGTCGGGGTGTTACAAACGAAAGTTACATTACTGCACGCATTGTACCTCCCTCTGTTTTCCACACTTCGGCCGGAACACGCCGTGGCTAAACGTACCTGCTCCGAAAGCGTTTAGAGCAGTTTGTTGTCTGCATTTAATCACACGCAAGTCAGTATTCGATCACTCGTGCCGGTTGTGTGATCATACATCAATCGTTTGTGGTTACGCCACGGGTAAACAATTTTTGCAAAAAATCATTGACATTATTGTTTTCTTCCTTCTGGACAATCTGGACGTGTTTGTTTACTTTTTTCGCACTATTTGCACCACTGACATTTAAATGTCAATAATATAATTAAACGAATTATTTACGAAGAACAAACAAAATGAAAAGTGTGGTAAAAAATTTGACAGTTGCAAAAAAAGTAAACGAACCGGAAACAGTGGTTTGAATGAAGATAATTTGATTTTGTGACTTTATTCTTGATATGTGATTTTTGTGTGTGTTGCAGTGTAAAAATAAACAAAGGGTCAAAGATGAGTGGGTGAAGTTAACGAAGATAACGAGTTTGCTAAATAATATCTGATCGTCGCATGTCGTTCGCCATCAGACGAAAGAAAAGGAGGAAGAGATGTATTTTTAATCATCGCTATCACCTTTCACATAAAAGGTAATTGTCACTTTTGTTTGGCCTCGATAAAACATTGTGTCAAAAATTAATAAAGGATTCGCTGTTTTGAAATTCGTCAATATCATTACGAAACTTTTACTTTTTTTTGCAATTTAAATTTGAATGACAAAAATACTTCCCGAATGACAACTGACTCATCTTCGAATTCAATAGTTTGACTAATTAGTAATAATTACAAATAATGAACCGTAATTTTTTGTTTAAAAAACACTATATTATATTTGTTTCCTCGAAATAATATTTGTTGCTCGAAGAAACGAACGGTGATAAATAATTGTCCAAACTGATTAGATTTTTAAGTGTTTACCAACAAAAATCACTTCCTGGTCATTCAATTAAAATTGAAAGCATCATGTTTACAATTGAATTTCAAATTGTGATTTCTCTGAAATATTAGATATTTTGTTTGTTCAGTTTTCGTTATTAGCGTGAAAACAAATTTGTTCTTTTTTTTTCATCTTTTCACGTATGGAAATTGCGCGGATCTTGTTGTGAATTCTAAATTAGAATTGTAATTTTAATCAACACCTCAGAATCGTATTGACATGACGTAATGGATTCAGATGTGATAAAAAGTATTGATAAAGTTACTGTACAAGTGTACTTTTTCATTGAAATTTGAGAACGATTAGCTCATTTATTTTTTTGTACTTTTTATGATAAACACTGATAAATGAAAATGTTTCTCGAGAGACGAAATGCGAGAAAACAAATATTCCAAGTGACTGGCATTTCGCTTACATTTTAAATGGCTGGTATTTGACAGAATAACCACATAGCTGGCATTATTCCAAGGTACATTGATCATTAATGATATCGTAAACTACTTCCCCATTAGCTTTGACAATTTTACGCTAACTCAAAAAACATTTTTCAAAAGTTTATTTTTCCAATTTGACATCATTATAAACGTAGTTTGTAAATTTCTAATTAAAAATTGTTTTGTTCTCTAATTTATGTAAAAACATGAAATTGTGACTAACTTTCATAGTCTGAGTGTTAACATAGACAAAGACTACAACCTTGGAAAAGTTTGTGATAAGTTGAGTATTGGACAACTGCGAAATAACGTACTTTTACATGTACATTAATATCACAACTTGTAATATACACCGAGATCTTTAAAAAAGTCATAACTAAAGTTCATTCAATCTCATTCATTCAGTTATGACTTTTCCATTCAAACTGTCATAAAATTACCGATAAGAACAGTAGCAAGAATATAATCAATCGAGTTGCAATAAATTTATGTAATTTCAAGTAATTTACTTAAAGACTGAAAAACGTGGGAAGAATGAATGAAAAAATTGTTGAATTGCAAAGTAACAAAGGTAACTAAAAATAAAGCGACAGAAAAAAATTTGTGTTGATTCATTCTTTTATTGAAGTTTTTTTTCATTGCTGATTTATTGCACGCTGAATAACTGCACACTTATTGACACGTCTGATGACAAGTGTGCTTTTAAAGGTAATCCAGCACTGAACAAGTTTATGCTACTTTACTAGAAATAGTTAATCGTAGATTAATCAAAGAATAACAAAAATTCAATCCTTTTTCAATGGAAACAAATTTTGAACTGAAAAAATGTCTCCAAAAACATTTTATAAAAAAAATTCGACTTCCTTTGTTGTTTATTTTCACATTGTCCTTTTCATGAGACTTTTCTAATTTTTGATTAATGAACCTGCGAGACTCACTAATTAACAATCCATGTAATTTTCTCATGGAAAAAATTGCCCTGAAAAAGACAACATGAACTTTGTCAAACTCAATTTCTTGATTGTCGCGAGCGTTGCATGTCGCACGCTCTGATGCAAGACTTGAAGATTTTACTAGACTTCTCCATTAATTAATAACAAGTAACGTCTGCGATGATACACATTTTTTAATTCTAATATCAGTCGACATTTTTTTATATTGATTTTTTATTGGCCGATAAATCAACACCGACGTGATTTAGCTGAGGTTCTAATTATTTTGAAAGGAAGAGAAATAGTGAGAGGAGAAAAAAAGTTAAAGTAATATTGAAAATGCACGAGGTAAAAAAAGTGTAATAGATAGGTGGAGACGAGGGTAAGGGGTCTTGCAGTGACCAAAGAAGGGCGTCGGTAAGATAAGCTCGTAAAGTACGAATGACCGGCGATAAATTTTATCGAATCGATGAAGTGGAATATTGAATTTACACAGCACTTTTGATTTTGTTGCTCGAGACAATGCTCGTCATCTTAATTATTTTCAATTTTTTATTAATGTGTCATTGAACTGAAATCAACTTTGAATGAAAAAAGTTTAAGTTCATCAAATTATTTTCTCATTACTACTTCTCAGTAATTCTCATACATTTATCAGTATCGACCTAGTTTTAAAAAGAAACAATTCAGTGATTGTTGGAAAAAAAAGTATTACAGTTTTTGAAAAATCTAATAGAAATGTTGTTTGATTATCTAGAAGTTTAATTGTAGAATTGGGTGAAGAATTCAGATCAGTTTTCTCATAAAAAGCTCAAGCAGTCGACAAATCAGCCCAAAATATTCACAATCCTACACTCTCTTTCATAAACAAAAATAAACCATCGCACCGGTTGTCTCTGGTGTTTTATAAATCTCTCATCTATAAAAGTCTGTTGTAAAATTTGAGAAATCCGATATCTTTTCTGATTTCCTGACTTTTTTTTGCTTTTTGTTAATTTTTGAAAATTCAAAAAAAATCCAGATCAAAATTGTTATCTGAAAAAATTAATAATAGTAAGATAAAATCAGTTAGATTTTACCAGACAAATCGGTGAATAAAAAAATGGAAAATGAACGGCTGTGAAATGAAATATGTTACGGGTTAATGAGAACTTCAAATAAATCAGTCAGAGCGTCTTCGTGGGTTTAACATTTCATTGATCACGGGTCACGCAGTGTATTCTTTCGTTTTTGTTCGTGTCACGGCAGCCGCGCCTTTTACTGAAAAAAGGGGAAATAATATAATACAATTATGATTAGATGACACGTAATAATTAACTGAACGAGGAGCGGCCCTAAATGCATCTGACAAAATCAAAAAATCAAATCGAGAAATCAAAAAATCCAACTTTTTCCCACTCTCACGTCAGATTTGTTATCAATTCAATTTATCTCGGTCGATTATGAATGATTAAAATTCATTATTGAAATTAAAAGAGACTGCATTAATTAATTAACAAAAAATTAGCAGAAATATATTTTTTATTTTTCAAACTTTTTATTACTTTTTAATGTTTATGTTTATTTTATTTTATCAAGTAAAAATGATGAGTATGTTTAAATCATCTTGTTTAAACTTGATTTTAAATGTGTAAATAAAGGGTTGAAGGTATTTTGTTGCAAGAGCGACTAATGTCTAGCTCGTATACACCGATCGATTTAGCTGTTTTCAAGTTCCATAAAGACTAGAAAAAGTCATTTTTCATATCATAGCAATGCATTGCGTGCATACTTCAAAGATAATGTTGTTCAAGCTATTTACATTGACTAATTTTTATTTATACTTCACAAACTACTCAACTTATTAATAACTGTAATTTAACTCAGTATGAAAAATGTGCTTACAAGAATTATTTCATTTTAGATCAACAAAATGGGAAATTATTGGCTGAGCGTGCTGGTTTTGAAAATCATTTATCCCGTAATCCTAGCGGCATGTGAGTATAAATATGCATGAACCAAAATATTCAACTTGATTTTCCAAACTTACAACTTTTGTTTCAAAATAACAAACATTCAACCGAAGAAAAAAAAACGAACAGAGAATATTGAAAATTGTTTTTGAAGAAATCCCCTCCCCCTCTATAAAAAAATTTCGCTGTTATTGTGTCATCAGTCGCGTTTGATGTCAATCACATGTAACTCACATGTGAATCACATGTCGAGCGGAGCGCGAACCCTCCTCGTGTTTTAAAAAAATATTATTATCAATTAAGCAAAAAAAAAAATAATAACAAAGAAGCTATTGTATTTTGTACATTCATGTTTTTTGAGAACCTTTTGAAAAAGGTCTAGACTTCCCCAAAACACCCTTGGAACGTCTGACGGACAGTTGATAGTAAACTGACTGCGATCTGTAGCGAAATGGTCACGAAGCCCAGAAAAGTGCTTTATTTTGTATAAAAAAAAAGATGCACATTTATCTCGATCAAACTACTAAACATTGTATTGTTATTATTATTAAAAAGTAAAATTTATATACGGAAATAAAACAAATTAAAACTATGTGCATCTGTCAAATTTAGTTCGAAAAAAACTTAATTGATTTAATAACTAAACAGTTAAAAATGTGATAACACTGAATGGTTAACTCAAAAAATCAAAGCGAATGAAAACTCGAAAGAAATCTTTTAAAAAAATTAATTTAGCATTTTGAGTATTTTGAAATTATTAATTACATTATTATCAATTATAATTATAATATTTTTAATTCATTATAAGTATTAAGTACTTTCGAAATATATGAAGAATTTTAGAATCACTTAAACTTAAACAGGAATGAAAAAATAACAAACCGGTAAAAAATTATTCAGTTAACATAACCAACGATAATATTACTTAAAAGTTACTCACTTACTTTACTGGATCTACTGAGGCTGCATACTTAATGGTGATGTCACGCATGCGTACTCGATGGTGTCCCGAGACCTACTGCGCACGCGTACTCGATTGTGGCGCGGGATCTATTGCGCACGCGTACTCGATGATGTCCCGAGACCTACTGCGCACGCGTACTCGATGATGTCCCGTGACCAACTGCGCACGCGTACTCGATGGTGTCCCGAGACCTATTGCGCTACTCGATTGTGGCGCGGGATCTATTGCGCACGCGGTTCGATGATGTCCCAAGACCTATTGCACACCCGTACTCGATTGTGGCGCAGGATCTATTGCGCACGCGTACTCGATTGTATCCCGTGACCTATTGCGCACCCGTACTCGATTGTGGCGCGGGATCTATTGCGCACGCGTACTCAATGATGTCCCCACACCTACTGCGCACGCGTACTCGATGGTGCCCGAGACCTATGGCGCACCCGTTCTCGATTGTGGCGCGTGATCTATTGCGTATGCGTACTTGATGTTGTCGCGGGATCTATTGCGCACGCGTATCCAGTGACGTCACTAGATCTACTACGAATGCGCACTCGATGGCGTTGCAGGGTGCACTGCACGTCCGCATCCGACGACGTCACAGGATATATACTGTAGCAACAGATCTTATGGCGCGTCTGATGATATGATTCAAAATTTTAAATATTTAAAAGTGAAAGTTTGGTTAAAGTTTGTTTAACGCATAGCGGTATGAAATTAAGCGCCCGTCGGACGGATAAATTTTCAAAATGTTATTTTTGTGTAAAATTCATAGTTTATTTCAAAAAGTCGCGTCACAGTACAATTATCTAGAGCCTTCAGAAAGCAATAATAATTGCAATTATGCCTAATGATCAAATCGGCAAAACGCAATCTGTTTCGCAGATTTCATCTATTTTTATACTCAAAGCAACTTTAAATAAAGTTGGAGCAAAAACAGAAAAGGGAAATTATAGAACCAAGTTGAATTGAATTGTTCACACGCGTGTAGCGAAACAAAGGAGTTGAGATATGCGTGACTAAACTCGACCTTATTACGATTTGCAGGTACAATATGGAGACCGGCGGCGCTCTCGCTGGTCTACCTGGCGCTGATGTTTTACTCGCCGATGGTGCCGGTGCCGACGACCAAAACCATGAACGGCCATACCGGACGGTACCTCAAAACCAGCATTTGCTTAACGTTTCTCGCCTCTCTTACGCAGTTAGCGTTTCATATTGTACTCTTAGCTTTACCGCCGTATGGTCACTTTTTACAAGACTGTAAGTTTTACTATATTTTTGTTGCAATTTTTTTTGATTTTGTAAAATAAGAAGATTGAATCTGGTCTTGTCTTTCTGGTTCCAGGTGAATTTTTAGAAACATTACTGAGGCATTTAGGGTTGGTGAGACTGGACGGTGCCTCGGTTTGGGAGGTTTTTTACTGGCTCTCACCTGAGATCATAGTTTTCCCAACGACTATTTTAATTTACATCGTTTGTAGGAAACTTACACATCAATCTGTAACCGATGACGAAGCTTCATCCATTTTACCAAATAGGAAAAAGACTGACGATACATCCAAGAAAAAAGTACAAATTTATTCTTCAATTTAAAACACTGTTATCTAAAAATTTTGGTCCAAATGGAGTTAATTTTGATAAAAACTAGTATTTGTAAATTAGTTTAAGACGCTACATCAAAATGTTGATGAAAAAATCAAGTTTCATAAATTAGACTAAACATAAATGTTCATATTTGTATTTTGCAGATCATTAACTTTTTGGGGACGATAGGGACCTACATAGCGTTAGCATCGTTATGCCTGACGGCGTCATTACAGCCGTCAATCGAGGGTGGCTTTTATTTTATCATATTTCTGGGCGCGGCAACATGGTGGGCTTGCAACAAAGAGCTGCACCGTGGTTTCGCCATTGTATGTCGACTAGTGATGGTCGTTACAATGGTGCACATCATCGCACTATTGTTCTACCAGAACCAGGTGGCACAGGAACTTATGCCAATAAACGGCACGTGGGCGCGATATTTCAACTTCGTTCCAATTTATCATATGAACTGCTCCGACCCCCGCAACGTCAAGTACTTCGACGATTCCGACTGGTTCACTTATGGCTATGCACTTAGACTCGTCTGGCTCTATTACGTTCTTGCTTTACAGTCTCAGTTTCTTTGTAAAAAAACGGTAAGATCATTAACAACAGACATTTTTCAGTCAAAAAAAACTAGAAACAATTTTTGAATTATTTTTTCAGGATTTTAAACTAAAACTGATGGTTTTATAATAAAAATATTTGATCGTTTTCATTTTCTCTCGCATTCTCCATTCAGTTCCATTTTAACTCAATTATTTCTTTACTAACAAAACTATAACTAAATACAAGTTTAACAATACGCTTTCGATAAGACTTTAGTTTCTTTTGGAAAAATGTTTCTTTTTGAGTTTTTTGAATTATGATTAAAATTAATCAAAAGCAAATTGTAGGTATCCGATGTTCCGCGATTAAGCGAACGATTGGAAAATTTAGACACGACCTTAGCCCGTCACGTGTCTATTAGAAAAAGATCGCCATCCCAGAGGTGGCAATCCGTACGACAAAAAGCTCGCGTAAGATTTTGTATTGATGGATGGTTATTTGTACAATGATTTTTTATAAATATTTTTTACTTTAAATTTTTTTTATACTTTTCGACTGTTCAATTAGTGTTGATTATTTATTTCGCGCTTTGTGAGCTGTACTTGCTGATATAATTTATCTTGATTTATTACTTTATTACTAAACCAATCATTTTCTGCTTCGAGGCGTTGTTTTATCAATCAAATTGCTGATTTTGCCTGATGCTAATTTTGTGTATTTGCTGTTACGTTTAATTTGCAATGTTTTAGAAGCAGAACAATGAGGCGCAGCAGGTACCAACGGAGAGAACTCCTGTACGTATGATTATTTTTTTTGTTAATTTTTTAGTATTTTTTGAGAATTGGGAATTCAGGAATTGCCTTGGGTGTGACTATCCCGTGACTAAAATTAAGGAATTAAAAGTGAAATTAAACATTTTTCATAAAAAATTGTTACGAACAAAAGCGATATGTTTCATAAACCCAGATTTAAAATTATGCTTTGCTTATTACTTTGTTAGATATCCGAAAATAATCCAGGGCAGGAGATTGTGGACAAGGTACTAATTGTGTAAACGTGTTTGCATTGTTGAGTCCAATTGTGAAAGCTTTTTTATGATGCATGGTCGCATTGAAATATTTCTCTCTGTTCTTATCTTTGCAAATTTTGCTTCTTCTCGTGGCGTGAAAATACCTTTTCTTGTTTCATAAATTCATCACAAGTCATTCATCTTAGATAATAAATCAAAATGAATGCAAAACTATATTTTGGTGAACTATAGTGAGTTTTTGTAATGGATGTTCTTAAAAATTTAGAATTGCATATTCGAATCTAACTAAATTGCAATTTTCAGCTTATGAGATTTGGATCCGGGAGAACTGGTTTGCTTCAAGATTCCACTGGAAGTGTTGTTGTCCAGGATGGACAGCAAGATGACAGCATCCAAATGCAATCTTTGAGCGAAGGTTTTTAAATTGTTATTTTTTTATTTAATTGTAAATCAAACAAGAATTTTTTAAAAATAATTTGTCAATTTTAATGTTTTTGATTAAATATTTTTGATTGAATGTTGTTTATTATTTCAGCTCAAGATGATAGTCCAGGAATATTGGAAAATATCTTAATGGCAATCTGGGCGATATTTCAGTTGATCGTCAATTCATCATACTTAGCAGCAAACATAATCATGATGGTAATTTGACAAATGGATTCAATTAATCACGATTTTTATGACCAGACGAAATAATTAATGTTTGTTGATTTCTTCTGTTAGACCTGGAGCATAATGTACCACAGCTGGACAACGTTCGTTCTGTTGCTCTGGGCACTGGTTCTTTGGATGGTACCGAACAAACGCTCTTCTATGATGCGATGCTCGCCTTTCATCGTTTTTTACTCAACCTTGTTGCTGCTCGGCCAATACGTCTACAGCATGAACTTAACCGAAGACGAATTACCATCGAAGATTTTTGATATAAATTTAGCCGAACTTGGGTTTAGCAAAACCGCTGAGATTGGCAAATGGCATCTCGTCGTCAAGGTTCACTTTGTCTATTTCTGTCGGACTATAAATTAACTTGACTTAATTTTTTCATTTATTACAATTCCAATTCCAAATTTAATCTAATTATGAAAATTTGAATTTTTCATTAGACAAATTATAGAAATCTAAATTTAAATTACAAAAAATGATGAATCAATAAAAAAATAATGTTGTTATTGTTTTATGTTTCTGATTTCAGTGTTTGTTTATGACAATGTTTTGGATCACAATGAGACAGTATACAGCCGAGAGAATTCGCGAGAGACAATCATCGGTACTGAAAGACATGGTTGGACCGCTGCACGTGTCTGTATCAACTGCAGCAGCAGCAATGAATGAAGAGACACCGGAGATCAAAAGCAAATTCATGAAAGATTTTGGCACACTGCTTAAAAAGTTTTTAACAAAATTTTGGATCGCTGTTGTTGCCATTATGCTCTTTACCAGTGGCATAACTGGCGAACGAATGACTGTTTTTCGCATCATTTACATGTCGCTGTTTCTTTTCTTCGTTATCACTTTCCAGGTAAAAATAAATTTAACGAATATATTTTTTTTTTTTTTTATAAATTCTATCGAAATAAAGTAAAATTGATTGATTGGTTCTGAATGTTGTAGATCTCGTGGACAGTCTGGAGAAGAATCATGTACGGATTTTGGATCACTGTCATTTGTTATTCGGTTTTCATGCTGATACTTGTTTATACTTATCAATTTCCATCGTTTCCTGAGTATTGGGCAACTAAATTATACATCGATGAGCAATTGTAAGATTATAAATTATTGTTGAATTTAAATTCATACAAGAAAATAATGTTTTGAAATTTTATTCGTTATTTTTTTAACAGACAAATGGATATTGGGTTGGAAAAATATGAAACCAAGGATCTTTTCGTACGATTGCTAACTCCCACATTTTTCGTCATCATCTCAGTTATACAGATCCATTATTTCCATGTGGACTTTTTGGAAGTTACCAGCATAGAAAAACAGTAAGCTGTGTTTCAACAAATTTCCTTTTTTTCTTGATTTTTCATTTTTTTGAGACTTTAATTTTGGGTTCTATTTTAGCTATCAAGATGGTTCTCGACGTGCCAGTCTCGGTCACTCACACAGCGCTACTTCAGTCGTTCCACCAACAGAAAATATTCATTCTACAAGCGACCCGGAATCTAAAAAATATACTCTCAAACAACTCAAAAGTAACAACTACAGTTTTAAACTCCACCTAAGTTTTCTTTAGGTTTCATTTTTTATTATCTGTATTTATTTTTTTCAGAAATGTCAAAAATGGAGAGGTTGCAACTCATGAGAACTCTTGTTAAGCACCTACGCCAAATTTATGACCACACCTGGCTCTTTTTAGAGATTCACATTCACAAAATCGTTTTCTTCTCTTTGTTTTTGTTGTGCGTCAATGACGTGAGTAAATTCTGATAATTATTTATTGTGATTTTTTCCATTTCAAAAAGTAAATAACAACCCTTTATATTTATGAAATGTTTGCATTTAGGTGTGCGCTATAAATTTTGCCTTCGTCATCGCAGTGGTAATAAGCATAAATTTGCCGAGATGTTTACAGTTGTTGGCAATTAACTTGATGGCAACTGCAGTGTCTGCATTGATGGTCACGAAAATGTTGTACCAGATCCAATACATAGATCATAATAATTGGAATGTTAACTGTACAACAGTAAAAGTACGTTTCAATTTATACAAATTCAAATTATAATTTTTCATTTTTTCATTACATTTTCTCATTGTAACTGAATTTTAAGTCTGCAAACGAGACAACAACCGTAACATACAACATTGCCCAGTGGATTGGCATGACAAAAGCAAATCCAGGAGAGTTATCTGTTCTGCTCAAAGGATATATTGGAATCGTCACAGTGACAACTTTCCGAGCAATTATTGCAGTGCGTCAGTGGTTCCACCGGAAAGAAAATAATAAACCTCTGGATACACCACAAGTCATGTTCCCAAGAATAACCCGAGCTGACGCAGATAAAGGCTTGATGGAGTGTTTCAAGTTTTTACTCAACTATGGATTTTACAAATTTGGATTTGAGCTTTGTCTGATGGCCACCACGGCACTGATTGGAACTCGGCTAGATTTTTACTCGGTTCTGTACAGCGTTTGGCTGCTCGTCTTCTTCGCCTTGAAGAGAAAAGCTGTTTCGAGAATATGGCCATGTTTTAAATTTTTTGCCATCATTTCCCTGCCTTTACAATATTTCTTTGTGGTTGCCCCACCAACTTGGTTTTGTATAGGTAAAGAAAATTGGTCCATAATCAAAGTAGAAAAAAATTGATTAAAAAAAGTATATTGAAAAATGAGTATTTTACACAAACAATTAAAATTTCAGATTATCCCTGGGAAGGTTCGGACATGTTATTGAGACTTCAAGAGTGGATGTACTTCCCCGACCCTGCACATCCGCCAAATCCAAAGAAACTTATCTGTAATAATGAATGCAACTTTGCAGATTTTTTATTTACAAAATAAACAGTAAAACATTAAATTCTAAAATTATTTTTCTTGCAGGTGATTTTATTTTGCTGTTCATGATAGTGAGACAAAGCTTAGTATTCCGAATTGAGCATCGTTGTGAAGCTCTCGGAGAGGAGTTTGCAGCAGGTCACAACTACTCCGTTTATTCTGACATGGAGAAAGCAAACTTCATAAACCCAGTAAAAGATTACGTATCGCATATTCACAACTGGTTGGACGTACTCAAACGAGGATTCATGATGAGTCTCATGTGGATCACTTTGTCCATCATGTTCCTCGCTGGGACCAATCGAACCAACTTTTTCTCTCTTGGGTACTTAATCGGCGCCTTCCTTTTCTTATGGCAAGGCAGTGACTTGTATCTAAGACCTGTAAAAACAATTGTGAAATGGTGGAACGTTCTCATTGGGTACTGCATAGTTGTCATGTTTTGCAAATCAATCTTCCAAGGCATCGGTTGTGTTTTGATACAAGAGGTGATAAAGAAAAATTTATCTCAAAAATAATACAAATTATATCTAATCGTTAGTTTTTGCTGTTATTATTTGTTATTTTTGTTAGAAATTGTTACTTACTCGAAATTTTTAATTTCCAGCTCGAACAATCAGCCTGCTGGTTGATCCAGTTATTTGGCATAGCATGCCTAAAGAAATTCAAAAATTCAAACCAAGTTGCCGGTTTCCAAAGCCCGGAAGAGTGTAAGGTCGCTCAGGAGGACATCGGCATGGTTTGGGACGGAATGTGTCTCGTGTTCTTGTTGATGCAGAAACGACTATTCAAAAGTTACTACTTCTTCCACATTGTCGATGAGACTAAGGCCATGAGCATCTTGGCTTCAAGAGGTGCTGAGCTGCTTGAAGAAATCCACTTCAAGAGGATTGTAAAGCAGGAGAACTTGGAAAAAGCGATTTTACAAAAACTTAAAACCAAAATGGACAAGATCAAGGCGAATCAAAGAAAAATACAGGGTCCGAATTACCGAACACCTGCTGCTCACAAAGTCGGTAAGATCAAGGAAACTAAATTTGCTCTCCAAATGGGACAAACCAAATTTACATAACATTTTTAAATAACATGCAAAGTAATTTTTATAGTTTTTAATGTAATCTTACCAATTAACATTCAGCAGATCATCAGAGAAACGTTAATTCATTCATAATTTAACTGCTTACTAATAAAAAATTCATAAGAAGGGGAAGCACCACTGGCGAGGACATCGAGCATGTCTTCGTGTGTGTCGTCCGGACGCACACCACCGCAAGGATATCAGACACCGATTGACGATGGAGATGAAGATGAGCACGTTCCATTAACTCCGCGAGCATCCTCTCTTCTGCAGGCGCCTTCTCCGAATTCAGCGGTGATGACCGGGTGTCTCGAGGGGTACCTTGACCCTGCTCGTATTTCCTTCGGGTCACCTCCGAGCAGCGAGTTAAACCCTCGCGGTCCCTCGCCAGATGAAAGCTTCCCATTATTTTCTCCTCCGCCGTATGAGCATTCACTGCCGACCTTCGACCGAAGGCGATCCAGCGTTTTTGGAGGTCCCACTTCCTGGACCAGCTCACTGCCTACGCGACGACCGTCAATCATTTCATCAGTTAGCCGATCGCATCATACATGTAATTGTAACCCGATTTTAAATGAGCAAACAGATGGTTTTTTTATTTTTCTTTCGTTTGCAAAATTGGTAACTGTAATTGGAGTTTTGTTTGGATTTGGATTTAGTTAATGTTTCGAACTGTTGTAAATCTGTTTGCTCAATAATTGCAGATATTTTTTAGGTGTCGTCCTCAAGTCAACTCTACTTGGGCTGTACATATGCTAACTCGTCAAAGGCTTATTGATGGAGAAAAAGAAAAAGATTTTGTGTGGGTGTTCATTTTGCCTAGATGAAAAAGATGACATTTTCCTATTTTGTAATTTTATGTTGAAGTGTGAAGTTTTATGATGTGATTTTTCTATTTAGGTCTTTCCAGCTTTTGAAATCTTCATATTTAATTTTGTATAAATAACATTTTTCATTTAAAATATTATCATCCTCGTCATTATTATTTTATTATTTTGCAAAAACCGTTTTCTGTACATCGCTATGATATTTTGATTTGCTGTTATCTTTCATTGTGTGTTTTTGTGATAGATACTCTCTATCCAGCTTCCGAACGACCACTGTACAGAGATCACATTCCAAGAACCAACAGAGAGGGTAATTTTTTACCTCAAAATCTACGTAAATATCTTTTTCTTTTATTTTTTTATCCTGTTGTATGACGTCACGTACGTAATTTTGTATAATACACATCTTGTTTTTGTATATCAAAACTGTTTTCTTTTGTAATTTATTATCGATGACTGTTTTTTTTTATTTTTGACCTTTTTTCGTAGTATAAAAGTTGATGTTGAGTTTCTGTAAAAAAAACGTGTAATAAATTTTACTTTTGTTATTATGTTAGAACGTATATGATTTGTTAATAATTTATTCAATCCAACAGCTGTTCGTTCGGGAGATTACTACATGTTTGACGACCTGGACGACGACGACGACGACGACGTCACCGATCTTATGCCTGAACAAGAAACTTTGGATGAAACCGAAGGTCCGCCACAGGAGTTGCGTCATCGCAGAATGACCGTCTCAGAGGTGATACTTTACCCCATAAAAAATGAATGCCTAAATGAATTTCGGGTTCATATTCTTGTTTCTGGCTCATTTCTCATGATTAATCTGGTTTTTAAATCCCAAAAGATCAATTATAAAAAGGGGAAATCACTAGTTTATAGACAAACAGTTGTAAATTTGTTTGATCTTCAAAAGTACACTTTCAGTACAAACCAGAATATTGTGTTCAAAAAATGACTAACGTTTTATTTAATTTTTGTTTGCATGTCTATTACTTGTTCTGTTATTTTCAATGAGCTTCAAGTTCATCGAATCAGTGTTACGTCTAGTTTGGTATGCTTTGAAAAAGTCCGTCTGGACTTTAAACTTTGAAAATAAGAGAAAAAAAGGGTGAATGTTGGAACGAAAATATTAAGAAATGTTTGAGTGGCCGTTGCAGCTGATGACCACGCTAATAAAGACAGACATAGAGATTGCGACCCACGTCGCTCTAGCTGGTGGAACGGAAAAGGATGCTCTGCGACTCCGACGCCGAAGTGTGCCGCTAACTCGTAACAAATCATCCATGTCTTATTTGAGTGCTCGTTCAGATACAGACACCGTTGCGGCATCCGATGTGAGATTTTGTCAACGCTTAAACATCTTTGTCACGTTTATCTCTAGGTTTAGGAATTCGAATAAACGTCGCAGCTTGAGCTTTTGCTTTTCGAGTTGAATATTTCTCCTTCAACAGCTCTAAAACAGTGTCCAAAACGTAATCTGCACTTGGGCTTTGGTCATCTTCCATTTCCAACTTAACATTTGATACTATTGGGATCTTCTCTATCTTCTCTATTACTGTTGTTAAAAATGTACCTCTTTTAAATTTTCCTTTTTAGTTTTGGTAAATTTGGTCTTTTTTGAAACTTTAATTTTTTATAATTTACTCTTTATTCAGTTTGTAACTTTGTATTTTCTTATTTCCACATTGATTTACGTAGCGATTAATTTTAATTTGCAAACCAGCAGTTGATATTTGTTCGTTTTTATCTTCTATTTGTGTAAATAATTGATTGATTCAGTGTCGAAGTTGATTTTCATGTCGTATAATTTAGATAATAATTGGATTAATACAATTAATATCACCGTACAAAATATTTGCACCACAGTAATGATGCTAAAACTTGCTTATGATGTCTCAACCTTTTCAGGTTGACATGTAAATGTTGATTGGTTCATCAGTGGACTAGTTTATTAAGATTCATTTTCGTTTTTAGGCTCATGATCATACGAGTATTCATTCAACTGTGCTGGATGAGGATGAACCTCAAACTTCTGGATCTTCTCAGTCACCTGAACCGAAGAAGAAAAAGAAGGATAAAGACAAGAAAGACAAAGACGGAAAAGACGATGGTTCCTCAGACCAGGAAGATGATGAAGACAAACCGAGAGTCCCTCTGTTTACTTATTTGAAATTCATCTGGGCGATGCTTAATAGTGGCATGGTTTCCCTTACGAGATATTTGAATAGTTCTCACAGGATTATAGATACATCAGAATAGTTATGGCTAAGGAAAAGAAAGACTTGAAGGTAATTTTTTGAATTTAGTTTTTGAATAATAGTAATTCAACATTAAAATTTAATTTCTTCGTTGAATATTTTGTTATAGGCTAAACCCGATTTTAGACGAGGGATGCGTTTAGGAATCAATCAAATTTGGCAACCAATACCCATAGTCAAGCAAAGGTATATCAGAAATTCATCTGGGGTTCAAGTGTGTCTCCAAAAACAGTTGTTCATTTAGTCCGATTTTCTTTTCAAAATTTCTTTCCCTTTCATTATCAATTCGTTATCAAGCCCATTCATCAATTTTTGTTTTTCAAACACAGTTACACATATCGTGTACACAAAAATAATAATTGACTTTTGTGTTTGTTTGCGTTTGCTGTAAATAAAAGTTGTGTTTGTCGAAATGAACAAGTGCTATTCGTTAGTTTTGTAAACAAGCTTGGTCTGACAGTGAACTTGACGGTGAATCGAGGGAGAAGGAAGGTGAACCAGAAGAAGGTACAGATGAAGCTCTTTCAAGTGAACTACTTGAAGAGAGGTGAGAACTGTTTGGCTTTCTGCCTAATTGCTTTTGCTGCATGATAACGCTTTTGCTGCATTTTATTCTTCAATGACAGCTCTTCGGATGGTTTTTAAAACACACTCTTATCACGCTAACACACTCATGATGATGACGCATCCATTAACTTTGATATAATTTTCCGATCTATATTTAATGACAATTCTTAATGTAACAAATGGGTATATTTTTTGATTGCAAATTTTCCAAATTGATAATCTGTTTGTTGCTTTGATTTTTTTCAATTTAGTGCAATTCTCCAAGCGATGCAGGCACACCTTGAAGAAGAAGCTGAATTATCTGAAGTTGATCAGCCTCCGATAATCCAATTGGCAGCTTCCATCTGGTTCGGAATTCTCGCTCACTCGACGCTGCTCTGCTATTTTATGGTTTTCCTCCACCAAATCAAAAACGCGTCCGTTCTTTCCATACCACTGCCACTTATGGTTTTCTTATGGGGATCTCTCACTGTGCCAAGACCTTCCAAGACGTTTTGGGTCACACTCATAGCCTACACTGAGGTTTAAGAACTTATATTAATTGCAGTTGCATTTTTCAAATGGAAGAAATTACTTTACATTTTTTATAATTTTTAATAATGATTATTTCAGATTATTGTCATTATCAAGTGTATCTTCCAACTCGAATTGATACCGTGGAACCAAGGGTATGGCAGCAAAAGCCCCTTGTTCGCTCCAAGAATCATTGGGATTGAGAGGCAAAGTAATTATGCACTTTGGGATTTGTTATTACTTCTGATGATTTTCTTCCATAGGTAAATATGAGTACAACAAAAATGAAATTCTTTTGTAAGTTGAATGTGTAATTAATTGTAATTTACTTCCGTTTAGATTTATGCTAAAATCGTTAGGACAGTGGACAACAGCATCTGTAACTCCGAGAAAAATTATTCCGTCACCAATAGGAATAGCTACCATGAGACAAGATTCACAGGAACCTAAACCAAAAGTTCAATTGGAAAAAGAAACCACTAGGTACATACAAGATTCTCAAAAAATTTTTTTCTTTTAAAAATGTCAATATTCAATGCAGTTTATTGTTTTGTTTCACTTTTTCAGCGAAGACAATAACGCGGCCGGCGATTTCAAAACCCCACAAGGTCGTTCTCTGAGCATGTTCCAAGATTTAGATGAAGTACAGCCATCATTGCTCGACGAGGATGAAAAAATTGTTATTGTACAAACTGAACAGGTAGTGGACAAATTTCCACACGCAGTAGGACTGGCGTAAGTATCTTCTTATCAATTTCTTAAATTTTATTTCAAATTTTCATTTTAAGATACTGATTCTATTCCGTGAATTTTATAGGGCCAACAAGTACATGGAACCTATTGATCTCTTTTTCAAACAAATTCTCACGCCCAGCGGAAAAGAAAAAACCAATGTTTATGCCTACATGTTCCTCTGTGACTTCTTTAATTTCATGCTCCTTATTTTCGGATTTTCTGCATTTGGTGTAAGTATTTTTGTATGCAAACAAATTGTTTCAGTTTGTCTCACTACTAAATAATTTACTTTTGGGTTTTCAGACACAACAAGGGGATGGTGGTGTTACAACATACTTCCAAGAAAACCGAGTCCCCATGCCTTTTCTACTAATGTTACTCTTACAATTTGCACTGATAGTCATTGATCGAGCACTTTTCCTACGAAAGTCAATGTTTGGCAAGTTGATCTTCCAATATTTTCTGGTGCTCGGTGTCCATGTATGGATGTTTTTCATTCTACCTAGTGTGACTGAAAGGTGACATTTTTAGTCAAATATTATTTAAATGTTTTTTTGTGATGCAACTAAAATCAGTTTTTGATAATTTACAAATTGATATTGACGTTGCAGAGCCTTCAACGACAAACTCCCACCGCAAATTTGGTACATGATGAAATGTTTCTACTTATTACTAGCGGCTTATCAGCTTCGATTGGGTTATCCTACAAGAATACTTGGAAATTTTCTGTGCAAAAAATACACAATTGTTAACTATGTATTGTTCAAAGGGTAAATTCAAAATTAGACATCTTCATTAAACTACCATTTGATATTAACTTGGAATAAAAAAGAAATATAAATTTATCGTTATAAATTTTTCAGGTTTATGTTAGTTCCGTTCTTGTTTGAATTGCGAGCTGTGATGGATTGGATTTGGACAGACACATCGATGACGATAATGGATTGGTTCAAAATGGAAGATATTTTCGCGAGCATTTATCAAATTAAGGTTTATATTCAAAAACAACAAAAACACTTATTTTGATAGAAGAAATAAGTAATTATGAATCGTAATTTCAGTGTATGAGAGGAGTAGAATCAGATTTCCCCCAACCCCGAGGACAAAAGAAAAATCAACTGAGCAAATATTTAGTCGGCGGTGGAGCTCTTTTCCTTATGATCGGACTGATTTGGTTCCCGCTGCTTCTATTCGCTTTAGGTGGCACCGTTGGTGTTTCAAACATTCCTTTTGAAGTTTCGATGAAACTTGGCATCGGCCCTTACGAACCGATTTACACTATGACTGCTCAGAATAGTTCCATCTTCCGGTACAGCGAGGAGGATTACACAAACTTGTTGAACCTTTATTCGAGTGACCGATCGGACAGATCCGCTGTGACGTTTTTGGAAAATTACGCCAGTTCGGATGTTGCAGCTGTGAAGCTGAGTAATTCGTCTGGGCGATTTTGGGGAATTTCGTCTCCTGACAGAGACAGGTTGATAGTTGCAAATTAAAAACTTGTAAATTTTAAAGTTGTATCATTATGAAAATGGAACTATAATTGTTCTTTGTTATTTTAGATTGATTCAATATTTGGAGTCAGATGACATAGTAACGATTCATGTAGAATGGACAGTATCGAGAAAAACTGATGCAAAAGATGCGTCAGGTGTAACAACAACGATTCGAGATATAAGATTACCACCTTTTGTCAACGGTACATTCAATCCAACAAGAAAAAAATTGGCAGCTTTAGTTTCACCATTACCCACCGCGAATGAAGAAGAGATGGTGATAACACTTGAACACGTGTTTCCGAAATTTTTAAAAGTCACATCTAGAACCACCGCGCCTGTACCTCAACTTATGAAATCGTCATTGTGGAAACGTAAAATACATTCTTCTCTTAATTTATACTTTGTCCATTTTGAGCAATAAGTGAAAATGATATTACATTTTGAAATTGTAATCATTGCAGAACTTCACCGACTCGATGAAAACAATGATGGAGAAGAAGAGGAAGACCGTGACGATTATGTGTACCGCAACACCAGTCTCAGAGTGTCGACTGCGAATTATAATTGTTGTGTAATACAACAATGGTGGGTCATCAGAGAGGAAACTGATATCATTTACAATGACCTTTTGTCCAAGATTCCTATGAATAATAGAAGCGATGACATAATGATATTTTTGTTCAACGACAAAGCCTTCCCAGAGAGTTTAAGCTTCATTAGCGGTTTTGGGTAATTATTGAGTTGAAGTCACTGGACTTTTTCATAGATTAAAATTTGCAGTCTGAACATGAAAATTCAATGAATTTTAATTTTTTTATAGAATATTAGGGCTGTACACAACAGCAGTCATTGTAATCAGCCAAATGATGAGGAAAATAGTAAGCGACATGGCTCCAAAAATAATGTTCGATGACTTGCCGTATGTAGATAGGATATTACGACTCTGTCTCGACGTTTATTTGGTCCGAGAGAGCGGTGACTTGTGCCTGGAGGAAGATTTGTTCGCGAAACTTATATTCTTATATAGATCTCCTGAAACGTTAATAAGGTACACACTAGTTTTATTAATTTTAATTTTACTAATTCAATCATTAAATCGTAATAATGATTTTAATCAATTTGTATTCAATTTCAGGTGGACAAGACCACCAGAACCAGGCGAAAGGCCAGGAAACGAAAGCGAAGATGAAGTTGAAGATCCCACAGATTCATCTAGAAAATCTCCATTGGAAGAAAGATCGCTAACCGATCATTAATTAATCATCACAGCCTTCAAACCAAGTTATATTGTGAATTGTAACTTCTAATTTTTTTATATATTGATTTATTGTTTGTTTATTGGATTTATTTATGGTTTTGAATTTGTTTTTGTTGCATTTTGTAAAATGAAATTATTCGCAAAAAATGATATTAATCGAGTTGTTAAAACAGTATTTATTTTAAATTATAGTTTTTGTTCCTTACAATTGTTTGAATCAATATATATTGCAATTGTATTACTTTTTTACATTTGATCATTGCTTCAGTTTGTAAATACAGATTTAAGGTTTATTTATAACGAACAATAGTTGTTTTTTGTACATCCAGTAGAGAAGTCAATCGATGTTATACATATCGAACAAATTATTCACTCATCGTAAATCATTAAGGTTTTTATGAAGAGGAACTATAGAAATTTGGATGTGTTGTTGCAAAAAAATGTTTGATCTATGAGGAAATAATTTCATGAATTATAATGATTATGCATTTGTAAATAAACAATATTATGAAAAAATGGACTTAAATTTTCCATGTAAAAACACAACACTCTACAAATCACTTTTATCCAGAGTTTTATTTCACATTTCCATTTATACAATATATAAATTCAACGAAGTTGTTGGAGACAATTTGATTACACAATTAAACCAAGCGTTTATCGATATTCATAATAAGATATAATCTTTAGATTTTGAGGATCGATTTTTTCATTTAATCTGGATTGCCTTCGACCAACAGCAAGAACACGGTTAATTTATGCTTTTAAATAGTTATACACAAATGGATCTTCGCTCATCAATTGCGCACAAGCTTTCCTACACCCAACCAACCACACGTTCATTCTTTTGTTGCATATCATATCATATTTAATTTCTTATCTATAATTTTGTTTTTTGTTTTTCTCTTTGCAACGTATTATATATTCTTAATTAAGTCATCTCTTCAAATCATATATAATATATATAATATATTTGCATGTACGTATATTTATAGAAAATTATACTAACTACATCGATGTAATATATTTACATAAAAAGGCAAATGTGAAATACCTGATTGTTTGCAATTTTTTTCATTTATCATTCCGTTGCTTTTTATAAAAATATTCCTTTGTTTTACGTCATCAATACTATTAGTAAATTATCATATAACAGTACAGCATATTGCAGTTTAAGTAATATCGCATATTCAATTCATTTCGAATTACTGTTAGTATTTTAAAAAAATGCCATTTGAAGCAAAACCTTGATCATAGTTTTTGGTGCACTGAACAAAATGATCCTTGAGATTGTTTATTATCTGTCTCTTCTTACTGGTAAAGCTCTAGATTATTTTTTAGTTTCTATATTAATAAATACGATATCTCAAAAATCATTTTTCCAGTTGAATTGAAAACCATAGTTACCTTCCAAATTAACGTTTCTTAGAATCCTAACTTCTTAAAGAACAAACGAAATGTCTGTTTTACGCAGCGGTACTGTACAGTTTTTTTTTGCATACAAGTTACTTCGATATTTAAGACAAAAATTTGTCAAAGGCAGGAAGATAAATCAGAGGGAAAAGTTGTTGGGTTTCGAAAAATGCAAAATATTTGTTGAAAAATCGACTGTATAACTATATGTATAAAAGTTCTGAATGAAAATTTCGTGGCTCTAATTGACGTGTGTTTGATCGTTGTCAGTCGATTCTTGCTCTAAATATTTCACAGACAATGATAGCGCACGTCTTTGACAAAAAGTCATTTATTTAACATTTCTCAAGTATGTTTTATTATAAAACAACAACAAATGTTCTGGTGTATCGCCTTAATTATGAATCAACAACAAAATTTTTCTTCTTCTCTCACTTTTACAAAATGTAAATCATTGCAAAACTATTTGCTATCGACGATTTGTCGCCGAGTGAAATGATTCGTGCCTAATCACAAACGATTTCGAGATAATAAAGAGAACTACCCGTTATATTAAATGAAATTATAATAACATACAGAAAAAAACAGAAAGGGAAGGAAAGAAATTCGCAAAGAAATAGATGGAAGAATATCTGTTTTCTTGATTAAAAAAATGTACGATGACGAGAGGCGCGTAACAGATACTCCACAATCACAATGTTAAGTTAACGAAATGCAATTTTTCTCATCGCATCTGTGTAATCTTTACGCGCTTTCGGGACGGTTACATTATGTTTACTTTCTTTCAAAAATTGACAATAAATTAAACAAAAAAAAAAATCAATTTCTCTGTTCTGTACAAAACTCGTTCTCTTGTGTAGAAAAGCGGATAACCAAAACTAGAACTACAACAAAGAAAGTCAAAATAAAAGAACCGCCCCAAATGATTGGACTAAAATGTGGCCTTTGTGTACACAAGTCAACCGGAAAAAACCCGGAAGTCTCTGTTAAGTAATATCGCGCCGATTTGAACAACATAGATAAAAAACAGACGTCCTATAGTTTTGACCGGCTTTACACGAAACCAGCTGCCTTACTATAATTTGTAATTTGTCCTAAGATAACTGACATCTGCATTTTTGCTACATTGTTTACTTAACCATTTAAAGCGCTATTCTTTTCTTTGTTTATATATCTCATATATAATTATTTATCTGTTAAGCCAGGGTTAGAACGCAGAGTTCATTCTTTGCGTTCTGAATCAGGTTTCGTTTTTGGCTCCATTGACGACCGCGGATGATGCGGGTTGGTTTGATTTCGCGGCACCAAAACAACGTTTCCGTCAGCTGAATGCTGCAACATGTAGTAATGCATATTGTACGAGTTGCCTTGTGGATCTCGCAGTGACTGAAATGAAAACAAAATCCATTAGATACGATATTAATTTTTTGTGAATTTAACTTAAAAAAATTGTTGACACTTACATTGAAAATGTGATGGTGTAGCTTTTCGAACTTTGCTTTGACGCGTTCCCGCTCAACCAACATGAATTCCCGTTCTCGAATGAGCCTGATTTTGCGGTCGCGCATCTCCTTAACTTGGTCCGCCAAACTGATTATTTGATCAAGCTTGCGTTTTCTGCAGTTTTGTGCGGCGACTTTGTTTTTGCCTCGCCTTCTTATGTCACGAATCAACGACAACTGCGACTCGCTCAAATCGTACTTGCTCAGGCGCTCGTTGAACTCATCCATTGGCAGGTTGATGATGTCACTAACGGCTATAGGCACACTCAGTGATCGAGCCCTCTTTTCATCCCTCGTTAGATGTTCTTCACCTTCATTTTTACGTGCTGTAAAATCAATTTTAACAATGAATAAATAATTTGACATTGTTTAAACTAACATCAAAGAATAAAAAAAGAAAGTAGACAACAATAAAAATAGATCTGTTACTCACCTTTCTTGTCTCTGGTAAGTGGTCTTTGCAATGAGCCTGAGCTCTCTGGCGGCATATGGTATGTGTGGTTGTGATGGATGTGTTCGATAGCTGATCGTCCTAAAATTGAAACACAAAAAGTTAATATCAAATCCATAGAAAAAATCAAAGACAAATTTACAAAATAAAATGACAAAATTATTTTCTCACCACTTTGATGGCGTGAAAAATCAACACTGCAGCTGTATTTGAGTTCAGGCTGGTGTGGTCCAGCCGCACCCTCAATCGGACCGGCGTAAGCATTACCTGGTGCTCCTGCGGCCACTGCGTGAGAGTCGTACTCATATTTCAGTTGTGTTGAATGAGATGTTGCTCCTAGAGGGGATCCTGCAAAAATCCAAAAATTAATGATTAAATTTCTTTCTCCTTACTTTTCCAATTTTCAATTTTCAAAACCTCGATTGTTTTGCCTTCAATATTCATTTTAAGTTGAACATACCTTGTTCTTGGAAATATCTCTTCGCAAACATCTGGTGTTTCTTTTGAGCTACAGGCACCATGGAACGTTCAGCTTGGCAGCGTGGAGAACCTCCAGTTCTGCCAGGTACTGGGTAACTATAGTCATAAGGTGAATGATATTTTCTGCAACGAGAAAAGCAACATTAAACATGATTAATTAAATAAAAAAAAAATTAATCGTAAAAATAATTTTTCATTATTAAATTAGTACCCAGCATAATCCATAGAATAGTGAGAATCAGCCTGAGTGTGGCTGGAGTTCGATCCAGTTTCCATCCATTCGCCATCTGAAAGGGATGGTACGCGTTCACTGCCCATACTACTGACAGCGCTGTCACTTGACGCGTCCATTCGTTCGTCTGTCGCGCCTGTCAAAGTCGTCACTCCGGGATTCGTTGCTCCACTCGATCCCATGCGTCCCAAAGCACCAGCTCCAGCTGGTCCTGACGCGTTGTTGCTGCTTGCTTCCAACAACCGCATTGTGTACATATCTGAAATACAAAATAAAACTCATTAGTCATCTGTCATCTGAGTTATTAAACCAAATGAATTAAATTTTAATTTTTCAAATTAGAATAAAATTCACCACTAAAACTGTTCAACAAATTTTAATCATACATACATCAGTTTATTGCTCTTTCTGAGAATAATACATTCTATAAGAACATGTGGTAACAAATAAAAGTTCTCGCTAAGATTAAATATGTTTACATTCAGTAAATTCAGCGCCAATAATATAAATATATATGAACTTAGCAAAGCAATAATACAATAGGTAAAAAACATTTTGATACTGGCGGAAAGACTTAGCTTGACAATTTCAGGTACAAAGACATATAACAGCCATATAACATATAATCAGTCACAAGGTGCCCGCCGCATAGGCAATTTTACAATAGAAATAAGTATCACAAATAAAAATCACGTTCAGTCACTCATTTAGGACAAAGGATCTGAGTTTAAGGCTGTTTGACATATAAAGAAAAGTCGTTTTAGCAAATGGCATACACTCAAGGTATAAAATGGCGAGAATTGGATTATCTGGCGAAAAATCATAACAGAAGTTAAGGTACCTTTGCCTGAAATGAGAGTATAGTGGGCACTCAAACAAAAAGTGGAACAAAGTTTCTTTTGTGGCCCAATTGCACATGGTACATATCGTAGACTGATCTAAATAATAAGTAGCATTGTTACAAGTAAATTTTAGAAACGATTTCGTTGCTAAGCGTAATTGCGCTAAGATTTTAGTAATAGAATTCGGGTTTCGCGCATACAAGTATTCGGCCGGTTGGTCGTTAAATGTGCGGACAACTCTAAAGCCTATCGTGGGCGCTTGGCTGTAGTGAATCAGATCCAGGTACTTGAGATGGTCGGCGAATCTACCCGATGCTTCTTCGCGTTTGTTTTTCCAGAAGAGAGGGTCCAAATTATTCAGCGCATGAGCAAAATTAATCTTTTCTAGCATAGATGCAAATTGTGAAACCCAGCTATATTTTACCGGAATACGTGTGTTATTGTGCAGTTGAAGTTGGCGTTTGAAGCAAATCTTCGCAAGCCTTTCGTCGTCCATCTCAAGCATCTGGATGATCCAGTTCCATGCCAAAGTAAATACTTTGTGTATAATTTTGACGACGCCGTATTCAAGTCGTAGTGCTGCATTATTTGTTGTTCGCGTCAGATTCAGAGTGCGCTTAAGGTATTCCGATTGCACAATTTCGATCTTGTCGGCGTAGCGAAGACATGTCAAATGTGAAGCGTACAACAGAGTTGGAGAAATGACACTATCGAAGAGTTTCAATTGGCCGGTCATCGAGTCCACGCGTGCGTTTCTGACAATTTGCAAAGTGGCTCCGATGGCGGTGCGCGCTTTGCCAATAGCAGCCAAAGCTGCTTGGAGTCCAAGTGCCGAGCTACAAAAATCGACGCCGAGATATGTATATTTATTGATCTTTTCGAGTTCTTGGTTTTTATAAAGAAAGCGAACATTTGAAGGCCTGCCCGAATTTTTAAATTCAACTATTTTCGTCTTGCTAATATTTACAGTAAGGCTGTTCAAATCACAATATTCTTCTATCGCCATTAGTATCGTTCGCATGTCTGTCGGCGTTCTCGCGAGTGCAACTGCATCATCTGCGAATAAAAGTAAAAGTAAGTCATTGTAACCGTCGATATTTAGGCCTTCAATATTTTTGTTTCGGACGAAAAGTTCAAAATCTGAGATAAAGAGCAAAAAGAGAAGTGGGCTCAGGGTTTCGCCCTGCAGGACGCCCTCAGTTATAGCAAAACGGTCGGTTTGTTCGCTTCCTATAGCAGCGGTGAAATAGGCTTTATCGTACATACATTTCAAAATTCTGATAAATTTAGAGCTTATACCAAGGTCGTACAATTTTTGATATAGTAACGGATGTGCAACAGAATCAAATGCTCGTTTGAGATCGATAAAAAGGGCGTAAGCTCGTGATTTGCCCAGTCGGAGTCGAAAATGAATAGCCGATTGTAAAATAAATATATTATCGATACAGCTTCGAGTTGATCTAAAACCGTTTTGAGTTTCGCCAAAAATCTTGCGCTTTTCGCACCATTTGTCTAATTTTATCTGTAGAGCTTGCGTAAAAATTTTCATTCCGTTGTTGCAAAGTGCTATACCGCGATAGTTATACGGATCAGACGCGTCGCCTTTTTTATAAAATAGCAAAAGTAGCGTTTCGGCCCAGCAATCCGGTGTTTGCTCGTAATCCAAGATGTTATTAAATAAGGCTAACAATATTTCCTGCCACTCACGCGTGAGGTTTTTGTAAAAGTCGGCATTAATGCCGTCGGCGCCTGGTGCCTTGCCGGATTTAGTTTTTTGAAGAGCGATTGAAAGTTCGTTCAGAGTTAAATGTGAATCGAGATCTTTATCAAAAACACCAAAGTATGTTTGGTCATTTATTATTCGCACCGGGTATTGTTCGCGAAAAAAATCTTCCCACATTTGTTTATCGATCGGATTGCCCAGAGTTTTTTTTCGGCTGAAATTTCTGTACATTTTCCAAAATTCAAAAGAATTTTTAACATTTGCAAAACAGTCGCGGATTTTTTTGACATTGTTTTCTTTTTTAGTTTTCAAGAGTGCCTTATAATTTTTTTTACAGCTCAAATAGTTATTTTTAGACTCGGGTTCAAAGTTAACAGATTTGCATAAAACTAGCGCGTTCTTCAATTTTGATTTGGCCTGGCGGCACTGGGCATCATACCACGGTTTATCGTTTCGCATTGTGGTTCCCGTGGTCGTGACCGTCATTCCCGACGCATCAGATGCGTCACGCATGGCGGCCAGTACCCGAGTGTTGAGCTCGTTCGCGGTGAGAGGCCCAGTATCGCCTAGGGGTGTAGCATCACCATTTTCATTTAGCGCATTTTTATAAGCGGGACATTTTAAATTGTCCCATTTGTACCTTGTAATTCTGGTGCGTTGCGTTGATGGTTGAGGAGCTGCGCTGCGCAAGGTGCCTGACAATTCCAGTACCACAGGGTGATGATCCGAGAGGGTTGGAATGTGCTGGATCGTGAGCGACTTGACCAGGTGTAGGTGGGGATGATTGACCCAAACCAGATCAATCACACTGTTGCCCTGGGGGCCTGTGAAAGTGAAGTTTCCTGGCATATCGAGAGGCGTGCGACCATTTAGCAGAGTGAAGCCATTCAGCTCCATGAATTCAACCAGTTCAATACCCCGTCTGTTCGTTTGCACATCGTGGGACAGTCTGTGTGCCTGTAGGGGGGTGTCCTGGAGTACCATCGGTTCAAGGTCATTCAGCTCACCAACCCGGGAGTTGAAGTCGCCGCCTATGATGATTGGATGGTTGGCAAAATTGTCGTGCAGATCTGAAAGGGTTTGTTGGAGCAGGTCTAGTAGGACGGAAATGTCATGTGTCGGTCTGAAATAGACCACCCCCATGATCACGTCGGTATCCTGCAAGCGGATGTGCGAGAAAATCCAGGTGTTGGTGCATTCGATTACGGTCGTATCGAGGCCAGGAGGGCAAAGGAGAAGCAGGCCACCACTGGGGCGGCCCACACTTTTTTCTCGTGTTGCAGGAGCATGGTAGGTCGTATAGTTGGCCCACTTTGGTGTCAGCTTGGGTGCATCAAGTGTCCAGGTTTCAACTGCTCCGATCGCTGCAGCGCCAGGGATTTGTTCGAGGTCTGGGATATTCGAGACACCGTGGGCGTTCCAGAATATCAGCTTGGCGGCGGGCACTAGAAGTTTTTTGGTGCAGATAGTGCAGGTGGCGGAGGGCATGGTTTCAGGGCATTTGTCTCCTCGTCCCAGGTGAACCAGTCTGCGCCAATCATGCATTTCCTTCCAGCGATTTTGGTTTGTTTGCCAGCTTGTCTCGCAAGGCGAACTTCGTTGCGAAGGTTTGCTCTCTTTCGGCGTTCCAAAGGAGGGACGTCGTCTTCGAGGGTGAACCTTGTGCCAGCTAGTTTGGTTTTTTTGTCCTGCATGATTTGTCTCTTCGTCTCCTCCGTGTTGAGTTCAACGAGCAATGCGGAGCGTATGTTTGGTCTTGAGAGTCGTCGCACACTGGTAACCACATTTTCAAGGCCAAAGAAGTGGTTCAGGAAACCCTCCACGGTCTCTTGATAGTCGCTGTTAGACAGAGTTAGCCCTTTAACAATAAAATTTCTTTTGTGTGTTGCTTTGTATTCGCGGGAGAGCCAATTGCAACAAAGGTCGAGCTTGGCCAATGCACCTCCTGCAAGCTGAGCATTGCCGCTGGTACCTGCCATGTCATCTTCGAGGCGCTTGAGGCGTGCTTCGATTTCTGGGTCGGCACGTAGATGTCCCTGGGCGATCGTGGATTCGATTTTGGCAACTCTGGCATCGACACTGTTTTTGAACGCAATCCAATCTTTATCGCGCGCAGCAAGTTGCCCCTTCACATCTAAAAGCTGGCTGTTCAGGTTTTCGAGAGTTGCGTTGACCCCGCTTTGGTTTTCTTTATTTGCACTTTGGTGCTCTTTCATAACGCTCAGGATTTGTTGCACTGCGTTGTCGATGTGACTGCGCCAATCGTTGTCGTCCTCGTCAGCATCGGAGCTGTAATTGGGGCTAGCAGATGTTTTGCTCTTTTTATTTTGGACCGCGTTATCCTCGTCAGACGAGTCAGAGGCTCCACGTTTGGTCTGTTCGCGCCTGTGTTTAGTCTGTCCATTGTCGGTTTGGAAGTACATGTGGAGGTTTGTGCTGTTTGCTAGTCCCTCTTTGGTGATTGATTCCCTATTAGATGGTCGGCCTTTTTTCTGCTGTATAGGAGTGTTGGCTATAAAGAATTGAACATTTTGTTTTTCACCCTGGGGTGCGGGTGATTGCTCCTCCATCGTGTATGGCGGTGGTTCAATTCGCCAGCTAGTTGTCACAGTATGTTCGTTAGGTACGGGATATCAATCATCAATCGCACTGTTGTGATGTAAACAACAGCGGCCGTTTGACAGGTCCACGCGAAAGTAGCCACGAGTGGTTGCAGTGGTGCCAATCCCAAGGTATTGAGTGGCACGTAATGGGTCGGCCGTCTGAGCACAGCCTCAATGTGAAACAAAGCAGTAGAGTGCTCAGGTCCCCCTTCCGGTCTGGTGGAGTTTAGTGCAGGGGCTATGCTGCAAATACAATTACAGCGCACTTCGGAGCGCTGAGCTGGGCTAACCTCTAAACCCACTCAATCGCGAGCCCCGGGGCTTTGCTCCCGGGAGCCGTATGTAAAAACGCGGTTATAGCTTTTTTCCGGGGGGCCAGTGACTAATTAGCGAATTTGCGCACCTACTCGGTTCAGCACACGATAATTCTCTAATTTTCAGCCAATTTACACAGCGCACGATACCTCGTTGTGTTGACAGCGCCACGGCTCCACCGGAAGTTCAACAAATTTTAATCTTTAAGCTCTAAACCCAATTTTGTTGCACTATCAAAACTGCATAATTGTAACTTGACTTATGCATCTTTGTGATTTTTTTTAAATTTATTATCTTTTGAATGATGGGAGTGGTGATTGAAAACCTTCAGAAGGTCGGAGGAAGCTAAAAATAAACGTGGGAAAAAAGTGGATCTTAAAAGAAGTGCGGATCTGAAGACACAATGATAAGAGGAAACAAAGTAAAAGGAGGAAAAAAAACAGACCGCGGAGCACGAACGATGTGTGACACATCGTTGGTTAGCTCTCACGTTCGCAATCGTTCCTCGGGATGTACGTGGCTTCAAGCGATAATTGCCAGATCCGCAAGATAAGATTGCAAAACAAATTGACTGTTTGGTGACGATAAATTTGTTATCGATTGTTTGTTCAGAATGACTGGGCGACCTTTCGACGGTCCTCTGCTACAATGTGGAATTTCAAAATCGGATTCTCGATCTCTGGACCTTTAACTGTTTTGATGAACTTTTTATTCATAATTTTCAATTACCAGAAAGATTTTAAAATCAAATGAAAATAAGTGAAAATTAAAGCTCACAGAGTAAAAAAAAAAAAGAAAAAGAGAGAAAAATAACAACGAATAAAAAGAGCTATAAATGGCACATCGAAAAAAATTTCAATATTTCAAGAGTGATCCATAAGGTGTTTTAGTTTGCTAATTTATGACAATTACAAAACTCGTGCAATAATGCCACCTCATCGTGATTGATCAACGTTTATCAATGTTAATCAATGTTAAACTTTTTTTTAATTGTCATTAATTCAAACATTACATTTTGACAAAAATAACTAATTTTAAAAAAGAGCACGTTTCAACATTTTTAGATCCCAAAAAAGTGCATACTTGGCATGTACACGATGACTCCCATGGTGCCCATCTGATATGAGCCTTATTTCTCATAAACAGTGATTTAATTTGTTAGTTTCGAGACCGGCAGGTGCGAGATCTCAGTTTTTACTAAATTTCCAAGATTTTGGCGGCATAGTAAATGCTATAGTGGGTGTAACTGTGCATCGTGTTTTCCTTGCAGATGCACATGCAGTGACAACAACAACTCGTGACTCGGTGCGGCTCCAGTTTGCCTGGATTCGACAGTTTCACACACAAGACACCGCCTGGTACCTCCAGCACTGCCTACAAATAACTGTTTTTCGCCGATTCAACGCCGAGCTGCTTGTCCACGCGGCTGCGCGATAACCGCATTAACTTTGCAAGCCCGCCTGGCTCCGCTTCTTTATGGCCTCGCGTTATCTTTGCTCCTACGTCTTTATCTTCCATATTCACTAATCATTGTCCCGAACAAACGACACTTTTTTTATCAACAGAAATTTTTTATCCAAATCTTGCTTTGCCTAATTTTATACAAAAAAATATTTTTAATTGAACAAACAACTTCGACTACCTAATATGAATTTTGTTGTGGTTTTTTTTATTTATACCTGAAGTTATTCACTAATCATTGCCCGAACAAACGACTTATTTTTAATTGAACAAACAACTTTGAGTACCTAATATGAACTTTGTTGTGTTTTTTTTTTATTTAAACTTATAGCTCCACTTAGTGGAGGATATTGAAATGAAATTTCGAGAAGTTGTTTTTATAAACTTTGCACATTTGAGTTGATTGAATGAAAGTAATTAATTAAAATCAATCAACATCGAAAACAATGGTGATAAAACTGAAGAGAGGGAGAAAAAAATTGGCAGATAAGTTATATAGCAAGGCAATTTTGGAAGTTAATGAAACTATTCGTTGATAAACAAAGTGACGTAAATTTGAGATTCGTTAGCTAAGATCGAGTAATTAATGATTACTCTTTTTAACTACGTTTCAACGAGATTATTATGGCTATCAAATATATAGCACGACGCTTTCGCAATACGATGATTAGAAAGTTAAATTTAAATTGCCGCTAACATTGTTGACGTTTGTTTGTTAATGCAAAATTTTGTCGCTTTTTTTATTCGTTGCATTTTGTCGGTCGACTTATAACTCTCAGAATTTTATTATCGGATCTGTGTCAATCTTTTATTTATTTTTTTTAAATTCAACAAAGAAAAACCAAAATAAAACTCATTAATTCGTTTTTTTGCAAACATTCCAATGCAGGCAAATTTGTATTCGAAAAAAATGATAAGAAAGACCGCATACGTGCGTTTGAACATGCACGACACCCAGCATGATAAGTATTATTTGGTTTGTTGGGTTTGTCAAATTTGAAGATCGGAGAGCGATGTTGAGATTGGTCATCTGTTAAATACAAAATCAACGACGAGATAACAAACTTTTTTGTCGCTGCTGTTGTCCGCGTATCTCAATTGTGACGTAAACAAATGAATCACCAATCGCCTACGCGCTGGGTTTCGATGAATCTCTCGAGATTCTGATACCGGACCCGAGTCGTATTTTCATTGCGCTCATTCGCGGAAGTATTTTTTCTCTCTGAAATAGCCAACACTTTGTATGATTCATTCCAAGATCTCGCATAAATTTGAGTTTCCAATTATTCTCTCCGCTGTTGACGTAATTTGTTATGTGCAAATTTTTCTGTATAACGTTCTCTTCACACAAGTTTCTTTCTACGCATTTTATTGTTTCTAAATGAGTCTTGATTTTTCTAATTAAAAACAAAATCTGAATGAATTTCTGTTATCTTTGATATTTACTTCAAAGGGAAAGTGAAGTGATTTTGATAAAATTGTATGAAACAGAAAATCGTGCAGATTAGAGTTTACACGTAGAAAATATTAATTTGAAATGAATGCATTTGTTTGAAATATAATAATATAATAACATAATAAAATGAAGTGTCAACTGTGAAGAGACATGAGTCAGCGTTTGCAAGCTCACACACTTTCTCACATGTCTTTTATATTTCGTCGAACGTTCACTAATACGGGACATGAAACTATTTTAAGATGAAAGAACGCGTTTCTCTTAACAGTTAATTTGACATTTTAAAAGTGAGGCATTTTTAATCAAATTATCAAAAGAAAACCGCTCACATTTTCTTAAATGACATTTTTCATATTACCAATAATTCAAAAAAAAAAAAAAAAAATAACAAAGAAACAAATAAAGCAACAAATCAACAATTCAATAAGAAATTTTATCATACAAAATCAGACAAAAACGCCTTTAAAAATTTGCTCCTGAAAACGTGTACAAAGTAATTTTTGACTTATAATTTGCATGGAATTTTGTTATCTAAACAAAATAAGTCGTTCACAATTTGTCCTGGTCCCGAAAAATTTTAATTCAAAATATGTTTGTTCGAAAAAAATGTCTATTAAAAAAATTTGTGCATTATTTTTTCTAAATTCTTTACCATTGGAACAAGTCAAAGGGGTTGAAACATCGATGCCCATTTGGAAGCAGCGTCGCAGCACACGTGCGAACGAAAGAAAAAAAACGCGCGCATAAATTTGTGGCGAGCACGGCGCAAAAAGGACACACAATCTTTGTACAATGCGTTCTGGTGTGAAATCGTATACGCGCGCATCGCCACGTTCATGAATATAGCATCGCTGAGAAAACTGTTGAATCATGATGAATAATCATCGTATATACCGATTGTTGCGACAGGCTTCGCGATCGACTTCAACACGTTTTTGCTTCCGTGTTAATTGCAAAACTTGCTAATTTCAATCAACTTTTCATGCAACATAAAAGTTCAAAACATTTGTTCACAGTCAGTTTAACAAAAACAAAACAAATAACAATTGTAAACAACAAGAAATTCGATTCATTTTGTTTACTAACAATTCAAAAAAGACAAAAAAACAAATTGAGACAAAAAACATGAAATGAACAATCAAAAAGTTTTTTTGCAAGGCCCTACGACGTTGTTTACAGGCGATAAAATTAAAACATAAAGTATGCAAAATTTGAGTATGCAAAATCAGTAAAACAATTATATATGAGAAATGATACTTTTTTAATTAAAAAAACGATAAATTCAAACGACTGTTGAGATCGAACGAATAAATGGCGTTGAAGCTTCATTTCCTTGACTCCTTTTGATATCTCAGAATTAAATAATCAGTTGAGTGATAAGATTGTTATTCCGACAATGGCAGGTTTTATGACAGATGTAAATATATACGCATGCTTTGAAGTCTAAATAGTCGTTTCACCAAAAACCTTGACTCGTTCTACCGTGACCAAAAAAGTGTTACTATTATTGCAGAAACAAAACACAACCGAGTCACATTCAAAACAATAAAATCAAAACAAAATCATTCACCGAATTTGACAACAAAAATAAATTTGATAAGAATATTTGGCAAAATATATGTTAAGTTATTTCATAGAACAAACTGGTACAGTATAATACCAGAAGAATATGAATCACTGATTCATATTTAATCTGTTTTGACAATAATTATTGTGGAAGCAACAATATCAACCATTGCTCCGACCTTCTGTTTCACTTTAATTTCTAACATTTCAAAGTTAAATTAAAAAATATCATTGGAAATGAATTTCATTTTCAACCCTGTTTAACTATTATTTGATAGTTGTGAGTTCTGTTATAATTGTTTAACGTAATTCAAAACACACAAAAATACAACAATTTGCAATTAGTTTTTGCGAAATCCGCTTCGATCTATTCGGCGCTAAAGTTTGGTAGGAATCGTTACCGGCACAGCATGCGTCGTTACCGGCGCAGATTAAAACTTTAAAATAAGCGCCAAAAGGCAGAGGGCAATCGCGCCCTTCACGAGCTGACTTCGCGCTTTCCGTTTCACAAACGTTTTGGGTTTCGACTAGAGCGGATCGTTCAACAGTTTGTTCCACCGAGTCTCGAGTTTCCCGGTTCGCGGCTCTCTTGACTCTCGAACTCTTGGCTCAGTGAACCCTTGCACCGCGAATTCGTATCGCGACCTCGTCATCGAGTTTAGCCTTCATTTTCAAGTAAGTTTTCCGCAATCACTTTTGGGAAATGAAATAAAAAAAAAATTTGCCAAGACAAACCTGCACGAACTTGCATTTGCTCGACCTCTTTCCCACTATTTTTGACTTTTTTGCAACAAAGATGTATTTTTTCAATTAAACAAAAAGAACTTATTAAAATGTTTAGTTCAGAATATTTTGTTTTTTTACTTGTCGTTTGTTTATTTTTTCATTTTAATACTGCGTGCTGCGTGTTTTGTTTTTTTTTTTCCATTCTTGAAGGTGAAAATAGTTATGCTTATGCGAGAAATGTTTAACAATATGAGATTAATACTTTTTCTAATCCTTTTTGGGCAACAAAGTTGATATTTTATGAAGTACCAACTGAATTAGTTCGTTGTTTTGTTTTGAACTGGTATGTTAGGCGTTGTTTAGTTTATGTCCAAAACATGGGGGTCGTATTACAACAAAAATGAAAATGTTTGGTTCGAATGTTTTCTGTCTGTGACCTTCCAGAATTTATGGTTTACTTATAGAAAACAATTTCATGACGAATTCTTACATTTTTAAATGATTAAATGAACTGAAAATTTATAAATAAATTGGCAATTTTAGGTTTTTATGAAATTTCAAGTTTGGCTTGGTGAAAACACGCTTAGGCACGTCTTGGTTTCTTGGCGTTTTTTTTCGTTTGAATTTCTTTCACTGTTTATTTTTCCAATCCAAAAAAAAGTCAAAATTAAGCGATCACTATTTACAACTAACGACAAGTAATTAATAAGTGCTTTCTAATTACGATTTTTTGTTTAAAATTGTAAAAAATTGAATATTAATATTTTTTGACTTTTTTCGTTTTCCATCTTTCTCTATTTCGGTAATGTTTCACTTTTGAACAAACTTACAAACAACAAATAATTTTTTTCAACAAATGAAAAAAAAATTTAACAAGAAGGTTTAAATAATTTAAAAACTTTTTTTTGTCTTTCAAATGATAAAAATTCTAAAATAAGTGAAAATTCTAAAATTTAATATAATTTTTCAGAAACAATTAAAAAGATGTCTGACAACGAATGGGATGAGTCTGCGCCAGTAGTTGCGCCCCAGGCACCAGCTGTGAGTAAAAAATTATAAAAAAAAAAAACAACCAACAAAAAAAATAGTACAAAGAAACTAATTTGAAATTGCATTAATTTTCAGCCTTCATTTGGAGGCAGCAGAGGACGAGGATTCAGTGCAAACAACGACTCGTACAACTCGAATCCAGGAGGTCGAGGAGGTAGCCGAGGTGGTTACAACAACCGAAGTAACGACAATGATGACGGAGGCTACAAACCCCGGGGAGGTGGTCGAGGCGGTGGCCGCGGAGGATTCAACCGTTACGAGGATAGTAACAACGATGATAATGACAGCGGTGGTTACAAGCCTCGTGGAGGTGGCCGCGGAGGATACGGCGGCGGTGGTTACGGATCCGAGTCTAACAACGACGGAGACGACGGCGGCTACAAACCTCGTGGAGGAGGTCGGGGTGGATTTAATCGTTACAACCAGGATGGCGATAACGACAATGGTGATAACGATGGAGGATACCGACCTCGTGGAGGAGGACGTGGTGGCAGAGGTGGTCGTGGCGGTTTTAACCGCGATGACGATAACGATGGAGGAAATCGCTACGATGGAGGAAATCGAGACAATGACGATGAAAATGACGGAGGGTACCGTCCAAGAGGCAGTGGACGTGGAGGCAGAGGCGGTCGTGGCGGTTTCAATCGGGACGATAATGACGACGGTGGAAATCGCTACAACGGAGGAAACCGAAACGAAGACGGTGACGACGATGGTGGGTATCGACCCAGGGGCGGACGTGGTGGCCGGGGAGGCGGTCGTGGTGGTTACAATCGTAATGACGATGATAATGATGGCGGCAATCGGTATGATGGCGGTAATCGGTACGGCGGCGGTGATGACGATGGTGGATACCGTCCTAGGGGTGGCGGCAGAGGCGGCAGAGGAGGCGATCGTGGAGGCGACAGAAACCAAGACGATAACCAAGACGAGAATGGGGATGAGAAAGCTGACTTCAACAAGCCTCAGAAAGCAACTTATATCCCTCCGGAACTGAGCAACGACCGCGATGAGATATTCAGTGGCATCGAAACAGGCACGTAAAATAATAAACGATTGAAATAATCGATGATATGATTATTTTCAATGGACAATTCTGATTTAAAATTAAAAGCAAGGGGTTACTTGATATTGAATACTTTCTAAGTACTTTTTGAATTAAAATGCTCTAAAGTCTTGGAAATTTTCAAATGTTGAACATTTCACAGTCGCTAAATTTACATTTATAAAATTTACATTTACATTTTACATTATTCATTCAAAAAGATATTTCCAAGATTTTTAAATTGTTTGTCTTTTCAAAGTTTTGAAGTTTTATGAAACACTAAATTTCAAATCAATTCATCATAATGGAATAATTTTTGTTTGTTTTTTAGGAATCAACTTCAAGAATTACAAACAAATCAAAGTAGAAGTCACAGGCGCAGGAGCCCCGTCTCCTATTGAGAGCTTCGATGATGCACCGATAAGCAACTTGATCCGCGACAACGTGCGTTCATCAGGATACAACGAACCCACTCCAGTGCAGAAGTACGCGATTCCGATAATTGCTTCTGGTCGCGACTTGATGGCCTGTGCCCAGACCGGATCCGGAAAAACCGCAGCTTACCTGCTGCCAATCATGTCTAAACTGATCGAAGACCAGGTTCCTCATGAAACATCCCGGTGCTGTCCCCTCGTTCTGATCTTGGCGCCGACTCGCGAGTTGGCTATCCAGATCAACAAGGAGTGCCACAAGTTCGCCCAAGGGTCTGCTTTGAAATACAGGCTGGTTTATGGAGGAGCGCACGTGATGACCCAGGTGAACCAAGTTTCAGGTGGTTGTCATATCCTAACTGCAACGACTGGTCGACTGAAAGATTTTGTTGAACGTGGGAGAGTTTCGTTTGAGTGTCTCCAGTACGTCGTTTTTGACGAGGCTGACCGGATGCTTGATACTGGATTTTCCAAAGACATCGAAGTCATTTTCGATCACGAAACTATGGTCCCGAGCAATAGAAGACAGGTGGTCATGTTCTCCGCTACGTTCCCGACTGAAGTCCAAGAACTGGCTCAAAAATATCTCAAAAACTATCTGTTTCTGACTGTGGGAATCGTTGGAGGAGCCTGTGCTGATGTCACTCAGGAGTTTTTGGAAGTGAAGAAGTTTGAGAAGAAGAAAACGCTTCTCGAGATGCTTAAAAATATGACAATCGATAAGGACCACAAGGTTCTGATTTTCACGAACTTGAAAAGAGAGGCTGATTACATCGGCGCGACACTGTGCGAGGCTCATTATCCGGCGACAACCATTCACGGCGACAGATTCCAGCAGCAACGAGAAGACGCCCTGAGAACATTCAATCAAGGAAGCGTCTCTATTCTTGTGGCGAGCGATGTCTTGGCCAGAGGAGTTGATGTTGCGAAGATCACTCATGTGATCAACTATGACATTCCTGACAAAATTGACGATTACATTCACCGTATCGGAAGAACTGGAAGAGTGGGACATACTGGCAAGGCAACCAGTTTTTATGATCCTGATAAAGATGAGAAGGTCAGAGCTTCGTTGGTGAAAATCGTCAAGGGAGTTGGACAAGAAGTTCCTGACTGGATGGACGACAACAGCGGCGGTTCTTTTAACCCTGGACGAAGCGAGTTTGGTGGAAAAGATTTCCGCAAGGTACATATAATTTTACAACTTGTTGATTCTTATTCGGATTGAGTAAAATGATGTTGGATGGTTTTCAAACATTGTTATGTTATTTTTTCAGTTTGATGATAACGAGGGGCAGTACTCCGGTCCGTCAATCCCGGTGGAACAGGAGGAACAATGGTAGACGCCAAAGATTTGAGGACTCGACACTCAGTATTACATTTCTACGTACTTATAATTCAGTTCTTGTTCAAGTAGCATAAGGAGTAAACGTTTAAAAAATGTCAATATATTTTTTCATGTAAATTATGATTAAGAAGTTTTTGTTTGCCTAGTTAAGATACGAAGCCTGAGTAATATGTAAGATTATCATAAAACATAGTTCTGTTTTATATTACGTTGAAGTATGAGATTCTATTAACCATAAGAGTAAAAATCAATAATCATTGAACTATTGATGGATTATAAAAAAATGATTAAAAAAGAGCCACTGTTATTAAAAAGATCTTGAGTGTAACAATTTGGTCAAAGTTACAATAAATGAGTAAATTAACTCGAGTTCAATTTATTTCCTCCACTAAAAACCCAACTAGGAATGAACAATGATTTATCAAACAGAGGTAATGAAATGAGTGAACAAGAAAATAAGAATTACCACCGTCAGCCAACGACATCTCCATCATCTGCAGGTTGTCATCATCGAGCAAGGAGAATATTCCATCGGTTTGGTTGATCGTGTCTGATGTTGGTGTGTGATAGTACATCATATCGTTCGGCTCCGACTTGTAGGCCGCTCCATTTTCTGCACCCAATGGCTCGCTGCTGTTTGTCAAATTCATTGACGTTGCCACCGCTGATCCAAAGTTTGACGGCCCACCTGCATCAGTTAGCACTTTAGTTCAGAATTCATAAAAAAAAATAAATAAATCAACTCAGGTAAGACTAAACCAGTACCAGTTTCAATAATATCTTTAAAAAAAATTCTTTTAAACTTTTATATCCTACAAGTAAAAAAATGATCATCATAGCACTTATAAAATAATGTGACTGAATTCTAAATTGCATAAAAACGTCTAACCAAGTGAATTTGCACATTCCAGTTATGTTCATTAAGAAAAGACAATTAAAATTAAAAGTTCTAAAAGGGTTGAATTTTTTTTATTTTATACTAAATGCACTACCTATTTGATCCTCACTAACTTTGAGGGGCTTTTTTTAGGTGTTGACTCAGGACGTGAAACTTACCAACATTGTGATAGGGTGCCGTGGCATTGAGATCTCCAACTGGCGCCGCAAGCGAGGCGTTATGTAAAACAACATTGCGAGGCGCCTCGTAGTGTCCGTGGCTCATTCCATGTCCGGTGTAACCAGGATGCGCCGTCAGTGAAAAATCGGAAGGAAGATAACTGCTAGCGAATTCCTGCCACCGCGAGTCCACATTCATTGCTCGCATGTATGGCATCCGGCCCTAAAAACATTTATAAAAATTAGCCCAGAATTCAATGTCAAGAATCCAACAATTTTATCTTATTTAATCAACTTTGCAAGATATAATTTTTTTCAATAGAGAGAAATGTTATTCTCAATCGAACAAGATAGAGCAACCATCTTTTATGTAATATCAAAAGCGTACAAAAGAAGTGTCCGGGCTGGTTTAGCATGCGATTATAAATTTTTTTCTCTCTTGACTCGTCCAACGTTGAATCAATCAAATAAAAGGCGAATAAAAAGAGAAAATAAAATTGCGAAAGAAATTATAAACGTAAAAAGAGTCTCGTCCGGGACCCATAAGAACTGTCAATTTTCGGACCCCCGTGGACACGGACGTAGGTGTCGTTTGATATCAACCACATTCATAATCACACGTCATTTGTCAATCATATCTGCAGCATCGGTTCTTACAAACAAGATGCTTCGAGTTTTTGTTGTTTTGTCTCTAGATAAGCTCGTTTATACTCTGATTAAATGATAGACCATTGGTTGCAACTCCATTTCAATCTTTTGCAGAGAAAAAAATTTAACTTTCAAGTTGAACAGACAAAATTCATTTGCAAAGTTTTCAAAATGTATTAATAAACTGTTTTTTTACTATCTAGAAAATAAGTTCAATATTCTTATTTAAAATGTATTAACCTTTGAACAAACGTATAAACAGAATGATTGCCAATTTGACATTGTAAGAATTGTGCTCTATAGGCTACGAACTTTCAAAGTCATTAATAAATGTTTATTTAATACGTAAAATGAGAATTTTATAAGAGACTGGAAACATTGTATATGAAAGAATGTAAAAAAGGCGAAGAAAAATAGTTGCAAATTAAAACGACGGTTTTTAATTAAACTCGCTCGCAAAAATGATTGAACGAAATTTGTTTGACGGAACGTAGAGTGTGCAAATCGAGATGACAGCAGTCGCCAGATGGCGCTTGTTTGCTCTCGGCTAGGCTCTAATGTGTTGTCTGGTCGCAGTGAAGATGAATAGGAGCCGCGGATTGTTACAGAAGACATCAATCAGACTGCACTGCTTATGCCGCAATCTGCTCGCGAATCTCTCTTGTCATCACATCTGCCGGCTTCTAATCTAGGACAAATCCCGCGCGAATTACTAAGTCGCCGATTTTCTATGTTTCCTGTTTTCAGCCCTGATTGCTAAATTATTCGTCCATTATCGTTTTTGCACATTCAATTCTCCGTTCAGCCTTTTTTTCTCTCCAAGTTTAATGCCAAGATGACTTTAGTTTTTACTCCAACTGTTACATTTTAATATTTCAATTGTAACTTAAAGTAACATTAGTTTTGTACCGCATTTAATGGTCATCTATTTTTTCAATCTTTTCTATTACTTCATTTTACTTTATTTTTTTTTTTCATCCCGTGGATTATTTTATGGATGAAAAATTGACACGAGATGTGACACATAATTTGATAATAATTGAGCAAAAACTTGGTACGGATGATTCGAAATTGAAAAGGTATATCAAAGCGGAATGTTAATGTATCGAAGAATGAAAAATCATTGGGAGGTTTATGATTAATTGAAAATAATTTTGTGACAATTCAAAATGACCCGGGGGACAGGACAAAAAAGTAATTGGAATAACGTTGTTGTGCGAAGGCGGAGAAAAATGTGTGCCGAGCACAAGTCGAGAAATGATTTTAGCACAACTCTTGCTCAGTGCTCCGGTGTGTCGAATGAATGCGCAACGCATTCCTTGGCTACCGGCGCTTATGATTTATGTACTCTTACAATGTACTCTCGCGAGAGAAAACCACGCAAATGCTCTCTTCCTTCTTTCATCTCAATCGCCTTTAATTACTATTCAAATTTTATCAAAAAATTTTCTTTACAATTATTTTCCTTACAGTCTTTTTTGCTAAAGTACTTTTTTTATAAATTTTTCTGCATTTTCAAAAAATGTTTTACAAATTTTAATAAAATTTTAATTATTTTATTTGTAATTTGTTGACTAAACTTATGTTTAAATTCGTTTTTTTGTTTGTGTGAAACATAAATCACTTGAATTTTTGTAACTGAGAAACAAAAGGAGGAGAAATTAATTTTGATTTGTAATTTTTTTGCAGGATTTTTGAAGGTAGTAAAGGGGAAGTCAACGAGTGGATTGTTGCCTCTTGTCTCTGACGGCTGAAGTTCTGCTGGCGAAGAGTATTCGCGCCTGGACAGATGTCTGAGACACGCTCGAGTGGTCCATTGAGAGGTCCGGTCTTACGGTCTTGTCGAAAAACAATGATTTATGGCATTTTGAGAGAGGGAAGAAAAGAAAAAAAGAGATTCAATCGAACAGGTTCACACGATTGTGGTTTCGTTGAATAATGATTTTTTCGTCTAATCTCTGATTGATGTTCGTTTTGACATCTTGTGGAAAGTCAAGAAAAGCATTCGAAAATCCTTCTTTTTTACTTCACCTTCCATTTGTTTTATTGTCCTATGATTTTTTATGTAAACAGTTTTTTCAATCTTTTTGATTTATGATTAAGAATGTCTAATTGAAAAATTGGATATCAAAATATTTGTTTGGGACCGAGCATTTTTTGATAAACGAATTTAAAGGAATGAAAAAAAAAGCTAGAATGAAAAATATCAGTATCGTTTTTTTTTTAATCGAATGAGGATTTTAAAGCTGTTGTTTAGTTAACGTCGTGGTTTGACAGGGGCCAAGAGGTCGCGTGACACCTGTCAACTTGATTCGCCTGCTAACGATACACATTATCTCAGAGAAATTCCTCGCAATCCTCAGGGTATTATTTCAACCGCCGAAATCGAAAGCGTCGGTGGCCAAGTCAGTGTCTGAGACGTGACTTTTTGCGCCGCCTCATAATCGTTTCATTTGTTCAGCTCAATTATTCGAAAACCGCATCTCTTTTCACTTTGAACCCTTTTTGAAAAAGGCCTTCTCTTTTTTTGTCCCCCAAAACCACAGTCCGAAAAGAAAAAGATGAAAACTTTTTTCAATCATCGTTAGAGGGAAACTTACGGCACCTTTCCTTTTTTGCTTTTCCCCTTTTCTTTCTCTTGTCTCACATTCGTCACGGGAATTACGAATTTCACAGTACGCGAGTTAATACGTTCCGCACATACTTTTTGTCATCGACAAAATTTTACTACAACGTCAAGGTCGGCTTACAAATTGATTTCAACATGGGAAAAATCTTCACCTGACGATGTTTGTTCTTCGGATTTAAAAATCTCAGGTACTGACGAACAATTGTGACCAGATTTTCCGGTAGGCAAAAAAGGGGAGGTTGGTAAATTGAAGAAAAAAGGATTTTTGTTATTAAAAACAGACAGCCGTGCTGAAGATGAAAAATGTTGTTGTTTTCGTAGCTGTCGCACAATAAACGAGTCGCACTTCCTGCAAGTTCGTTTTTTTTCTCTTTGTCGTATCGACTTTAAAATTGTTCGCATTACGTTATTTATGTTAATTACGCCCGAGACGGTTAATAGACTCGCGTTTCGTAAAATGTTATTCGCATAGGATAAGTCGAGATGATGTATGCATGTCTTTGTATAGGATAAATTGTAATCGACTGTCAGTCTCTGTTTTGACGAGGAGCACGAAAAACCGGTCTTATAGCGTCCGAACTATGAATCATCGTCGGTTGTAATTTTATAGTTATTGAAACTGTTTTTGAAAACGACTTCAATTTTTTCGCCTATCGAGTGCGCTGCTTTCTGGACCAATTTACAGTCAAAAGATGGAGTTTGGAGCTTTCAAGATTGAGTCAGACGGGAGTAAAAGAAAAGGAGAAAAAAAATTAGAGAAGGCGGTTTTGAAAAAAATCCTGTCTATACGATCTAGGAGCGTTCGATAACGAGCTAGCAAACGAGTCGAGGTCCGAGGTCGAGATCAAACGATCATTCAAATTCCTTGACAGCAGATATAAAATCCCTCATCAAATAGTTTTCTGCCTTACATTTGTCAATTATTTAAACGTACTGCAAACAAGCATTAAGAGAATGTCAAAGTACACGCCTTTTTTGATAATACACATTCTAGACTTTGAAACTAGAAGAGAAACAATGTTAAAAGGAAGTAATAAAAGTTTGAAGAAATAAATAAATCAGTGAAACAAAAAACTGTGAGAAGAATAAAAACATAAATTTGAAGTAACATTTGGAGTTTAATTGCAAAGAGAATTGTTGTTTTTATAATGTTGTTAGAATAGTGTTAGTCTTCCTGGTCTCAAAATGAAGATAGATAAGCCCCTAGGTTGGTTTGCAGCCGCGTATAATTATCATCAAGCCTAGTCGGAGACTCATCAGCGTTGACATCAACTTCACGAAGGGAGTGTGAAATTACAACGATTTTGCCACTGTCGATTCTGCAAGGGCACTTCTTCAGCCGGCTTTCTTATGACCGCTAACGGACCTTTTATGGTCCATCTGATTGTTCACTGACATTAAATTATAACAATCTCAACTACTTATTTTAACTGCTACATTTTTCCATAACGACTCTCAAACGTAATTGTAATTGAACGAGTTTGTATGAAAATAAAACTCTACTTGATTTACACCTCCTTTTCTTTGACTTCTCAAATGTGTTTGAAATTAAATGTTGTATGATTTTTCAACCTTGAAAATTTCTCCATGGAAGATTTACCGATTGCCGCATCCTAAACAAAACAGAAAACAATTGTGCTGGCGAGTTTGTTCTTCGCGATAATTGTGATAAGTTATCTCGGCTTCTTTTTTTATTTGCAAAACCCAGGAAATTTACGTCTCAAAAAAAAAGTGGAGTGACAATTTTCGTTGTCTTTTTGATTACGAAATGTCGCCACAAAACATCAGATAACGGGGCCGGGATGCGCGTCCTTCGAACACCGTTGATTTAAGAGATCGTAAAAGTTCGTGCAACGTAACCATCTCCTCTACACATATCGTACATTTCTTTTTATCTCGCGATTTCAATTTTCAATATGCTCCAAATCTGACAATCCACTTGTTTTTATTATTTCATCCCCCGAAAAAAATTCTTTCAACTCAAAAAAGTCTTCAAAATAACAAGGTAAAATTTATTGTAATTTTTGTAAAATTATTAAAATGATGGTAATGTTTCGTGATTTAAGATAAGGAAAAACGTGTATTAAAGAAGGTACTAAAAACCGCAAGTCGACTTTGAAAACGTTGTTTTGACAGATTTGAAAAAGTGTCTTAATTCGAGAGATAAATACAAATTTGTCAAATTTCGAATCTGGCATTCCAGGGAGTTAAGTGTGCCATTGTTACAGTTAACCGCAGCCTGATATATTTTTATTGCCGCGGTGATTTTGTGGCCAAAAATCTACCTGACTTTTGGACCTCCCATGAAACTAAGTCATAATTAAGTGGGCAGCCTGTTCGTCCCATGGCGGATTATCTCCCACAGGCTACCATTTTTGACGTTAAGTATCAGACCGCACCCAAAAACCGCACCGGCTTGTCAACCCTAATTGCTCGCACGTTTACCTGGCCAACTCGGACGGGACAAATTATAACATTTGTTTGATGCCTTCGCTGTCAACTTTCATGCCTGACGACTTTTCGATGGCGCTCACTAAACATTTCATTTTATATAAATAATTTATAATTTTACTGCTATTCTTTTTTTCTATCTTTATAATAATTTTTCATTTCAATAATTTATGAAAATAAATAAAGACATTTTAGATAGAGGTTTTTTTTAGAATTGTTGTGTATCATTTGAAATAGTTGTAGGACAAAACGATAGGAATGTAATTATGATTGAAGTTTTATGTAATTTAAGAAAATTGCTAAGAAAGATAAACTAAACTGCTACCACATATAGACACTGCAATTATTTCTGAATATATCTTTACATATTTATGTAATAATTAAGAACAAATCAGTCTACCTAGTTTTTGTTGAAATTAACATTAGAAAACAAATTTTTAAACTGAAACAGTCTTTCAAAAGTACTCAAATGAAACAATTAAAAAAATTAATTAGAACTCAAAATTCGAATTAAAACTTGTATTACATTTTCATTCCTACAAAATTGAATTAAAACTATTATTTTTTTTCATCTCGTCCATGACAATAAACTCTGTCGTTTCGTCAGAGCCATTCAACCTTTTTTTTTCTTTTTTTCATATCCCCGGATACTTTTATTATGTTATATTTATTTCCACGCCAACGGGTTCGCATGCCCGAGGAGGGAAAAAAAACCAGTGAATACATTAATTTATCACTCGCGTAACGTAACTTTTGTCATTTGAGTGATTTTCGCGAACCTTTGCTCTCGCGCAACACATATTATTACATGTCAAATCCTTGCACGGTTAATTAGTCGATAACGTAAGTTGTTTTTGTTTCTCTTATTATAATGAAAAAACGAGATTAATTGTTTACATACGATTATGTCATTCCTACTGTTTCATTTACAACAGACTATTTCTCAAACCAACATTTTTGAAAAAATGTTCTTCTCAACCTTATTTTTATTTAAACAAAAACTGATCTGTGTATTTAGAAAAAAAAACAAATGGTTTTTTACTTTCATTCGTTTCACAGAACCAAGTTGTTTTTTTTTCTCATGACAGGCTCTTTAAAATTGTGATAATGTTTCAGTTTGTTAATTATAACTAGGTCTGATTTCGCACAATGCTAGCTGGGGAAAAGCGTCTGTGGCAACGACAAAGTTTTTCACGTCGAAGAAGTCGCAGTTTGAAACAAGCGAGTAGCAATTAAAGGTGAGCGGGGTCAGTGTTAATGCGACACTCGCGTGAGAAGACGGCTTCCAAAAATGACATGCTTGTCGTTCCGTCTCCTTGCGTAACCCACAATACGCGGGGCGGACAATACGCACAACGAGTATTTAACTGCGGCATCGTCGACAACCTATCAATTTGGCACACGCTTCTATGAAGAAAATGAAAATTCTAAGCCCCCATTGTTCCATGACTTCTTTTCTTCGTCTTGTGTGTCTCCAGTGCAAGCTCTTATACAACTTTTGTTTTCTCGCCAGTCGTATCATCGTTTCAGCAAATTTAATTAATCCTCGTTTCTAAAAATAAGATGAGAAACGACAAAAAATAATCATTTCTCGTTCGCGAATTCACATCTTAAACAAACCTGGGGGTCGGAATTATCGTAATTATCATAACCAAACACAAAAACACCAACTCGAGCAAACAGACAAATTTTGTTTGGCAGAAACAATTTCGGTTGAAAATTTTAAAATCGGTTTGATCCGACATGGTTTGTTTACTTGTTTGCACGTACAGATAAAGAGAGGTTGTTCGTCTAATTGGAACCAGGTGTTGCAACAAAAAAAATGTTGTTTTTTTTTTTCAATTTGGTTTGATTTTTTTGGCTTATCGGCTGCAGGTTACCTGGAAAAATCCCTCGTCCAGCAGAACGCTCCAGCATTCTGCCGAGCCAAGGGGCAACTCGGCATTGGTGGAGCGCGATTTGACAAGCTGCTGCACCTCAGTCATGTGGGCCGTTTGACAACTAACACCACTCGAACAAACTCATCCGGCTCTTCAGAGAAACACACTATTGCGTAATATCAAACGAGGACCTTGTCTCGCGACACTCTCACATCTCAAAACTTTGTGGCTCCTGTCCGACCTTCGTCGTCTTTTTTCTTCGCCAAGTTTATTCAAAACTGATCTCCGAATCACTTCAACTGAAGGCTCCTTAAACTCTCAGACCTAAAACTAGTTTAGTTGAAAAAAAAGTCGTCTGAGAATGTGTAGGTGTCTTCCAATTTGTTGAGTCGAAAAATTGAGACGAGTTTATTGCTCATTTATTTGTGCACTGAAAAACGGTTGTTTAACACTGTGACTTGGCAGAGGAGCAAGAGTCGCGACGCAAGACTAGGATGGTTTAAGGTGTTTTGCGACACTGCGTGCCTTAGAGTTGTGCAGTCGCGGTTGGGAAGGGATCGCGCGGCCAGCTTATTGGCGGAGCAATTCAGGTGCGCTTCACCACGTGGATGTCGCTGGTCAACCTGGAAGCTAACGAGTTCGCACCATCCGCGTAGGTCATTGTCACGAGCGCCGAGCACCTATGGCTTATTCGCACATTGGACGTCGCAATACTAATCACAGCCAACGTTGAAAGATTACGCTCTCAATTCTTTGTTATCAGACTGATAGCAACGTGTGCAACTTGAATGATAACAAGTCCTCTTGTCGCTTTTAATAATCTCACGCCGATTTTCATGGACCTCCAATTTTAACATTCAGTTTTTTTACTTTTGAACTTCTTTCAGTTTTTTAACTTCTTTGAACAGTTGATTTAAAACAAACAAAAATTTGAACGACTTTTCAGACAAAGTTAAGAAAAAATTATTAGAAATTGATTTTGCAGTAGCTAGTTTGATGAAGTTTGGTGTTCTTAGTTAAATTTGAATGATGGACTTACGTGAGAAGTTTTGGATGTTTGGGAAACAAATATCAATTAGAAAATAAAACGGATGAAAATATTGGTCATCGTGGTGTTTCCTCGAAAACAGATAAGAGTCGTCTGATTGTTGTTTGCAGTGTGTATGAACACGTAACGCAGACGTAAACACCACTTTCTGAGTTTGGGATCAATCGCGTGCTCCCTCGTCTCGTGAGACATTGTTGTCCCTTGAACTTTAATGTTAAATTCAAGGAGAGGAAATCGCAAATACTTTTTAACTTTGAATATTAATTACATGCTGATCGCGAACGAAAATTGTATGCTACGTTTTTTAGATTATAGAACGACAATAAGTTATTACATATTCCACTTTGTTGTTTTTCAAAAACTCGTGTCATTACTCGAATTCAAATTATTAACTTTTTATAACACACATTTACAATAAGATTTCAATTACAAAAGTCGAAACAAAAAAAAAACAATTTCAAAAGTCATTTTTGAATTGAACAAAAAATTAAAAAAAAGAGAATTTTTGTTAAGGAAAATTTGTTCAATGCGACATAATAAAGTGGTTTAATTTCGTGGGACTGAAAGAAGTGAAGATGCTACATGTCATGGTTTCCATTGTCTGACAGATGTATTTAGCTAATCTGTAATTGTCGTTTCTTGCATGAGCTGCGACATTGACATTTGACGTGTCGATGCTTAGAGCTCGCGGCGAGGACAGGGGACTGGCACGCCTAATGATTGTATGTCATTTTTGAGAGTGCTCCTTATGTTTCCGACGGCACGCATCCCAAACAAAACGTATCATTTGGCTCGGGAAACCGCGTGTCTAATGAGATCTTTTCTTGTGCCCCACATAAGACGGCTACAAAGAACACAAAAAATAGACGAGAAAAAAAAATTGTATCCCGCAATTTTTGCTGCGTAATCTAAAAAAATTAAAAAATATATAAACAGATTATCACAAAAATGCTGCTCTTTTTTTAAAGATGCATTTTTGGAGTCGAATGTAAAAATTTGTTACATGAAACGTTTTTACTTTCACTTTTTGTTGCTATTCGATTAACGAAACATATGTAATTCCGTTTCACTTTGTTTTTTGTTTGCGTCTGATGAATATTACATATTGAAATTTGTTGTTCGATCGAGTTGTTGCTTTATTTATGCATGCTCACACTACTGCTTTGACACAGTTTTTTTTATCAACATAACATTATAACATTATTGTTTAAAGTTAAAAAACAAGCTGCATTCGACTTTGTTGTAAGTTCATACGGTTTCAATCGTGGTTAATATTTTATTTTTTTTACCGCCAATCATTAAATGCGTTATGGTCAGATGAATGTTTGTAAGTCAGCGTTTTTCTTAGCTTTTCATAGTCTACTTTTTGTAGTTTTGAAAAAGTCAAGGTTACATTTTAGGCAGATTTAATTTAACAACTAAAAAATATTGACGTAATTTCGTTATAAAAAAAACGTTTGATTTGTATTTCCCGGAGAAAAATTTAACTAGGGGTTCCGAATTAAGCAAATGAATTTTCTAGAAAGGGGAAACCGCGATGACGAGGCGGAATGAAAAAAGAAGAAATTATTAATTTGACGTGATTCGAGAAATTTCATTCTCTTAAACGAAGAGCCTGATTTCGTAGAGTTGAAGCTTGTTTGCTTGTTAATTAAAAAAAATGGATAACGGTATAACATTATAGGTGGAGATTCGAAGGAAAAATGAAAGGTGAAGGAAAGGGAGGAGTTTTTAAGAGCACCTCGAACGTTTTAAGCAGCGGTGTTACGAGGGATAATTGCCGGGTGCAGGGCCGGTGTCAGTTGGGCCTTCATAAATAACGCGTGTCCCGTTTATGGCTCGTAAACGGCGGCCTAACTACGCGCTTGTACTCCGCGGGGCCGCGCTCTTTCCTTGCCCGTATATCACTTGCTCAAACCCTCATTAGGACGATTTTCGCGGAATCGCATTTTCGCCACTTTTGCTTTTTTACAAAAACAAATTCAAAAGCGAAGAAAAAGTGAAAAAATCGAAATTGAACAAAAAGTAAAAATCTGTCACTTAGTCTAATTTGAGATTATGATGATTCGACGAACCACACGTGTTTCTACTTTTGCCTCACGATATCGTCGCGGTTTATCGTCGGACGAAAGGAAAGTCAAGAGTTAAAGTACTTTTCAATCTACGTTTCTGTCCGTTATCTTGAGTGTCCCGCAGGTTTCACTTGTTTTTCAATTCAGCCTTGCAACAATTTTTATTTTCAATTTTACATTGTTAACTGAAAATTTCAAGTATTCTAATCTCAAGTACTAACTTTCTTGTCGATAAGGGAAGTGCTCTTCAAATGTTCAATATTGTTTTCACAACAAAAGCATGACTTTTTCATCAAAAATTCCTAAAACTAACCTGGTGATGAAACGTCCGATGGTGAGGGTGATTATGGTGGAACTGAGGGGTATGAATCATGTTGCTGGTTTCCGCTACCTCCTCGCAGACCTTGTCTGCTTCCTCCTTAGACTCGGCTGGCTTCGAATCGAACTTCTCAGATTCAGAATGTTCAGCTTCGGTCTTTTCCTTCACTTCCTTCTTCTCCTTCTAAAAATTCAAAAAAAAAATGTTTTTTACTTCAATATTCACTGAACTATAAACTACAATTAAAAAAAATTGAACAGCAGTCAAGCGTTAGATTTTCATCCGAATTTGGAACTTTGAATGTTTCAACTAATGAACTAAGATGAAACTACAAAATTTCGGAGCTGATTTGAAATGCTTACCTCTACAGGTGGCTCATCTAGCCCAACAAGCTGCAAAGCTTCCTCAAGGTTGAACCCGTCGGGTAACCCGAGTGAGTAGTTGCTGAGGAGACCGTCAACGGCGCTGCCCCCTAGTAGGTTGCCTTCGAGCAGATCCGTAGCAAAATCATTGTCAAGGTTTAACGAGTCGGTTAGTTCCAAAGAGTCATCGCCGAGATCGACGAGACTTGGGTCACTCAAGTTCAGCTCCGGCTCGTTCAACAGCTGACTCGCACTATCCTCTGACGTGCTACTTCCACTCCCGTTTTGGTTACCTTGGAGAATATGCTCTCCTGTAAAACCACAAACCAACGTTTTAATCCAAAATTCACATTCAAAATCAACTTCTACAGGAACAAACAATTTTCACAAACAAAAAGTTGGAACTTGATCGGTGCTTTGGTACCACCACGTCACAAAATATGTTCATTCAAAATACACGTATTCAGGTTGTTCGAGTTACCTTAAAATTGTAATTTGGTAAGTATAGAAATTTATAAATTATCCAGTGCTTTTGATTGGGGAACGTGAGATTCTAAATCCAAGATTGTCACTTAAGAAGAACACTATCACAGAAATGGTGAAACAATCGAGGAAACTTGAACTTAGAGAGGACTGCGACGCGATGACAAGGTGAAAAATTTGACCGTCCCGGTAGAACTAAAGTTGTGGTTTACATTTCAAGCGGACCAGGCAAGATTTTGGAGAGAAAAAGTGGTAGGGGAGATTTTATTTGTCGGAAAAACGTGACTCATTGATGGGACAAAAGCAGGGCACAGACGCACGTCGGATCCACCTGCTCGGAGGTGCACGCCCTTCGGCCAATCCGGCTTTTCGTCGACCCCTTATTCCCCACTCTGCGACCTCAGCCAGTCGACGTATGCGCCGGTGCAACTCGTGACCCATTTATCAACTCAACTTTTAATTTTAATAACAATTTCCTCTGATTTATTGACTGTTTTGAATAACTATTTATACCATTTTCAAACGACGAAACTACTTTTTTTAATTTTTGAAATTTCATTCCATTCCAAAAATTTTCTTTTGTTCAAATTTTACTATAACAAATTAAGGAAAATGTAGTTTTTCTGTTTAGGAAGGAAGTGTTTTCCAGTCGACTACATTTGCTTTGATGGTTGATTAGATATGATAACTATGTGGGAATTATTCATTAACCGTTGAAAATTCGTGGTAATGAGTGTTAACGAAGGGGCATAAAAGCGGTTTCAAAGAGGTATTTAAAGTTTGCAAGCTATTCTTAAAGATAATCTGAAAGGACATTATTAGAAAATTGGATTTAAGGGCTTGAGCTATTGTAGTGGCATGTTTTCGTGGTTCCTGGCAGGCTTAGTCGATTGTCAAGCGGTTGATGGATTTATTGTGGGCAATGGTAGAAAGACAGTAATCCAATATTCGGCAATCATTATCGCATTAATTTTCAGATTGAGCGTGAAATTTTTCGGGTTTTGTTTTGGGGCTCGAGACAATTGTCATCTTTACGGGTCAAATATTCAAATCATAGAAAATTTAGACCTGCGGTTTTATTGCACCTTGAATTTGCTTTCAAGAATGTCCCTTGAACATTCCCCATCAAGTTTCAAAACTTTTGAAATTCAATTTCGTATGTCCTTTTATCACTTTCATAATTTTGTTGAAAAATTTAGTAAAAACAGAAACTAAGACTGAAATTTGAATTTTTCTCAGAGCCTGCTAAGCCGAATTACGAAAATTCCTGTGTGAGCCGAAGCGTTAATTTCTGACGAGCTTAAAAGTTTCTGGGAGCAGTCAACATATTTGTTTACCTTGAATGGCTAACGTGGGAAAACAAAAATGAATCGGAAGATTTTTCCCGTGCACTTGCCCGACTGATAAAGCCGATTTAATTGCGGCTTGGTGGAGGTGAAAAAAAAGACTTTTGAAAAATAAACAACACGCGTCAATGTTAAGACGCCTTCGGGAGTCGAGAGACTGGCTCCACTTAAGACTGGATCTCGCTTTTATCCCTCGTTTTGTTCGTCTCAGACGAGGGATCTGTTATTAGAGATAATAATCTTATGAAATAATTGTTCTTCGCAGCTTCTGATTTCCATCTTTCGATTGAACGCTCTCACACCTTTTCGATGCCTATTACATTAACAAGTCCCGTCGTCCTTTGTCTGCGCCACAAAATATAAGCCGTCAAAGACTGTAATTTGCTCGGGACCATTTTTTTCCACCTTGATATAACAGTCTGACGCCATCTTGACTCTGGGAACTAACTTAAAAGTTCCTCTTTTTTATCCTCATCGACAAAACCAGTTTTCATTTTGGTTCATTTTATTTTCACCAAGTTTTCTGCTTTAGAAAAAAAATTTCTAACTTGTTTATAACAAGATACAAAATTAGTAACTTTCACATAATAATGAGTTCGATAAATCCAACAGCTGGTTTATAAGGAAACTTTGATGGAAAACGCACTTGTTATTTAAGAATTTTTTCCTTTCTTTTTTTTAATAATTTCAACCATCAATTTAAATTTATCGAAGATATCAAGGGGAAGAAAAGCTGATCTCTTTTTCAATTTACGCTCACGGTTTTGCCTTTGAGGGACGCTGTCCACTGACAGATCATTTCTCATACATTTTTCGCCAGCGCCGCTTCATTCTAATTCTCGAGACATTACTCGGCAGAATTTCATCTTCAAATTTGTTTCAGCCGAGGTGCTCTAATGGCGTGTACCTGTACAAGACGTTCCGAAAACCGGAAAGTCCGCCGCTAAACACGAGTATTTCCCTGTACAAAAGAAATACGAACCTATTTTTTTTCGACACGATTTCTCATAATCTCACTTTGACATCTCATTTTTGGGTGTCACCAAATTGCTACAACTTGTTCCTAATGATACCATCGACACCACGGCTCACACCTGTTGTTCCTGATCGACATTTTGATTGTGACAAATTTTTCGATTTGTTTGTTTTCCATTCACCACATTAGCTTCGACATTTTTATCTTCCAAGATAGAGATCAAATTGGATCACAAATTTGTAACAGATTAATTTGTGACAAGTTAATTTCACCATTTCAAGTTTGAGCTTTTATGTTTGTTTGTGTGTTCGCAGAATTGGAATTCGAGTAGTTGTGATTTTTCACATTACAATGACGAAATCTATTACGCACTTGAAACATGAACGATCTATCTGAAATTCAATCTGTATTCAGCAACCTTTCTAAACTGATTCGACGATAACATTTGAATAGACAATTGTAAATTAGAAAGGCGCTCAGCGGCCAAATTTAATGAAACAACCAATGTACAATCACTCGTTTGAAGAAAATACAAGACTCTTTATTTTCACAGGCTCATTTTTCAACGCAGTTTAATTTGCGAAAAGCTGTCTGCGTCGATTATCATCATCCTCCTTGAGATCCATCCATCTTCATATCCTTATGCTAAACATCCATCTCAGCAAACTTTCTCATGCAGAAATAAAAAAAAGTCTTTAATTATTTCATTCATTACAGCCAGACATGATTAGAGTGAAAATTATTCCAGTAGTAATTGTCGGATCATTAGACGTTTGAATGATTAAGCCAACGTCAGTTTCGATTAATCAGATCTGCTCCGACGGATGGACATTATTCAAACCGTGTTTTACAAGCTGATTTAGAGACATTTCAATTTCCTAATTTCTGTTTGAGTGAGACGTTCTGTCCGACGGTGAGAAGTGCCAATCGAACAGTTTGTTTATCATCAAGCAATCCCAGCGGTTGGAAATATTTGCCGGACCCAAATTAGCATAACAAAGTTTGACATAACTTTCGATGCTGGTGTCGTCGGGTGTCAAGCAATCGGCTACCTGACTCACAATCCATGCTTTTATTTACTCAAGAGATTGAGGGTGTTGGGCTTGAGATATGTTGATAGACGAATTGATTTCTGATGGATTAGTGACAAGTTTAGTTAGAATTCTTCCAAAACTGAGAACGATCACTTTGAGCTTGACTCATCGTCTATTAGCATTGAAATCTTGATTGGTAGGAGTACCCGTTCGTTGAAATTCGAATTCGATCACACTGATATAGAAAGTTTCACAGAAAAAACTCCTGGGAATCGAAACAACCAAATTCCTCAAACCCTTCGCGTACCAAAGGGGTTATTCACCAGCTTCCAAAATGATCTTCAAATTCTCAAAACAACCTCCTCAACTTGAACTCATCATCAACAAGAAATTATTTAAATATTCTTGTCCTGTCTCCAAGAACTTGAAAAAAAAACTCATTTTCAACCATGTCTAATTATGAAAAAAATGTTTAGTACCTTCAAATGAGACGATTTGAGGGAGTTAATCCAAGCACAGAGAAGCACCAGCGTAGCACAGCACAGTTATCTGGTGTGACGTTGAAATCAGAATCGTCACGGCACTGACAACAGGCTGAACAATCGAAAATTGCAAATTCACCGGGGGCAATTTCGCGATAGGAAGAAGCAGGACTTGGTCATTATGCGATGAACAATCTGCTAATTGTGCAACGGTGGTTGGAATCACTCGCACTAATCTTTTACACTGAAACCGCGGGATGGATTTTGATAGAAGCGCAGCGTCGAGTCAACTGATAGAGTATCGCGAGGCAGGGGATTGCCCAAGCCGAGCTATTGTGCCAGGCAACGGGCAGACTGTTAAAAAACCGACCAATCGCGTTGGGGTTGGCTCTCGTTTCAGTATGGCTGCCAGACAATGCCAAGGGGAGGGGAACCTCTTCCCATTGCCGTTCTCCGGGTTCCCCACTGGGCCTCGCTTGCTCGTCACTTTCCATCTGAACGACTGGAGAACGTGCATCCCCCCTGTGAAAGAGGAGGATAACATTGTTCAACTGGGGGTGTCATATTCCAACTGTTTAAAAGAAATTTTTTTTTTCGTTTTTTTCTGCAAAAATTTTTGCGTTAACAAAATCGGATTTGTGGTAGCTTAAAATTATAGGCAGCAGTAATTTTAATCCAACTGCAATAGCTGAGATAAAACTTGTAAATCAATTGTTGAGATAAGATCTGAATTTCGTTGAGTCCTTCGGTGCTAGAATCGGTATCCTTTATTCTTGTGTTGTCACTCTCATTCTCGAGATGTCATTCTTTGAATCGAATCGGTTTGGCTTCTTACGCAATTATTCCCACTGACGTTTCTTTCTCCTGACGAATGTAAGGTTGGTTGTGCAACGAAAGGTTTCAGAGAGAGCTTCGCATAACGTGGTTTAACAATGCAGGACCAGAATAAAATTTTTTTTGCAAAGTTCTAGTTTGGGATGGGAACAAAAAGTTATGTAGTGAGTTACATGAACGTTGGTGGTATTGAAACATTGGCTGGAAGTCTTGATAGAAGTCGAAATTCCAATCTTTGGTGATTTATTAAAACGAAATTTTTGCCAAATCATTGGCGTCCATGGAAACGCGATCAAAATTGTAACAATGGCCATGTTTGATCTTCACAAATTGTTGAGCTTCGAAGTTTCCATGTAAATAATAGTAGTCGCATGAGTCTGTGCTTTTTGGGACATATTTCGTTGGCCATAATTCCGGAATGCCATCTGCTAACTTTGCTATTTTACATTCAGAGTTGTGAACGAAAATTCAACTAAGATTTAAAAAACCAAACAATATTTTTCATCCAAAAAGTTGCTTGAGAAACTAAAGTTGAACGTAGAAAGTCCAATTTTTAATTGTAAACGGAATGTTGCTGGTGAATGGTTGAAAAAGAATTGTTGGTTGTTGTGACGTAACTGGCAAAAAACGTAACTGGGTCAAAGACCGGAGTAAATTTTGGCACGAGTCACCGTTTTGCCGTCAATGAATATTGTTGCCACCTCATAGTATGACCTACGCTCTTCTCGTGTTTAGCTTGCACTTTCAAGTCACCGGGTTGTCGACATGAATTCTGCTAGTTGAGTCATGCTTAGAGGGTGAATTTTTCTCTCGCTACCGAATCTCATCCTTTCGAGTCATCCGGTTATCGCCGGCCAATTTCAGGTGCATGAAAAATTCTTGTTCCAACCACTTGAAACACGCTTATGAAAACATTTGTAGTAGCACATCAGATACAGAAACTTTAACAGACTACCTGAATTCCTTCTAACATCACTTAATCAAACAAAATTTACTCATTCTAAAACATTTACATATTAAAAACAATATTTCTAACTATAAAAAGTTTTCTAGATACATTCTTAAAATAAATGAAAAAACTACTTTTCAAACAATTGTTATTTTAGTACATTTTTAATTTTGAAAAAAAAAATCCTAATTGATTCAGATTTTGAAAGAAATGTCTAAAAAATTTTAAATCCAATATGGATCCTATGAGAAAATCGTTATTTATTGTTCGTTTGAAATAGAAAACAGTGTAAATTGAATCGATTGTGAACTTTGCCAATTTAAAATGTTAGAGAAAGGTGAGCAAAGTTTTATGGTTGCAAGAGGCAATAAGTTCGCAACTTTATTTGACAGGCAACGTTGTACATTCGAATCCTGTTTCTAACCAGGGATGAAAATTGCGACTATTTTTGAAACGCGGATGCAAAGCTCGTTTAACGGGACAAATTTTGCTGGCAGACGTGTCAACTCACGTCTCCGAGGTCGAACCTGTCTGCTGGTTTGGTATTGCAAGTTGTGATGCGTAAGGTCTTTCGCGTAAAGTCCGATGCTGCATGACAGCATCGAATCCCAAAAGCGCAGATCGTCTGCCACCGTGACCTCGTTTCCAAACTGGTTCATCATCCTCCAGAGTTCAAAAAATTTTTTTCACAAAATACCAAAATTTTCCACAAATTTTCAGCTGCCCGCCATCTTTATTTACACAGTTTTACTGGAATTAACTCGCCTTTCCGTCCAAAATTCTCACCTGGTATGTTTATTTATTTTGGATCTTTTTTTTCTTCCCATTTCCCGCGGCTAATAGGATCAAATTGTCAATTTTCCATTCCGACTTTTTTACTTGGTCGCGTCCAAGGGCCTAATAGCACTCGAGCTGACGGCTTGACTTCTGCCCATCGATACATATCTATCCTAAATCAATACTTGAAGGATTCAAAGTTGTCCAGGGGAGAGAAAAAAAGGAGCGACTTAGATGAAAAAAAATCCTATTTGGGCGCGCGAACAAATCGTTGTTTCGATTCAAAAAATAATCCTTCGACGTCGAATAAATAAATTATTAATGTGATTAAAGGTCGGGGATGCTTTTTGTTAGGCCGCCTTCGATCATCTGCTCCTTCACCACCGTCTCTTTTCCAGGGCCCGCGATGAGTTGCAATTTTTCGTTACTTAGAATCCGGTGTCCGCCATTGTGCGCCTCCTGATCAGAGTCTTGTTGCCGACTTAATTTTTCATCTCGCCGTTTGACTTCTGTTCGCGAAACAACAACGAGGAAACATTTCAATTCACGTTAAAGCTGATGGCAATTCGATTGTACGATGAAAAATTTTTTCTATTTTTTTTTTCGGTGGTGACAATTATTGTTGACTGTAACGAATGCGTAAGATTAATGGATGTTCAATTAAAATGTCGCGACGATCCACAGAATTGTAGTCATTTAAATCCCTTTTAGGATAAAATAACAACGTCGTTTTCAACTTAATTCCCTACAGGCAGATGGCTTCATAATTGTACCCGTGGCTTGAATTTATAAAATGTTATTCTTTCTGATTTATTCAGTGTCGAAATTCTGGACGAGTGAACATTTTCAAACCTCTTACATTCGAACTCAAAAGGTTAGAGGTTTTGTTTTCAATCTCAAAAATAAAATCTTAAATAAAAATAACAAAAAAAGTTACTGAAAATGTTGCTTTCCAAAAGATATATCATTTTAGTTACAGGTTTTAAATTTGATTCAATTTTATTTTCAGATTATTGTAATCAACTTTGAAAAAAGACACAGAATTAGATTAATTTTCCAATAATCCAAAAGTGCGTTGAAAAAATTGATTGGCATTGACGTAACAACTGGACTACTAAATTCAAGAAAAACAAATGACTTGGCAAGTCGGGGGAGAAAAAAGTATCAGGAAATCGGAAACAAGGGATATTTCATGCGAGTAGTCCGGAAAGAAGAAAAAATTGGGGATGGGAGAGAAGAGGGGGGGGGGAATTAAAAAAGGTTCCATGTCGTCTTGTACATGGCGTGCAAGATATGGGAGCGTGATGTCGAAGCGTGTGCGCTCCGTTTGCTAACAGAGGGGTGGGATTTGTGGCGAGTCATGGCGCCTCTGGTTTGCATGCCAGCTGCCCCTCCGAGTCAACCCCCGAGAGAAGCGCTCTTTTTTTTCGCGCTAACATGGCCGACATCATGCTGCCCCGCAATATTGATTGTCTCCCGTTGTAATAACGTAACGCCAATTCGAATTGCTTCGCCCTAAACATTAATCACCCCGGGAAATATTGGATCCCTGTCGATCAATTTCCTGTTTCCTTTTTTTGCTTTTTTATTTCTTGCCTACGAAAGTGGTACACATTATGATAAACATACCCCTATTTACGAATCAAAAAAACTCAATTCTGGAAAGAACAAAAAAAGAGAATGTGAACTTTGTACTTTGCAACAGAACGGACGAAAAAAAAGTTTGCAGAGGATGTTTGTTTCCTGCAGGGAATAATTTAATTTTTTTTTTCGTATTATTTTGATGTCCATTCTAGGATGTCGATTTGCGATTGGTGGATGTTATTGACCCAAATTTCAAAACCCGACATTCCCCCGGCGTACAACGATGACTGTGACAATTGAGCCAAGTTTAATATTCAGCATCGATTACAGTGCTTATTCGCGACAGCATTGTGTTTGAAATTTGCACTCTGCGACGGAGGTGGATACGAAAATCGCACGGGACAAGAGAAATCGATACCTCGCTCTCAAATCTGCTGATCATCCGTACTGACAAATCAATTGTTTATCAAAACTATGGTATAACTTGCAAACCATTAACATATCGTTGGGAGGCAAATAGACAACTGCGCGCAGCATTCATTAGAGCTTTGAATATCGCGGGACTCACAATTTTCATTCGTCTCGCTTGTTTCCACGTGTCGGACACGAGTCCTTCTCTTCTGCTTGGATATTATTTATTCTTCCCCCTTTTGAAAATACTGCGTGACGAATCGAACGGAAATTAATGTGACGATGAACACGAATTATCTCGCGTCTCATATGAATTACAAAAATGAGACATTCTTTTATTACTGATGTCACCTTCTTTTTGTTAACTCAATTAAAACTCGGTGTTTTTTACCTACAGTTTGCATTCCAATCAAATATGCTTTTATTTTTGTTTTTAAATTCAACATTTTTCTTTCTGTAATGAGAAAATTACAAACTTGAATTTCTTTCAATCTTTCCAAAAATTGTTCGTAGATTTTTTGCATTTTGAAAATAAAAATAAACTAAATAATAAATAAAGAAATTCAAAATCGAATGAATTTGTGGTTTTTTTTCTATGAAAAAGAAAAAATTGTTATAACAATTGTAATTGTGTAGGACGAGCTGTGATTTTAGCTACTCATCAAAATTTTTCTGGTGTGTTATGCGACTATCAATATTTGAAACCTATCATTATTATCATATATTAACATACATGTAACACACACCAGTAATTTCAACGATACAAAATTATATTCAACGAGTTTATTTATTTGTTTTTACTTTCTCCTTGCATTGTCATAGCCAACAAAGAAGCTTTCCTGAAACTTTCTCTAAAGTTATCTCACAACTGATACACTGCCCGGTTCAAATTAATCGATTTATTACGCGACCACTTTTTTTCATACACCTCACTACAAGTGGAATGTAATTAACTAATTTTTTTTCAACTTTACTCACGCTGATAAAAATATTTAGAAACAAAAACTTGCCTTCACACAATTCAAACTGAAAAAACTTTCATATTCAGATATAGAACTGGCAAATAACAAATTTATTGTCAATTTTAATTTTTCAAACCGAGTAGTAAATGAGAGTTTAAAACAAAAAAGATTGTGGAGCACGTTTTGAAATATCATTTTGAAATTTTGCAGATCCAACAGAGTTTATCTGAAAAGCAGGTGGAACGGTGCGAGTTTCATATTATGTTAATTAGTATGCGAATGAAAAAGATTTTTGCAGCGCGGCGTGTAATCCGTCATGGTTGGTGAAATTAGTACAAGCTTTATGCACCGACACGATACACCGTTTTCTTACGGCTGCGAGCGTTCTTTTTTGTTCTCTTACACGAAAGCTCTGTCAGATCGCGATAATGCGGGCGGGCGCGCGCATTTTCAAATCGCTTGGTCACCAAGTCAGATGCTCGTCTAACTCGAAATCTGCATTTACTTCGTACGACGCCATTAGCTCGAAACTAAGAGCACACATTTTGCAATTCTAATTTCATCGCGTGATTTCCGCGTTTCGAAATCGCCGCCAAATCTCTACTTTTTTTGGACACAAAAATCTGCACCATAATTTTGCTTCTCTTCACTTTTCTTCTACCAAATAATTTTTAATCGTGTACGTTATCTGGTTTTAATTTGATTTAAAAGTGACAACATTTTTTTTTCGATCTGATCTTTTTGTGCACTTTAACACCTTTTGTAAAATTTTCGTAGTAGATCTCGGGCAGATAGCGAAATAATTTGAATAGCAGCGGTTATTAATAAAAAGGCAACGACCGTACGAGCTCGTTGCTCATTACGTGGTTATCGTGGCGCAGATCAAAACGCGTTTCTCAAACCGGAGCTTGATTAATGGAACACGCGGCTCATTCGCCGATTGATTTCCCTCGATTATTTCGCGTCGCTCTTTTTTTTTCTCTTCCTGAGTACGTGGCAGGATTGTGACGTCAAATGGCTGCTCTCTCTCTTCGACCCGATCCTTTTTTACATTTTTCCAAAACGAATAGCATTTTTTCTTTTTTCATTCAATTGTCAGAATGTTTGCAACCAATCAAAAATGTTGAAAAATTCGTGTTGCTGGTGGTTCAATTAAGGCCAGGTGATTTTTACACCAATGACATATCCAACTCAAAAGCGTCTATTCGCGTTTTCTCGTGTAATACTTTGGCGGCGTTTTATCGGTTGACATTTTTCCAGCCCGGTTGATTAAAAAGTTAATCAACTGTCGGATGGAAACGAGAATTCAAAGGTTCATTAGTACGAAACCGAGGTGGGGAAGAGCGAGCGATCGTCTCTCCGGTGCGGTCAATTACTCAGCGAACTCAAACAAATTGACTTTCCTTTATGAGCGCCAGCTCAAAAATTTCGACGTGTCAATTTATTCTTATTTAACAATTATTCCTCAAAGGATACATCCGACTTGTACCCATGACTCTTAATTATACTTTGTCTCGTTCTTCATTTCTTCCTTTTCTCTATTAAGTTTATCTCGCGATGCATTTACAACCGTTCGACTTTTGCAAAGTTTAATCAGACTTTCGTTTGATAAAAATTTTCGTTCGAAAAAACGTTGTCACGAACAATGTGAAATCAATGGACTCAAAATGTCTGTCCTGCAGACAATTTTTTCGTTCTTGACGTGGGAAAATTTGAAAATGGAAAAATTAATTATTAAAATTAGAAAACTTTTAAACGTCACATTGACTTAGAATGAAAGCATGACTTTGTGATTTAACACCCTCTGATTTCAACTCCCGGTATCACTTTCATATAAATTCATTCATTTATTTTTTACTTCTAAAACACTGACGTTCGTCCAAGTCATTCTGTTTATCTTTTTGTTCGAACTAAAAGTTCAAGGGATGCTATTTCTGATTTCGACTGATAAAAATACCTTTCATCAAGGTCAAAACTCAAACTATTCTCGTAATCAATACAAAATTGATCGGAAATTCTAAATTAACTTTAATTCAAAGGGTGTAAATAAAACGATTGAAAATAGGAAAAAAATTGAAATTGAGATAAAGAGGGTTCGAGAAAATAACTTGTTTCAATACTTTTTGTTTAGGTTTGAATTTACTAGTAAGTAATGGAACGGTAAAGAGGGTCGAAGGACGACAGTGCAAGGCGATTGGACTGGAACGCGGCAGAACGGAAGGGAACGGCTGGTGAAAGAGAGCAAAATGTGGCGAGGAGGGCGTTCCTTCGCGCCACTCCTCGGTTGCGCGCGGCCTCTCCTAAAAACTCATAAAATACGTCGCAGTGCATGCACAACTTGGTTGATAATCGCAAAATATCATTTTTCAATGCATTTTTGCGTCTCATTTTTACAAAAAAAAAAAAAAAAACTAATTGATTATCGCATAGCATCACATGTTAATAAATTGCTTTTTTCTTTGTTCCACATTTGCACGAAATTAACTCCCAAATGAAAATTGCTTATTCAGTACCGACGAGAGTTCCAATTTTTTGTTTGATATTTTTTCAGTGAAAATAGCAAATTTTTGAGTAAAACAAAACTTACCAGTTTCTAAATCGATTGTGTAGGATAGTCCTGCCCAAGGATCCTCTTCTTTTGGCTCGGTTTCGAGTTTTCTTTTCTGAAATTTTCAAACGAGAAGATGTAAAACAGTGAATTCAAATTGAGAAAATTTTTCATTTGTTTAATTTATCTTACATTCAAATATTATTTTTTTCAAGTATCATGTTAAAAAGGTTTTGACAAATATTCAGTAATCAATCTGTCAATTTCTGAGCGTCATAATTTGTAGAAAAAATTTCATTCTGATGAATTTAGAAGTCAAATCAAAGAATGGACGGAAACTTAAAAGCCACTCCGTCTGTCATTGAAACGTACCGATACGATTTTTGATGGTAGCTCGTTGGAGCCAATTAAAAGCGAGAATTATATGAAAGATCATGGAAACCGAATTTGAAAGAAACCTGTTGACGTAAAAAAAAATTCATTGTCCAGCCACCGAATCAGCAGATTCAATGTACCAACTTTTTGGAATCAACTTTTGTCCAAGCTTTCAATTAACGATTAAAATACACTTTTCAAGAAACAAAAAATGAAATTTCGATTTTATAAGAAGCCTGATTTTGATACAAAACTCTGATTTCGTGCATTACTGTTTTTCATACAGAAAAAGTGTGGAGTCATCGGGAACGAAAAAATATTCGTGTATTGAGGCAAAATATGTTACGACGAAATGTAGGCGTCATCTTTTGACTATTGTTAAAACGAACGGAAAATTGTTGTATTGAACGCTCGAGAATAAGGATCGATGATTGTTAATTTGATTTTGTAGATTGAACGTGTTTTGAATTGTGTTTTCTTTAGCCTTGTGAGAAAAACATCAGCGATAGTTTCTGAGGGTGACTTATTCATATGTACGTACTACTAGTTTTTTTTTCTTTCGAAAAGTTAAAACGTTCTTTCACTATCTTTGAAAAGTGCAGAGTTCAACAACAATCAAATTTTACAATCAAATTTTCGGTTTCATTCCAAGTTCGTGTCCTATGAATTTATTAACTTTTGAAAATATTGAGATTAAGGGAAAGAATAACACTCGAGAGAATTGAAGTTTTTTAGTTATAGGTCCTTCTAGAAAAATTTGTCTATTTGTCGTGATTTTAGTTCATTTTTATACTATAACGATACAGAATTAGATCAAAAATAAATATATTGAATATATTGATTATTGATAATAATATTGAATTTTAAAACGTTTCGTGGAAGTGGAAGTATAAATATGTCTATTTTTATTCTAATTCAAAATTTCAAATTGCAACAACTATTATACATTTCGCAAAACAGTTGCCCTGAAATTTCAATTTTTTCATAGTTCTTTTAGCACTAGGCAAATTTCACGTGTTTATTATTTTGCGAAACAAGTTGATAAAATTTAGTTTAAAAAGTTGATAAAACAACATTTAAAATTTTTCATCGTCGCTATTGTTATTTTGAAATTTGACTCTCGATTCATCGTGATTTAGCATGAAAATGAACTTTTCGGATTTTGCAACTATCAAAAATGTAAAACTACGTTCCAATCTCATTCTACTGTTTAATTAAACTTAAATTCTATAAACTAGTATACTCTATAAGTAAAAATAAATTGAAAACCCATTGTCGGTTCTTTTTATTTAAAAATCAAAAACGTTATTAACGTTCAACTTGGACAGCTTTGTCCTCTCGGTTCCTTTTTGTGTAAGATTTATTATTTGTCTAACATTTAGGCAATCGAAAGCGGGAGAAAAAAAAGATGGCGTGGTGTTCGCGTGTGGTGGTTGGAACGTTACATAGAGATGTCACGAGCAAAAGGACGACCCTCGCAGAAACGAAAAGCAGGGTGGATATGCTTTTGATGGTGAATGGCGGCTGTACCGGCTACACTGAAATGAGTTTAATGAAAACAGCATTGTACTTTGACCATTAATCATAGCCGGGTTTCTGATAGTTGGCATCTAACCATTGGCTCGGAGCACTCTCCTCCCCTTTGTCTGATGGCAGCGCAGCCCGCGCGCGATCCGTTCTTTTTCTCCGCATGATGTATCGTCGCTGAGTGGTGTGTTATTTCGAGCTTATGAATATGAAATCCAAAGCCGTTCTCTTATCCCCACGTTGCGCTTCTTCGAATGCGAATATCGCGCGCCAGCTCGCCGCCAAAACGCAATTAAGACCGCATCGCGCTTTTGTGGCCCCGCCAAAAATGCTCAATCCGCCGATGTTCAATCACAAATCAACATTGTTCGCGATTTTCGATCGGGTTATTAATCAAAGCGTTTTACTTTGCTTCGATGCCAAGCCGATATCAATCGAGGAGTTGGCTCGATTGAAAAAGGGCCGGGCTAGAGAAAAACAACGCCACAGCTATTATAAGCACCGAGACGATGAAAGGTGAAAGGCTCACGGCCTTGGATTAGAGTCTCGAATTTTGAACGCTCGGTATTGAAATTGAACAAAAAACACACGTTATAGCATGTTCCTTATGTTTAACAGCATTTGCTTTCAAACAAAAAACTCGTCTGGATTGGGCAAATTCGGCGAGTTAATTGGAGAAATAATTGTACCAAAATTGGATTTACCTCTTGGATTATGAAATTCTACTTTCTAAATGAATCAATATTTGGAACTCTTTTTTCAAAATTTAATCAAAGAAAGAAAGTAACAAATCAGTTTTTTATTTGTCCACATTTTTTGAGAAGATCTATATCAACCAACATAATTTTTATTAGGCTTTGAAAACTGTCCAAAAGATAAAGAACAGATATTTCGCACTCACTTTAGATTCGTGGATTAAATTTCGCGAACAAGAATTTCCGACCTAATAAGTAAATCTGATCGAGCATTAATTAATCAAGTTCTTCGCAGATTGATCAGGACCGAAAGAAACGCGAACCGCCATTTTATGTCGACGTGGATTACAGCGTGGGGAAATGATCGAAAAAGAGAGGAAGGAGGTTATAGGGCCGCCCACTCGGTCGATCGTGCACGTTTTCAATTTCCAGTGCCATTAATGTGTTCTTCATCGGATCCCTGGGTTCAATCTTCGATGGACTTTCTCTCTCTCGTTGCTCTTTGTTTGCTCCGTGAATTCGGCCCTGTTCCATCAGATTCATCCTCCGCTACTCGCTGATAGACAAATGACTTTTGCAATCAGAACCAAATCTCCTCATCTCCTAATTGTCAATCATTCAAAATTGATTATCATTTTTTACCTTCAAAAAAACACTTTGAAATAAACATCAAAACAACACTCTGTTATCGATTTTCAATTTCGACAGCTCCCAAGCTCGTACAAAAAATAAATCCATAGTAACAGTAATGAACAATTAGAAGGCAAAGGTGAGATTTGAAAGCAGCAAAAAAATGTAAGAGAAAATCAGAATACCGAAGTGTAAGTCGAGTTGGAGATTGGACAAAAAGGGCGAACCCCATTTCAAGGGTTTTAGTTCAATTTGAGCCGTCATTCCTGAGAGCGTGGAGCAAAAAGTCAGTGGCCCGTCCAGGGCTTTGTTCTCAGCTGTTGGTAATCCACGTATACGAGCCGATCGCCGTCCTTTCGATTATGATCAAGGGAGAGCTTTCCCGTGTTATTGAACGTCTGATTGCGGCGGCGCGTCTTCTCACAAAGGTGCAGAACAATATGCCGCGGACAGCGAGCTCCAGACAGAGACGCCTCGATTCCAGAAGGAGAGTGACAGAGAGAGACACCGCTGAGGAGAAGAGAAAAAAAAGAGAACGAAGAAAAAGGTAAAGAGGACGAAGAGTTTGATGCGCGACCCGCCCAGAACGTCCGTGCATCGTCATCGTCAGAGACCATCCTTCGGTCCCTGACGATCCTGCACGCACACACGTCCCTCGTTCTTTTTTTTTTCTATTTTTCCCACCTTTTTATATTCTTCCTTTTTTTGTCTTCGTCTCTCCTTTGAACTTGTACGAACGTTGCGATGCATATAGACTCGAGGCATTTTCTGACGATACAACAATGTCGCTATAAGAATCAACTCAAATTGAGACATCCGTCGTTGAGGAATGTAAAAAAAGCAGTCCTCGCTGAGTGGTACTTCTTCGTCCAGTTCTTTTTTGTCCTCTCTTTTGGGGGGTGATGAAAATGTGACGGAAACTTCATTCTCCAAAGTCAAAAGTTTTATCAGTGAACTTATTAGTTTGAAATTTGTTCGGATCATTGAGAAATGAGTCAAAAAACATGTTTGAGTGTTGATAAGGGAGATTTTGAGATGGAGATTATTACTGAGTGAAAAGAGGTTTGGAGAAAACAAACAAGTCGAGACATCGACTTGTAATTGTAACCATCAAACGTTGTCGTATTAAGATGGTTCGCTCTTGTTTTTCTTGACGCAAACGATTACCGAGATCAGTGTACCACCCCGGGCGACGAATTCCAAAGATGGTCGGCCCGATAGCCTCGGATTTGTTTAGTACATCGTCATCAACGTACCGATCGATTGCTTATCTGTCGGTTCGTTTGGTCATCCAGATCTAAATAAATGATCCTCTTCGTTTTCGAACGCGTTACTCTATTACTAATGTACCTTTATCTTCCAACCAAAATGAAAAAAAAAATTACTAAACTTTTTGCTTCAGTCTTAATATTGTTCAAATAAAAAAAACACATTTTCAAAATTTTTCATCAACAAAAATGAACAGAAATATTCAACTTTGTAGTTCAGTTTAAAACAGGTTGATTTAAAAAAAGTGAAAAAATGAAAATTTACCTCGTCTGTTGAGTTCAAATTATCCAAGGGTATAATTTTTTCAGTCTCCTCTTTTTTCTTCTCGTTGTCATCGATTTCGTTGTTTTTATTAGTCGTTGCTGGATCGACGAGGGTGAAACCCAAGTCTACGTCCTGTTTCCAAAGCACCTCTATTAAGTCCATATCCTGTAATGAAAGGGAAAAAAAGTTTAGTTATTTGCAATTCACTGTTAACAAGTTACGTTTTGGTGTATGATTTTCAGGACGAAAAACTGACACGCTTTCTTGAGTACCTAAAAAAGGATACGATTCTGTTTTCAAATCAACGATGTTTTGTTTGATCAGACTACTTAGAATGCATCGTGAAAAGTTGGATAATTTTTTGTGTGCAGGAACAATAGCTAGACCAGGAGTAAGAAAAATGGAAAACGAATTTTGTGTTGAAAGCTTTTGTGATCGATATTGTGCTTGAAAAATTATTTTTCTTTCTGTTTTGTCAAATGAACAGGCTGTTGAAAAAATGAATTTTTTCTTCGTTCGTTCCCTTTTTTATGCTCCATGTGGAGGCAAAAGATTAATGAATCCATAGCGGAATTTCAACGAAAGGCCCGCGTCATGGACGGCAGTTGGCTTATAGGCTTCAATTGACTCAATTTGCTTGATTTTCAGTCCAATTTCGAATGTCTGTTCGAATTGTTTTAATCTGAGTGATTTTTATTTCGTTTTTTCAAAATAGGTTTGTTCTAGTTTTTAACAATTTTGACCCATAATCGAAACTAATAAATCAAATAAAAGTCTTACTTAAATTTGGAAAAAAACTGTTCGAATTTTGCAGACCAAAATAATTATTTTTTGCAAAATTTGCATCCAAATAAACAATCGGTTGAGCGAAATGTTCAACGAGAAAATTCGTTTTCAAATAAAACAAAAAAGCTTATCGCCAAAAGGAACAAAAAACGTCAGTCGTTAATTCAGCGTAAACATTGCAATTAATTTGTCTTTCTCGCGGAAGATAACTAAGCGAAATTAAAAAAGCGCACGAATTTGTTATTCATCGGAGTTTCTTGTTTTTTTTCTTCCATTTTCCGTCGGATGATTTCTCCCTTGCGATCGGCACGGTTGCATGGATTAGCAAACCGTCACGCCGAAATAGGTGTCTTCTGTCATTTCTTTTCCGCGTTTGCGACAGCGTTAGTCGTTTTCATCTGTTCTAAAACTTTCCAAAGTCACCAATGCAAATCTCCGGCTTCACGTTGATGGAAACTTTCTGAATTCGCCAAAGCGATAAAAAATTTTCACTCAAATTGATCCACTACTTTTTGCTCCGACATTATTTTGCATCCGAAAATCCTTTTTTTATTAATCTTCAATTTTACACAATTTAAAAAAGTACAATTTTTGTTCATTCGATAGCAAAGATGTTGAGAAAACAAAAAGTGGATTGTTCAGCAGTGTTATTAAGAGTCGAGCTGATAAGTTTAATGGTAATGTGAACAATTGTGATTCGCAATGATCAACACCTGGATACTCAAATCGCGAGGTACAATGTGGGATACAAGAATGGACGTACAAAAAGAAGGCGTGTACGTCGCAGCGCGCGCTAACAATTTCACACCGTTGTAATTGCCTGACGCAATTATCATTCGATAATCATATTCAAATGAGTATTGGTGTTTATGTGCATATATACATAATGAGCCGCCTAGCTTTACAATAGCGTGTCAGATGGATGCGCGTGGGTGCGGGTTCTATTCTGTCGGCCATGTCGGTCTGATCCGATCGGCCAACACGCGCCCACGTTATATTATCGCCTGTTTTCTTCTATATTTTTAACGACAAACTTTTTTCAAAACAAATTATGAAATTCAATTCGAACTGCGTTACCAATTTTCATATTTTCCCACTCATACATTTTCACAATAAAACAAAAACAAATATTTGTAACCTCATAGCTTCTGTAAAAACAATTCAAAGTACTTATCATAGTATTGAAAAAATGCCGAAATATGGCAAATCAATAAAAAAATTGTTAGTATTTTTATAGGGTGTGACAATTTTTTTATTTCAATTTTGTCCTCAATTTCGGACAGAAAGGAGCGAGTTTTTTTTGGAAAGGCATGTATACGTATATGGTTCAAAATTGAAATTCTTAGACGTCGCAAGTAACTTTGGTAAGATGGATAGCAGTTGAGTATTGAAAAGAAGGGTTACGGTGTGATGAAAGAGCCGCCACAACAACCCGTAAACTTTGTTCTGTAATGTATAAGATCAACTTTCATGAACAACAATTCCACCGGGATTCCACGAGGTCTCTCGACGTGGGGTCTTGTTGCAGACATCGAACAAAATATACCAATACTTCAGACTCACTGTATACAACACCGTTAAGAAATAAAAAAAAACAAATTATAACAATTCACCGCTCGACATTGTGTAGACAATTTTCAAATTAATCATCCGGATCAAAAAACTTTTTATCATTTTTTTTTATCAAAAACTAAATTAAAAGCTACAGAAGCTAAACTTGGTCCATTTTTTCTTTTACATTCAAAATTTCAAAATGAAATATAAAATCAATGATTAAAATTAACTAGAACTGAAACAAAAATAAAAAACTGGATATTTCTTGCAAAGTACTGATGTGAGTATGAATTTGAAATTGTTGTTTATGAGTTTGATGGCAAAATGAGCAAAACATGTGATTAAAAAAGTTCAAATTGTGTATGTTGGTGTAGAAAAAAGAGGCTGTTTATCGGCGGCAAAAGACAGGCATCCTCCAGGATACGATTCCCATCTCGCTACTCCCCTCTGCGATCCTGCAGGATCATTAATCACACTCCCCTCTGATCTGCCCGCCTTTCCATCACTCTGTCTCTCTCGCTCCGAGCGCGTCTCCTTCCCTTCGGAATGGCGGCACCGCCGCCATTGCCGCGTGTCTGCGTGTGCGCAACATCAATTAAAACCAGGAAATTAATATTTTACGCCACTGAAAAATCTTCTCCATTCTGTTCGCAGTCTTCTTTTTGTCTTTTACTCTAATTTCACCCACGATTTTTCAATGGTTTCTCAACCCATCAACACATTTTTTCACTATCAACGAAAGTTTTGCAAACTCACATTTACCAAAAATCATAATTTCCAAATTCTAGATTCGCACCAAATTTTTTGATTTGCACAAACTTTTTCACGTAAAAAAGTAAACAATAATCTAAAACAATCAGTTTTTGAAACACAAATCTGTTTTAGTTTGAATGGTTAAGACATATGATGAAATTATTAATTAAGTGGAAAAAAAGTTAAATTGACATGTTAATGAAATCATAATCAAAAATGAGTTTGCTATTTTTAAAGTGAATTCAATTCGGTTAGCTGTTTGTTGTAACAAAAATGTTGTCTCAAATCTAAAAAACAACTAAGAAACTTATTTTCAGGAATAAAGTAGGTCAGTTGAAAAATAAATTATAGTCATTAGCGAAGTTGAAAAAAAAATTGTCAAATGGATATTAAATAAAACACAAATTAATATCGGGACAGTCATTTGTGAAAACGTGATGTTCGAGAAGTTGATGAAGTTTGAAAAAAGAGTTGTTTCCTTAGACCGCTACCATAAATTAAACAAAAATCATCAAATACATTTTGACTTTAGAACGAGCAGGTCCTACCGTTTTGCGGTCAACCGAAAGAATCTAACCGCTAATGGTACATCTTTTCTTTTCATGAAAAATTTGTCTCTGATATTCTGTTCGACCAATGTTTTTATCTCAGGTATACAAACCGAAAACATCAAAACTAACAACCAAGTCATCATCGTGTTTTTCAACAGACAATGAAACAAAATAAAAATAGCCTTTCGGTTTGACCGTTCTGACGATTAAAATGAGAAACCGTTTTTGATAACTCGTTGAAAAGTCCTTTACAATTGTGAGCGCAGGACGTTTAATCTGACTGCGAATCTCTTTTTTACACGACATATTTAATTAAAGAACAAAAAATTAGTCTGTGAGAATTTGATGATTTACTTATCATTTTTCTGGGCACTTTTTATAAACCCATTGTTTTCTTTTCAACCGCCATAAGATAAAGTCGTATCGAGTTTCGGACTAATTATTTCGCGACTTTGCGAGATCGCATCGTGCGAAGATACAATTATTTCAAAGAGCCTTCTAGAAAATTAATTCGTGCCGTGTGAGATACGTACTTTGTAATGTGAAAAAATTGTCAATCATTTTTTCAACGCTGTTTTTTCAGCTAACATAAAAAATTGAACATAAAAAAAATGAATCTTCAAAAATATGAAAATAACAAAAAAATCTAGAAGATTCAAATGAAAAAGATTGAAAAGTTATGATGGCTGCCATTTTATAATCTCGAAATTAACGGACCAATGAGCGCGACTGTTTTCTGCACGATTCTCGATTGAATATTTGCAAGAACCCTCGGTGGGGCGCAGTGCCCCTTGTACGAATCGTGCCGGTCGTTTAGATCCGTCGAATACAAAGTTCGCATCATTTATCAAGCTCGGATAGTCGCTTGATCCTGAAACTATACTGCTATTCTTTCTGTTATTGCGTTATCTTTATCCCGATAAATGAATGTACGTGTCTTATCACGAACACTGCTTTTATTTCCTGCTCGTTTCTGCACCCGGGAGATCGTCTGAAAGATTTATCGTGATGAGTTTTATGGTTTCTTACCTCTTATATACGAATTTATATTTTTTTTCGCATCTTCATTAAACTCAATCAAAAACTATATCCAAAAAACAACGTTTTTAAAATCGTTCAAAACGACAAGCTAAAACAATTGTTGATGTCAAAATTTGTAAAACTGAAATTTGTTTGAAATTATGTTTCTAACTGAAATTAAAAATGTCTGAAAAAGTTATGAAAAGAGTTTGAAAATAGTTGTATACCAAATGGACGTTTTTTGGTACAGTATCAAAAGCAACCGATATTGACCTAACAATACTTCAAGCCTCCAAAAAGATTTTATATTAAAAAAAAAGAAAAGAAAAATAGCGTGCAAGTTTAGAAAACGCAATTCACTGCGTAATCTTGGGTGCGTTGTACGTGCACCGATCGATCACCCGACACTGTTTTCTTATGTCAAAATATTTCCCCGGATTGATCTCGCATGGTCGGAAAGTTTGATCCGCGCTTTAAATTGTGCATTATCCCCAGAGACATTTTGGTGTTTGCACTTTGTGTGCAACTGATCGATCGGCCGCGACGATTCGACTTTTATCTCCCAAAAGGGGTTTCTTATTCACCATTTTTCTCGTCTCATTCTCTCTGCTGATTTTCACAGTTGATTTTCAACAAAAAAAAACACCTTTGAAAAAGAGGCAAACCGACGAAAAAAGAAATTGTTTATCTCAAATTCATTTCTTTTCTGCAGAATGTTTCCGAAGAGAGTTTAAAATTAAAAAGTTGTCGCAAATATGCTGGGATGACATGAAAAACAAGCATTTTTATCGCAATCGCTAACGGTAATTACCGGTGATCATTAAAGACCGAGTGGATATAATCAACGGACGCATAATATGCCGATGCGCGGTTCATTAGCTCGCTTTTGTTTTATTTCGCACTTCGCCAATGCGAACTTTTTTCTGTCAACTTTCGACATGGGTTTATTTTATTATTATTGCATTTTTTTTCTCTTTATAACCGGTGATTGATGTTAGTAATGACCGGTAATGAAAATATGTTTATTAGGTTGCAATACAAAAATTTGCATCGACTAGAAATTAACCCTTTTTTAAAATTTTTTTTTCGTTCAATTTTTCTTCTAATTTTAGTGGTACGAATGAATCTTGTTTTGCAACAAAAATTTTGCAAAAAATATTTAAAAAAATGAAATCGACAAAATAAAAAAATAAAATAAAAGTATCCTGAGACATTTGACCGATTAAAAGTAGACAATCGAATCATTCTCCGTGCATGACGCATTTTCTAGGATCGTTGCCGGACATGTCCAATCAATCATGAATGTATACAAAACAAACAACAAAGTCGAGCGGACAAAAATGCCGCGGATCGTTGGAAAATGAATCCATGGCTGATTGATTAAACGGTACTACTCCTGAAAAATTCCAACGTCGAATTTGCCAACACCGACATGATCCAGAGCATCCGATAACAATCTCAAATAAACCGTCGATGACTAATTCAACCCGTCGGGGCCTTTTTTTTCTCCACAAATTCCTCTAATGGTACTCGAATTGGTATCCGAATCTAGCTGATACCGTTATGTAATTAACAGTGAGATTCAAATAGATAAGCTCTTTTGACTTTCTCCGAAGCTTTCTCGTCGCCTCTCCTCAGATCATTAGTCAATCTTTAGAACGGCCCCCTCCCAGTCCTATTGTCTACTTCTCTCATCTTCTGCGAGGCGAAAATAATAATTTTTCATTCGCGCACAAGACTTAGGTTTTTTTCTTCATTTTACGATTTTCCGGTGGTGGTTAGGGCCCATTTTTCAGTCTCGATGATGCCTTCGAGTGTCGGCGGCACAACAACACAGAACCGATTATCATGAGGTCAGAAAAACCACACAAGTCAAAAGCATCGGACAATAATTTATGATTCCACCTGATGATGTGCGGTCATTTGTTTGGGCCTTGTTTATACCAAATAGCTTGTTTTTGGGGCTCGTGTTTTTTTTCCGTTTTCTTTGAAAGGCGTCTTTTCTTTTTTGTAAATGATAATGGTTTCTTAATAAGACAAATTTTGGAATTTTCGTTTCATTAATATCACATCTCAGCTGCATTTCGATCTTTCAAATGAATCTTGACTTTTTATCGTTGAAAATTGATGGTGTTTAATGTCCTACCCTGTCATCGAGGCAATTTTTCAAAGGATTTGTTTTGATTTCGTGAAATGAAATTTATAAATATTTTAAAATGGTCTTCTTAATTGAACGAAATTGTTATTGACAGTTAATAAAATGAATCTGGAGACTAATTTAATTAATCGACGCTGCCAGATTGTGTGACAGAGAACAAAATCAAAACTAGTAAGGAAATACTGGAAAATCACGATCATCATTAATGTAGTTTGTTTAATATACAATCAGATTTAGTAATTAGACTATTGGTGATAACCAAGAAACAAAAATAACTTCCATTTTTTGTTAATTCAAGTTTATATTCACTTAGTCACCGGGCAAATATTTTTTTCAGATTAGAATTATTAAATTATAGTGAAAACTTGTTTAAATAATAAATTTTATGATTTCAGAAATTTTATGATTAAGAAAGTTGAAAGTTTTAAGAAATTGTTTTAAATTCTTTTAAAATGTTGACGATGAAAATAAAACTTGATATGCAAAAAGAATAATCAGTGAATAATCAGTCTGAAGATCGAATGGATACATTTTGATTGAGAAGACGTTTTAAAAGTGACATTTGTGACACGAGCGCGACACTGGACCACCTCGCCCACTCTCAAATAAGCGCGTGTCGTCTTAGTCTGGATCCCGACGGTATCTCTAAGCTCGTTATAATTTGTCAATTCGAGCTCGATTATCTTACACACCGGCTCATCGCGATTGCGTCGTTCAGATTTCAAATCCGATTCGTATATGATTTATTCAACGATCAACAAAAGCAAACTTCTATATCGCAGCATTCTTAAGCCTCTTAATTGAGTCACGACAAAAACCTGACGCAAAATTTAAATTCTTTCGGTCATTTTTTAACTTTTCTTGTATAATCTCGAACCAAAAACATTCCAACAAGCTCCATCTGTTGAACTGTTCTGAAACCGCCTGAATGTAACTCTTCAGATACTGAATAAATATGAAATAAATTTATGAAATGGAATATTTCTTCTTTCTACATTTGCTATCGATTAAAACAATGACGAAAAATGTTGATGCAACTTTGGTGCTTGTTCAACATTTCTTTTTTTTCTTTGATTGCAAAAATTTATGTAATGCGCGAAAACGAACAATTAATTACTAATTAACGAGTTCCTTGCATAACGAACTTGTATTAAAAATAGTTGACAACGAAATGATCACGTCAAAAACGAGTTTTACATAATCAAACTCACCTGCATGATAAGAGCAGCATCTCGCGAAGGCATCGAGAGAGATGGAAAGCAAAAGTTTCCAAAAGTTACGAAAAAATTAATTAGCTTTAGTTAACCGGTGGAAAATGAGCAATAATTTTAGTCAACGCTACACTACTGTCGAGATAACACTTTTTATGTCTAATAATTGTAATAAAATAATATTTTCGTACGTAAGTTTGATTTCAGGTTTGAGTTTGCAAACACTGTAGGATGACGTTTGTTAATACCGAGAGATTTTTTAGCACCGCGAAATTGCACGTATTGGTACCAAAAATCTGTCATCACAACATTGGCTTGTTCTTGGCGACGCGTGTTGATCGTGACTAACATTATCATACTTAATGTCCCACCATTCTTGCGCCTCAGTTACGTCACATTTTAGACTAACTTGTTAATATAATCTTCATAATTTGGTAATTAATTTATATTCCTCAAGATAAGACGATTTGGAAGAACTTTTTCGCACAATTCTTTTCTTCGATGGAGACACTTTTTTTCTTGCCATTTGCATTTTTCAGTGTGAAATTGGAATTTTTTTTCTTATCTAAGGATAAGAATTGTTTGATGATTTGTAGGCGATTAAAATTTTGAACAATATTTAGGAACATTTCAAAATGTTATTATTGTGAAGTTGATAATAATAATTAATACCACGCGAACAAAAGAAATCGGCAAGACGCAATCGTATGGAATACGCGTGGTAAATTATCAGTTGATAAGAGGATACGTGATTGATTCCCATTCAGAATGATATAATTATCATTTTTTTGTTTGTATCACAAGATCAATTTTACTGCGCGTCAATTTGTTAATTTTTATGAAAGGTTGAAAACATTTTCACTCAACTTTTCAACATTTTCATTATTTTTTAAGAACTTTTCTAAAATCCATTATTTTTAAATTTTTTGAATTTTTTATGTTACCGACAAGACATTTACCAACAGCTGGTAATAGAGCGATCTACATTGTCGAATGAAGAGGTTTGATCGAGTCAAGGCAACAAAGATTCAAATTTAAAAATTTCATTATCAAATAACAAATGGTTAAAAAATTTTTGTTTATATAAATAGGCATTCGGAGAATGAAAACAACAATTCATCCGGAACATGAAAATAACAATTCAAATTGAAATTCCACTAACAGAAATAAAATGTGATCAATCTTTTTTGATCGCTCGTTTTTTGCCAAATAGCAACTCGGGGAAAAAAAACTAACAAGCATTCAAAATTTCTGGCGAGCAAAAACCGAAGGTTGTACAGTGTATTGCACTCGTTTCAAAATCCTGAAATAAAGTTGTTATTTTTGATGGTCTACAATATTTTCATTCACTTATTCACTTTCGTGTAAATAAGCGCGCTAAATTCAGTTCTGCAAAAAATTTGAAACATTGACTTTGATTTGATTTGTTGATAACCAAATAAAAGTAAAAAATTTAATCGAAAAAATAAAAAAGTATGTTCAAGTTTTACATAAAGTCATTTTTAAAAAAATTTTGTTCTCTCGTGTTGCAAATTCTCACAATGATTGATGCCCTAAAAATGATAATAAAATAAATGAATTTTGAAAATAAACTAATAAATATTTACTAAATTCATACATCATCTGGAACGAAAACGGAGATTAACTTGGGCTGTTTCTTTTTCTTGCGCACCATGTTATTTTGTGATTTCGTCAAACTCACTAGAAAACGAAATGTTTCAAAAACACAAAACACTGGGATCACGCGAAACCTAACCTAAAATTTTGCGACGGTGAACTTAGCGCGACAAAATAACGTACTGAACCAAGTGAACAGCATGTTCCTCGGGTATCGCTTTTTTAGGGTCAATAATGTCACCGTTAGCATTTAATTGTTATGCTGATGTATGAAAATGTATGGACCTTTAATGGATTAAGTAGTTACAGTTTTTGACCAGTTCAAACGAAATTTGACTATGTTTTCACTTTTAACTTTCTTCTATAGAAATTTGCATGATTTTTGAATTGTCAAAGAAACAAAAGAAAAATTTCGAATCCAGTAAAACAAAGAGGGAAATTCAGATCACAGAACTTTCGCATTGCACAATTTTCGATAAACTGAAAAGAGTTTTAATAGCTCTCCGAACTAAAATTTGCAATTTTCATTTGTGTCATTGCATCTGATGAAAAAAAGGAAACGCGTAGAAAAACTTGTTAGATGACATATGTATGTGGATTTAAAAGTGTCTTATTGTGTGTAATTTTAAATTTAAATAAGTGATAGAACAGTAAATATTTTGGGAAATGCACTGCCACGTGCCACTGTCTGACAACCGGAAATATTCACCGTGTACAATGAGTCCGAGGTTAATAATTGCAAATATACAAACTCGAGTTGGGCAACACAATGTATGCATGAAATATTAGCATTTGCCATAAACAATAGCGATCAAAAAAGATAACTTTTTGAACTATCTAACATCCTCGGTCAACACAATTTGTTTTCTTAAAAACAAAATTATTAATTCAAATATTTTAATTAAGAATATCAAATTTTTTCACTTCAAAATATTTTTTTTTAATTTCAAAGAATGTAGTTTTCAACTAAATAAATGAAACAGTTTGTTTTTTGATACAAATAGCAGTTTAGTACACTTTGAGAAGAAATAAAAACTTATCAGACGGTAAAATTGCAACTCTCAGTTTCAATTGTAACAAAACGGTTTTAACGGTTAAGTAGTCATTTGTGCTGGCAAATTGTAGTGTTGATATGCAGTTTTTTTCGGTGCATGAACATTTCATCCGATATAATTGCAACGGAACAGCGAATGCACCGCTGAATATACAATTCATTAACCGCGTCAGGTAGCTCGCCTTGATTCGCGAGATCTTTCAACATGGTCAATAACAATCCTGTTTTACGAAACGTTCATTCCTTAGCTGAAAACCTTCTGAATCCTTTTTTGTCCCCATCATTGATCATCTATCGATTTTTCTGACCGATTTTTATCTTATTTGATCGGTCGTTAAAATCTTAACAAATCGACCATTTATTGCTGTGCAATAATTTGCAAAAAAAACTTGCAAAAAACTAACAACTATAAAACTCGTTCCAGAATTATTATAATTAAAGAAAAAAGTTTTCGAAAATGTTTTTGATTCGTTTATTGAAATGCTGATACTAGTGTAAGGATTTTAAAAAAGAGACGTTCTTTCAAGTTCGCTTAAAAATAGACTCTTGGGAATATTTAAATCGGCTTAATTGATTCAATGATTAGTTTTTGCATATTATTATGCCACTCAATTAATTCTGTTTGTGCAATCGACAGCGAATATATTCCGAAAGGTTTACGTACAAAAGTCAATCGCACTCTTTTGATTTTTTTTTATTTTGATAACAATTTTTTATCTCAGATTATTTTGTTCAAAAAAAAGTTCAGAATGTCAAAGTGACGCCGTTATAACGAACTCGAGGAATGCGACTAATCATTGAAAAATGAAAATATAGAAAAATGACGGATGTTTCCAATTTGCTCTAACGAACGTTTTCTAATGCAGATTTCATTTGCAGTAGAAAATCAAGTTCTTTGCCGTTCGAATCTTTCTAACGTGCGTTCATCTGTTTGGCGTTGCAATCTAATGCCAAATGTCTCTGAACTTTCTTCGTATTTATACAAAAATAAAACAACAAAATAAAACAGCAAATAAAACAAAACTAACAAACGATATAGTTTCACTAAAATTGATTATCAGTTTAAAATTGTCATTTGTGATTTTTATATAAATATAACAAAATTGCAACAAAATTGAACTTTTAAAATTGAAAAGTTTCTTGAGATTACAATTGGAATTATGATGCAAAAAAGATGAAATAAAAATTGCATCGTAGCGAAGCAGAAATAAAATGTTGGAAAGCGATCATGAGGAACGAAAAAAAAAGCAAGTGCGATTCGTCCCGAGAGATAATCGTGGATCACTATTTTAGGAAACGCGCGTTTGTCCTCAGTGCGTCGAAAAAGTTTCGCTTGCACTTGCATTAATACACTGAGAAAAAAGGAGGTCGCATATCCGGTGTCCTCTCACTTTTTTATCGTGATTTTATTACCGAATTTGAAATGGTCCATCAAATTTACGAATCTTTCAAAATCAGATTTAATCATATTTCAGTCACAAAAATCAACCTTCAAATATCAAAAGCGTTGATTTTGTAAACTATTATTCTTGCTTAAATTGTGTTTCTAAAAATTAAAAATGAAAATGTTTTAAAATAACAATTTGGAACCAATTCTTTGTTGTCTAATTTTAAATTCTATACTTTTGAAACAAGGAAAACAGTACTCAGGAAAATTGTCACAAAAAACAAACCGTGATAATTCGTAAAAGGAAACAACAGAAAATAGATTAAGTTTGTTCAAGATGAAATTTCAGATTGAAAAAGTGAATTGCCAAGAAAAGATATTTTTGCGTTAATTTTTTGTAGAATAAAGTTGTAAGATGTTTCATGCCAAAGCCGTTGCGCGATTGAAAACAATAAAATAAGAGAGCAATGACTGATTAATAGAAAAAACGTGGCAGTAAAATTTATTATGATCGATGGATAGCGAAAGATGAACGAATGAAGCGAGATAAAAGTGTATGTGTAACCATGGCCCCATGCGAGTCAGACCTTGAAAATGAAGGTTGCGAATATCGGTTACTGTCTATCTGGGTTAACTAATTGCAATTCTTTTTATAAACTGCTCTCGGTTCGAAATCTTTTTTGAATCTCGATGGGACAAAAGTTGTCAACGCGCAAGAATAGAATTCGCGAATCTTATTTAGCCGGGCGCTCGCGGACCAATGATCGTTCCGCTCGACTTCGTGCAGATCTTTGCTGGCCATTATCTAGATCAATGGGACACCTGTTCCACGCGTCAACCTTCTCTTTCTGTGATTGCATTATCAATTACTCAATTTGCAAGATCAGTTTTGTAATGTAAAATCGCAATCTTCATTTTGTATCAAGTCAAAAGACGTTTTTTCATGAAAACCTTAAATTGAAATTTCAAAACAATAAAATTTCATTCGATCGTGTAGTAAAAATATTTTGACGAATTAAATTTTACAAATGTTCAATTATATGTTTGTTCGAGACATTTTATGTTGTTGAATTCTTTTTAAGGACCAAAAAGTGGGCGTTCGATGACTAACGGATGACTCAAAAAGTTAAAGTCGTTGCAAGGACTTTTAAGTTCGTTCACACTTTGGCCAACGCAAATTCTGATCCTGCCAAGTCGTTTAGTTTAGATTTTTTAGTTTCTTAGTTTTTCATAACAAAATACGCGACAGGCACGCGTCCAACAATTTCATATTCTTTGAAGTAAGCGTAACCCTTTGTTTTGCGACGAACAATTAGAATCTTCTCCGTCGTTTTGTCATACGATGATGGATGGCACGAAACTCGACAATGATTTTTAACTTTTAGTGTTTTACAATTGACAATTATTTTGGCACCGATTAACGTAATTTATTCGTTTTTAAACGGTTTATTATTCTTTAAAAATCCTTCAACTTCAAAAACTCTTCAGAGTAAAAAAAATCAAATTTAGTTTTCCTTGTGCAAATTACAAAATTATTGTAAAGAGCAAAAGAAAAAAAAACGTCGGTAAAAAATCTAACAACATTTTATCTAATGATAATCCAGTCGTTTCGTTTTTATTATTCGGAAAGACCGCGTCGAGTGGCATCAAACTCGTCTGACGTGTCTTTCTACAACAGTTCTGAATCACGTAACAGTGTAAAGTCTGAAGCCTCGACACTTAACAAAGTTTTTTTTATTTTTAAAATATATTAATAATAATCATTTCACTAATACATTTTTTCATATTGTAAAAGCAGGACCTTCTCAAGTCACGTGATGCTTTTTTGCACTCTCTTATCAACATAAAAGAGTAAATATTAACAATCCAAAACGACTTTTGTGCCGATTTTAAAATCGACAACTGTTAATTAATTCATTGGGACGTTCAGTTATTCCAGAACTTTAAATGCAAATGTTCGTACTTTCGACCTCAGAGTTGAAGCCAATTTATCATTCGCTTGATATTCAAAAATTGTACATTGCAAAATGTTTTTTTTGAACTCATAAGTTCACATCTTTCAATTCAATGCGAAACCATAAAAAGAACACAGTATTTCCATCAAGCACTGTACCTCTTGCGTCAGTTCTGCTGGACTGCTAGAACTGCTGGTTACTTGCGACTCATTTCTGGTCCCTGTTGTAGATATTTGTCTTTCACTATTAGCCGACGACGAGGAGATATTTGTCGAGTTGCTGGCTTCTCTGCTGGCCTCCTCGATGTTCAGTAGATAAGCATGAATGTCATTTCTTCCAGCGTTGAGTCTGTTGTAACGTCCTAAGGAATTCAAGTCTTCGAATAAGTCCCTCTCGTAGTTGAGCAGTATGGAGTCTAAATTTTTCGGGTGCACGAACACAGGTCGGTGGATGATAGTGTGAGCGTCGAGGTGTCGTTCAGAACCGTTGTTCAGGTCCAGCGAACCGACACCCATGGTCGCAACGTCGATCCCCAGGTACGACTCAGGGTCGACTCGCAAAAGCGACAACAGCAGCGCGAGCTGCAGCAGCTCCTCGCTGTACAACTTTTTTAAGCACAACATTTTTCCTGGTTTGGGATTTTGAGTGCTCTTTTTAAGTTGAACGAAGTTTTGAAGCTTGTCCTAAGGTGTGAGACCGTCAAAGAAGCTCTGCCCTTGTGTTCAGGACTACCAGGATGTGCGTCATGGTTGAAATCGCTGTAGCAGAAAGAAAAGATTTTGATTAGACTTTTTGGTTGCAAACAACAATGTCAATTTATTTATTTGTATGAGGTTATTATTCTTTATTTCATATTTTTGTAATTTTTATTTATGTTCGAGTCAACTGGTCAGGTGAAATTCATGAGAACAGATTTGTGTTTGTAAATTGAGAAATCATTTTTAGTATCGGAAGCTGTACTGAGAAACAAAAAGAAACGCTGAGTGACGACAGATGTAAATTTATAAGTAATGTTGAAATACAACAAGATTGTAGTTGATTGAAGTAAAACTAAATTGCAATTTTTATTTTAAATTATGTTATAAATAATGTCACAATTAAGAGACATTTTATTGCATAGAATATTGAAATAAAAGTTAAACTTAATTGCAGTTTTTTTAATCGATTGATTGATTGTTTAGTAGGAATGAAATAAAAATATGCAAAAACTAACACTACAAACCGGATTTTTATGAGAAACTGAAATCGATTTTATTGAAAAATAATAATTTTTATGAAGACAACTTTTTTCCATAAGAAAACAAATTTTTTTATAAACAAAAACAAACTGAACTCAAAAGTTTGTATTTTGCTTTTAATGTTTGGAATAAAAAAGTCTAGCAAGATACGAACCCGATACTCAATTTTGCAATGTCAGAAATCTCAATAGTTAATATCAACTTTGTTGAACTACTTTTTCATCATCACAACACTCTTTTATCAATATCAAACTCATCAATTTCAAAATAATCATGTACAATTTTTGCTAATGTCAACTTTTCTTTTTTTACCAGATCCAAAATGTTTACCAACAACAACCTACAGTCATTTCCGTAAGCAAGCTTCTTATAAAAAATCTATCAACCCAAAACAGTGCAAGATTTATTGACAACCTGCACTCGCGAATTTACTGACTCATCAATGCAAACAAATCGATACAACAATCGCTGCTCCAAATGTTGCAAAACAAAGTGTTTGTTTACATGTCGCAAAGGTGTGGGATCGTCGAGACCCAACGGTCTAGTCGAACAAAAAACAACAATCCATACAAGTTCGAACCAGTTGACTCGAATTCAACCTCAGACACTTTTATTTCGATCGTAAAAGTCATAATTTTACCTTGAAGCGTAGGAGCACTTTGAGGTTAGGTTGTACGCGGAGCACGATGTCCGCTATAGTCCCAAGGAAACTGCAACGAGCAGTGGCACCTGGCGAAGGTAAGTTTGCGCGCACCACTGCACAGCCACGTCAGTCCACTACTAAACTAGAGTTGTTTTGGCGATGAACTAACAAGTGGCACACACAATTATTGTCTGTGCGATTTGACAGCTCGACCTACCCGGCACTGTTCTATCCAATCAAAGTTTCATCGACCGGGGCACCTTTGAGTACGACTCAGTTCATACTCCGGAGCGCGTCATCGTCCTCGAGCAATTCCACAAGGTTGTTTTGTTTTTTTTTTTTGGTTTGTATTTTTTTCGGATCGCACAACACAGGCACAACAAGCAGTCGCTCGGTCGTCCAGATCACGATACGCGCTCTGTTGACTCTGCAAAATTCTGACTCAGCAGCGCCAGTCAAGTCAATCCGCGACAACGCGCCGTCCGTCGCTTTGCGCAGGACCGTACCATTACACGTCATCCTTTATTAGAATACCCTTGTTTTATATCTGTTATTTAAACTTTGTTATAACTTTTTATTTTTAGTTGTTTATTTTGAAATTATGATTGTTAACACTTTTCTAATAAGTTTTTGTTTTGAAACGTAGATTTTTATTTTGTTTTCTGTATCGCTGGTTTTGTTTATATGAACATGTTTGTTTACAAAATTTATCTTGTTAACATTGCTGTCTAAACATTGTTTTTTATGTTGTAGACAGTATTTTTGCGTTATTGAAGGAAAAATTTGTTGTATGATAATAAAAATAATAATTTCATCGTGCCAATACCCATTATTTACGTTCCTGCAACTATGCAACACGCGAGAACTTGAATAGGCGAATACGCTTCGAGTGCTTTGTAGTACGTTGCACTAATAGTTTTGTTTAAATTTCAATTATGATGATGAAATCTGATAAATGTTTTGTTCTTGTGTGAAATTTGTAAATGAAAAGTACATCTGACGCAAGAATGATTTCAGGACGAAACAAATGTTTTAATCGAGGTTTTACTGTAAATCTAAATAGTCTAATAATTAGATTTTGTGTTTAATCCACCAGATGCCGTTCGAATAATTTTCTCGCAAGCAATTAAGTGTTTTGTTACAATAAATTATTTAGAATTTCGCCTAATCAGCACCAGAATCTAAAAACAATAATTATTAACTCCAAATATAGGTAAACGATTATTAAAAACACTGAAAAAATATGATTAGCAAACCACCATAATATAAAAGAAAGTAATAAATATTGAAATAATCCATTCTTAATTACTATAAAAGAACAAACAAAAGTAAATAAATTATCGAGAGTTTCATATATTTACAAAATTCAATTATTTCGACTTGATTCGTTTCAAAGTTGAAGTAATTCATTGAAAAATGACAAAATTGTCATAATCGCAGCATTAAAGGATTGACTTTTGTGACACTGATAAACAAAAAGTCCACATAATCTTTAGGCCGAAAATGTGAGCCAGGTCTCCGCCGACGTATTCGGCGATTTTGATTAGCATTGTTTTTCTGACCGATAACTGTCTTTACACTCGACAATCGTTGCTTACGCAAAACTGCTTTGCATCGAATGTTCATCGTATCGTTTTTGGTGTTCACGTAATCCGTATTTTCCATCTTATTGGTAATCTACACTTTCGCGCGTCGTCTAGGAATTAGAAACACTTTTGTTACAAAAATATATTAACTATTAAACTAAAAATGTGTCCTTGGCTCAAATTTTCATTCGTCAACCTTTATTTCATTCGTATTTATCTCATTTTCTTGGCTTTGACGGATAAAAAAATGTATCATCGGCGATTTTTCATATGAATTCCGTATTTTTCAAATTTAATGCAACACAAACTGATGATATTTTTAACTGAAAATCAAGTTCAAAAAGGCAATTTAATCGACCGCACGCGAAATCTTATTTTTAAATGCTACAAAAATACGCGATTGGTTCACAAATGTTTTTTTTTGTTCTTATAGCAGACAGATAATTTGGAATGCGCCAATTGAGAACATTTTTTTTTCTTAAAATCAAAATGAAAATTTGTATTTATCATTAGTTTATTTTTGTTGTTCAAAAATTTGTGTTAGAAATAAATTGAGTTTTTCTTAAGTCTCATCTGATATCACAAATTTTAATGTTACAAGCATTTAAAAAATCGGCATGATAAGATATAATTGTATCATCGTTCGTAATTGTGGCAATTTTTCAGAACAGAAAATAATAAAAATTAAACTTTACGATATTATAAAATAATATGAAAAACCAAAGGCGATTGATCTGTCAGTCGTCGGATTGTTACTGGGGAAACAATTTTTACGACTTATTTTTGGCATCACGGACAAAAGAATGAAGCCTATATACTCTCGTCAACTCGTGTATTTTGTTAGTCGTAAAAAGTCGATGTTGACATTTTTCCGGTCATTGACGGTGTGCGCATCTGACTAAAAATATAAGATACAGTTCTCTCAAGTCATAATTTTATTGTCTCTCAAATTTGTCACAGGTTATTAACTCATAAATAAAATTAGTTGACGAAGAGTTTTGCGACTTGCAATAACTTTTATTTGATAAACAAACTAACCATCAAGCAAATCCATGAATTGGCGGTACATTTTCAAACAACTGATAAATTTGTGCAAACTGTAGTTAAATTATTGTCAAATTTTTATTTCAATTTTTTTCTACACTCAATCTAGTTTTAGAAAATCAAATTTCATCTGGATAAATTGACATAGTAATGTACACCACGACCGTAAACCCGATTTAATAATCATGACTTGTAAAAGTGTAACAAGATATTAAATAACACGAAAACAAAACGAAGCAATTTTCTCATGAACTAAAAAGATTCAATTTTTTATGTCTCATTTTTAAATCTTCATTTAAAAAGTGCTTTGATTGAACCGGAAAATTTCATCAGAACATTTGTCCAAGACAAAGCTGTTGGTTTTTTCCCTTCCAATTTGCATACAATCAACAAAAGTTCGAGACAAGATTTAATTCTTGTTTATGTTTCACGAGTGTAAACAATTGCGTGGCACAATTGATAAATAAATTTGACAGCAAGGTGTCTCAAATTATTTGATGAAAATTAAAAACCAAAGTCGAAACTTAGAAAAATCTATTAGACAAAAAAAATGTATCTGAAGATTCTGGAAAATATTGATAAGCGCGAAAATATAGGCGCTACAATTGCAAGAATATGTGCAACAACAATTGAAATGCGCGGATGATCTTTGATCGCGCGAGCATAAGTGATATGAAGGAGTAGGTGTGTGCTCGCGTGTAGCGAGCCGGTGGCCTAGCGTGGTTGCCACATTTCGTGTGTCGCAAATTAGAGTCGGTGATCGGTATTACCTCAAAGTCGATCTTAATCTTCTTGGAGTCGGGTCGCAGTAGTGGCGAGAGGGCACGAGTAGTGGCGGGCCTGTCGTTGCGCATCTTTAAATTCTTCCGCGAGACGAAACTTGACGAAAGCATCAGTAGCGAGCCGTTGCTGATAACTATCTGCTTGTTTATGTCAGTCTAACCGACCGATCTCACCACGTCACGATAACGTCAGCGCCTCTTCCATCGTTGGCCTATCAGGATTTTTCAATTTTGATTTCGATTTCAAAAAAAAACCCCGACTGGTTTTCACACTACGAGTGCTGTACGATCATTGATGCAGAATCTCATTTTTACCTGTGAAGAATGATTATTGTAAGACCTATTAAATTTTTATTTGCATCAAATTTATCGATTTTCCAGTCTTTTTGAAAAAGAAACAAAATTTAGCAGAATGATGAACAAGATTTTGAATTCTGTAGGAACTTGCAAAATTGAGTTGTGAAAGAGTTTGGATAGATGAGATATAATTGTAGTTGTGAAATGAACAGATTTTTTTTAATAACCAGTGCGCAAAATGCTTAAAATTATAAACGCGAATATTGTGAATCATCAGGTCGTTAATGACTCATTTAGATAAAGGAAAATAATTTAGGAAAAGATGGGAACATGCGAGCCTGCAGAATTGTTTCTTTTTGTCATGTATGACTTGATGGTAACGTATCATCAGGAGTTAATTTTGTTTTTTGTTAAAATCCGTAACAAACAGAACATTGTTCGAAAAATGCAAAAATCATCAAAAAACGATAAATAGAATTTTCTGCGACAAATTATAAACTACAAGATAAATACTTTAAACATATAATATATATTCACTTTTTATACTTGTACATGTGTTGTAATCTCACATTTTGCATCAACTACAACAAAATAGTTTACTGTATGTCAGAGAGTACAATACATAATTGTTCTATAAACTGACGGATAATTCATCAGCAAAAGTATGGCGAAGTTCGAGACAGTTCTATTTAATCTTAAACGTATAGTTAGTAGTAAAGTCATGTAAATCGCACGAAACACGTTTCTCCTTTGTGATAAGTTGCACGGATCCGCACCCTAACAAATGTCGTTAATAAACGTGAAAATTCAACATGACTCAAACTTACAGACTAGCAATTTTATATTTCGTACCATGGTCAATCCGTTCCCATCGTATTACCGCGCAGCAGCAGCCGCAATGTAAAAGTCACGCGTCAAAATTAACTCTGCTTTGGCACACAAAATATACAACTTCTGCGTCAATCAAAATTCGACAAAAAGCAACCTTGCCCGTTTAACAATTTCAAAATATAATCTTTGCATTTATACAAAAATAATTATTTCATTTGTAACATTCGACGAACTAAATAGTAATGAACAAATTAAGTACAGACGTGCTTCAAAGAGTGACTAACTCAGAATCGTTCGTTTTGTTTGTGTTTTTGTTTCTTCTTGTTTCTTTCATAACGAGAGGAAAACTCGAGTGTAAAAATAGCCTATTTACACGTATCAAGTTCACTTTAAATTGTGCGTTTTCATTAACTGATGACATTTTTACTTTTATCAAAATCTATAATAGACCGGACAATCAAAGAATTCGTTCACGTTTCCTCTCAGTCAGTCGTTATTTACATGATTACAATTATAATAAGCAAACATTTCCACTAATCAGACAGTAAACTTTTTTTTTACTTTTGGTTTCGTCAATTCCATCATATCAAAAATGCTCAAGTAGTTCAAGTTTAGTGAAAATTGTAACTTTAGCTAAAACTCCTGATTAAAAGAAGATTATCAGAAAGTGTCGGTGCTGATTATAAATGTAATCGCAAAATTGGCCTGCGATACTTTGGAGGGTTGATTAAGATCTCGAAATACTGAATCTTATGAAATATGTTTCAAGAGTATAAATTCGTCTTTTTGTGATTTTGAAAATGTTGAGACTTTTTTCTACAATAAATAGTTTTTCTCTTCATCTTACGTACGTTGTATTTTGTCTATCGAAAAATGTTCTCGCAATCCAATTAACGTTATTGCAGACTTTCGCTATTTGAAAGAATAAAAACTAATTGTTTCTATTGACACAATTACAATTGAATTCAACAATGAGAAAACGACAACAAAATCGGCTTAGCTTCTAACAAAGTTACTAGTGTTTTTCTAGGTTTAAGTACTAATTAATTAATTAATTAGGCGGTCTGGGACACAAAGAACTACCTATTCTTACGGCGAATGAACGCAGTTTATACATCACGCAGTAATTACGATTGCACCTGAAATAAGTTTATGATCTAGCGATCGGTCTCGTTTGTTTTTATTCTTGAATAATGAAATTGAACGCACACGTAACATACGATTAAGCAACTTGAGCCTAAAGTACGTATAAATACCACAATTTTAAATATCATACACATTCCGTAGTATTAAAATATCATTCTCTATGCATTATGGTTACTACTTTACATGGGGATCGTAATGTTGACTGGTCATTTATTTTACATACCCATGGCACAATTTTTCAGTTACCGCTAATCGACACTCTTAGGCAACTTTCATGTTCCAAGTTCTCTTTCAATCACAAAACAAAAACAATGTTTTTTTTTCGTGCCAACATCAGTACTCCACGTTCACCAATTTTTTGTCTCAAAATACAAAATTGTTCTAGACGGTATTTAGATTGTGTCTTAGGACACACCTCATGTTTTTCCTCTTGGGTAACTTGAAAATATAAAATATGACTTTCTTCAAAGTAGCACAAGAGTTGTCACAAATCACTGTCAGATAAGTACAGTGACTGTTTGCACAATCTGTTTTCATGTTTGTTTGTTTTTGTATACTTGTCAAGATTGAACCACACGAGTCTTAGAATTAACCGTTTATACAATGCATTCGAACCGATCTATGTTTATGAATTGCGAGTAGTCGTTTATTGTAAAATAGTTTATTTTCGTTCACTATTTCTATAAGCGTAAAATATTAGCGAGAGAAGCACGTTTACAAGTTTAAAGAAGGTGGCTGTTAATACTGAACACTTTGATAAGGAAATTTGAGTAGTAAAAAACTCCATCAGATTCTTCATGCAGCTTCGTAAAATATTACAATCTGGATTTGTCTCATGATTTTGCGATGGGATCAATAAATTAGTATTCTCATTGAGGTTCACTTTTCCTTTTTTTCTCTGAGTATAAAAGTTTTCGAACAAGTAAATGATAGTCTCGTTATAAGTGGAGAATTTAAGAGAGTGCAATCATCATTTACTCATTTCTGTTTGTGAAGTTTATATTACACGTTAAAAACGTCACACGAGAAAAATAAATTTTTGCATGAAACAATTTTAAAGCAGCCGTTATCTTGCCATCATCTAAGTTCACAGGTTTTGTTTGGTACCGTTATTTATCACACGTTATTATTTTTACTGAATTTCATTGATATTCGAACTTTCAATGTCACCATCATTTCGACTCTGATATGGTACTAGCGTGCGAGTGCATAACAGGTGTCGATCATTTTTACATCATTCTTGATATCGTTATTGGCAGTCTTACTCCGCGATTCTGCTTTTTCTTTCCACTTATTCAAACATTTTACTGGCAGGAATTACGTCATCCGACAATTCAAATGTCCACTCAATAATTCAGCATATCAAACACAGAAATCAAATAAACTAATCTGGTGTCCAAAAACCTTTCAATTACGTCTCCAAAATGAATATTGAATGACCTTTGCCTGACTCGTATTGTCTTTCAGAATTAAATTCTTTAATTTTTTGGGAATTTAAGCTGTTGAATTTTGGTATGCTGTCAGCCAGTCGTCTATTGGACCAGCGTTTTGTGAGACCCAATGAATGTTGAACCGAATTATCTCTAGACTTTGGTCAAGCATTCGCTGACCACTGCCAACGTTGATTTTATGGAAGAAATCAGCAACCTAAAAGTACAAAAGTACAATTTCAGTTTTAAAACATCAAAATAGGAAGAAAATACAAAATTAAGTGAAAGCACATTTTCTGTATTAGAAATTACCTCTTTCAGATCATATTCCGTGAAAAACCTTGAAGTGACAACATAAATAAGTCCTCCCATGGTTAAAGAACCATTTCCCAAGATGGACTGCAGGTCGGGCCAATAAGCTTTCAGGTGCCTCCAAGCAAGTAGTCTACCTTCTGGATTACTTGCAACAGCACCAATCACCACTTCCACATCTTGCGGTCGAACCTGATCGCGATTCAAAGTTTTTAAGAGGTACCTCTGCAAGAGCCAAGGGTCGCTGCTTGCCCCTAAAGCATGCAGCATCGTAGTCTTCTCACTTGGAATTTGAGATTTCCTGTAGTTGTCCCAGCAGAAGCTCCATTCTTTCTGCCCTCCGAACTTGATTCCTGAACACCAAACGAGATAAATTTGCATGAAAAGTTCATGAAAGAAGTAAGCACAGTTAGAGGAGGCAGAAATATACACATGACCAGATTTTTTTTATTCATTCATGTGTTATTCATCGAGATTTGAATACCGTTTTGATAATGTAAGTTTGTATGAAAGTTTTGAGTTGTACCTGCACCGTAAACTACGTCTCGAATGTTCGGAGCTATGCGATCGTTTTTCGACATCCACGCATGGAAAAGATCTTTGGCAGGGTTTACGACTTCGTCCACTTTTAGTTGTACTGCTGTTCGGAGGACGGAAATCCTCAAAGATCTAAAAAATTGTTAAAAAAATATTACCAAACGAATTGAACGAGTCTTAACTTTTCATCATTAATTTTGATGGGAGTTGAACATGTAAATTTTGAATCTTTACTTTTTCAAGTGCAAGCCCTCGTCAGTCCATCCAACGAATTTTGCGACAGGAGTGATCAATTTTTTCATAAATTCGAGATACTTCTTATAAGCTGAGCTTTCGCTGAGTTTAACTTTCCATCCTTGTAGGTAGTTAAGAGCAGTAGCCCAGGGAATGTAGTCTCGTTCTTTCATAAGGTACAGTGACAGTCGCATGGGGATGGAAACATTGAGTTCGCCAGCCTCGCACAATGTGAAAGCGTCGTCTATCAAATTCGCTCGGTCTGCAGGACTGAATTTCGTGTGGTCCTTCATCAGAGTGTTTATTATAGCGTTCCACATCTCCTCGGTGTAAGAAACACGATAGAAACCCGTCTGGTTGATGTTGCATTTGATGTACTCCACGTTTTCAGCAATCTCAAATGTCGCTAAAAACATCAAGAGCCAATGAACAATCTTGTCGAATAAAAATTAAGAATATTGAACTACAGAATATTACCGTCAGTCATATTCATCCAGATACTTAGGATGACGTCAGGTTCCTTGTCAGTGTAACAGCTCAAAGGAATGTACCATTTGGATTCTGTGTCAGTAACATTTTCACTCGTCACAATTCGGAACCGCTTTTGCGAAACTGTTATAGTGTTTCCTTCTCTGGATATCATAACTAAGGGGAATCCTTTTTGTTGAGTCCAAGTGTCCATTATCATCTACGAAAATTTACGACAGATTTAATAAACATTATTTATCACAACCATTGATATATACTAACTAATCAAAAAGTACCTTGACATCAAAAGTATTATTAGCTTCGTGGGTAAAAGCAGTCCATAGGTCATTGGTGTCAGCATTGCCATAAGCATGAGTGTTCAAATAATTATTCAAGCCGCTCCTAAGGATCTCCTCCCCGAGAAAGTTTTCCAGCATGTAGAAAATCGAAGCTCCCTTGTTATAACTGATGGTGTCGAAGATGCTTTCAATCTCCGCCGGGTCTTTCACCGGCACGCTGATTGGGTGGCTGCTCTTCAACCCGTCGAGGTGCAGTGCAGGCTGGATCTTGTCTAAGATGAACTGGTCAATCATGTTCCACGATGGGGAAACGTAATTAACACCTTTGTACTCGAAGTAACTCGCGGCACCTTCGTTTAGCCAGAGGTCGTTCCACCATTTCATGGTGACCAGGTTACCGAACCACTGGTGAGCGATCTCGTGTGCTATAACCACTGCCACCCATTCATTTCCGGTTGTTGAAGTTTCATGTTTATCGTACAAAATTGACGTTTCTCTATACGTTATCAGGCCCCAGTTTTCCATCGCTCCTGAGGCAAAGTCTGGGATTGCTATCAGGTCTAGAAATGAAAAATAAATTTTCAAAATGTTTTGTTTTGGAAATACAAACTTTCAAATACAATGGACTAAAAAGCACGAAGATATTTGTGAAAACAAAATTTAAAGTTACTTATCTGAAGATTAAAAAAATTTTTCTTAAAAGTAATTTCACCTTGTTTGGGAAGAGGATAATGAACGCCAAAAAAGTTTTCAAAGTAATCCATAGTCTTGATGGCAGTGTTGAGAGCATACTGAGCCTGAGAGAGCATGGACTCTTGGGCGTAAACGCTGACGGAAATGTTTCGCGAGGTCATTGCATCTATCCTCTTGAAGTCGCAGACAATAAAAGCCACTAGATAGGTCGACATCTCGACAGACTCGTAGAAGTCGTCTCGTAACTGAAAGGAAAAAAGGGCCACTACAAATGTGTACGTCGATAAATCGATGACCGTTTAATAATTTGTTTTGCTCGAATATCGTGTGCTCCGGTTTACCTTCTTATTCGTCAAACTTTCATAACCGGTGGTTTACGTTAGGTATGAAATGTGTAAGCAACAGGTGTAAGAATATGTACGTGACACGTTTGTATGTGTTTGCGACTTGTTTTCGTGACTTTGGCAAATGAGGAGATGGGCTATCGATTTTGTCGGCTTGTCTCACGAGGGACGAGATTTAAAAGCTTTTCTTTTTAAACTCTCGAGCAAAATAATGCATTTCTTTTTCGATTTCACGCGCGAGTTGACTTACCAGTCCTGTTCCCATGTAGAAGCCGGCATCCTCGGTGTTCATAACAGGCATATTGCATAACGATATGTGGAACCTGTCGCGAAATATGGACACTTTGAATTTCGCTTTGAAATGCGGCTCGTCGAAGCAGGGAAAAGCCTTTCTCGCGTAGGTTGGCTCGAAGTGCGTCGTTGCCAAGTACCTAAATCGAGACAGCGTTTTAGAGAACAAGAATCAGTTTGATTGGTCGCTTTTAAATACCGACCTTTTTTCACCCTCCGCTGTCACGTAATTGCTTAGATAAAAGCCCTCTAATTCGGTAGACAATCTTGAGACAAATCGCAGATGAACGGTGTAATTACTTTTTTTACGAAATTTGCTCTCTTCTAATTCTAGATAGACTTGCTGGTGTCGTAGATATTCGAGCAGTCTTGAGATTTTTAACCTGTGACCTTTACGATCTTGAACCATCTGAAACGATAATTGAATCAAAGTTAAATAATGAAACGAAATGAGATGAGGAATTTGGGCTTCATTTTCACTCACCTTTTCGGTTATTGTCAGGTTTTTACTATGGAAGACAATGAAATTGCTATCTCGATCGACGTAAAATTCGATCGTCACTTGACCTTTAAGAAGGAAGTTGTTATCAATTGAACACGTTGTTAAAGAGAACATGAACTTTCAACGACCAAAGAAGATAAGACAATTTTATACCTTTGACTTCCAAAGTAGTGAGATTTGGATGGATTGTGATATTATATCTAGTAGGATGTGCAAACGAAGGTAATCTAATACTGTTCCAAGGGAAAACCTGCAAAAGTGAAGATGAAAATTAGAATAACGATTGAGGGTGCACTTTGAAAGAATACTCTCACTTCAGGCATGTCAATAACAACCTCCCCGTTTGTCGCGAGGTGTTCGTCATTCTCGTCATCGTCGATTTGAAAGTTTACTGGTTTCTCTCCAGCACATGGACAGTCTACAAATTGAAAATATTATGAACGTTGTAGTACAAAATCGTAAAAAAAGAAACATTTTGCAATATTAGTTTTTGTACCATTTTGTGGTCCCGCGAAGGCAATTATTAATGATATGGCAAAAAGGATGGCGAAAACCACAGTGGCGATGCAAAGTGCTCTCTTTTGGGAACACACTGTCGCTCCACTGTTCTCGTATATACTTCGTTTATGTAACCCTGTATTACTATCTCCTGAAAAACAAAAGATCCCATTCTCAGAATCATATTTTCTTGCGAATAAAATATGTAAACAATTCAGAAACTCGATTTTCATAAACTTTTCTAATATTTTTCTTTAATTGTTTTTTATTTGTTTAAAACTAATTTATTAAATGAAAAATGAAGTGTTTTGAAAAAATGCACCTCGAAAAAAATTAGCACTCAACGCGTACACGCAAAGTAAAGAAATTAATTATCACGACTGCCGCAGCGAGGTTTAATTAATGTGAAATAATGGTAAATCTGGCGTAACCAATTAACCACTTCGTGCAGCACCCTCGCCTTCATGACGTTTCTGTTGCACATCCGTGAACTACATGCAACATTGCATGCAGCGCCTACACGTGACTTATAACAGACTTATAACTTGTGGCGCAAAGCAATAACCCTGTTACAGTCAGAATACGATGTCAATGCCATGAAATAAAAAGCACTTGTCTTAGGCTAATAATCAAATTCATTGTCCGGTCGCAAAATTTGCTTTCACGTTTACATTTTAGTTACACAATTCCCCTGACACGCATTGCGAAATTTTTTTTCTGAATAAAATATGAACTCTGTAGCCTTGTTTTCATTCTGTAATTGGAACACCGATTACAGACAATTTTTGTCCATTACGATAACTCATAGTCTGACGAAAAAAAGTTGCATATTTTTGTCATCAATCAAAGCTCATTGAGATCGATTTTTTCCCATGCTAATTTCCGACAAAGTTGAGATTTAGTAACGACACGAATCTTCAAATTTTTTTTACTATCTAAAACAAATAACAAAAAGAAAAAAATTAATTTAAAGAAATTGACGTTGTCTTATATGTTGTTTCTACGCGAAGGACAAGTCAAATTTGCAGAGCACAGACGAGTGTGTTTCGTGAAATTTTTACATCATGCTCGAGTTACTTGACCTGGATAAGCGAGCTTGCATGACAACGCCTGAGAAAATTTCGTGAATGAAAAGAGAGACGCGTATACGAAAAAAAAGTAAAAACAGAAAAAGATGAAGCTGCGGCTTACATTTTTTTGCCTGCCGCAAAGGATAACTTTTTTGCCGTAATGGAAATAGTTTTAATTAAAAAGCCGTTATTAACGGTGGCTGCGGTAAAGCGTTCGCTCCGGCACACAAGTTTGTGTTTTTTTTCCCCCAATGCAGGTCAAGAGTCGGGGGCTCGTTGCCGTTACGACTAATTGAAAGTGTGTTTTTTGTACAGTATTGCAATGATGCGGGACGTGTATTTTAATTTCAAAGATTACACTAGCCTCTTTTATTGATCGTATACACGTGCTTCAAAGTGCAACGCTCTGGCGGCCTACAGTCCTAGAACTATAACTGGGCTAGTTGATCAAAAACGAATAATGTAAAACATGTCATCCTTTTTTCACTACTCTTTACGTCATTTAAGAAAAAATTATTATTCAATTTGTAAAAAATCAAAACAACAACAGTCGAACCTTCTTTCAATACATCCTTTGTACTCATCACACCCTCGAACACGCAAAACTTTTGCAATCACGTATCTGTCGTTTCATCAATTCCACTCCGAGCGACGTCACTACGTCTGCCCATACCTGATTTGTTCTCCTGAGAGTTGGGGATTTCCCTTTTTCCATCTAACTCCGCGAACGATATGAAATTTAATTGACTCCAAATTACATTCTATCATTCTCTAATCCTTTTTTACGTCGGCAAATAAAAGTTATAGAGTGGGGGAGAGGGGAAGGGGGTTAAAATCTACCCTTAATTTTCTAGTTTCAAGGTACAATATGAGAGGAAATAAAAAAAAAGGAAAATATAAAATGAGTAGAGGAGGAATGAAAAAAGGAATAGGATGACTTGGAGCGTACCTGTGAGAAAAGCGGCGTCGTCAACATCCTGTTCGCTCATCGCGAACCGATTGGGTAGGGTTCTCCGATAGACAAGTCCTTTTACCTCGCCGTCGGCGCCGGCATACGAGATTTTGATGAGCGGCTCCGCTTGTTCAGCCAGAGCTTCGCGGTTGGTGGACTGCAATTCGCAAATGATGAAATCGCCCGGGGATGATTAGACGCGGCCGGCTTTAGTCGGACGGAGTCGCGTTGTTCGGACAGAATCGAATCGATGAGATGGGCGGCTTGAGGACAGCGCGAGCACGCTTCAGACGCCGCGACCTACACATTTGACATCTCATTGGCACCGTGTCGGGTAGCCGGCGGTGACTGCGGGAGCGCCCAGAGATGGCGGCGTTTCCGCGCCATATAAGCCCGAGTGCGCTTGCCACCCCCGAACAGATTCGGCCAGATGCCCGTCTCTTCGGAGCGGGTCGGTGAGGGTCGGATCGCTGCGAACCCGGCGAGAATACGCACTGGCGCCATCTCAGCCTCGTTCGCGCAATTTTACCCCCTCCCCCCTGCTCCCTCTACCGGAACTCGCCCCTTTTTTATTTTGCTCGCTTTACCCGTTTGCCGCATCCCTCTCATCGCTTCTTATCGCTTTACCACATTTTACTTCATTTTTCACGCTCTCCTATACTCATCAGTGCTCATCGTTCAGTCAGATAATAAACTTGCACTTCTCTCAACGATCATCGGCCGACTCCGCTTTACTTCCTTTCCTGATTTTCCAGCGCACGCTTTAATCAGCACTCCTTTTAAATTATATATTTTTCCGCTCGTACTCAGACTTGGGGCATGGTTACTATCGCTTTTTTGTTCTCTGTTTCTCGCTTGATTATGTTCTTTATACCTTCTGATGCGTTTAAGAAGCTGATTTGATTAGCTCGTTAGGGATGATTTTACTAAGGTGAAGTGGCGAAATGATAAGATTATGTAATTTTGAACATAAAACGTAACTAATTTTGTCAATAAGTTAGAATTTAAAACTGAATAGGATTTTTTGAAGAACATTTCCTTGCTGGTATTTTTATCAAGTTATGAAAAGAATGTAATTATATTTTTAAGCGTAGAAAAATATGCGAGCAATTATTGTTTCGCTATTGTTTCAGAAATTAAGCGATCTATTGACCGTGACAAGTTTCCCTTTAAAGGAAACCGTACAGGTGAAATCTTCAACTTGAACGTTTAAGCTTGCGTCTTCATATGATTGACATATTTTCTATACAGTTAGTGCAATCAAATTACAATAAACATAACTTAAACGTACACTAAGAAAATTACTAGAAATGCAAATAAAAAATAATCAATGATTATTTAAATAAAAGTGAATTAAAAACGATAATTTTAAATTTAGATGTTTCATAATTTTAGTAGGCATTAACTTTTGTTGTACCACAATTAGGAGACCTTAGTAATCGAAATTGCGGTTTAAGTGCGAAAAGAATAACGAAGAACAAAGAAAGGAAAAGATGAAACGACAAGGGGAGGAAAAAAAAGTTAATAGCGCCATCGTGATGAGACTGAGAAAATGTCTTGGCAAGTTTCTGCTGAGCAATCAAACAGGTACACGAGTGAGACCTACAACGAATACCGACAGTTCACTAAACAAATCGATTTCAGTGGCGGTGTCGGATCAATGAAGTCGTATTATATGCCCTGTCGACGGATATTTAATTAAGATTTTGTCAAAGTTGGTCAATGCCACAAGTGCATGAACATGATGTATTCAAAATTACATTTCAAAATGATATCTGCGAAATTGATCCCGGGCAATTTATAATCAACATTTGCTATTTAGGATTAGAAAAATCGTCTAATTTAGGCAGTTTCAAATATCTTCTGTATCGGCAAACGATAAAATAGTTTTTTTTGCAGAGTCAATTTTGTTGCAATCCGAAAAAAATTGCAACGAAATATTTGAGCAATTTTATTTTTTATTTAGGATGTGGATAGAAATGTTTGAATTCTTTTTCGAGGTAATTCTGAGAGTGGTTTTGTGTTATTTATGAAAACAAAATAATGATAACAGAAAAACGTGCTGGGAATGTGAACAAAAATTTTTAGTAGAAAATAATATGTCAGGGTGAAAAATGTATCATGCAGTTGTTAGCTTCAAACATTTTACGATTCAAGGACGTGTCAGATGCTGCGCCGAAATATTCCTGCAAATGTTGAGATAGCGGTAACAGGTGTTCTTTAAATTGTCTTTGTAATTTGATTTCGCTGAAATTGAATTGAAAATCGCAGTGCGAAAAATCGTTACTATCCAATAGACGGGCAATTTAATTTTCTTATCACGACCGAAAAAACATTACTCCACCTATAACAAACAAGCAAACAAAACAAACCAAAACAAACAAATAACGAAAATAAAAATTCCTCTTTTCCGAATAACAATTTTCCATCAAATCAAATATTGGACAATTGGATCAAATTTCAATTAAAAATTTAATCAAGAATAACAGGAAGTAACAAACGAATTCGTTCGTTTCTTTTTTGGTATTCAAAGCGGTAAAACATTTGAGGGACAAATATAAGGGCCAAAGTTCGAAGACCCTTTTATGTTTGTCCGTACAATCGTATGTTTATTTTTTGCTTGACAAAACATGCGCATGGTGTATGAGCGCTGAGATCATTGAAAATATGTTCTGGAACGGAGCGTGAATCGTGAATCGATCGGCGTCTATCAGAGGGTGAGTTTGCGAGAAGTCGACATCCACCAATACACGTCGCAACCCCCTCGTATCGTTCTTTCTCGCTCGCAACAGTTTTGCCTGCGTCTTTGTCACACAGACGCCCGTCATCCACGCTCTGCAACAATTTTTCCCCGACGATGTATCGCATCAGGCCGACTTCGTGCAACGTTTCAACATTCACTTTCTACTCGGACAAATCAATGCTTTTTGCCTCTCCAGAAGCCGCTTTGTCTTTCATAGGACCTCAACCGCGAATTATTTACAATCATTCGCTTCGCTGAGTTTATGCAAATACACAGAACCTTTTCAACTTGATCTTTTGTCCAATTAACCACTCGGTGCTCTTAATTTTTTTGTGGTCCTACATAAATTACCTCAAATTATCATTTATCAAAATTCATAGTTTATTTGAAATTTTGAACTAACAATCATAAAAAATTATTCGTTGTTTTTTTAAATTAATGTCGAGTTACATTCGGGCTTTGGAAATGTTAGAAATATTTCTGCAGCATTTGAGCCTCCACTGCGGACTCGTAAATTTGTCTTTGATAGTATCTCGTTCCTTTGAAAATGCGATGCATTTCCTTTCCTTTTGAAAATAAATATTGAGATAAAAATTTCACGACACCTTACGAGTTTAAGTGTCTCGGATTTCGGGCAGTTAGGCAGAACAATTTAAGGGTATAAATTTCATTTTATGGCGTACATGTCAAGGGCTAATTTTTTTAAAAAAATATATAAAATCGAGTTTCTGAATGGAAACATTTTATGCTGTTTGAGGCGATAAAATTTGATCTGGAAATAGTTTATTCGATGGAAAATGTATGTGCTGGGATTTCGCACGTTTCTAATAAGTTTGAACAAGCTTGCTTACCTGAAATTCCTACTTCGGTATTGGCATTACCATTTTGCCCGGAGCTGGAAGTGCCACCCAACGGCTCCATGCGAATGGCTTCGCTGCTGGTTTTATTTGACGTAGTTGCCGTGGGCATCTTGTTTGAGCTCTCAAAAAAAGTGTCAGCATGTAACGCGCACTTATTTGTCCCGACTACTTTGTGAGACTACAATCCAATTTTTAGATATCATCTAACTATCTCATACATCTTCGTGTAATTTACAACTTTTTTTTAAATCTATCTGTGCTTGTACTTTTATTCCTCCTCTTAATTTTATCGTGTCCTAGAACTGCAATCTGATATCCTGCGAATAAAAAATAGAATAAAAATTATTTTTAACTTTAAATTATACAAATCAGCCTATTATAAAATAAGTTTAAATTCTTTCAATTTGAATTCTGATTATAATAGTTTTAATCAAAAATATGGATTTGATTAAAAATAATATTTATCGGAAGTTTTTATGTATTTAAGTGTAAACAGCCAACAACGAGAGTTCAACACTTGCTATACTTTTTAAATGCTTGGTTTTTTGTCGAGCAAAATGAATCAAAACTCATCACTGTTCAGTGAAAGGACTTCGTTAGGGAAAATTTTTTCCCCTATTTTTCTCAGTCCAAATGACAAAGGCATGTGCCGGGTATAACTTGATAACGGTACTCATCGCCCTCTGAATTACAGTCCGCCAAAGCAGTTATTACGGCTACGATTATATATGCATTTTTTCGCCCGACATTATATTCGAAGGTATGCGCGTTTATACAGCGCCGCAACTGCTTTTTTTATCAAGTTTTCCTTGGGGATTATGATTTTTGAACAATGCAACGATAATATAGGACAGAAAAAAATACAACCCTTGTGTTCAGTAGTATAAATAGACAAAATTTTGCAAAACAGATTTCGAAATGAATTTTGACACTGTGTGATTTCACTGCAAGATCAATCATATAAGTATAATTAGAATTAAGAAGTGTCGTGACAAGACGAATATTTGTACGTGTGACATTTATATTTATTTCTATTCTCAACGTCGCTATATTTCATAAGTTCGATCATTTGAAGTCATGTTTGCGTTATGATTTATGTTGGTTAACCGCTTGTCACAAGCGTTATTTCTCATGACAAATGATTCCTCATCTATTTCATCTACTTTGATCGAATGAATTTTGTACTTTATCATTATTACCGTCATCCTAAAATTGTTTTGCCTAAATTATTTCATTTCAAATCGAATTATTTTTGATCTAATCGACATAAATAATTAATTGTTCACTCAATCCATTTAATTTAATTAAATTAAATTTAACTTTGTTTTGGAAAAAAAAGTTTTGGAAACAATTGTTTGTTGCTTAAAAATAATGTCTGCAATAATGTTTTGTTTAAGTTCTATTTTTACGGTTAACATAAATGACAATTCTTTGAATTGATGCAATGATAAAAGTTACACTGGATATAATAACTAGATAGAACAAATGATAAAAGTATAATTATTTCTGTCATGCAGTATGACAGTCTATCGAACACAATTTTTTGCTTGTAATTTACTCACACGTTTGTGGTAAAAATAATCTCATCACTAACTGAAATATACCTTACATTTACTTATAAATATTCTATCAATTTTGAAAATAAAATGTTATAAAAAAATTATTAAAACTAAAACAATTAACTTTAAGTCATGATTTGAAACCACCATGAAAATAATGTTGCAATTATGTTTCATTGCGAATGATCATGTGAGGAATACAAATTGGACGAATCTTGTTTGTTTCGAATCACAATTGAGTTTACAATACCACGCATCAAGGCTCGTCATGAATACGATCTGTCATTGACGTTTAAATTGGAAAACGAATCACATCAAAATTTCAAATTCACAAAACCCATCTCATTTGGATTACACAATCTCATACCCATCCTCCGGAAATGCAACAATTTTCAAGTCACGAAATGACACGAGTAATGTGTAATTCTGGCAATTGTTAAAAAAAGTACACAAACGTTTGATAAATCTGCGAATAATCGAACGTACCAAGTGTGAATCCATTTAAAGCAAATCCAGTAATCGATTCAACACTGCACAATCATGGAGAAAGGACTAAAAGTGGAATTGCAAAGTGGCGGGGGAGATAACAGTTGAAGGGAAATTAAAGGAACGAATTGAAATGGTAAATCGGGAAGCTTTCTGAGTGGAAGAAAACGGGAGACTGGGAAAAATGAATCTGATGAATTGAGAAGAGCCACATTTTGAGTCGGTTGGGAGCCGTTGCGAGCGGCCGAACGAGCGGTAAGAGTGGCACTGAGTTTACGAGAATCGAGCGTGGCTGAATTTCCGGTCGCTGGGAGGCGCGCCGGTCAGGATCATCCACAGGTTGCGCCCGTCGCGTTTACGCAGCCGGTGCGCTCGCAACAGGGGTTGCAAGATAGCACACTACTGTGCGCACACTACCCCGCAACGCCAAACTGTTCAATTGTTCGAAACAGAAAAAAACCTCCATGACTTCTTTATTAACACACACTTGGCGCTGTGCATACTCGCACCTCTTTTGATTGCTCATTAAATTGCAGCTTTTTTTGCTCTCTTCTACTCGCTCGGTTAATGAGTCACTCGCTCTGTCAGTTCTCAACGGATACACCAGTTCTTGTTATACAATTGCTGCGACAAGAATAAAGTAGTTACTAGTTTCTAATTAGTTCTTTAATAGAATTAAAAATAATTCTATAACAACAATGCCGGGACTTTTTACGATCTTTAACTGAGAATTTGTTGATCTTTTTTTCTTGAAAAAAAAAACTGAAAACTCAAAAAAACGTGAAATAAAAAAGTGCATATTCCATTCGAAGAAAGTGCATCAAGACCTGAAGTTGCAGTTCACATATTGTTTATTAAAATGAACTTTACAATATATGGCGTAATTTGTACATTCATATTTTTCGAAAACCTTTTGAAATAAACCTAGGTAATTCAAATTTTAAGCTTACGCGAACAAAATGGTTTTAAAAAAAATATTATAATTTCATCAATCTAAAAATAAAAAAGTTTGACTGATATATGAAAACTTGTTGAAAATGTTTCATTCGCTGTTCTGAATCTAAATTAAAAGCAATAGAAATGATATTTATTTTTTACAAGATGAGTTTAAGTATGAATATATAAAATAAATAATGAACAAACTCATGAAATTTTTTTGAAAATTTAATACGTGATATGATCTACTGCATCGGCGTATCCAGTGACGTCACTAGATCTACTGCAGCTGCGTCCTCGATGGCGTTGCAGGATCTACTGCGCATGCGCATCCAATGACATCGCAGAGTATACTAAAACGCGTCTGATTAAGGCGGAACTAGTGCGACAAAAAAGTACAAAAATTTATGCTGATGCTGCAAGTGTTGGTATAGGTTAGAAGATCGAAGAATTGGTCTCAACTTTTATAACCGACTGTACTGAGCGTGTGATCTGATTGGCTCGAGCCAGCGCGACAAAGTCAGCCGTACAATTCACGTGTATAAAAGCAAGATAAAAATTCACATTTAGCCACATTTGATTGTTAATAACTTGAGAACAAAACTCAAGAATTCAATTAGATTTGTATCAATCGATTCCTTCATTAATAACCTATATTGGGCTATTTTTTTACAGGATTCGTAAGAGTAAAACAAATTTCATTGAAAAAAAAGTGTGAAAATGTGCGGATATAATCGCTCCGTCCTATCCTTCCTGTACAAAAGAGAGCAACTTTAAGGTTAAATATCTTCGTTATATCAAACTCAAGATGTCTATAAAATTTTAACAACAGGTGTACGAATACACAAAGATTATTTTCTGAAAATTTAATAAATTTCGTAAAAAAACAAATTCCGCGCTAGTCCCACCTTAACCAACGCGCAACTTTTAACAAAAAATTGTCAAAATGTCATACTTATGTATTGTCATCGGGAATATGAATACCTGCAAAGTTTCATGCGTTTACACTGAGTTAGCGGTCAACGAAATTGCAGTTTAAAAATAAAACTATTTATCTTATTGAAGCGCTGTTGGAATCACCAAGGCCAATCTATAGATTTGATCTACTAATTTGTAAAAAAAGGAAACACAAAATTTATGTAATGTTTGATGACATAAACATCCGTTTCTATCTTGATGACAAACTAGTGCGAGTTTATCCTGTACACATGCAAGGCATTGCGTAATCAGGTGATTGACCCTTTGAAGAATAATAACATAACAAGAACAAAAAATAATCAAATATAAAAACTACAACAACATTTTCAATATTCATTTTTCGTATTAGCTTTTAAAATTAAGATTGAACAATTATATATCTAATGATGTTTTTTTTAATTATTCCTGAAATAATTTCAAAGTGCAAAAAACAGCATCAGTCGTTTTTTCCTCAAAGATATTAATTCTATGAATAGATATCAAAGGCTAGTTCTCATTTTGTTCGACTCTATTTACATAGAATACTGGGATTACCGTAAATTAAAGTCTAATTGAATATTAAAATCATAGCTGTCTGTTATGATAACTTATCGAGATATCAGATAACGAAATATTTACTGAGCTGAGAAAGTATTTGTCAAGCAACTTGTTCAGTTCGAATCATTCAGTTAGCATTCATTCAATACCACCTCAGAAACTTTGGAGGCAGTTCTGTTTTTCCGCGTACACTTTGTGCATAGTGCAAACAAAATGCATCCTGTATGTATTTGTTTTCTTTCAATTGAATTGTGTAAATAGCTCAACAGTGCAGTAACAGTGCAATGTAAATGTCAAAGATCTTAATCTAGTTCAATAGATTGAGATTGTTCAGTTGAACAAACTATTACTAAAAATTTATAAAAAACGAGGCCAATTGACTAGAAATACATTTTGTACTTTTTAGAAATCTTACAAATAAATTCAGTCGTTATTTTTTTAAAACAAAAAATGTCAGCTGACTTTTGTTCGTTGCATTGTTATGTATTTTTCGTATTATTTCAAGGTAATCTAATCAATTTTTTGTCACTGCAGACTGCGTTCCATTTCGGTTTTGTTGAAACAATACTATTCAAAGAATGGCACATTTCAAATTGGTCCGGAATGCTAGGATCTGCAATTGCAATAGCTCTTCTAGCGGCACTGTACGAATTCATCAAATACTATCGGTAAGGTGACAAATTAGCATTCATGATTTGATAACTGAAAAATGAATGATTTCATATTTTGATGTTTGGAGATAGTTCTATTCTAATCTGAATCATTTATAATACTACATAATTTATGTTTAACATTTTAGAGAACGTTTGAGGACGAAAAGTGCTAACAAAGATCTTCAACCGATGGAAAAAAGTCCAACCTGTAAGTAAAATTTGTTCTATCAAGATATTGAAAAATTTGAGAATGAACTTTGGATTTTTCAATTATGTTGCAGACGGCAAATGTTTTCCTCATCGCATTCATTACAGACAGTTTTAGTAGCTGTCCAAGTAGTTGTGAGTAACTTACTTATGTTGATTTTCATGACATACAATGTGTACTTATGCATCGCACTCATATTTGGAGCTACGCTAGCCTACTTTTTGCTCATGTGGAAGCCGCAAACCAAACCAGTGATTGTTAAAATTGAACCCGAAGCTGGGCCAAGTACACCAGCTATCATCACAGAAATTGCCACTTCAATGTAATTGATTTTTTTTTCAATTTAACTGCAATTTAAACAGAATCAAATGTTGTCATTAAAATTGGTCACCAAACTTAAAATTATTTAACATATTGAATTTTAAACTTGTTTTTCATATGACATTTTTTGAAAGTTTAGGTGTTGGTGAATAGAGAGTTAGATGTAATTCATAGATGAACTGTGGTCCTTGAGAACTGAAGAGCACAAAATTTTATTTTGGATTAAGATTCAGATTTTAACTATTAGGGTCAATTGCAAAAGAATATCGACGACATGTCACGGTCTGCTTTGATATTAAAGCGGATGCGATAGATTCGGATTCGTTAGACCGTAAATTCAAGATCTAGGAGCTGACTGTTAACCTACCTTCTGCATTTTGACTGTCTTGTTTATCGATTGGCTCTATTGTTTCATAATTTCTCAATAAGCATTATTTTTATTGGTTTGAAATTCTTGAATAAGTTTCAACATTATAATCATAATAAATAAGAAAATTTCTAAGTAAAATTAAAAATTCAGCTAAGTAGTTTTTTAGTGGCTTTTAGTTATTTAGTTTAACAAAATGATAAAGTGAATTTAAAAAAATTTTTTTAAATAAAATGAAAAAAAAAATTGAATGAAATGAAAAGAATATACAGCAGGACTTTGTAGGCTTAATGTAGATTCGTCCTGCAGGATAGTTGTGTCTACGATTACGCATACAGAAAAGCTGGTCGATACTTGCGTCGACTCCATGGTGTAAGTTATACAACCCTCTATTACGCACCCTACCAATGTATTCCTGCAGCTATTCGGCGCTTGTCAAAATGTTACCTACCCTCTTAACCATTGCAATAATAAAATAACGCTTTTTTACTTTTACGTTTTTTTTCAAACAATATTTCACTATTTAAGTTTTATTCTAATTAAACAAATTCTCACTTTTTATACTGTGTAAATTTTATTTTGTAATAACAGTTTTTAAACATTAACTTATAGATCCATGATTAAATCATAAAATCAAGGCAATAATCATTTTATTTCCTTAAGTAAAAAGTTCATTGATTCTTTAATTTTTAAATCAGCGATTTTTTTAATTTCATAAATAAACAGAATTATCAGTTGGCTTTTCCCATTGCACAATTTGGTATTCTTTTTTTAAAAATTATTTCTTAGTTATATTTCCTTAAGGTACATCCCAACTTTTTCAACTCTAGATAAAAAATGATTTTGCAATTTCATACTTCCTTGAGTACCGACAGCTAATGCGAAAATGTTTTAGCACTGTTGAAAAGAAAGAAAATTGTATATTGATTAATTCTTGTTCACAACTTCAAAAAGTAGCTAAGAGAAGAATATAAAAACTAATGATAATGTTCGATATCTTTATAACAAAACAGATTTGAAAAATGATTAATTTTTATTGCTGAATGTCATTTTGCAAAACCAGTAATATTTTCTGAATGAACTACAAATAAACTTGTTGCTTATGAAAGAAAACTGGAAATATAGAGTTCGAAAGTTCAAATGCACATGATAAGACCAATCGTGTTGATCCGGGAAAATCCTTTGAACGTATTCGAGAAAACTTAATCATGGATTTGTCAACTTGTGAAGTATAAAAACACATCATGTGTACATCTCTTTCAACTTTTTCTTTGTAGATCGTTTCTTAATCCACCAGTGAAAAGTTTACAACATCTAATCAAATAAAATGAGCCGTTTAGACTAATCAGTACGAAAATTTGATTTGTAATATAAAAACAATGAATCAAGTGTCTCTGAAATCGTATAAATCACCATGAAGTGCTTGACAAGAGAATTTTCAACTAGAGAATAAGAAACAACGTCCTTGGCCTTCAATTGTCAGTCTTAAATAAAGTATACTACTTTGTGTGCAATAATAGACACGCAACTCAGTTATATTTAATGTAATCTTTGATTTTTCTTATTCGGAAGACTGCCTGTCAATGTTCATTTGGCTTCGTTCTTTCTTAACGTACGAAATTTAATTGCCTATCTTGAATTGTATTTACCCTTCTTGAACTAAACAGATTTCTATAAATATCAAAACGTTCAGATTCAATCTTGCGAGTTTAACAACCCTTCAAAAAAGGTTACGCGAGGTTCGCATAATTTCAGCAGTCACGTTTTACGAAGATATATTTATGGCAAATAAATTAGCGAGTTTTATGTTGAACGTGCTCAGTCAGATAACGTCACTTCCTTTCGGTAGGATCTGATACTACACATTTGCACTATAAGAAAGAAGCTAGGTTGATTTCTATCGACTGCCGACGACTCATGGCGTGTGACCTTTTGCACTCCCTTTTGTAACCCTAACATTTGAATCGACGCATCTAATTGCTGTTCCATTTTCTTACGAATTTCCATTCAACAAAGTGGCTTTTTTTATTTATTTCCAAAAAGTTCGAACATTTTTAAACAAATTCTTTTTCTGCTAAACTTCAATGTTAAAAAAAAACTCCAAATTGAATATGTGAATTTAGGATTTGAGATGTTGAGATTTCCAGCAATGTTTTTCTTCTACTTTTCATCCATAAAATGATTATTTTCAAAAGAATGGAAAAAATTTTTGTTATCTTTAGCAAAATGTAAATCTTGAAAAAAAAACTGGAAATCAAATTTGTGAATTTAGGATTTTGAGATTGTTAAAAATGTGCATTGCTGCAACTACCGCAATTGAGATAACATCTTATAAGCGGCAAGTCGATATCGATTTTGGGATTGAGAATATTTTTGTTTTCGCCTGTATACAAAATTGCAGCACAGGGTACTTCCCAAATGGTGATTTACGCGGGTCGATAAACAAAATGAATTCATAAGGAAAAACTGAAACGCCTTGACCTCGTCATCACTGTGACGTCGAAGATTACAGTAAGAGCACAAAAGAATGAGTATGTCGTCATAATGGAAGTCCACTCGCGAAAATGTAACACTTGCTGAAAAACCGACAGCAACGGCCTTTACATCCATGCGTGGCCGGGCGATCGCGTGCCAAACTTTTAATCTTGATCAACACAAGTACGCAATTTTTTCGCCTAATCTCGATCCTTTGACTTTTACATATTTAAATTGCAATACACAAGTGACTGGAGGAATTCCTTGGAAAAAAATAGCCACGTTTTTGATGGTTGAGGTGTTGGGTAATTAAAGTTAATTTCAATTTTTTACAATCAATCTACATGTTTTCTTCTTCTCAACCAAAGTAGAAAACAAGTTGAACTTTCAAAGTTTCAGAAGAAAAATGTTTGTACTTGTTTTGATTATGGCGTGGATCAAAATTGATTTTTGAATCCAATTGCAAAATCAATCAGTTCTTCGAAACTGTGTTAGTAGTTTAGTTTGATTATGAAAATTCTGGGAAATTTCTTGAACTGTTTATTGCCAGACAGTTGACCTGTGGTGATAAGAGATGAACTCTCGGTACAGTGGGGAAGTTGAGAATTCATATAATAAAGTTGAACATTTGAAATCTTCTCTTTTATAAATTGTTGTTCAGTTATTAAGTCACTTAAATCGCCATGAAGGGAAGCGTTTCCAGTATCAGCAAAGGTACAAAGACATTTTTGAATTCACACAAAATAAAACAAAGTTATAATGAAGAACTTTAATTTTCAATTCCAAAAAGAAAAAAAAGGAAATTCGAAAAATGTGAGACAACAATCATTTTTTCAGAGCATCTGGTCTCAATGGAAGATGGCCTTAGTTATTACAGATCAGCAAAACCAGGACTGTGTATTAATTTCTTCCAAGTGCTAAAGGTCATTCTGTATGTGGAACTAGTGCTATTCGTCGGTCTGTTTTTAGTAGCCGCAGTTTTTTACTGTATTCCTGTAAATTATCATGACCGTTACTATGACAACACCATGGTGGAACTTGACTCCATGGAAGACACAAACAGCACTGAATTTTTCGATAAAAACACTGAACCACCCGTTGCAAGTGAATTGAAACAAAATGAAAAATCAACAGAAGAAATGACAGAGAAAACGATTTCATCGGAAGATCTCATCAATGAAAACTCGTTCGGTGACTTGAAGCCGTTGGAAATAGAAACCGAAACATCGGATGACGGAGAAGATCTTTTTTTGCGAATTGGTCCGATTATTTTTAGCTTGTCAAAGATTGGAGACGAGGATTCATTGGATGTGGAAAGGATCGATAGCGGAGAGACAAAAGTAGAAGAGATTAAAAAAAGTGAGGAACCTGAAATGGTGACAGCATCTCTGAACAAATTAGATGTCAGTTGTGATGGATGTAAAGAAGAAAAAGATAACAGCGAGGAAAAAGTTCACATTGTTATGGATACGGATTACACAACTGTACAGCCAGAACAAGAAACGACACAAATTTCGCAGGAAGCTGCAGGACCCCTTATGGATGACTTGTTATATCATCATAAATTTCACACAGATGAAGATTACATAATGAAGGACTATCCAAGTGATTACGATTATCCAGCTCCGGAAGGATATTACAATCACTTATATTTGTAAGATTTAAAAGAGATGTTTCAAAAACAGTGACGGTGGAAAAATGTGTTTTGTACTTTTTATGATTTTGAATTGTTAATATGAAAATGAATAAAGGTGACTTTTTTTAAAAAAGGCTCCATTTTTAGCAATCCATTAGGAAGCTTTTTTCTTCTGTGAGAAAATTCAAGCATCGTTAGATTTTTTTGATGAACTTTCTGAAAACAGAAAGGTCATTAGGCAATGAACACAATTTACAATAATTATTGATGGTACATGAAAAATAAAGTAAGTGACATTTTAGCGAATGAATGATTGTGCAAATTCGCGTAAGCTCGTTGCATGTTGTATAGGGTGGATCATTTGTTGTCAGTCTTATCAATCGATTGCTCTATTTGCATCCGATAGAAACATAAATAAGAAATTGTTCCATCATTGGTTGACTCAACGGTGAGTACATGTAATGATTAATATGTAATCATGATTCTGTCAGCAAGTATGACAAACGAATAGCCATTATATTTCTTAGAATTTCTTCTCCACTTTAATGAAAAAATCAAAAAGTAAACCAAAATATCAGAAAAAACAAATTCGCTGTATTTTTTACACATTTTATTGTTCAATGAAAGTTTTTCAGAAATGCAATTTCAACTCTAAAAAATCAACAAACATTTTTTGAAACTTCAATTAGTAGATACTAAAATTATGAGGTAATTGATTCGTTTAAAGTTTGACAAAATAAGTCAAATTAGTAAAAGTACAAGCAAGAGATAGTGATAGAAAAAACGTTGATTAGTACGTCCTACAAATGTCAATAAACGCTCTTTCTCGTGATGAAAAATAAGGTGCAAAGTAATACCAACGCCTTAAGGACTGGAGGGGGTTCTTCAAGAGCTTAAAAAGCCTTCGTACGTGTGTGCCGTGCGCAGTACATGAAACAGGTTCGTGTTATGAAACAAATACACGGTAAAGCTCAGAATCACACTTTCCAATTTCACTTTGACTTTCCTAGCGTAACCTCTTGAATGCCGTGAAAAATATCAATTTTCATCGGAGGTCTGAAGAACCAATTTTTATACAAACCATTCAATAGTGACTTGATACGAAGCTTTTTTTAGTTTTACCAAATAAGCTATTTTTTAATTTTTGTTATTGTATGTAATTAAGAGCTTAGTGAGTTTCTATTGTGGAGTGGTTGGAAAAACTGGGTTGTTACTAGGTAATGAAAGAAGAAATAAAGATGCAGGTTTTGTTGGCTGGGTCAGTTCTGATTTTCATGGTACCGTCGATTTCGTCCTTGGCATTGACCACTTTTGGAAAAACCAACCCGCAAAATCAAAACAACAATCCACCCCCACCACCAACTCCTGGTAAGAACAAATAAAAACTCCATCGATACGTGAAATTGCGCAACCACATTTTGCTTATTTTTCATATTTTTAAGATTGAAATCTTTGCTTACGTTTTGTGTTGTGTTATAAATTTTAATTTCATGTGAATGTGCACAACTTTGATTATCACATTAGATTGCAACTAAGCATTATTTTGCACTAATTCCTATTTTTTTAATTTTATTTGAAAAATCTCTATTATTGACATAAAACAAGAAAACAAAATTTTCGAAATCATTTTTATGTGCACTGACAGTCGGGATGAAGTAATATCATGTATCAAAACGAAATAACGTTCGTGCCAGGCTATTTTTATGAACAAATCTCGTGTGAGTTTCAAATTGAATTTACAGGCTTCGTAGTTAGATTTTGTGTTTTACAATCGCGAGCCATGCTAGATCGATATAAAAAAGCTTGTTTGACAAAGTGATAGTACTTTTTAAACCAAAAGCTTCGTAAACGGTTCGTATAATTATCAGATATATCAGTAAAAGCCAAAAAGGTGTTTTATAACTTTCCTTTTGTAAACAGTTCAAGTGAAAGATTGACATAATGAAAAATTTAAATTAATTTGGAGCTTAATTGAAAATTGCATCCTTAATCGGGTTTCAAATAAAAATCAAATACAAAAAGAAATTTAATTTAAAATAACTGTGAGAAAAATTATGAAGAAAACGTGTACATTTGAAAATCATCTTTCGCAATCACAAATTTTTATTTGATATAATATAACTGTGAGTTGCACTATCAGTTGTATTTTCAATTGCAACGTACGAAATAATCTTAGTATTCATAAACTTGAGTGTCAAGGTTTCCTTTATTAGTACAAAGACATGCTAAAATTCCATTTTCGAATAAAAATAACAAGGTTACATTTTTGTTTGCACCAACGACTTTGACATTCAACAATTCTCTCTAACTCCATGGTTCGCGCGATTTGTCATCATTATTCCGTTCGCAAAATAAATTACTACCTCCCAAAAAAGCACATTTTTTCAAACCAGCGACGAAAAAAAAGTCCGCCTCGCGATAACATTAAATAGTTATCATAACACATTTAATAACAGTCGTATGTCTGCAAAACGTTTCCCTGCAGAAGTATAATTTCGCGAATTAGCATAGATTAAATTCCGGTATATCTTTAAAAAAATTTGAATATTTGAAATCATAAAACACGACATGTGCGCTGATGATTATTGTTGATTATTTTTTTTTGTCGCTGCTTTCCCCAATGTCTTTTTCCTTGTTGAATTACCTCTCTTTTTTATCCAAGAAAAAGCTTTCCGCGATTCAATTTGTCAAAACGATTTGCAATGATAATGCAGAGTTTAAAATAGAAGTTGTAGTAGAAAAATGGAATGGAAATAAAAAAGGGTTCATTAATGCCTGAGTCATGAGGAAAAGAAATGAGTTGTGAAAGGGACGCAAAATGACCGGGCTGAAAGAAAATGCAATTTCTCGGTGGCTAATGGTCAGATGTTGATGTATTGTTATACGAATATGATGAAACTCGCGTGAAAAGGGAAAAGGTCACGAGGCCGATGCACTAACACGTCATGTTGCGATTTCGTGCTGGCCGTCCCTTTACAACAATATTCTTTCTCGCTGACCTAAATATGATCCAAGGAAATGCAGCATTTGTGCACAGCAATCATACTCAGACTAATAATAAGATTAAACAAATTGTAAGTTGAACGACTAATAACTTTTTTATCGCTACCGTTCCATCAGACCAATTTCAAATATGAAAACTTTCAAAATTCCGAGTAAAGTGAAGAAAATTATTCATGACAAAAACTTGTGACTTTGGAGTTTTAAGATAATTTTACAAATTTCACTTGGATGAAAAAAATAAGGACAAAATTCACTCGATTTTTTAGTTTGGGTTTTCAAGTATTGGAAATACTTTTTTCAGTTGGTAAAGCACGAGAATGCAAAATGGAATCCGACTGCGCTGGAATACAAAACACAACTTGCATGTCTGACCCAAGGGACGGCCGAACTCGATGTTTATGTGGGGACTACTCTGCTCCTATAAATGGCGTTTGTACGAACAAATGGAAAGGTACTAAAAAATGTATCAACTTTCAAAAATACAAAAATATTTGTTTTCAATTTGCTTAAATTTGCAATTAAAATTATTATTTTCATTTTGTTATCATATAATTAGTACTTCTCGATGATTAGAAAAGAAAAGTCAGAAAAAACTATGAATAAATTATAAGAATAATCGAGTAACATTGGTGGTTAATTTCCGTCTAAGTACAGGCAAAGGGAATTAGTAAAGTTTGATAAATGATAGCACCCATGTATCGCATGTTTGTGAGCAATAAAGGTTCTTGGGAGAATCACGTAACACAGATCAGAGGTGTTTTTTAAACCTCAATCATATGATGACCATTCGTTTGTCTATTAGCATAAAAGGTAAAATGTAATTCTAAAAAATTGCCCTCAAATTAAGTCGTTTTCAAAATAGACAAGCTTTCTTATTGAAAGTAAGAGTGAAAAAATACTTTTTTTACATCAGAGAACGAAACAAAAAATATGCAACTAAATTTGATGAGATAATAAAAAAAATTAGTTAAAACTTTTTTAACTAAATAAACTTGGTCTAATTAGATCCGATTTCTTCATATTTAAAATTTACTTTGTGTTTTCAAAAATACTTAGCTGTCAGAGCACCTTGCAATGATGACTCTGAATGCAGCGAAGGAGCACACTGTATTCACGGGAACAACACGATGCCAGGCAAAAGATGTTACTGTATGGAAGGCTACTATGAGGAACATCTTTTGTGCAGCGGTAAGTTTTAGTTTTTAACTTTTTCCATTCCTGAAAACAATTTCCAAGTTATTAAAATCAAAATTCATTGTTTCAGGGAAATCAAAATTAATCGCAGGCTACACTACAGTAATCATGGCAGTTGTATTTTTACTGAAGGAATGTACTGGCATCGAAAGCAGTTTATTTTTGATCCAATAAAAAAGCGACAAACGATAATATAAGATTCGCGCATCAAAATCGAGCTTTTATTTATCACTAGAATTACAATCTGATCTGTCAAATGCTGTGATGAGAAGAACAAAAATCCGTCCACAATTCTCAAATTTTTCATGCTTATGAAAAAAAGAAAGTTGAAACTGGTTTTCAAAAAACCAGTACCTTATATTGTCTTCGGTACTTAATTTCCGTGCATTTCAACTTTTCATCTTATATATTTTATAACGAGGAAAATCATAATCTTCATTATAATAACTACACGGGTTAATTACTGATATAGAGTGACTACTATACATACAAGTTGAATAGATTTATGCTTGAACGAAAATTAGTTTTCAAAATTTGCGTACAATTAAAAACAGTTTTCTCAACAACTTATGAATAACATTTAGAGCGTTTAAATAGGTACTAGTTGTACTATGTATAAATTTAAAACTTCTATCAATTTTCTAACCGTTATATATTTTAGCATCAGGCGCCAAGACAAAGAACAAGTTACAACCGAATCACAACCAAAGCAATCTCTAAAATATATTTACAATTCGTTTATATTTCATATTTTGTATACATTTTCTTTACTTATGATAAAATACTTAAAAGTGAAAGAAATAGTTAATTTTTATGTGAATGTTTGTTGAATAGTCATGAAAATCTATGTGTAGTTATCTCTACTTAGTTTAGCGATGTTTTTCATTGTAAAATGCAGTTTTATTGATGATTTTTATTTCTGCTGCTCTCTTCCTTTGATTGTCTCCGAATGTAATGAGATGAACGAAAATTACTCAATGTCTCGAACGAAATTCAGTACTAGTTTCTAAGTATAGTCGACATACTGTAACATTTACGGTACAATTACAGGTACATGTTTCGATGTTCAAATACACGAAGAACGCAGTCTACAGTTTTGTTTACATTGTGATTAACAGCTCGTCCGAATAATGTATGATGAATGTACTGATTCGAATATTTAATATTAAATCTGTAGGTAATTAAGTGCTTTCTGATTTCATGTCCAACATTTCCTGAAAACAATAAAATGTAAAAAAGAAAAGAAAATAGAAAAGCAAGAAACGAAATTGAAATCGAAATTCAAAGTTACAAAAGTCAGGCGAGCATGATTTTTTTAGGTATTGAGAATCGCGTGATTCAACATGATAAATTCATTGGCCATACAGGAAATCGCATAATGTTGTTTTTTTAGATCAAATTCAAAGTTAAGCATTCATTTCCTCAAGTTATCGATTTAAGTCGTCGAATTAAGGTAAAACGAAAATCGGTATAAATATACAGTTTCAAAGTGGTGAATTAACGACTTGTCTGGATTTTTCATCCTTAAATCAGTACAACAAGAAACCTTAACATTACTTTTTCGACTTCTTATTGGTACCAAAAACTACTTAGATGTCATTGTTTTTCACAACTTTTTACAAAAACTAATTGCGCAACTCTCGTTCCAGTTTTCCCGCCAAAAGAAAAAGTTTTGTTTGGTATTTCACAGTGCAGATCAAATTCTGAAAACAAAATAATTAATTTAATTTTGTATCAATTTTCTATACTTTTTAAATAAATTTCAGTGATAACGATAACTCTTTACTCACTATCCCGAAAATGGTCGACCAATTCATCTTTTGTCCAGTTACAAGATGTTATCACAAAGTATCCACCCGACAAAAGCCAAGTTGAAACATTTTCAATATATTTCTGTCTTCTATCCTTGGCACCTTCTGGATTGAGACTTATCGCGTCATAAGTGCCTTTGTCGTGTAGAACTTTGACATTGTTCAAAATGTCAGATCTCACATCAGCCGTGATATCGCAAACTGAAAGTTCAACGCCCTTGACGTTCTGCTCGCCCAGTATTTGTGTTGACAAATCGATGGCTTTTCTTGAATAATCGAGTCCGACCAATTTTTTAAAGCCCTCATTTGCAAGATTAACTAACATCATTCCGTTTCCGCATCCTAAATCCACAATTTTGTCCTCTTCTTTGGACAGATTCAATTTTTCACTTATGTACCTAAAACATCAACAAAAAATTCTTAAAATGCTTTTATTAAAAAAAACAACGTTTTCTATATATTTTGCTAACAATCGTTCGTTTATATATTGTTCTCTTTTTTGTTATTATATTTTTTCAGTATTTATCAATTTTGAATTTTAAAACATTTCGCAATGTTTTCAAAGCAACAGTAGCGCCACCACACCGTCAGTTGGCAAAACAGTTTTCAGTTTGTGAGTTTGTGGGAAAGTCGGTAAACAAAACAATAACAGAGTTTGCGAAATCCAAACACGTTGTTGTCCGTCCTTGTCTAATCGGGGTGTTTCGGGGTATTTCCGCGCGAATGCATGATTTCACATAAATCATAAGTAAACAGTGGTTCGAATTGGAAGGTACACTCGATTTTGTCATTGCACAAATCAGTCAATGTCAATAACTATTTCGCCATCAACTCACCTCACCACCTTCGATGCCGTTGTCTCACCAAACCATACCTTACCGACATCACCGTGATCCTTGAAGTTCTCTAACTCCAAAGCGTATGTATCTTCCCAACTAAAAACATTAACATTTTCTGCTTTATTAAAACTTCCCTTCATGGAATCGGCGGGGAAAATTTGTTTCTCATTTTTACTCACAAATCCAATTTTCCTAACTCAGAAGGTGTCAATTCATTTTGATGTTCTGTCATGGCTAATTGATTGCTCGCTTAAAAAATGTTAGAAAATAATAACAAAACTATTTTGGCTGTTATTGTTTCGTTTCGCAAAAATCAGGTTAGCGGTGTCACTTAGCTCGTGCTTTGAACCTAACCTCTTGACATGACGCAAAAATCATTAATCCAACCTAACCTTACGTCGATAGCATTACCAGCGGTCTTGTTGCGTTTTGTGTTGTCATCTCTTTGGGATTTATAACACAATTTACAGATTTTGGAAAAACAAATTTTGTATCGGTGTTTTCAAGTTTTTATAATAATTCAGTGTGGTGAATTGTAAGCAGGATGTCGCTTGTCAAAAAGAATGCATTTAACTTATTAGGTAAGTACGAAACGAATTAACAATCTTTTTTTTTTCATTTTTCACATGTTCTAATTATGCTATTTTAGTGCGATTTCATTCAAGCTTCTTCTACCTTATCAAAAATCAAGATCAATTTGTCGTTGATCATTTTTTTCTTGCATCCGTTCTGCAACGGATGCAAGTGACAATGTGTCTTATAAAAAATTGAAAAAAAGGCGATAACGAATATCGTGAGATATAACAATTAAATTAATTTCCATTAATTTGGAATTTAAGAATAAATAAATATGTAAAAAGAAACAAAAACAATTGAAATGAGAATAAAAATGGTGTCTACAGAAAAAACAGTATGTTTCAACACTTTAATGAACATTAATTTTTTCGACGACAAACTTAAATCAGATAAAATTATTAGGTAATTATTTCTGAGCGCACATGTCGAAAAGTCCTACGTGTCGAAACGTACTGTTTTTCCCTATTGGTTCGAGACTAAAATCCGTCTTTATATTTTACACAGGAAAATGTTATTGCAAATATTTAGCTCCTTTGGGAGTGCGTTCAATGTCAGCAGTGGTCCAGCCGAAAGTGCAAACTAACCAACGCCCGAAAACTGGTATTGTAATGTTAAATATGGGTGGTCCAGCAACCACTGATAAAGTTGGAGAATACCTGTTACGCATTATGACGGATCGTGATATGATTCAGCTACCTATTCAAAGGTTTCAAAATAATAAACTAATATCACATTTCAAATTCAAACTTCAAAATGTTCAACTCTTGAACTTCTACCGAATTTCTGATAATTATGATTTAAAAATAAAGAAAGAAACAACTGCGCCAATCTTGTTTGCAAATGAAACTAATAAAGCGAATTCAAAAAAAGATGTTTTAAAGCAATTGAAATTTCATTTTAGTCAACTTGGACCATGGATTGCACATAGACGTACTTCGGACGTACAGAAAAAATATCAAGAGATTGGCGGTGGCTCTCCAATTTTGAAGTGGACTAATACGCAGGGCGACTTGCTGTGCAAACAGCTTGACAAAGTATCTCCGGAATCCGCGCCCCACAAGTATTATGTTGCATTTAGATACGCCGACCCTTTGACCGAAGTGACGCTTCAGCAACTTGAAGAGTAAGTTATGCTAATAATTACAAAATTACGAAATTCCACTCTAATTCCTGTCATTTTGCATTCAACTTTTGGCTATCATTGTAATTTAATATTGCTCTTTGTATTCCTATCTCAGCGACGGTGTGGAGCACGTGGTTTTGTTCTCGCAGTATCCACAGTACAGTTGCGCCACGACTGGTTCCAGCTTTAATGCCATCGCCAAGTATTATCAAAACAGGTTTGCATTTTATTCCTAAAATCGGTCCTACGAAAAAAAAAGTTTGCAGTGGAATGTGACAGCTTACAAAACAGTTTTTCGTTTCAGGGAGTTCCCAAATATGAAACTCAGTTTGATTGATCGATGGGCGACGCATCCGCTTTTGGCTAAGACAATAGCGCTGCGTATCAAAGAACAATTGGCTCAATTTTCAGATGATGCGAAAAAAGATGTTATCATCCTTTTTTCTGCACACTCACTTCCATTGAAGGTGAACGGTTTGAGTGAAATGAAATAAAATACAATACAAATACAAATATAATACAATTATTATGATTCGATACAAAATCATTTTTATATTTTAATTTCAATTGAAGTTTGAATTCATTTGAACGTTGTTTAGGCTGTAAATAGGGGCGATCCATATCCGTCCGAAGTTGGTGCAACTGTACAAATGGTTATGGAGGAGTTGAAATATTGTAATCCTTACACTTTAGTATGGCAGTCTAAGGTAAAATTATAAAAAAAAATTAAAATTAAACCCAATCAATGATTCAATTGTGAATGAAAACTATTGTTTCAGGTTGGTCCATTGCCCTGGCTGGCACCATTCACCGACGACGCGATCAAAGGCTACGTGAAACAGGGAAAGAAGCACTTCATTTTAGTACCAGTGGCATTCGTGAACGAACACATCGAAACTCTTCATGAAATGGATATTGAATATTGTCATGATTTAGCGAAAGAGGTAAATTAGCAGTGACCAAATGAGCCGCAGGCTTTTGTCCATGTTAATTAAACGCTAATTTAAAATGCAACTATTCAGTCAAAGGGAAAAAAATTGTAATCATGTTTGTGCGACCTGTAATTGATTTCTCATTATTAATTGTTATCACATTATGCGGGTCAGCGCAGTCACAAATGAATTGTTTTACGACCAGCATATCATTGATAATTCCAAGAAGTAATGAGGACGCGGTTATAACGTTTCAACAATTTTGAAACAATGTGATTGCACCTACCATTATGTTTTGAATTTTTTATCGTTGCAAATAAATGAATAATGCTTTTATGCTTAAATGATCTGTGAACAATTGATAGAAATAATTGATTAAACGGATGTTTCGTATATTACAGCTCGGTATCCAGGAGATCAAAAGAGCAGCGGCTCCAAACGACCATCCACTATTTATCGACGCGTTAACTGACATTGTAAAGACGCATTTGAAATCTGAATTGCCTGTAAATCCGAAATTCTTAACCAGGTGCCCTCACTGCGTGAATCCTAATTGTGCAACCAGCAAGTCCTGGTTTAAGAAGAATTGCAAGTTTTAATCTCGTCGGGTTTGTGGAATAAAGGTTTTGAATTATGGAAACAGATGAACTTTTCATTTTTCCCTGATTACATTCAGAATTTAAGAGTCTACGTTGTAAAATAAAATTAGATTTACTTATTGAATATTCGATCACCGTCTGTTAACATTTTAGGATTGAATAAAGTAAGAACTTTTCAGTTTATTGATCTTATACAAAATTGGACAAAATCATTTTGCTTGCAGTTTATTTGAATAAACCTTCTATATTACATTTTATAAGATATGTACTTTTAAACAAATTTGATTGAAATTTGAGAGAATTTATGGTATGTTTATGTTAATGAAAATAAACAGACAAAATATGATTTCGAGTTTAATTGAAAATATATTTTGTAATTATGAACATTTGCATCCAACATTCAGTTTACAAAATAAATTTTCTACTGTTTGCTTTATTCTGTTGTTTGTTCGTCCAATGTAAACATTGTGCTTTTACATTTGTTTGATCGTATAACGGTATTGTTATACGTTTCATAATTTTTAAAAATTTTTCAACTGCTAAAATAATGATAATGAGATATGACGATACTGAGATTAATTATCTTATTAGAATACAGAAAAAATCTTTAAGCTTGAAAAAACTTTGCGAAACTGATTCTTGAGATTATCAGATGAAGTTTATCCGTTTTTAACAAAGTTAATACAAATCTGAAAAAGAAAAAAATTATAAATCGTTTCGAGCAAAGAGAGTAAGCAATTATTACAGTTTCTCAATTTGTGAATGTTGTTACCTCATTAAAAATATAGCCTGGAGGGCTCAGTGAAACCAATTTATATATTTCTTTTATAAGACGCTCTAGGATATGTGGCTGAAAATGAGAAAAAAAAATGAAAGTGTTTCATCGAGATATGATACACTCAACCTACACAGCGCATGGATCAAAAAGACTGGCGTAACTCGAGCACTAGCATGCTCCACTAAAATCATCATCTAAAACTAACAAAAAGAAAACTAAAATTTTGTGCAACATTTTAATCTGACAACCACTTTTAAAAAAATGTTTCTTTTCTAGTTTTTGTTATTTTGTTTGTTTGTTTTTTTGAAAAGAAAAGAAAAGTTAGATAAAGTTCGTCTGTTGTGCAAAAATGCACTTAGACAAAAGACAAAACTTACCTTAAATTCATTTAAAGTTATTTTCAAAGTTCAAAGTTCAAAAAAATACAAAAGTATTTCAAAAGCCTTTTATAATCTTTTATAATTTATAATTTTCTGTATCGAGAACTTTTGTTCAAAACATTTCTTTCGTAAAAGTTTATAAACAATTCAAAAAATTGCCTAAAAAAGAGCAAATGTTGCTTGCACTTTTAACTTGTTTCACGAATTTACGCTCACTTCAATATTCGCACATATCGAAACTAGTTGCGCAAACTTTGACCGACGAAATTTTCTAAATAATTCGTGAAAAAATGCTCAAACTTTCGAAAGAAAATTGAAACAAAGTCGCATTCACGAACGAATTCTCACTTAAAAGACACATTTTCTTCCTTCAACAAAAAAAGTAAAAAAAAACACACAAATTGAAGAAAAGTTAGACTAAGAGAAGGAAAAAAACCAAATTGAAAAACCCGTAGAAATAACCGTTTTGCCATGCATTTGATTGACTAAAAAACATCCAACTATCAACTTAAATTTGAGTATCAAACTTTAAATGAGCAACAAAAACGAAAAATAAACAAAACTTCGAAAAAGAAGAAGAAAAAATGCTAAACAAGTTTGCGAAATTCATGTTCGACTGTATCCGACTAACTGTCGTCGGCAAACTAAGTATCCATCGAGTTTATTTCATCAGATTCGTTACAAGAGCCCGGTATCATGGCATAAACTTGATGCAAAGTTGAGCACGCAAAACTTTTTACGCTCAACCCTTCCCAAGATTTATCCAAACTTTGTATAACTGGCTGTCGCTGATGGTTCTTTACTGTATCTAATTCAACACCCTAAAAATAAAAAAAAAAATATTCCAACACGCAAATAAACCTTTGATCTAAATTATCATTTCCACTTTCAGGTGAATCTTTGGAGGACCAGAAAAAACGGACAAAAGGACGAGATGCCGGTGTGAATTGTCGCGCAGGATTCGGCAGCGGTGCAGTGTGGTTCGAAGGTTCGACGGTGGATGGCGCGGCGTCTATATAAGCGCCGTCGCCGGCGGGTTTTGCTCAGTGCATGTTATGTCTTGGTGGTGAGAGCGACTGTGATGGCCGCGCGAGTGCGATTGAAGATGCAATGCGGCACGGCGGCATTGCCCTTCGTTGTTCTTGTGATTGTGTGCAATGTGGACCTTGTGTGTGGTATGTTCGAACACCGACACTGCAGCCACAAACATCCCCGAGAACATGAGGTGCGTAAACCATCACTTTTCTCCTGCCCTTCATTTTTTCTTTTCCTTTTTTTTTCGCTCCGAAGGGCAGCCAGCTCTAACCTCTCGCTCTGTCTGCTCAGTCTGTCTCTCTCCTGCCGGCGGTTCTGCTCCGGTTTGAATACACAAGTTGCTCCGAAACGTCACGTGTCTCGTCCCTTCGCACAGCATCCCACCCGAATACGTCATTGTCTCACTGTTTGTAAACACGCCGACCTCACCGCCGTTGAGGCGTTTTTATCCGGGTCGCTTTTTTTATTCTGGTCCTTTTTTTCGCAACTCAATGTCCACTCATAATAGCACGCCCAGTTCAATCAACTTTGTTGCCACCTTTCGCCTATTCATCTCGACGTTTAATTTACTTTGACAGTGTAAGGCTGACGAATTTTTCATATCACAAAATTCAATTTCTCAGTTTTGATCATGTTTTTCAAGTTATTTTTGTTGACACTTTGTGTTGTGCAAACAAATCTGCATTTAAAAATTGTTGATGTCAATTTTTTGAAATTTTTATTGACATTGATAATTTGGTTACTGTTTTAAAATACAGTGAGACATACAAGTTGGTTTCAATGACGTAATTAGAAATAGTAATAAGAAGGTGAAAATCGAACAGGTGTAATGATTGTGTTCGGGAAACGGAAGGTAGGAAAAAAAGCCAAGTTGACTGCGAAGAGAAAAGTTATGACCAAACATCGGTGTGAAATACACTCGCGTTAGAGAGAAGAAAAAGTGAATTACAAGAAGCGGATCTTTCGACACCTTTGACACGCGGAGCGTTAACACAAACCTGTCTGTTTCAATAAGAAAAAGTACATTTGAATATACGCCGCTTTGCTCTCAAAAAGGAGACGAGAGTGTAAGCAAAAACATTCGCCGTTGTCATTATTATAATAGGTGCGAAACGTTTCAAACACGCCAGGTTTTGTTATCGCTTTTGAATGTAGATGAAACGCACAAAAAAATCCAAAAGGAGGAAATAACAAAAACACAAGCTTTTGAAAAATACTTGAAACACCGATCCAAATATCTGGCGTGAGTTGTTTCGTAAGAAGTATTAAGTATAAAAAACATAGCCACAATGGTGAAAGAAGCTCTTGAAACACGAGAACGCATCGATGCGTTATCGAGTAGCGAGAAGTCGTTTGAGAAAAATGTTTTTTTTTCATGGAAAATTGTAAAAGCGTATCAATCGGTTATTGATTATTGAAGGAAAAGAAACTTTGCTATGAAAACAACAGTTGTGTAAAAAGATTATTGAAAGTAAAATTAATTTTGACTGCAAGAAATCATTTATTTTTATTTATTTTGATTGTTGGTTTAAATGGATTGTTTAATTTAGTTCAATTTTTTGCAAAGAAAAAAGTCGAATCGAAGTAGAAAAATGTTTAATAGCATTTTAAAAGGCTGGGAGATCAAATGTACAAAAGACCTGACGTTTCATTGAACTGCTTTTATCATCTGAGCTCTCCTGACAAGGTGAACGCACGTGCTTGGTCACGTGGTTCTCACTCCAGAACGACGGTTCACATTTACCGCGCGCTGCACGGTCGATGAAATTAAATTTTAGCACGTTTCTAATTCATAAAAGCTAATTAAAATCCAATTTACGTATGATATGATCGCTTGTATCGTTTTCAATTAAAACGTTGCACAGATTTTTTTTTCATTTAACAAACAACGGTGAATTGATAAATTGAATGTAAATACCGAATCATTTTTCGAGTACCTCAATTCTTTAATCATTCAATTAGGTAGATTGATAAATGTTGGAAATTCAATTTATTGGAATCGTCCAACTAATTTAATTATTCGGCGTTATAATATTTCACACTATCTACAAATCAATTTTTAATGACAAAAAATAGAAATTCGCAATTTTTAATTTTATCAAACTAGACACTTGTTTCCACAGTTTGAGGATTTTTTTCAGAATAATAAAATAATAAAAAAAATTGAATCTTGGACATGTTTTTATAATTAAGGGACGATTCAATTATTGTGAACGTAAAAATGATTTTTTTTTAATAATTTGAAAGTTAATGAAAGTAAAGTCTTAAAAGTATAGCAAAATGAAACATGCAATAATTGTAAGCGCGTTTTAAATCACGTTAGCAATACAAAGTTATTGATCGTGGTTAAAAATGATTCAGTTTTTATTCACCGGATGAAACGTTTACGGACGGGAACCGTAAGGCAATCAAATTAACGGATTAACATGCCAACGCGCAAATAGAAAGTAACAATTACAGAAAACGTAGATTTCGTTCGATTGCTTTTGACAGCTGCTCCGTTTCTGCCGATTTTTTATCGGCCCGCGAACTGATTCGTCGTATGGCAAAAAAGTTTCTGTCGATATTAACGATGTTGTAAGGGGAAAGTCAATAATACGGTAATCGGATAGCTTCGAACTCATACGCTTGAATTGAAAACAATATTTATTAGTCTATTTGTTGGATCAACTAATCACGCTGTTACACGAAACCTATAATTTCCGCTGTTTGGAACGAATAAAAAAAAGTTTATTATTCATGGGAAGAGACGTTACAATGGAGAGGATTCGATGTACGGGCTCGCGCTCTGTCGATGAAAAATACGATAATTTCAAATATCACTGTGCATCTCCGCTGACCTTTATGCCGCGCTCGATTTTGTTCACCGGTTGTGAAATTCACTAATAGTTTCAAATAAATTTCTTATAACGCCAACTACACGTGATTTCAAATAGAGAGATTAACAGTTGGTCTGCTATGGGTTGGGTTACTTTGTTGAGGAACTTGTTAATTAAACATGTCGACAAAAAATAGAAATGGATGTCTGTCGTTTATAAATACCAACAAACCGACCATGTAATTTCAATGTTACATAGTTTTCAAATTCAACTTTTTTGTAACATGCTTTTTCTCATTCATGTGAATCATTCAAACATATAAAAATTTAATTAACTCTTTTTATCCTTAGGGTAAAAATAAATCGTATGACTATAACTGAATCGTATGAAATTCAACTTTTCAGTTCAACTTTTTATCAAAAATATAACAAATGTTGAACTTTTTCAAAATAACGAAAAATTTAATATTATACAAGGGTTAAAGTAACAATTTAATATTATAAAAGGGTTAAAGTAACAAAAACCTCGTCTAGTTAAAAAGTTTCAATTTAAAATTTTTAAAATTAAAATAAACGTCGTTACTGACGCAACGAAGAAAAACTATTTTTTGGAAAGTGTCCCCGCGGGTACAATACCATGCCTAGTACAGAGATAAAGCAAATATTCGCGTATTTTCTTTTGGGTACATCACCGAGCTGTGTGTCGAGGCAGACAAATAATGCTACATTGATATATACACGGATGCCAAACATGAACGTTGATTGATACAAACACTTTATACATATTGACGGATGTCAGTTAGTAGATTGTCTGCTCTGCAGACAAATAGGTAATCTGATATTATAAATCATTTAGATTTATATATTTTTGAAAAGCTTGAATATTCAAGCCCGCGGTACGTGACGCATCTCTGTTTTGCTTCACTTTCGTTCCGGCTCTCTGTTTAGATAACTCTTCTTTTGATTTATTTTCATCCCGAAATGGGTGCGAACTAATCCGTCGGGGAAACAGAGTTGAAAATTTTTTTGTAATTTCATTTCTGCTCTGCCGTTGCACCGAGCCCGCGAACAGTATTGCAATTTTTTCGACTTCGGTTACGCCGACGAATATTTTATCGATATTTATTCGTCAGCTGACATCTCGCGGGATTAAGTATGATTTATGTATACGTGAGCCGGCAGAATGAAGATGTGCTATGATCCAGGGCTTCTTTTTATGATGAATTCCATCAAGTGCCGGTGCGAGAACAGGGAAACCTCGCAGCGACGATGTGATGATTATTATCATTTTCGGGACGTCACGTCTTACACCTCGAAATTCTCGAATCAACCGAAAACTCGCACTGAAATATTTATATAACAAAAAATGCCCACAACCGACCAGCAAATTAATTCCTCCTGTTTGAGTTACGAAATGTGTACGTCAAAAATCTTGCGACCGATGATTTTTTTGCTGCTACGTATCAACTATTCCATGAATAATTTGCATCCAGATTTCGCAGCTGCTGTTGCTTTTTGTTTGAGTATTTAGGATTTCGTTTCGTCGAATTTTTTTTCAGTTGGTCGATATTTTCATTCGTAAAAGTTAGCCGCGCTGTTTAAATCCATAAAGTTCGGATAATAAGGCTTCATGTATGCATACCGCGATAAAAATGTGCAAAGAATATGCCCGGGTCCTCTGGGATCACGTTTCTCCTCGATAAGTCAGTTTTGATACTTCCGTGTCGGCTTCGAACCTTTTGCAATTGCGTAATAAAACTTTTATCACTTTTCAAAATTTTCGCAAAAAAAGAATTGTTCTTTTTTTCTATTAGGAAATGCTGAGTCATTTAATTTTGTACTGACAGTTTTTTGTGAATTAACATTGTTGTTTCTAATAACTCTCGAACTATTAATTGAAATAATAATTGAATGTGATAATATAATAATAATAATTATTGTTAGTTCAACTATAAAAAACGAGCGGAACCGCGAGTTTTTACTCGCAATCGATTTCGCACAATGTGAATATTTTTTTCAGGACTTAAAACGTCGCTCTAAAACTTTTTTTATCCTAAAAAACTGGACTGCGAAAATCTGACGAAAAAAAAGTTTTAGAGAAACAGAACATAAAAACGGACAATTTTTTCGGGGTATGAAATTTCAATTTTTTTTAAAACTACAAAATCATTCACAAAGTCAAAGTGTAATTTTGAAATTTGAAAACAATTGAAATAATTGAAAATAATTTTTGCTCCTTTGCGTCTATCATATGTGACACCGTTCTTACAGTTATGCTCTTGCCTGCCTTAAGGGCACTCAGACTAGAAATTTGAATATAAATAAAATTTTATAGCTTTTGGCGCAGTCTCTGACAATTGGGGATTATATGAATTTCCCACAAACACAAACTATTGTGCTTTTACGCATTCCACTTCGATCTAATAATCAAAGTTCCACCAGGAAAAAAAAGTGAAAAGTTATATATACAACTTTCACGGATCAAGTCCAAGTCAATTGGTGTATGTTTCGTTTGCGTATTCTAATCTGATTATTTTTGCTTCTTCCATACCTTTTCTCTCATTCATTTTCATCCAGACCGAATTTTCATTTTGTAATTCTTTTTCATCTCAAGTTTAGCTCGCTGTATCAAACTGTAAATTATTCTTTTTAAAAAATCGTCTCTTTTAAAAATAATGCAGTCGGGTTTTTTGACGACAATTGAGACGCGATATAATCCAGCGAGCTAAATATTTTGTCGCTAGTGCGGTTGACGTCCAAGTTGAGGGAATAGTCAATGGAGAGATGGGCGCGACTTTTCTTCCTCACTGACGAGTTCGCATGCAAAAGAGACAAATGAATTATGCGACGTTTATTGGACGTATGCCAAATGTTTTCGTGCGCAGTTTGCGCATCACCTACGCGCTCTATATTATAGACTATCGGTGCTCAGCTATATATTTTTCATCGACGTTTTTCTGTCAAGTTTCATTTATGTGACTTGTGATAAGTGGTTTTTCTCTCGGGTTTCCTTTTTTTTTGTTTTGTGCCATTTGATAAAAGCCCCCGGACAGGGACAGTGTTTCATCGACATTGTTGTCCGTTCATTTTGCCGCTGAAAATTAATGGTCAAAGTGTGTCAATGATGAACTTGAAACGGATCATTTGACGGAGAAAAATTGACCTCGTTAGTTTTGTAATCACGAAGGAAATCGATCAGCCCGTTTTGTGTACGAATTTTCAAACCAAGGACCATTCCAAAAAAAAAAACGGTAACAAAGAATTTATCTTGTGTGTCAGGAGCGATTGAACAACGTATTCTGCGATCACTTTTTATTCCTCTCGAACCGTTTTGATTTCTTCATCCTTGGAAGAAGAATTTTTCGGCATTGAATCCGTCTGGAAATCAGGTCGGAAATGTTTTGCATTTTCCCAATGAAACCTTGTAACTTGGTTCGAACTGCTTTTTTGTCAACCTTTATATGTTCTGTGTTGGAGAGAAGATTTTCAATTTATTTTTATCGTTGAGTTTTGGGATCCGCGTGTAATCAAGGAACAAAAAAACGAGCATTCGATTGATCGGAATAGCAGATCACACTCGAAGCTGCTTAATATTCATTTAAGGATAAAACCATCTCCGCTCGAAGACCGAGTTTGAATACTCGGTAGAGCGCGTTTGATCGAGTACCTCGAGGGAAGTTGCAAGCTATCGCCGACTGTAATTGTGTATCATGCATGTGCATGCGTCTGCTGTTTGTGGATGTGCAAACCAACGAGCTGCAGCGACTCGGAAACAAAATTGTTGCCGTCTCTTTTCTGTCTCCGTGGATTCGATCGCGCATAAAAGTATAACATGTACAAATAACGTACAGCATCAAAATGTCAGTTGTCCTAACGAGTACATTTTTGTGACCGGATGTCATTCCCGTTCTGATGTACATTTCATTAGTGCACGCTCCTTTTTTTATTGTTTTATACCCATGGTTTACTGACGTTCTGTTTCATTTTACCGCGAGTGTCAATTTCATCATTGAATGATTTTCAGAGTAAATAATCAGTGATTATAGTTTAGAATTGGGTATGGACTTGATTTAATTAACGATGCTTCAGCACAATTTAAATTATTATAAAGTTATTGCGTTTATTGACTTCAAATTGCGATGAAATCTATTTATCGATTTTTTGTTGACATTTTGCAAAATTATTCTGTGGCAAAAGTAATGTAAACATTGATTACTTTATATAGAGGATACTGATTTTAACAAAAAATTAAATCATATTTTAATGAAAGTAATTAGATTATGTTAATTAACAAAAGGAGACTGTGTGTTAAATAAAAAAGATATTTTATTTCGAATTTGGTAATTCATATATGAATTTCGTATACGAAATATGTGCAAGAGAGAAAAAAATAATGAAATATGAAGTAATTTCATATTATTTGAATATTTAGTTACTCGCTTGGCTGCTTAAAGTTATTTTATAAAAGAAGGATTTGGCAAAGTCGAATGAAAATAATTTCTTGATTGTTTATTGTTTTTTTTCACTCGACTGAAGTCCATTAGAAAAGTATTTCTGGAATGATTGTACGAAAATAATTAGTTACTAAAAGAGTAAATCAGAGGTGAAGAGGTGAATTATAACAAAAATGTTCGTTCAATCGAACACCAAATGAAATCTAATTCTGAAATAACCGAAATTGTCGATTAAATGAGACTGGAAAACCAATTTGATTCCACCTGGATTTAACAGTTTTGAATTTTTTTTGCATAATGATATTGTTATTACATCAGCAAGTCAAAAATGAGTTGGGTATGAAAAAAACTGTTACTAAACAAGTTTATGTTTTTCTCGAGAATGTCCGTTAGATGAAAGTTTTTGTTCGTCATGTAGATATTGAAAAAAACATGTAAATAACTCATGTCATTGATCGGACAAGTGTTTCGAGTATGCAAAATGAAATTGTTGCGCCTGGCTCGAGTCAATACCAAGTTGCGCTGCGTTATATAGTCGCAAATAAGCAAAAAGTGCATTCTTTTTTCCGGCGGAAAAAAGAATTCATTACTGCTATCGAAATTCAATAACAGCTTAGAATAGCTTGGTAAATTTTTCGCTATTTAAATATTCTTCACATTTAATCATGCAATTAAACCGTTTGTCAAAATATTCTACGAAATTTCCAGTTGTTAAATTCAGTTGCTTTAATAATATTGCTGAAAATTAACAAACAAATCGAAATGAAAAAACTTCAATTTTACATTCAATGCAACACAATATTGATATGACAGTTAATTTTCAATTTGATATTATTAAATATCAAATTTAATGATATCAAATTGTTCCAATTTAATTGTATCATCAATGCAATTTATACAATATAACAACGTTGATAAGAAACAAAAAAGAATAACACGAAAATAGTTATGTAGTAATTATTATAGTTGGGAATGGTTTTTCGTGGTGTTATGAGGCTGTGAAAATCGTGTAATTATTTTACTATGCGACAGTCCAACAACTGTTAGCGGTTAGCGACCTCGATACCCATATTGGTAAATACAGATATTGCTAACCAGCACTTACAGCATGAGTACTTGTTCTTTTAATGTATCGCGAGGTACTGTGTGGATCTTTGCCAAGCCTCAAGAGGTTGATATAAAAGAATCCACAGACCAAAATGTCTTCCAATCGCCAAGGTCTCTCCAATCGACAAAGTTCAAGCATACATTTTTGTTCTCGTTATAACTCTTTTATCACGCGTTGTTCAACTCGCACAAGATTCATTCAATTTCTTTTCATTCGATTTTTTCTGATAAAAAGAAAATAATTGTTCAGATAACAAAAAAAAACAAAGCCAAGTGTTCGTTGCTTTGTATAACTTTTTCGTTTTTTCATTTCTTTGTTTTTCCTTTTTTGTATATGCAATTTTTTATTGTTCGCAAATCAAATGTTAGAGTACCGAACACAAATGAGGAGCGAAAAAAAAGTTTTTGTTTGCACTAACAATTTATAATACTTTGTTAAAAGTATTGTTTTATCTTCTACAAACGTTAGTTGTAAAATCGTGAGTAATATGTTACATTGCAAATTCAACCGCACCTTCTAAAGTTGGGTGTGAGAAAATCATCACATTTCAAAGTACAAAAGTACGTATTCCACGTAAATCTTCCTTTTTCTCTCCTACCCACTTCTTTTTATCCGAGTTTTTGTTCGCTGAATTTTCGATATAAATGAAACGTCCGAACATTGAAATAGATTTCATCTCAATAAAGTCCCTCTCATTACATCATAATTATGGAGCTTCATAAAGCGATGGAAATCCAAGGATGATTTTTATAGAAGCGAACATTTTTTGACGTCGAGGAGATGCGCTAATGAGACTGAATACTACGGTTTGTACAAAAGAAGAATTGAAATAATAATTTCTTTTGATTGAGCGGCTCGTTACTATCGGGTCAACGATCGTTCTGATTGAAGTCGAAAGCCAATGGATCCGCTGCGACTGAAAGAACCGCACAAACGAATTGAGGTGATTTGATATTCGAGAGAAACAAACTGAAACAGTCTAACGGCGTGTTTCGGACACAAAAAAACGTGCCATACGAATGTCGCGTAAACGAAAGTCGAGATGATGACGGCGTGTGTGCCGACGCGAGTGAAAAGTAGGTTGAATATTGGTAGCCGCTACTTTTTCCACAAAGACCCGGTTACCTTTCACTGCGATAAGCGAAATTTTATTGAAATGGAAATTTAAATGCGTAACTGGCCGCAAACCTTTACGATCACGTAATGAAAAGTGCACGAGTGAATAGACAAGTGAATCGAAATGTATACACTTCGTGTTCGTAATAGTATTGGCATGGTTCATTTTTATATGAGAGAGGGAATATGGTTTTTAAATCCGCGTGAAATAACACAACATTTTTTCCTTCGTTCGTTCATTTTATTTGACTTTTTCATTTTGGCATTGGATTTTATTTAATGAACAGCCGAACGTAGTAATTTTGTTATAATTCATCTTTTTCGTTTTACTTTTTTAGTAAACAAAATGATTTTCTTTTGATATCGTTCGAAGGACTACAGTTAAATTGAAAAAAAATACACAAATTAGAAAATTTTTTTCGATATGATTTTGCGAATTACTTTTCGAATAAATTTTTTCGCTCAACCCAGGTGATATTGAATTGGTTTTCCAGATACATTTAGAAGGTTTCAGTTATTTCAAAATTAGATTTCATTTCGTGATCGATTGAACGAACGTTTTTGTTATTATTTACCTCTTCTGATTTACTCTGTTATATAAGTACAACAAATTATTTTCGTTCTATCACTTCAGAAAAACTACTCCAAGGAACTTTAGTCGAACCGAAAAAGAATAAACAAATCTAAAAATCATTTTCTTTCGACTTTTGTGAAATACTTTTATAAACAAAATTTTTCCAAGTTTAGCAGTGCTCTTTTAGAATGTCAAAATAAATTTAAGGTGATTATAACAGTCAACTAAGTAACTAAAATAATATGACATTACCTCCTCACGTCAATTAGAATTTGTTAATCATTGTTGATTTATAATCAAAATAATAATCGTATGATTACGCGCAAAGTAACATTTTCATTAAGAAATCAATAAACTGCACAAATTGCTTAAGCGATCATTCACTAGAACATTTACCCTATTGAAATTTTTATCCCGCCATAACCTTTGTAATTACGTCAATTACTTGAGTCCGAGCGTGCTGAACAAAAGGGGATAATTGAATTAATCGGTCGGCAACACCAGAATTCAACTGCGCTTATTCATATAAGCGGCCTTGCCTTGGCCTTGACCATAAGGTGCGTTAACTTTGCACGTTCACTCGTCGCGCGACTTAGCGCACGTGCAAATAGCCGACATTCCCATGTAGCCTTTGGTTTAAGGGGAAATTGCATACTAGAAAGGTGTTGACCTTGCGAGTGAAAACTAACGTTTCAGTGTAGATGGAGTTGCCTGAGTCGCTTATGAGAGATTGAAATGGCTTTCTAGGCACTGCGTACAAGCTACCAAGCCGGAGTTGGTTTTACCTAATTAGTCATCGTTAATTTGAGTGTTTCCATCCGACATTGTCTGACAACAGCAGTTATGCTTCCGGGTGAAAACAAAAGTGATACTCCATCCAGTTCTTTCACCTGTCAAGTATCGCTCTGTATCGCCTTGCCATGACTCATACGAGCATAATGCCACACTACAATTACATTTTATCGCAGTTGAAATAATGAAAACGCTGTTTCACAAGTGTTAATCTGTGTTACGTGCTAAGACACCTACCATACAGCTGATGAAAATGTATATTATTGTGATAGAGTTATGTTTGTTTTCACTTTCTGGGAGATTTAAATTTGTTCCTTCTTTCGTATGCCTTTTTATTCTCTGTTTCCATTTCAAACTTGGATAAAAAAAAAAGTACTGCTACTCGCCGTGAGAAATAAACGTCGAAACGAAATATGATTTTAGTGCACGCAACGGCCCCGAGATACCTGAAAAAAAAGCATGTTACAATTTTTATCAGTTGCACGGCAATCTTGTTAATATTCCTTCGGCCAAAGTTCCGCGAAACATTTTTTGCATTCCAAGACGATAAATAAACATAACGCGGCGCATGCAAATGACGAATCAAACTATATTTTATTTCGGTCACGTTGAAACGAACATAATGTGGAGCGCCAAGTCGCGCGGATCTTATTGAAAACTTTTTAATCAATTTCCTTGCGCGCAAAAGAGAGAAATAAAAAAAGAACCCGCTCGGCTGTTTAGAGAATGTCAGGTGCTAATGAAGAAGTTGCAGTTTCTTTGAATGTTTCTCTTGCGAGGCTCGTTCTGTTTAGTTTGACCAAAAATAGCGTGCAATTTGTTCTCAAGAGGTGTGCTTATACGTTTTCGGTCAGAATGAATGCCACTCGGCTTGAAGATATGCGCGAACGAGTTGGTCCGAGTTGCAAACTTTATTTGCACCAACGCGAAATATTGCGCAAAGCCAAGGCAAAGTTGTTGATATATTTTCGAAATCATTCTTGAATACCAATTTGTTGTCTAACTGTCTTTGCATTGTTCGTTCAAGGAAAAGTTGTTTCCAACTTGTTCACGATGACCGATGATGCCCAGAGCAAAAACAAATGTTTCGACACGTGAATGTATTACTTGTGGGAAAGACGCGAACAAAATTAAAAGTCATCTTAGGTTAGTTTTTTGTTTCGACGAGTTGAAATTGTTTTATTAGAAAGTGCGACGTTGATATGGGTCGTTAAGAAATTGGCGAAAAAAGAAAACTGTTCGATAACCCATTTGGTGTCGGGATAATTCTTCATCTCAAGTTTCTTGCCCTCGACAATTGCAACATTTTATCTCAACCGAGAAAGATCTGCAGAAGAATAAGAAGACCGACGATTGGATTATTCGCGATCTGAACGAGTAAAATTGATTGGCTCACATGTGCGAGTGAATTATGGAGTAATTTGATTTAGCCTCAGGTTTTCTCAGTTCAAATGAAATATCGCAGCTTTTTTGAACTTATGAAAAAAATAATACACAAACAATCAAACGAAGTGACTTCAAGTGCTCAAAAAACTGAATCATAAAAAACTACATTTTCCATCAAACAAACGAATCTTGAATGTTTATTGAAAGAGACTTAGACTTAAGTTATAGAATGCGCATTCAAAAATCAAAGAATTCTCGTGAAATTGAAGTAGATTAGGTTCTTTGAATTGAGTATTCTTCGACAGAGATGTTGGATTTGTCATGACTTCACTGATCTAATTATGTATAAATCAGTATAAAACATAACAGTAGAACGCTATTTACATTGTGAAAAAGCTGGGAGAGTCAATGTCGTCGACCTGCTCCAAACGCGAAAACATTTTTCTTACCGAGTTTACGGCTCCTTTGGTAAATACTATTTGCAAGACTAAACTTTGTTATATGCCGACTTTTACTTTTCGTGTGTCTTACTTTCTTTTCTTTGGTGTACTAAACGTGTTGAATCCACAATTTTTTTGAGCCTCAAACAAATCTTCATGGATACCACGAGTGTGACTGAAAATCTAACAAAATTAGTATTGTTGAAGTTAAAAATCCGTTCGAAAGTTCAATAGAAATATTGAGCTCGTAAAATACTTTTTAACCCATTCAGATTCATTCACTTCAAGGGTTAAAAATTCAGCTATCAAGCTCTGTGTAACATTTCCCTGTTTTCGCATCCATGCGAGTTTCGTTTGAGTGTACAGACAATGTGTTAATGCGAATAGCAATCGATACTCAACGAGTATTCATAAATAGAATTCCGTGAAACGTATTCATGCTGCAAATAATTCGTTGAGATACGTGGAAGAGAAAACCACCCAATAAATATAACCTGGCTGTTTCTCATGGTCAAAAAAAAAATTAAACTCGTGGGGTTAATGTTGCGCTGAAATTTGCGTGCATTAAGTGTATGCTAACGTATTACTCGGTGCGGTTAGATATTCTCACAAATTCCGTGGATGCTGATCGTATTACGCGTGCTAAATTTTGAATCGAAACGAACACATTGATTAATGGGTGCGTTTATTCGGTTATCTGAATTGCTTTCGGTGTCATAGATCGCATCGGTTCTTCAGCGAAACAGCGAATGAAATTGATTTTATTCACAAACGAGAAAAATCCGCTTTGTTCACTATACGAATTTCGATTTCAAAACATGTGTTTCGCTAGAGTAATTGTATTGCTATATAGCTTTCGAGTATAAAATGTGATTAGAAATTTTTCATCCGAGTATAAAACTTTAATTACAAAATATTTATTGTAGAAATATTTTTAGATAAAACAAGTAATAGCAAAAATCAAAAATGAAGCAAATATCGGATTTAGCAGTAACGAACTTTAGAATCTGGCTTGTGGACTGAAATACAAAACTTGATGCATATGGAAGGTATCCTCAAATGAGAAACAGAATGGATCAACGAGAGAAGGCGTTAACCACAAAAGCGCGCACCCTTCAAAGCGACGTTAATTAGTATCCAATTGCGACAATGTGGGTTAATTAATGCGATTCACAAGCTTCGTCTTATAACGTTAGCGAATTTGTGCTTCGCAAAAGCCGTTTGTATGTGTGAGCGTTTCATTGTGAAATCTGTCTCGATGAAGCTCGAAAAGTATATTGCTGCACGTAATCAGGTGCGCGAACGTAACCCCAATTTCAAATTTTGAACTCGAAACGCGACGCGTAATCAAATTCTGTTTGACAAAGAAGCACGAAAATGAAGAAGCACTATATCATCAAGGCAGACTCGTTTTCAAAATAACATTGTCCCGTGCTTTCTGTACACTGGTCAAAACTTTCGTTTTGCGACCTCACTTTGTGACACTTTGGTCAACTCGTTTCAGTAATTTACAACAATAAATTTGCGGTTTCTATTGCTTTGATTGTATTTTTATACTAATTGGAGGGTTTTAAAATTCGATGAAATCTTGTACCACACAAGAAACAATTTTATTCTCACTGCGAAGAAAGTATGATATTGAACATTATTTTCAATTGAACAGACAACGTTTATATAAAATTCTGAGTTTTTTCAGGTACACAAAAAAGACGAAAGGAATTGTATTTATATTTCCAATGTTCGTTTTTTTGTATTTTATTCTAATTTTTTATTCGGGAAAAGCAATCGATACGGATGCAGATATTGATAAAAACAGAAACTGAAACAAAAACTCAACAGTTCAGTTTTCTTCTGACGGGTGATTTAATCATTTTTGCTGTTCGGTCAAAACTTGATTCCTCAAATCAACAATTTCTTGATTGACATTTTTCATTGTTCGAATGGTTTAATTGCAAAAAATGTAAAGAGGTGATTTTGATTCAATTTCTTTGTTGTGAAAAAACAGTACTGTTTTTTCACTAGTGTCAGGTTTTTTTGCAAGTTTTTTTTTAATTTATTGAATTGATACACTTGGAGTTTTCTGTATCGGAAGTTTTTATTTTATGGCTGACTATATGGTTCATAATCCATAGTTTCGTGATAGTATAGTCAGCTAATTAATATTAACAACTGATGTAAATGTGAGCTACATTTTGTAATTGTGCATATTTTAAAAAGTTAATTACGATCAATGCACGATTTATTTCACCCGAGCTGTTGCATATAATCTGAAACTAGTTTTATATTTACGACCCAAATAGATAGTTAGACCAAAGTTCTTCTTTAAAAATTCAATGGACATTTTTTTTCATTCTTAAATAATCTCTCGACAAACAGTTGTGTTTAAAAAAATTGACAACACCTTTCAAGGAAGCTACGCAAAATTATCGTTGCAATTTTTGCGCAACAACAGTTATTTTTTTAATCAATATGTAATGAGAAGAAATTGAAAAAAATGAATTACAGAATAGTTTTGCGTGAAATCATTCATGCGAATAATGAAACATCATTAGATAAGAACGATCTCACTTATTTAAAGTATAGAAAGTGCGACCGCATTGCTAAATGGTTGTAAAAAGTTACATTTAAGTGTTTAGTGTTATCAACATTATAAATTCATTAAAAAAGTGCAATTCTTCAATTGTTCATACGTTTCCATTCAACAATTATTAAAGGATTTTTTAAAAGAGATTCTTAATGTTTGAGGTTAGGGTAGAAAGTGAAAGATTCTTAATTTTATCATTGAACCCAAAATGATATCTAAATGTTTTGAAAAAAAAAACAAATTTCAAAATAGTTTCACAGTTTCATTCAAAATTTTTACACCGTAATAAAATAAAAATTATATTAAAAACGCAAAACTAAGTGATTACATCAAAGATTATATGAAAGTTCGGGCTTTTATGCTTGTCGTAATTGAATTCGGGACCCGTTGGAGACTTTATTCCGCCAATTTAACTTTCGCGTAATTTTAATGAAAAAAATTCGCGCCGTTTAAACAAAGTATAACGATATCTTCGGCCATGTCTCCGAATTCTCGATTGCAGCCGTGTCATTATACGACTCCTAGATTTTAACTACTTGCAACCTACTCATGAAAAAAAACTACTTTCAAACAAGAAATTCTGAACTTACTCATGACGGGTACTAACTATTGATTCACATTTTCATTGCATATTTGCATTGCAATGAAATCTATAGTATATCCCGAAAAAAAACAAAAATGCTATAATCCAACAGACCAACAATGAGCAAATCTACTAAACATTAATCTAATAGATAAAAAGCGCATTTAGTTTCAGATTAGCACAGTATTATTGCAAGTGTGAACTGAATTCACAATAGTTAAGATACGAAAAAGTGCACCCGCGAGAACACTATGATTCTCAGCGTGAGAACAGCGAAAAGAAAAATTCCCCGATTCCAATTCGTTTTTTACCGCAACGAGTTTTGCATGAATTTGCCTAATCATAACTAAAAACAATCAAAAAACATACGAACGAATGTGTTACCCGAAAAGTCCTCCACGAAAAGTGTAAAAAAAGTTGTCCCTACTTCGTCGCAGTATTTCGCAAATGCAATCAATTTAGCTCGGAGTGAAAACGTTGAATTTCGCAATGTAATTGAATGAAAAAGAGGCGCGAAAAAGAAATTCTGTCGCGCTAGGTATTACGAGTCTTCACAAATTTTTTTGCACTTCATCTGTTGACGGATTGAACGTTATTACCATCGTAGCACTATATGAGATTTTCATTCGTTGCTATCTGTAATGAGATCTTTCAACATTCTGGGTTTTGTATAAAGTCGAATGCTTACGAATCGTGCAGCTTCACGTATATGCATCAGCTTACATGCACTCAATCTCCCGTGTGTCGATTAGAACATTTTCAGTAACTCGAAAAAAAATCTTCGAACGTTAATAACCAATTTGTTTAAAAAAATGACAAAATCTTCATTTAGAAAATGTCCGTTTTGTACATGATTGAAAACGGAGACAATTTCCGCTATTTGAGTTCGAACGTAGCTTTCACTAACATTTGTACATTGCGTTACGTTTTCAGCGTTTGCATCAGGTTACAAAAGGCAGACCCTGAAAATTGACAAAGGCAATTTAGTCTACGTCCGCGTCATCTCGCTTGGATTCATTCGATCGCTGCGAATTACACGGTCTATTGAGTCGATCTAACCACATGCACCAAAAACTGATTTCTGCCAGGCGCGTTCGAATGCGGATTAACGCCGCTGCTTAACGATTGACGAAACGTCGGAAACTGCATGATTATTTTAGAAGATAGACAGCTTCATTCGATTTTTTTCGCGTCTCCAAAAGGATATCAGTAATTATGGATCGCTCGAGTCTTAATATAATTTATCCAAAAAATAAAAAAAAATGAAAATGTGCAATATTCTGATAAAAGTTTTATTCTCATTGGAAGCAACCAAATTTGTTATCCGTAGTATATTTCATGGCATAGTGAACAAAAATGAGGTTACGATTATTTACAACGAAGTTGCGGACATAGCTGCCAACGTGTACTGGCCACAGGTTAATTATTATGAAGTCGGAAAATTAGCACCCTGTGCCCATTTGCAAAATAGATACAAAGCACTACACGTTGGATTGGGCTTTTCTTTAGATTCCGTGAGTCAACAAAATAACGTATCTGGACCATAAATTTTGATTTGCCGTGAGACGGGGGACTAGTCAATTCCACTAAGCCATTACTGCGTTCTAGGTTTTCGTTACGGCTCCGTGTACTCGGCTATGGGATAACAAATCCAGCGTCACATTATGCAACATTGTTCCACAACATTGTTGCACAAATGCTTCTTAGTTATTTTCTAAAAACATTTTTCACCAACAAATTAAATTTTCAAATTAGTTAATAATCTGATGATTAAGTGACTGCAATCATTTTATCATATCTGTCTCTTTGAATTTTTTAAAATATGATCATTTAATTATTTAATCATTGACTATTTGGTTAATTAATTGTTCCTTGGTCAAAAGGTTTTTCCATCACTTCTGTGGTGATGAGGAAGAACCAGTTAAGTGGTTTTGGGACTTGTCTTTTTGAAGTTATACCCGAAATAAGTACAACACAAAATAAAGTACAATTTTGCGAAAAAATTTAAGGCTTTTGAAAATGTCACTGAACTGGTTTTTCCTAATCACCACAGACTTAACCACTCGATTCTGTTTCTTGATAATTGGTGGTTTATTTTGAGTTGCCCTGTTGGTAGTAAGTAATTCACTCGTTTAGGAAATCTTTACAAATGTAAACATATCCATACTTTGTTACAATTACCCTGTATAATTGATGCTCTTCACCGTAAAGTTCTGATGATAAATATTTGACGAATACGCCACAACTTTTGAATCTTAGATTAAACATAAACTTCAAGTACACAATAAATAATCCATCTTGTTGATGGTTCACCAAAGATCCGAACTAAGTCCGCAGCATTAGGAATATTGGTTCAACTTCTAAGTTCTCGATAGCTTTTGCATTTCTTCGGTTAAGTGAACAGGAAAATCGACTTATCTGAAATTCGCTCGGATCCCTTTGTTTAGCGTACAATTGTATTAACGAGTAATCAATTGAACAGTGGAATAAAAATAAGTGCACTTTAAGTCTTAACCGGGGCTTGCGCTACATTCGGCTTTAATGTTTAAATTTGCATGAATTTTGCAGATACGCTTACAGCTTGAAAAATCCCATGGATTCGTAATGATATTGAAATGAAGTTAGACGAGAAATTCGATAGTCGATAGATCCGCAGCGCTGATGGCAAATGCAATGCCGCGCGCGCATTGCAGCCCGGTTTAATCGATTCTAAAAGGAATTTTAAGCGAAACCGACGATTTGACCGAAAAGCCTGATGATGTTTCTGATGGGTTTCCCTGGTTCTGCTCGAGCTACAAACGTAATGCTAGAGATATCGTTCAAATTCAAAGCATTCCTTTGACTTTTTTCGTTGCTGCGCCTATCGATGCGGTTTTCCAGAATGTCCTGGTGCAATCGGCTCAGTCTGTCATAAGGAACAGATTCCACGATTGTCAAAGATTTGAATTCGTATTAGAAATCGTATGTATTAGACACCGCATCAGAAAACTTGAACAAGATCATTCAAAGGGTCGATAGTTGGGCAAAACTTACTGCAAACTATCATCGAATTCGGCATCGTTAATAGTTTGCTCAATTTAGTAATTAGGGTTCCTTTTGTTCGGCCGATTCTGACGGATAATCATTTCAACTTGATGGTTTCCTACTTGAAGAACGATAATTACGAAAAGTGAATAAAAGAAAACGAAAAGTCGTAAAACTCCTGAACCGTCGCTTCAATCAATTCAATCGAAATGATTATCAAATTATAAAATTAATTTGAAATCTGAATTACGATCCACTTAAATGGAATAATATATCCAAATAGTATAACAGAGTATAGAGATGAATAATTCATTCGTTCTGATGATCCTCTTCAGACATGCAATATTGTAATAGTCAAATCTATTGAAACGTGAAATTAGCATGAACCTTGAATGCACTCGACAACTACAAAAATGTGAAGAAATTATACTCGCGGATTACACAAAGACTCGCAAGAACGCAGCACAATTGCGAACAATTTTTTTTAAGGTCCAATATTTTCATAGCCTTGCTCTAAACTTCGACAGTAAAAGTAATTGCAACGATGTCATTCCTTGCGCTACGAATTCGTTATTGGCCAACATAATACGATTCGGATTGGTAAAACTTTTACGAAACAAAACGAACGATCACTTTATTAGAATTCGTTTTATTTTTGTTTAAAACAAAAAAGAAACGTTTCAAATTGAGTTCGATATTTTCAACAAAGGAGTGTACCGTTTTTCTCGCAGGCACGACGCAAACTTCAAACTGATAATCGCGATGTAGGCGCGTCCTTTCTAAATGCCAGCAACGTGCGTTCTAACATGATCGATTGCTAAAGCTTTTATAAATAGTTAACTTCAATTAAAATTTTTGTCAATTTAAACGAGCGTACTAGGTGAGAGAAAGTTGTCCAAGTGGTCGTGTGGGAAATGCTCTTCGTACTCTTGACTCGCGTTACTCTATGGCAAATTTTTCACTGACGGAAATTTAAAAATTTATATTCATAAATCTTGATCCAGCTTCTCAGAAAGTTTCTGGGTTTTATGACAATCCCAAGGGAACCATGGGTTACTATTCCACTACTCGAAATGCGAAGGTGTACGATGCTTACACCGTGATACATTTTGTCACATAAATTATAATGTCTGCGTTGACCAGGGATGGACAATTCTGCTGTTTAAATTAATAGTCGAAATTAGACAAATGCACATTTTTTCCAATTTACTCACAATTCTTGCACATTTTTGTTTTTTCCACTCGTAATCAGCTTCAGGTAAAAAATAAAGAAAAATTTTGTAAATTATTCATGCAACATTTGCTCACACCTAACTCCGGATAGTCCTGGGAGGTTTACGTAAAAACTTAAAAATAAGCAAACACTCTAAAATCCCACAAATGGACCACAAATTGTATTTCAATTGATTTCAATTGATTTCAATTCATTTTCGAGTTCAAATAAAAAAGTGCGAAATATAAAATCTTAAAACCAAACGTGTATAAATCTTCTAGGAATTTTTTTATAAATCATTTAAAGGAAAGCTCATATTTGATTTAATATCATACCTATAAAAATAAGTTGATCTCATCACACCTACAGGAGTCAAAAAAGTGTTTTACGAGAAAACAAATTTATCAGATAGGTTGAACGTAGGTTTTTCGTACCAACTGGGACTTGTTTTTATTTTATTTGATTTGAAAAAATGTTACTGCTAGTCAAGTCATTTATTTGAAGTGATAAAAAATGTATAAAGATGGATTGTAGGTTGTTGTCATATAGTCAGAAAGGCGTCACAAAGTTGTGCTTAGAGAAATTTTACGTTTCAGTTGAACTTAATGTATCTGTGACGCCATGGCAACCAGTGCGCATTGTTCGCACTTTCACCTATCTCGTCTTTTCCATTCCATTCGGCCCGAATGCTACACTCCGTCTCGTGTCGCTTATCCTTCCGTAAGATGGGTTTCGTTCGCTCTCCCCTCACGTGCATCCATACACGTGACGTTACGGTCTATCTTGCTCATGTTTCATCGGAATATGGTCACTTTGCACGTAAGCATATATTGCGTCATAGACTCACGCGCCCCTCAAATCTCTCGTCTAACAAATCCTGCTACTATGTATCTAATAAAAAGTATAAAACAGTTTGTGTATATATATCTCGGAAATAAATCCTCTGATAACTGCTAAAACGTAAATTTGTTTTATGACTCACGATAACGAAGATGATGCGAAGGGCTGACTTGAACTTTTCAGTTTGGTTATTAAAACAACTCTAGATGAATTTTCACTTGGGGAAGGTCACGAAAATAATTGTTATGGAGTCTGAAATCTCGGTGGAAAATGAAGACTAAGGTTTAAGATGGACCGTCAGAGGAAATAGTCGATGAAGAGGATCATAAAAAGGCTTACTTTTGATCGAGTTTCTGATAACCTCGTGTCGTTCGCTGATTACTTTAGACGCCAACTTTGTGGCTCAGCCAACTATATCTTTACTCTCATTTACCGGTTTGCTTAAAAACAGTAATGTGATGTTAGTTTGAGCACCCGAAACAGCTACACTATAAGAAATAACGAAGCTGTAAATGCTTCTCATAAAGGTAAATGAAGATGTTACAAAATACGACTGACTCTATTTTGAATAATTCGTCGAATTTTCGTTTCTTAAAGAGAATATTAAAAATGATAAAAAAATATTAATTCTGATTAAAATGAAAGTTCAAGTACATATTAATTATTAATTTACTTTATTCATTGCAAAATTTATCGTTTTTCTTATTTTATTTGCAATCTGTTTTGATAATAAATTAAAGTAAAGTTTCCGCACATTCTAGTGCCAACTGTAAACGCAAAATAAATTGAAAACACGAAATCGCGATAACAAAAAACTCGAGAATGAGCCTTAGTCTTTAAACTGCGATTCAAAATAGAGAGTCGTTCATTATATTGTAACTTTATTTCGACGCTTCATCTTTTACGCTTGTTCCTGTAGATGAGTACCTCAATTAACTCGATTTAAGACTCTCATAAGATGCTATTATATGGATGCTACTCTTACAATTTTTATGTCTAACGTAGACTTCGCATATAATTATTATGGGATTTTGAGATCCTTTAGGCGGCTGACATTGAAACTTTTTAACTCAATCTTATATCAAGAAATGTGTAAAAATGTATGCCAATCTTACTAACGTAATTTTAATAAAATATAATTGTTTTTTAGCACCAGTCACGGTTAGAAATAGTCAATAGAAATTGTTCCAAATGAATATTTGCAGTGTGATTTATGAGTGAAAAATTTTCACTTTTTTCGCTCTCTAATGATAGCAAAATAATTTGTATTCTGACTTACATCAACACTTTGAAACTAATTACTTATCAGAAATTTATCAAAGTTTCATTTTTCTAATTTATAAAATGACTCATATAATAATTTGATCCTTGAAGTAACATTTCAGTGTATTCAAACAGCAATTAGCTGTATAAGTGACAAATTGAAACTATTAACTGCTACCCTTCGTACTTTGAATTCTGTTTTAATTATGAGTGGCGAGTATTCACACCGACACAAATCGTTTTGATTCAAGTTGAACATTTTAATTGAAATTCAGCACAAATGTGGAAGAAGAAGTTTTCAAGTGAAAACGATTTGTCATATCAATATGAAAATAAATCCACGTGGAGTATCAACGTGAATTTGCAATACCTAAACAATACTAGATACATGTATTTAATCCTGGCTGATCATCATCAGGGCTACACATTACCAATAATGACGACATGCTTGGTATTTCTGCTCATTATCGCGACAATCCTACATGCCTTACGTTTGACATTGCAAAATTCCTCCGGTTACAAGTAGCTCACGATAAATCATATTTTCCTTGATTATCATGTTTACAACTTTTTGAAATTTAAAGTGACAGGTGTTTATTCTGCTAAATAAACAAGAATGCTTTCAATCAGATTTTAAGGGAAATTAAAAACTATAGTATTCGCGCCTTTTGAAATTCTTTCTGTTCGACCCAACGTTTGTTATGAACTCGATCAAAAGGAAAAAAAATAACGAACGAAAAATGTGAAAAAGTTGCTTTGTTAAAGATTTGTGAAATAAGTTTTTCCAGGAAGCACTGTAGAGATGGCACATGAAGTGCAGCGTGACATTTTTTCATAATAATGAAAACGTCTATACATTCGCGCACACGATTCTGCTATGATGTACAACGGCTGTTTAGAAGAGAATAAAAAAGCAAAAATGCTTTATTCCTGAGTCCTTTTCCAGCGCTTTTATTTATTCTCATTAATTAAATTCTTTTTTCAATGACAAGTGCAGAGTTATACAGATGGTTTGAGATGAGTTGCATTCTTAAAAACTCTGACAAAGAGAAATGTTGTTGTGTTTTTATTGTGGAATTTGAAGGACCATTGCAATTATCATATTTTACTTGTATTAATAATTTTATGACATAATGCTCAAGAAGAACAACAGGCTCAAGATTTCTTCATATTTTTTGTGGTCTAAGAACTTTGTGCCAAATTAGACTGAACTTTAAATGGAAAAGTAAAATCTAAAATTTTGAAATAAAACTGAATTTCAATTGCTTGGCTGGAAAAGTGGAGGCAAAACTGTAAGAAAAATAGGAGGAGATAAATACAGTCAGTTCAGTTTCACTCCTCAAATTTACTCCGCACGCAAATGAACGTTTAAAAAAAATTAAACAAAATTTTTTAATCAATATTAAAATTGCAATCCTACATTGCTCTTCGTATAAGTTATTACAGGTTTAGTCGCAATTTTGACTGTTTTTTCAAGGAGTCAAACAATGCAAATGGATTTCCGACGATTGGGAAAGTTTGAAGCAAGGCGTTGTTTTCAAAGTTTATGAATAGCTTTGCTTACGTTCTGGCTTACTGCTTTGTCACAGCACCCAACTAAATTACTTGTCGAAGTTCATCGAACGCTTTTGCGATGACCAGAGTTAGTGCCCGGATAACGCTTCAAGTTTTTGCTCTTCAATTTCCCTTATTTTATCACTAAACAAAAAAATGTTTGTATAACATTTTCGTTGCTAAGTGCACAGGTAGAAACTCGGGGATTACCGCCAGCTTCTGTTATAATCTGTCGTAAAATAAAATATGAAATTAGTCAGCTCTGAAAAAACAATTTTTTCCTCCGTAAATATTTCATCGGCACAATGTAGTTGTTAAAATATGAAAGTCTGCATATTTTTCCTTACATAAACATTGAATTGTAACTTTTTGTATGTTAATGTCGAACAGCAATACTGATGACTGATTATTGTTTCAGGTGAGTCTTGGCATCTTGATTAAATTAAAAATCATACTGGACAATTACTTCAATGATGTCCATAATACGTAAGTAATCAAAAACGGTTCATTTACATTTATGCATCATTAACACTCATGCATATTTAAATTAGATCTGACTACTTCCGACACTCTATAAAGTTTATAATTTGAGTTACAAACTCTATACCATTATGCTTCTAATTAATTACATTTTCTCGAATTCGCATCAGGTTTTAAATTATCGCAGATATAAACGCACTGGATTAGAAGATAATGCCACCATTTCCATTTTTTAATCATGCATCGATCAAGTAGTTCGCGACATATTGGAAAACCTTAATCATTGAACCTTTCCAGCAGTAGATTTTCCAACTGCAGAAATCGTTCTGAAAATTGAAAAATAATTTCCTCTCTGAGCATTAATTGGGGTTTAAAAAATTAAAAAATTCCGTCATTTCAAGTACTGTCGGCACATCATTGGCATTGACAACATGAAAAGTCTGGTACGGTGATTTATTAATTTACGTATGTGTGCGTAAATTCCGATCGCGTTGAATTTCTAGCATTGTATAGAGTAGCTACTAATTGGAGCATACCGTTAATGCGATTTTCTGCGGTTTCCACGACGAAACGTAATTAAGCTCTATGCACACGAAATGCGTTACACTGTTCCTATCGAGGGAGCAGGTATTATCACGTGAATAGGAAACGATGACCTTTATCCGTGTGGCTTTGTGTTACACCACTGCGCAACATTCTGTGGTTGAATATTGAACTCGAAATTAAAATCCTAAATCGAATCGCGATGCACTCTTTGTCGCGTTGCATCCCATTCAATTTTGTTTACAAAACTCTGAGAATCTGAGTAAACTTTTTTTGCATTTCATACTTTTATGACACTTTATGCAAAAAAGCTCGACGTGACGATACTAACTCTGTTATTGTCATTTTTGTGGTACTGTTTTTTCCACATATTTCACATTTCTACTCTTTACCGCGTTCAATTAAATGTTTACCTCTTACGGTGCAGCAATTTCAATTTGAATCGAATTTTTAGGGGAGCAATTTAAGTTTGGTGTTAGAATGCTTAATTGATGTAGAATGTTAACAAAATAAGAGGTTCAACGATCGCCGACGAGATCAATACGTTGATGATACGGGTCTGGAAGACCGCTAAACATATCTTCTCGAATCCCGCAGGTGCATTTTGGTTACGTTTGGCTCACCAGAAACCACTTGACTGTGATTAATGACAACAGCTCAGACTAGATAAACCATCCTTGACGAAATATTACGAGCTTAAGCATTCATCTCCTAACATCTTTTTTCCCTTAATGACTCGAAAATTATTAATCTCGTGCATGCGAGAACTCATTTTCTACCTAATATTCGCAGAAGATTAAATGAAAATCGCCTTCCCTAAGCTTTGCTAAAAAAATTTATTCCGATATTTCACAAATTCATTTTTTGCATCTTTCTAAAAACAAGATCAATTAATTCCAGTCGTTTTAATTAATTATAATTTTTTGAATCTTAAACAGGTTGGAAATTACCGTTTAATGAAATTATACGAGCAATTTTCTAGACGATTAGTAATGGCACGTTATCATAAGCGTTAAAAAAATGTGCTCTATAAAGCAGCGATTATATTTAAACTGCTGTTCTCATCGCTGATCCAGCAATTAGCACGATATTCGAATGAATTGAAACGCTTGGAGAAGGACTATGACGCGTGCTCTCTATTCTACTGCAGCGCCTCATTCAAGCCTCGTTCCAAGACTTACTCAAGCTCAACAGAGCATCAGTTGCATAAATCAAAACTTGGTTTCTAAGTTAGGTCCGCTTGCACTTCTGTGCGGTTGGTTTTAATGCTCGACAGAAGAATATTCGATGGCTAGTTGATTACGTTGTTCAGACAATGACACAGATCAGAAACGCTTTTGTTTTCCTCATGGTGTAATTAAATTTCGACTCTTCGGTCGCTAAACTGTCGTTTCGACCATCCTCTGGGTCATTTTCCGCTTCAAGTATGCGACCCATTAAAATGCAATTGCATTTGAGCTTATACAATTCAACAAAACTTTAACTCGATTTGGATTTTTGACGATATTTTTAAATGCATCAAAGTTTAAAATTGTCCAAAGCATTTTGAATTGACGAGTGTAGAACAGAGAACTGAACTTTGGTTGTTGAAGTTTGGCAACAAAATTGTTTATTGTTTTTTTTTCGGTGTTTCGAATATGACTTGATTTGGGCAATGTTTATTAAAACGATAAAATTAATAGCTTTGAATTGATAAGAAAAAGTTGCCTATAGTAAATGTTTAACTAATCCTTAGTGGATTTAACCTTGCGTTGCACTGATGTTATCTTATTTCGAAGTTGCATTAATGAAATAATGGAATTACAGCTTCGAAACAAAAGGTATTTGATGTTCGAACCTATTTCCAATTCACTATTCGGTTCAATTGGTCCAATTTACTTCCATTTCCCTAATAGGATAACCGAAATAAGGTTAACGCGATTGAAATCTAGAATAGATCTGTAGTTGACAATATATTTGACGTTACATGTCGGAATACATGCTTTCACATCAATTGTCAATCTCAGACATGACTTCGTCGAGTTTCAATGACTAATCAAGGCGGTTTTACTTTGAACAGTTTTTTCTAAAAAGATATGATAAAAATGAACAATTCAAAAATATCTTGAGTGCGCTCGTTTCATGCAATTATTTTCGTCTTTTCAGCAGTTAAAATGCAATTGGATATATTGAGCTAGTTTGTTTGTTCTGCTATTATTATATTGTTTGTTTTTTCCGCAAATATGATTTAAAAATACTCCAATTAGTTTTTCTTTGTTTTTTTTTCCAACTTTTTTGCTTGCTATTCTGCGATTCAATTCAGTGCAACTGCAAAATTTATTTAGTTAGTTCCGTTTAGTTGTTTTTGTATTTTTTCGCAATTAAAATCCAGTTTGATAACCGACGAGTTTTGTTCTGCAATTTTCATCAAAATCAAATAAAAGTCTAATTATAGTTTCTTTTTAAATTTCGGTACTTTTATTTTTGCTAGTGATGAAAACGAAATTCTCAATTTGGTCTAAATCGAAATTAGAATAGATAAGTTTAAATTAAAGTAATCTTTTTTTTCGAATTAATTTAGATTAAAATAATTCTATATCATTTTTTTTATTTGTCTGATTTTAAATTATTAAGTCGTTTGTTTGCGTACGATAAAATGAAAAACTTGAACGTCAAAACGTTTGTATTAACATTGTTAAAAATAATCTCACGCGAGCATTATCTTGCAATTAAGATAACACCTATGCGTAAAACACATGCATGTCTTTCTCTCTCTATGCGTTACCGCACGCTGACAAATTGTATGTGCACGCAAAAGCAGCAATAATTTTCATGACAACGCTCATGAAAACGCTCGTATTAAGAGGGATGCGACGCTTAATCTTAAGGTAATTAATCTCCTTGTTAAAGCAGAACCAAACTCGGGCTGACCTGGATTTCATCGAGAAGCTCTGTGCTTTTGTCTCAAAAAACCGTTCGGGATTTTGCGTTAAAAGCTTGCAGAGATAACACACTTTATGCATAGTACATACACTTTTGAAGTCGACGCACTAACAATTTTTTCAGGGTGTTATTGTATGAATAAATCCTCGCACGTTGAAAAAAGCAAAAACAAATATATTTCACACCAACAAAACATATTCTATTATAAAAATCTACCATTAACTTTTGAGTTTAAATTTTTTTAATAAATTCTCAGGTGATTTCAATTCAGCTGCAAGGAGCTCATAATTTCTTATGTAAGAACTTTTACTTGCAAGTTGCATTTAGAATTTTTTCTTTGCGCTTTTTCCATTGGCACATTGTTTTCGTCCGCGTTTCGGACTTTTCCTATTCTTCTTTATATCCCGCGACATTTTTCATCTTGTCTTGTTAAAACTGAAAGAGGGGATGGTGGGGTAGGACTTGACTGTGCCATTTCATAACCTTTTCATGCGAAACTCCTCGAGCATTATTAAAACAAAACTGCTTGCAAGAGGCCGTTGCCTCATTTTCTTCGCAACTTTTATAAATTCGAACGGCGTTTTATTAAACGTTGTCTCCCTATAAGGGACCATTTTTTTCTCAATGGTTCACAAATCTTCTTTCATCAGCTTCAAAACGCAATAAAAAAACATTTTCAATGTTGAATCTCGCGCATTTTGCAATTAACTTTTACGACTGAGAAAATATCATGAACCGAGAAAAGGGAATGTACCTGTTACTATTTATTGCTGAACTTTGGCAAATTATGACAAATTGTAGAGAGCAAGTTTTCTCGCGCCACGGTGTGTTGGAATAATCTTTTTTTTTCGAATGCCTGCAATTCTGACGTTATTGCACTTTGTAAAACACTCGGCAATAAAAACGGACGATGTTAACAATACAATGAATTACAATCAATATAACAGCGCGCATTAAACATAATGGGTACGTTAACGTCAGAAACTCCTCGAGTATTCTCGACGTGAATATTACGCGAATATTTTTTTTTCGGCTTTATATACAAATGGCAAAGTATTCTCGTGTCGGTTCTTTATTATAAATTTGAGAGTGAATCGCACAAAAATGCATTAAAATTCATTAAAAAGGTTTTGATTTGCTTCACAAAGAGCCGAATAATTTGCATGCATTTTTTCCAACTGCTCATCTACTTGTATAAAAATTTTGACGCTGAATGCAATTTTTTATGTTTAAATTAGACCGTTTACAATAACAAGAGCACGTTTATTCTTCTTCAAAGTTTTTTCAAACCGACCAGTAATGAGGCTAGAGTTGGATTAATTTTATTTTCAATACAAAATGATAAAAAGAATGGAAATACAAGTTTTTATTTTATTCTGTACCGTTTTTTTTTCACCCAACCATCAGTAATGAAACTAGAGTTTCATTTGAGTTCAATATCAATGATGGAATAATAAAAAATTGAATGGCAGCAGTTTTTAAAACGTTGAAATGAAATATTGATGAACGCGGGAGGCACACAATGCAATGCACACAAACAACAATCGAATCAGTCAGACGTTATTAATTAACGCATCGTGTGATGTTAACAGGTCGAATAAGGAGCAATTTGAATAATTGTATCTGCTGGTTTTCCGTCTGATAGATCAATGAATTCGAGCCAAAGTTCGCAATAAACTAACATAAACGAAACAAATATATTGATGATGAGCATCAATCAGACGCTGGCGAACTCAGCTCGTTATACTTGGCGAATTGTATCCCGCACTTGGCACTAATTGCAGATCCTTTAGAGAAAACTCAACTTTTCTCTAATTAATCGCAGATAAAGTCCAGATTGGATAATGAGGTATAGTTAATTATTGTGTCTAGACAGCGTCCCGCGACTGGTCCTTAATAACACAAATTATAAAAACGTGCTGAAATCGCCTGAAAATCGTGTAATTACTAGAATCTTTCGTAAGGAACTATGTCAGACTTTGAAAGTATTTAGTCTTGCTGTTCATTTCTTATTTGAAAAATTACCTTTTTCTGATTGCTCAACAATTTGTCTGAGAAGGTTTTTTTAAATCTTATTGACTTTTTTGACTTAAAGGTATAAACTGATGAAGCAAACATGACACTTTGCAGTGGTATGATTAAGACAAAGTAGACGGGGTTCAATAATCTTAATCTCACGACTGAAAAATAATTGAATCGTTAAAAACATCAACAGCCGAGCAGTTGGCATTTGATCTTTGAAAGAGCGCTATCATCGATCTTCCGTCAGCTGCTACTGTATTTAATGCAATTTATTTGCAAACTTGGTTCTAAAATTCGTGCGATGTCCGCTGATATAAAGTTAATCATGACTCAGAGACCTGGGGTATACGAGCTGTCAAGCGCGTGCTTATATATTGGCTCGCAATAAATAATCCAGCATCTAATGTCTGCGAACACTACGCTTTCATCGATGATCATGGACGCTCAACGAATTGACCCACTCCGTTATATATACACCATAAACGCATAAATATTTAGCTGATTAATTGATCGAATGAATTGTAGTTGAAGTAGTTGCTTTGGGCGAACACATGATTAATGCTTTTGATTACTAAATTCATAAACCATCTAAAACGCCTGCATACATGCATGTGTGCCGTTCGTTTTGTGTACACTAATTCAAGTGGGTAATGATAGCGGAGGATCATTAGTTATCATAATTTAATCACACATATGGTCGCATGGTAGTTCGATGTTGATTTTAGGATAGCTTTCAGGTACGATTATGAGTACATGAAAAAATGAAGCCTGGTTATATTTTTTGAGCCACTGTGACAGTCAGAGATTCGGCACTTTAATTAGTACAGTCCAGTTGGCGGTAAGCAAATTGCAGAATAGTTGGGCAAATAGCGGGCGCTGAACTTACAGATGCCGCGTCTAGACATTTTCGATGTTCTTTGAGTGGTCTAGTTTCCGGACGGAAACTTGGCCGAAACAGGTCCTCGGTGGTTGCGCGATTCGAATTACCTTAGTAGTCTCAAGACGAATAAAACTGAGATTAAACCAAGTTACTTGATGCGTGATATTTCCCATTCGTAGTTGACTCGAACAAGATTGAGAGTCACCGCGTCTCTCGAATCTCATGATTTTGTGATTATATTGATTCTTGAAAACTATAACGAATACTAATTTGTGATTTTGTTAGAATGAACAAAAATTTTTTTTTACACGCCAGTGAATCATTCGTGCAAGTCTGTTTATTGAATCCTTACGTAAAGTACGGAGTATACTTTGGAAGTTTAATTGTAATTAGGAGAAGTCTAAGTGGTCTCAACTTAAGGTAAACGTTTCGGATTCTGCTTTAGATGCATTTAAACACTGCCTGACTATGAATGAAATTAATAGTGGATGATTGTACTTGGAAATTCAATGGGATTTGAACAGCCCTTTTCCTTCTGATTTATGATCTCAAAAATAGCATTTGCACAAATTTTCTGTCGAAATTTGTGGAAGTTAAATTTTGAAAACAGTTGCTTCGGAGCAACAAATGGAAGGAAAGGAGCCAGTTCCTGACAATTTCATATTTTTTATATTAATTATAATTTAAGACAGCTAAAAATTGGGTTAACTTTAACCGTTGTTTAAAACTGATTTGACAAAATCAAAAATTGAATAATAACACTTTTTTAATAAGATAGAGAATTAACTGTTATTATGTTAGTCAAATTAATAAATAAACATGCATTTATTGAAGGACCTTTGTTTATTATTAACATGCAATGTAATCGTTAGTCCGTATTCTTTGTCATTACCCATCAATATAACATTTGTAAACATTTTTAGTAGGAAATATCAAATCAAAATATCGCGCGTTCTACTGCGACTGCGCAGTTGGTGACGCCACGCGTCTTCCTGCATATAATTCAAATTGAAATTTTATATTTCTTTATAATAAAATAATAATTGAAATGTTAACTTTTAATTGAAATCGTAGATTCATAAAATGTAGGATAACAGTAGAAATTCTTCCGGGAGTCCTTAATTGCGCTCTCTAATAAGTACACAGAAATAATTTTTTCTCTCTCTTATCACAACACCCTGGGCAGCAATAATTGCGGCAATTACCGTGTGTCTAATTGCGTCAAATTTATTACTCGTCGTTTCAGCAAACGTGTTTAGTTAAAGTCGTAAATTGAAAACAATGCTGTTGCAAGTTATTTCATTACTGACGAACGTTTATGATCTTCTCGTTAATCAATGAAGTTAATATTGCAGTTTTCCAGTATTACAACACTTGGCCAAGTATAATATCAGTGCAATCAATATACCGTGCGATCGATAAGCTTTAACAATAGGAGAAAATATTTCCGCGCGCAAAAAATTGTTCGAAACAATAACGGTGCCGGAGGCCCGGTTGATTCAATCATAATACTTCCGCCACATCTCATATCCAATTTGCGGAGTGGGCCGTTCTTGGCGTGCGCATCAATCCTTCCGTAGACTACGATTTTGTTAGCGACGGTTTGCCGAAGACACCTGGCTCGCTGCCAGCGCCACTATAGCGCCAAAGATGCGTCTGCACGAGATAATGCAATTAAGAGTTTCGTTTCGGTCATACAACTAAATAAAATAACGCAAAATTTCTGCTGCACTGCCATTTCTCATCTCAGTAAATCTTAATTTGAATATAATTAGGGGATTTAAGCTCAGAGGAAACCGAGGCTTTTTCTTAACATTTTCAAGTATTAATCAAATTCCTTATAACAATTTGAAAATTCATTTCCACCGACAAAATTAAATTCCAACATAATGAGTATTTTTGAGAATTTAAATTGAAATTCTCCATTTTGTGCTGAAAATAGGAAGATCTAACATTTGATCCTTCTCTCGTTAATCGAGAGTGAAAAAGCTCGTAGGGGAAAGAAAGAGAGGAAAATTGAAAAAATTGATTTAGTTTGGGTAATATCTTTTTGGGGTCCATTTAATTACGTTGAGTTGAAACTCGTTTACCTCCGCGAATCAAGTGCTTCGATTTCATTGTCTATTAATGTATTAAAACCATAAAGTTGATAATCGTCGTGATATACATTTCGCTAAAAGCGTTCGTTTACTTCGACTTTGTATTAGCGTTTTCACAGATAACTCGTTTTAATTGAATTTTGTATGATCGATCGCAATTTTCGTTTTTCATTAATGTCCTCGACACAAGTGTAGTGATTTCAACTGGAAAAATCATATTCCAACGGCAGATTACTTTTTGCATAACAAGGGATCTAAAGCATTGTATTTAATCGATATATTGTTATCGATTGGAGAGTAAAATGTTTCGTTTAGTATCAAGATTTCATTTTGCTGATGGTAACGTAAGTTGTGTGTACTTGAAATAACAGCACATGCCAACTTAATTAATTTCGGTCGGTTCCGGATGTCGCACTGCAATTTCCTTGGTTGGAACTACGAGAATAAATTAAGTCGGAATAAGTTGACTAATTGATAATTAAAATTTTTTCGAATTTCTCTTAACTTTATTCGACCGAGGAAAAAATGTTTGGGGTCGTCAATAAACAATAAAAAATCAAAGATAAATTGATCTGTGAAAAAAAAGCTTCAGCCGAGATTCAAGTTGGGGAGGTAGAGTACATGAGAAGATGAATCCAATAAACGTATTGTCTTGCTGGACCAAGTGTAGCGCAAAATCCCAACGAGATCGATAGTTTTCTCGACAGATGGGAGTTGGTAGAAAACAGGCATCGGAATTGTAAGCGTTATTGCCAGCAACGAACATCGTCGTCGACGTAGGTCGTCGAATAAATTGAGTCCGCGAGAGTCAACCTGAAAAATTGTTTCTGTCTTACGAAAGAAAAATGGGTTTTACTCATGACCTTTGAAATACTTGAGTGTTATTGAATTACTTTTTTGAGCTGTTTTTTTTAATCCGGTTTGAACCTTTCTTCATTACCTTTAATTGTTTTTAAAATACACATTACATTTTTCTCAAGTACGCTGAAATGTAAGTAGAAATTACTTGCACAGATAGGAAACATAACTTGGGTCTTGAAACTTTACGTCTGACCAAACATCGTTTTTTCTACTTGAAAGTCAAATTCGGTAATTGCAGTAGACTACAACTGAAGCTCAACCAAATCTAAGGAAGGTACTAAAATGGATGTTGGTCAGCAATTTTGTTGCATTAGAGTTTGAAAATAAAAACAATGAGATTGCAATTCATGATTCTGTTACAAGAGATTTAGTTTGACAAGGCAGGTTTTAATACTTCGACGCGATCACGACATAAACTTGTGGCGACTTTTGGGGTCGACACCCCTTTGCCACGAAACCCTGGACGAGTGATTAGAACCAAAAATTAAATCTTTTAACAACGATTCCGTTTCATTCCACTGGTCCCTGGTTGTCTTGGATCGCTAACAATTTTCGGGGATGAAATTTGAAACCCTCAAAACGGAATCGTCTTCAAACAAAATCAGCAAAAAAAGACAATCTTTCAATGCCAATTAATTAAACAGTTCCCTTGAGAAAAAACTACAATATGGCTATCGTATTTTACATCTCGTATTGTACATTCATGTTTTTTAAAACCCTTTTGAAAAACTAGGTATAATTTAAATTTCAAGCTTACGAGAACAATATGGTTTTAAGAAAACTATGGTAATTGAATCATCTAAAAATAAAAAAGTTTGACTGATTAACCAAAATTTGTTAAAAATTTTTCATTCGCTGTTCTTAATCTCAAGTGAAAGCAATAGAAAGTATATTTATTTTTTATAAGTTAAGATGAAGTAAAAAATCACGAACATCATAATGCAAAATGAATAAACTAGTATAAACAATTTGTTAACAAGTTAAAATTAATATCCAAAGCAAAACTAATCGCGACTGCAATTGTCTAGACTTCCCCAAAACACCCTTGGAGCGTCTGACGGACAGTTGATAGTCAACTGACTGCGATCTGTAGCGAAATGGTCACGAAGCCCAGAAAAGTGTTTTATTTTGTATAAAAAAAGATGCACATTTATCGCGATCGAACTACTTTATCTTGTATATTAAACTACTAAACACTGTATTGATATTTTAGTATCAAAAAGTAAAATTGATTTACGGAAATACAACGAACTAAAAGTATGTGCATCTGTCAAATTTAGTTCGAAAAAACTTCATTAATTTAACAACTCATTAAACAACTAATTAAACTCAAAAAAATTACAGCGAATGAAAACACAAAAGAAATCTTTTAAAAAGATAAATTTAGTATTCAGATCGTTTTGAAATTAATTATTATATTATTATTGATTATTATTGCAATCTATTTAATTCATCATAAGTACTTTCGAATTATTTGAAAAATTGTAGAATCACTTGAACTTAAACATAAATGAAAAAATAACTAGCCGGTAAAAAATCATTAAGTTAACATAACCTACGATAATATTGCTCACTTACATTACTGGATCTACTACGGCTGCATACTCAATGGTGATGTCACGCATGCGTACTCGATGGTGTCCCAAGACCTATTGCGCATCCATATTCGATTGTGGCGCGGGATCTATTGCGCACGCGTACTCGATGGTGTCGCGGGATCTATTGCGCACGCGTAACCAGTGACGTCACTAGATCTACTACGAATGCGTACTCGATGGCATTGCAGGGTGTACCGCACAAAATTTCAAATATTTAATAGTTAAAGTTTGTTTAAGGCATAGCGGTCTGAAACTTAGCCCCCGTCGGGCGCGCTTTGCACTTTGTATTGAGAAACAAAAAAATTGAAAAATTGTCCTCTTTTCCTAGTTCTTTTGAGTAGTTTCATTTCGACTCATTACCGAACCTTGACTCGACTTATCGTTCGCTCAGATAATTTTCAACGTCCAGGCGGGGATCTCACCCCGTCGCATCGTCATGATGTGCGTGTTTACGTCACCGCGCTGCGTGTTACTGGCGTTGCAAACACCCACACCATACTGCACATTACAAGTTACACGACAAAAGTCGGAGTAAAATGTGTTCATGGCGAAATTACCATCGATCGTGTTAATTCCGTTGTGTCAGCTAATGGGTTATTAGACCGTTCGCCCTCTAATGTGGACGTATTTTTATTTTTATCGCCATTGCTACTTCAAGTTGCTTTTCTCACTCGTCGTAAATTGCTGACATTAAAATCTAATCTACGATATTAATAATTTATTAATCTGCATGTTCAATTTGCGTAATGAAAGTCATGTTTAAATACATTGTGTTTTTCATTTTTGAACGTTCACGTAAAGATGATTTGCAAAACTTTTTATTTTTTGTTTCCTTCGGATATAAAACGTCAAAAATAGATGAAACTAAAACAAAGGAGATAAAATTTGAAAAAGCAAAATCCGTTGACGCCTCGCAGGACAGCGAGTAGTATCGTTTTGGTTGATCGTGCAATTCAGTCAGTTCACGTTTTTTATCTGTAGTGAGAAGTAAGGTGTTCGGTTGGGTGTTTGCGAGATTCCGCATTCGGAAGATACGATTACAATCGTGACAGTGGGTGAAATCGCGACACTTGGATTACGACTAAATCCCCATAAAGTTGCAAACGCTTCCATTGTCGTTGCCGTATCTTTTGTAGTTCACGTAAAACAGCGTGTCGATGAACTTCGTTCCTCTGAATCCTATATCCACTTAAGATTAAAGTTCACTTTTATTTTTATGGTAAATATAAATTTCTTGAAGCACGTTTAAAATTTGAAGTTTTGAAAAATTGAATGCTCTTATCGAAACATTGGTCAGAAATATTAAATTTCAAATCAAGTAAGTAAGCGACAGGACTTGATCGAATTTTTACAGTGTCAATTTTATTCCAATTCATATTTTATAAGGTGTGCTTTCCGTTTAACTTACAGGGTTTGAGAAATTTTCATTTAAGCTTTTACTGAAAAATTCACAACCACGAACAGGCGTTCATCCAAGCTTCATGTGTTTACAAAGAATATAAATTTGTTGTGTACTCTCATTTCGCTGGAAGCGTTTTGTTACATGTACCCAAACTCGGACACAAACTTGAAAGTGCAGAATAAGCGAAAAACATTTTCAATGTTTTTTTCAAATCTACGTTGAATGAATAAAGAAAAGAATTTTCAAAATTGTTATCTTCTGAATGTTCGTTGAAATTATAGTATTGTCTCATTCATAAATAAACATATGAAGAAATGAAAATTCTTGGAATGTGTTCAATTAAAAAAAAGTCAAATATGTTACCTCGACGCAGAACGCAATATTGAGAGTCGCGTGACTTCGATGCCCTGGAACTTATACTATAAAAGCAATCTGCATGGATTGCGAGTGAGCAAAAAATTTGATCGAACAAAGCAATCGTGATCGCACAACAAGATACAACATAATACCTGTATTAACCGCGTAATTTCTTCTTTAGGAAAATACAAGCTTGTTTTCTTTTCTTTTGCACCTTTGATAATATTCTTTGCTTTGTTTATGAAAGTGTAGATGTCATGAATATTCTATTCCCAGAAAAAATGATAAATAATTTTAGAACGCGAAAAAAACGAATAACATGTGACGTTATCTCCTCTTTTAATTTTTTCTTCACATTGTAGCTGCAAGTAATTATTTATTATGCGAATTTCACCGACGTGATAATAATATAATCTTGGTTGTATACGTAATATGATATGAATCTTAAATCTGATAACAATACGTACCATTCATCATTTACATGAAACATATTTTAGCTCAACATTGGGCCTCATATATCATTAATTTGAAATTCTGTTGCAAGTAAAATGTCTACCACACATCACGATAAGTATGTTATACGTGACGTCTTATGTGTTCGTTTAAATCCATCAATTTGTAAAATATTCTGACTTCATTCAAGTACGTTTCACCAGGGTTTCTTTCATAATCTTTCTTTGATTTAAAAATCTTTTATCTGAACTTTCAGCTTGTGAATCATCATTTTCTTCTTTACTAAATAATTATTTTAAACGATATAAAAGCTCAAAACGATTTAGCAAACTGTTGAAATCTTTTGAAATGAAATCTTTTTGCGTCTAAAAAAGAAAAAAATTTTGAAAACCTCAAACAACTTCATTGACAAATTACGAAAACCATCAAGTATACTTGATGTTGACTTGAGTTGACACTGCTATGTAATTTTTTTATATGAAAATTTCATTACTATGAAGAAAATGAGTTTTTTATCAGGAATATGAAAACTGACGAGAGAGCGTAATTATTTTTGTTATTTCAAATAACAAAGATAACTATCGATTTTTGTAAACTCATCAAGCGTACATTTTGTCGTAACCGTGCTTGTCACCGTCTCTGCTATTATGATGATGAATGTTCTGGCGATCGTCGTTGGATAAAAACTGCTAGTGTATGTGCTTATCCTCACTGAGCTTTAAATTTCATACTCATTAAAACTGCTTGTCGTATTAGTGTAGTAAATTTTATACCACTGATGTATTTCTCAACTCGGGTTTTTAATAGCGTTAATATTATATTGTAATGTGTCATAATTCTAATGCAATTTCTCTCCGACATGACTTGTGATTAGTTTTATTAAACTAGTTAAAAGGCAATCGACAAATTTCCGGTTTTTCTGAAACAGAATGTTAACTTTTTTTTGCAGTTTTTTGGTGAACGAACAAAATTAGATAATTTTTATTATTAAACCTTTTGAGCCCATAATAATGTTTGTTACGTTTGTCACTGTAATATTTTAGTTTTAGAAAAACCTTTAGGTTTCGAAAAAGCAATGATTCTTGAAAGTGTTGAATCTAGAAGGTGGATTCGTTTGCACGGATCGGTTTCTTTGATGTCCCAGTTACTACTGGATCTTTATGACATTACTATCACTAGATATACATTGTTTTCCCAACGTTTACATTGCGAAAATGTCATTTCACGCCAATGCGTTTAGAAAACTAAGAGACCAGAGCTAGTTTTGTAACTGCACACCTTGCAAACGTGTGATACATTTTGAACATCAAGCGAACAGTAAGATTTTATTTGCTTTCGTTTGCTTTACTTCATTCATCTTTTGTATAAACATTGAAAGAAAAAATTTTATTATTTGAAAATATATGATTGATTCTAAACACTGGCAGGTAGGAAAATTTGTCTTTTTAATGAAGAAAGTTGATGATCTAAACGGAAAAAAAGAGAGGAACAAAGTTGAAAAGTACTTTATATCCTTCGGTACATATAATGTCATAATTCATTCGCGAACTCTCGAACTAAATTGAAACTATAACACCAAGAATATTTCTTCATTATTCTTTTACTTTGCTAACTTTTCAAAGTTTTTACCCAGTCACATTCGTCGAAATGTTTCGCAGCTTTCTTGTTCCATTACCTTCTGAATTTTCTTATGGTTACACAATTTTATAATTTATTGTTCAAAACACCCAATTTCTGACTAAGTTAATATTCAAAAAGTGTAAATTCGCTAGAGTGAAATTAATTTCATTTTTCCTGCTTTCAATTAACCTTTTACTTATACGAAAGTTACTGATTATTATTCTGAAGCTGAAAAGTTTATCTGTTAAAAAATGTATTTAATTATTCAACTAACAATAACTGTTTTCTGTTTTAGGTGAGTGGACAGATTACTTGATGATAAAAAAGAATATCATGCTAAAGGTCAGACTTTAAAAAATAAAAGTTTTTTTTTCATTTGTCAGATTTTTTTTCAATGTACGTAAGAGTATAGTAAGAATCTTAACCTGATTAGTAGCAAGCTCCAGAAGTTGAAAGCGCTCGTCGCGTTATTCAAAATGATTTATTCCGGACGCTGACAGCAATCGGCGAGCCAAGTGCTCTGACAACAGTAGTCAGACTCGCTGAAAATGCATAATCAGACGTTTCTCAGCTAATACAACATTTACGAACGTGTCCGCTCGGTGCAGAATAATAAAATAAAATATATTACACTATGCGGTTTTGTAACAGACTGTTAAAATATTTCAGAACAGCGCTAAAATAAGTCAAAAGAGTGCTAACGCCTTTGATTCATGCGATCTGAAAAAATATTGCAATCGATCAAAAAAACCAATAAGTGACAGATTGTCCCCTATGAGGAATTTCAAGCTCGAATACAATGGCAAAGTAATTTAAAAGAATATTGAATTTCGAGGGCTTTGTGTTCGAAATTTATTACACATTCCACACTGAAAATTGCTGTTATAAAGCTGACTTTGGCATTAGCTATCATAAATAACCGAATAATTAATTGGTCGAATTTTCATGTCTTACGCCAATACTAAGTCTTTCAATTTTTCCAATCAACGGGTGAGTAATGAGCATACTCGAACTTGCGTTGGATAAAATAACAAAGAATGATCGCTCTCAGTACACAGTGTGATCTTTTTAGTTCCAAGTGAAGTGTTTAATTCGAAGAGATGCAAAAGCAAGCGGCAACGTAATTTTTATCACTCGCACTTGACGACGCGAAAACAAATTCGTCGACGCTTGGGTTCCTTTTTTTTTGGACCCAAAGAAAAGACACGAGGATGAAGAATGAAGGCGGCAAAAGAGTGACAGGAAGCGCTCGCCGACAAGACGAGACGAGATAAAGTGGAAACTCGTGGATACCGCTGAAAGAAAGAATGAAAGAAAGTCATCACTTGTTCTGTTCTACGTGACACAAAGAACGGGGGCAGATGAGCAGCTAAAAGGGGCTTGAATGCTTTAACAAAGAATACAAAAGGGTGCAGCGAAAAAGTGCGAGTTAAACTACAAGTGCAGACGAACCGTTAGATCGTCACATTTACAAGTAGGAGGATCTTATTTAAAGTTTGAGCGTCCGACCAAGGACACTGATTATTGCGAGCACCAAGTTTCTGAATATTTTAAGCCAGCAGAAGACGTTAGAGTCATTTCAAAAAATGAAAAAGAGTTAACAATGATTGTTGCCAGTCATAAAAAACTCTAACGTTGAATGAGAGTATGATTAGGTTACTTTTATTTTTTCAACCTCACTTTCAGTACGTTTTGAAATGCAACTAAACTTGATTTTTGAAAAGTGTAAATAAAAACTAAATGGAATCGTAAACACATAATAAAAAAGGCTCAGAGACAATAATTATGTTTAAAAGAAAATATTCTGGATCTTCTTTAAAATTTTGAGAATTTTGTCAAAATTAACAACACAAATATTGCACTCTAATAAATGATCATTTGTTGAAGAGAGTTTTGTAAAATGAATTCAATCACATAAAAATTGCATAGGGTTGCATAAAGACCCTAGCTATTTTCCTGATCTCTAAGCAAATTTTACTAAACTGAAGTAACCAAGACAAAGCCACTCACGGAAATTGAAACTAGAAGTGCGCTCTGCAGAATAAACCCGTCTGCTATTAAGCCATTGTTTCGCTTATAATGCGCTATTCTGTAGTATTGCTCCAAATCCTTGAACTTATCTTCGAGCAATCGCCAAGTAACTCATAAAATTTTATATCTCATATTCAACTGTTTAATGATTCACTCAAAATCGTTCAAGTATTTTTGCTCAGGCTACGATGATTACCAACGATTGCAAATAAACCTCACCTAATTTCCTACTGCGAGCGAAGACTTATCAACAAAACTATTTTGATTTAAGTCATTGCCAGGTTCCAACGATAATCCAACCGACTGTGATCAGCCGGGTTGAATTACATTGCGTCATAAAATAACGTTACTTTACGTTCGCAATTCAAACGATATATTGTTCAAGTCGAGTATTGCGCTAGACACTACTTGCTATTGTTTTGAATTAAATATGCTTTTGTGTATTCTGACTGTTCTTCTCTCAGCACGCAATTTCTTGATAAGCTCGGTTCCACGAAATTATGAGAATATGACTGCATTCGTGATTTCCATTATTAATGAAAAGAAACACATTTAGCACGCCTTTGGTCGAAATTTTTTTGCGCGCATCTTCAATTTCATGCAAAATTGAAATCGAAAAAACACAAAAAATGCACAAGGGAGCCTTAATGAAACCAGTTTGCATAATTATAATTTGAACTCGTTAACGTTATGATTAGACTGGAATTAAAAAAAATGCATTAGTAATTGAAAGTTAGGAGCCAAAATATTTTGCGACCGTTTAATAGCGCCGGAATTATTCAAATCTTGTCCGATATTTTTTTAAGTCGTATCATAAACGAGGGAAAAAAATAATTGTCTTAACTGGTGCCCGCGTTGGCTTTCAAATAATGAACGGTCCGACAATTATTTTCGGAGTCGAGTTTGCATTTTTCCTGGCTAGTATTTTTGTTCTTATATAGATATACTTGGCGTTTGCTATTGAGATAAAGCTGCGGCTTTTTACAACAATATTTCTGCCGCTGTAATTAAAACATCTGGACTCCAGCGTTCCACTGCTCAATATATTCAGACATTTGAAATATGGCATAAGCGTTTTTAATTAAGTTTTTTTGAAGCTTTATTTTCTCATCTTAAAATGAAAACAACCGTTTTCTTTATTCCATGAGTCTTATTTAACTAAGACTCAGTAAGCATTTTCGCTTTGAGGAATAATTTAGTCCAGACAACTTGAATGAAAGTTCTACATTTCATGTGTTGTGGGATCTTCTACGAAACCTTACGTCATTATCATTAAATTAGTCTATCAAAGAGTCAATACATTATTTCTCAGTATTCAATAATCATACAAAACAGGAAAAATTGATTTGAGAATTTAACGTTGGCTTCATACTTTATATTTCTTGAGAACGTTAAAAGATCAAAAAAAAATTGCATTTTCCTCTATGTCTTTTCAAATCTGTTCCAAGAATGGATTCACACAAGAAAATGAGAAAAAATTTAAAATCAAGAGTTGTGAATTGCAAACTTAAGCTATATTTTCAGCGGTGTATTACCATAGCTTCATATGCAAGCTGCGGTTATATTTTCTTTTAATCTTCACTCGAGTTAGATTTCTTTTATGAGTGCGTCGCATGTTCAGTTGGTCTTAAGAGTTGAGCCGCATTGTATCAGAGTACAAGTATAGGATTTTCGCGAGAGGGTACGGCCAAATGGAAAAGTCAACTTGGCCATGCCGAAGTATTTCGCTTCTCGTTCTCGTTAAGAGATTTCTGGCCGTTCTGGATTATTATTACTCGACAATATTTGGAGCGCGCAATTTTGCAGCTGAACGACTCGCAATTCAATTGGTTCGGTTTCGCGATTTACTGTACGCGATTTATCTCACAGGTCGCGAAAAATCAATACCACAAATTTGTCGTCCTTTGAGAACTACAGTCCCGTGGAAAGATGGGAACTTTCGAACAGTTGATAAATTGTACCGGGCTTGTTTTCAGCTCAACCTAAACGTATTCTGTAAGCTGTTTTAGTATTTTTTTTATCTCTCGCTGTCTCTCATGGGAAATTTCCTGTTATTATTGTTCCAATTTGCATAAACGTCCTTCAAGGGATGATGTTTCGTTCTGAGTTTCGTTGTTTCGTTAATCAATTTTTTTGCAATTAATAGTTGTGGCTCATTAACTTTTTGAAAACTAAACCGCCACTAGTGAATCGATATAAGTTAGTTACAATTTATACGGATTGACCTCCATCAAACTTAGGCTAAAACTTAATCTCTTAATGAGAAGGACTCGGAAACTTGCGAAATTAGATTGCAACACAATTGGAATCTAATCGCGTTAATGAGGCAACTTTGTGAAAGCCGAACATCCAAATTTGAGTATCACTTGCTCTCCCAAATAAGCAGATAGGTCACGAAACTAAGGCCGGTTTTTTTGGGACAATCCACTTCTTGAAATTAATTTTGTTAATCTCTGTTATAAGCTTCAAGTGTATTTGAGATGAAAATCGAGCTCAAGTAATTCCACTTGAAGTTAAAGTAAAAATCACACGCAAGCTCATTGGATTTAGCAATCTCAAAAAAAGGCAGATAAAGTTAATTGCTAAACGTGCCTATCAGTCTCTAAAAATGGCTGTCTGAGCGTGAAAATGATAACAATTAATTAATCAATCGTAGTAGACAAAGGTCTTTGAGCGTTCCATTAAGAAAGGAAACGAGTTTTTTTGCAGTAAAAAGATTTTCGAAAATTAACTCGGATTTGTAGTGGAAACAAGGTTGTAGCAATTTTCAAAAAAATTCTAATACTCCAGAGAGCCAGTTTTCTGGCTCGCGTGTCTTTCAGAAAATATTTTACAGAGCTAGAATACGTGCAGGGTATCTTAGTTCTATAACGCACGCAAAGAAAATATATTTCCTTTCTGAACTTATACGTGTTACAATTCGAATGATATGCATGGCAAAATATATAGATAGACACTAAGCATGTATGACGTGTCAAAATCCAGCTGAAAAATTTGTTCGTCTTTCAAGAAAGTATATCCAGATGCAGTTACTCTTGTTACATTTTTTGAAATCAAATATGAAAGAATTCTCATTAGAACAACATAAAAGATGTCAAGTGAAAAAAAAAAAAAAAACAAGTAAGCTTTCTTCTTCACAACTCGAAGACAAAATGTTGGATAATTACATTGGAAATTTGGGTATTTAAGAATTGTGCTGATGCCGTTAAAAATCTTTCGTTTTCAATAGCGCTAGCATATTTAATATAGTTTCGAATACTTCAAATTGATTAATTTCATATTCTTGTGCAAAATTGATGTTTTTTGAAAATAAAAAGAAACAAAATTTAGTACAGAATCGTTTGAACAGCATTTGAAAGGCATTTCTTTCGAGCTCATTTTCTTTGTTAATGTACCAAGCAAACTGAATTCTGATTTTATATACTAATCTTGAACGTTCTAAATCGATCGAAATATGGCAAAGCTCAAAGTTTAATATCCGCTTCAATCTTCGCAAGATGTTTCTTTCGGTCGGGTCACTTGTTTCTTCTTCACTGATTCCTAATCTGAAATATGAAATATGTTTATGTCAGAATTATATCAAACAAATTCATGCAATATCGTACATTCTTTATTAGATTATCCCGTAAATCTGAAAATGTTTTGTTGCGTATAAGTATTTGCCGCAGCTCTTTTGTTTCAAGAAAAAGGTATTGTCGGTTTGCTTGTTCTAAAAAAAACTTTAAGAAAGGAAAATGTACAATTTTATAATTTACATCTTGGAAGTTTAAATAGAATTGTTAATTCGTTTTAAGAGACACTGAAATTATGGTGAAATTAAAATTGAAAAGCACCGTAGTCGCATGTAAACGGCAGCAGTGAAAAAATAATCAGTCGAGTGGAATTGCTCAGTGTTTCATCCGGCTGACGGTAATGTTTACTCAGGAGTAATTTCGTTTCTTGTTACTCTCGAATAAAATAATTATTACATTAGTTATTACGTATAGTGAAACACGTTTATTTTTAAAATATTTACATAAAACAAAAATGTTAGTATCTTTAGTAACTTTCCATAGTAACTTCCATATGGAATAGCACATTAAATTGAAAAACTGTTCGCTTTTTTAACTCTGGCGTTGTTTTTTAATTACCTAAGTATTTATTTTTTATGAGTGACACTTAAAAAAATTGTTAAAAGACTGTCGTTTCGCAACAGTACGTTTAATAAACAAATGGGAAATAACGTGCTTTGACTCTGATCAAATGTTGTTCAAACAGAACTCTTTTTAGGTATAAAAAAGCTTTTGACTCCTCGTCACACATTTGAATCGTAAAACAATGTTGACATTTCGAAAGAGGTTTCTGTTAACAAAACACATGCACACATCGCCTATCAAAATGTCACACTTTTAAAACTACAACCTCTATTTGTTAAAATATGACAAAAGTGCATTTCAAAACTTTCGGCCGATCTATTCATTAAATCTCCAGTGATTTGATAAATACATTCGGATAGCATCTATTATTATCAATAAAATAAGAATCAACTGATTCACGAAATGATTGGCAATGATAGATCTAAGATTACTTTAAATTTATAAAATAGTTGAAAAAATTCAAATAAATATTTCACTATAATTAAAGTATTTAAACGAGATTTATTCTAGTTAAACCTACAAATGAAACTTTCTGAAAATAATTCCATACTAAATTTAAATCATTTGACACTCATTTTCTCATTTGAAGGAAAGCTCATCTAAATAGACAGTTTCAAATCGATTTATTTTAACTTTGTCACTACGAATGAATCAATGATGATTCTATAATCCGAATTTTATAGTTATTTGTGAACCTTGAAAAATTCATCAAGTCTAAAAATAATGTGTGTAACGTTGTGATCCTTCTGATCTGTAATGTATCGGGTTGATTATCTTGATTAGTTTCTTTGACAGTTTTGTGTAGGTTTTGATGTGGGACGATGACCACTCAATATGTCAAAGCACTCTTTTATGTTCATTTTGCCTCTATCAGTGACAACATTTTCATCAAAGTTCGTTCTAAGAACCTCGTAAAATCCCATCGTAGTGTGATCTGTGTCAAAAAATTGTAATGGCTTTTTTAATTTGAACCCGATGGAATGTAGCCCAAAGGATGAAAACAAACGACACAAATGAAAACTATTTGCTACGTCATTTTTTGATTAAATTCTGAACGTTGCTGGAAATTATTTTTTCCACTCGAATTTGCGCTAAAACACGAAATTTATCACTTTTATGGAGTCTGTGTTGAAAATGAAAAAATAATATAGAAGAAATTGCCGTACTGGCTTTTCATCCAAAAGTTGCACAAAGCTTAAAGCTCGATGCAGTTTCCTTTTAGTTGTCGCGGGCATCCCCACCTCTCGTAATATATCGTTTCCGACACTTTCATCTGAAATTACCGCAAGATCTCGGGCCATTATCATAACATGTCGACGGCGTTTCTTGGCGTCCAAAAGTTTATCTCGCACGTTGGCTTCCAAAGAGACGTTACTCTCGAGTGCTGTAATTAGTGTGTACTCATTATCGTGAAATGTCGCGCGCGCATTCGCTAATGAGTCCATCGTCTGCATCGTAATAATCATGTGGATCCTTGCAATCCTAAGAATTGTCTGTATGCAAACAACGTAGACATAATGCAACTCATTTGTCTCCACTTTTTTCGCACAATTAGGATAACAGACGAATCAAAAAATCCTATAGAAAATTTTTTATTCAAAAAAATCTACCTGAAATTCTTGAAGGTAATAAAACTCTTGGCTACTCAAATATTGATAAAACTACTGATGTGACAGCTTGAGACGTTACATAAGTAATGATCAAACTTATCACTGGACTGCACAAATGTAAATGACATGCCATGTTTGCTAAAAATACCTTTCTTAATCTGATTACTACGATTGAAGTAGACATTAAAAAAGTGCATTTTTCCCCTATTGTTATTATTGCAACTAAGATCGTTACGTTATTTATTAACGATAGCATGTCTGCAGAGTCCGTTTGAATGCCCAAAATAGATCTGATGTATCACGTACTCATTTCCTGAATATAATATTATTCGGAGAAAAAATTGTTAGATTATTAATACATTACGTATAATTGTTTGATTCGAAGCCAGACAATTTTCAGACAATAACAAATTTATCATAGCTATATAAAAAATTGAACGATTCTGTCTCAATTGCATTTCAAATTTTTTACACGCTGAACATGGGTTGGTTGTCTTTATAAACATTGCATGATCTTCTCTTTGACACGACATCATGCTAGTAACAAGTATAAACGACAAATGCCTTCGGAATCACTAGTGAACACTGGTCTACCGCAGAATACATCATGCGATAGCATGACTTATTTGAAATTCCGGAGCACAGTTTTTTCCCGAATTGTCGATTCTTTTTTGCAAGCTTGAATACAAACGTTACTCCCATTCCCGGCTATCATTGTTATACCGTTTCGTTTGTTTCCTTTTGTGGCTTTTTTAGGTGATGAACGAATCGTACTTCTTATTCTGGTTCATGTACTGGTATCCATACGATTTTCGATTTTCGATTTGTGTCAGATTCCCTGATATACAAACTAAAAAAAAAGTTTGCAATCCGTTATACAAATACATTTTTACTTTTACTTTTCCCATTGCTATCCCATGACTATGAAGTAAAATTTTTTTAAAATTAATGTTTCCAAATTTTTTTGAAATTTTTTAAAATTTTAAAAAAATTGCGTGAAAACGTAGCAAGAATAGCAGACTGGAATTCTCATTACGAGATATTCTCTGTTTGCAAATACAAACTTCGAAACTGATGATATACATGTTGAAAATTGTGATATGGCAAAAACAAATTGAAATACCGGAAAAAAACAACCTTCTGAACTAAGGTTTAGTTGTTTCAATGAAACGTATCACGACTAGAAAACAAGCTCTTATAATATTTTTACAGGACAGGAAGAAATAAAGTAAAATTGAGAAAATTGAGTTAAAAACGCGATGAGAGGATAAAGAATGTTCTTGCATACGTACATACACACATACGTATGTCGTGAATCGTAATCTATTTTCAAAATTATCGTCGAACTATTCACGAAATGTTTGCTCGCTGCCGTCCGTCCAAACTTCCGCTTAGGTAATTCGGCAAATATTCGAGGGACGTGGTTTGCCGCGCGCAAGGTGCAAATTACGAGAGTTTCTCACCTCAGTTCGTTCATTAAAGTCCGTCTGCTTTACTGAGACCATGTCGAAAACGTGTTTGAAATAGTTTAGCTTTTTCAAACATCATTACATATACTTTGTCATCTCGTTCTAAGGTATTGAACCAAATGTCGCCAACGACGTTGTACAATAATTAGAACACCTTGTTACGTCGCACTTCTCAATGCTCGATGATCATTTTTGTTTGTTAATATTATAATTTTTTTCATATTTGCGAAAATTGAAACATTGGCCTTCGTATTCGAAGGGTACTTTGATTTGTTTTCGCAATATGTTTCATGATTGGCATACAATTTCCTGTTTTGATGTATCATGAGACAATTTCAGTGCAACCATTTTAAATTACGTGTGTTGCAACATATTTCATCTCGGTGTATTAAATATAAATTTAGTGGATCTGTATGTGCGGCTTTATCAGAGGTCTTGAAAAGCTCGCGTAAAATTTGCTCATCAGACCGGGTAAGGTAAAATGAATTTGTTGAGCCAAAGTCAAGTACGTAATGTTGCTCTGTTTACTTCAATGAAAATACGTCAGATGAAATTAAATCTAAGCGGGTATAGCTCATTTTCAGCAAATTCATCCCTATGCTCATTTCCTTCGTAATTAAATCCTTAAACTGCTTTTCAAATATATAGAACAATCTCGGAAAAGTGGTGTTTACATCGAACCAAATAAATACAAGCATCCAAAACTAAATATCCAAAATCAAACTGTGCTAATATTGGAACATAAATCTATTGGTATGTAGCGAACAAACTGATGCGTTTCCTCGAACAAAGCAAGCATCAAATGACAACTGGTTCAACATTCTAGCGCGGTTTTCGCGAACTCTTCGCGCAAATTCACGCTTGCGAACTCAAACTTGCGTTTCCTGTTTCATTATCGCACGTTCCAGTTGTACAAAGACCAGTAACTATGATTATAAGTCGGCGAACATTTTCAAAATCCGAAAATGAATCTAAACTAAGTTTCGAATAATAATCACCGTATAAAGAATGTTTTTACGATGGGGAAAAAAAATTTTTTTTTGAGAAACAAAAAGAATAATTATTTGCGTCAGTTTTAATTTTGAACATCAAAGCGAAAATAGTGAATTCTCTGAAACAAAATGATTCTTTTATCTTGAATTCATTTGTAGAATGAAAATCAAGTTTTCATTTACTTCAATCTCCGCGGTTTTTAATTTGATTTCGTAAAAAAGTGACATTCCTGTTGGAACATTGATAACATGACAGCTTCAAAACGAAGCTTTGATCTGATTTATTCGGCAGGTGCATGAAATTCAATTGCACTGTTCCTGATCGCCAGTCGAGATTTCAGATACGTGAAATAAAAATCCTTTTTTTCCACCGTAACGTTTGATTCGTTCTTTTCCAATCAAAAGTATAACAACTCACTCAAACAAAAATCCATATTCCGGCGAGAAACAATGCGTCTAAAAAAATTGCCCATATTTGGACAACTTTTCAAAAGAAAGCGGATACAAATTCAACACTTAAAAACGTTCATACAATTTTAACTGACTTTGTTCATAATTCACCTGCGTGAACATGAAAGATGTTTTTTCAAGCCGGTTGACGCAACGTGCTAATTACGTATCGCGCGAATTGCGTCAACGAAAAATGCACCCTTTGACAGTTGTTTCGTTTTTTTTCTCCTCTGAAAAACGATATTTCAGCCGCGATAGCGACGCTGGTATAATTAAAAAGATAATCGTCTCTTCCAGAAACATGCCATTCAACACGTTTTTTGCAAAGAAAATACCGTGCGTCGTCATGAATAACCGATGCGGTTCCATGTCCCAAATAACACTTTACATTATACACCGAATTCGCGCATTCTGTGAATTGCGAGCAATTATTTTCTTTAGGAGATGTTTCAAATTGTTTTGTTTCAAATCATCATTATTCTCTCGAAATTATCCAATTCAATTTGATAACACAGAATCATACTTATTTTCGAACAAAGAAGGATCGTTAATTAAAAAACTCAAAGTTGTAGAGTCAATGGGTTAATTGTTAAAATAACACAAAAAAGTGTGAGACAAGTCAGCGCAAAAAGTGAATGTTCGATTATGTTTCGAGTCACGCGCTTCTCCTTCCTAGTCACTGGTCATTGTGGGATTTTTCTTTCTTCGACAAAGAGCGAGAGCGAGAGAGAGAAAAAAAAGAGTCCAACAAGCGACGAGAGCTTTCTGCAGGATATTCGTCAGCTTTTTCCACTGTCAATTTGTGCCCGGTTATAGAACTTGAACTATATTTATAAATGAAGTCGAGCGATCGACCATTTCGCAAACTTTTCTTTTGAAATCCTCTAACCCCCAGTCAATATATAATACGAATCAGAAAAATTGTTTTATAAGCTGTGATAAAGTGTCTCATTCACTGTTTTCCGATTTACCGAGTATTAACGTCTTTTTCATTGTTACCAATTTCAGCGAACCGATTGAAAACTAATCGGTTCTTCTTATTCTTTGTTTCAGGTAAGACGTACCATCCAGCAAAAACCACGATCGACATTTAATTGAGTCGCGATGAATTTATTGACCCGTGCGATTGACAGTTAAGTTATACTTTCATCGTATTTCATTTTATGGAAGGTACCAGTCTATGGAAATCAATTTCAAGATCGTCATTTGCGTCCGCACGCAGCCGGCTTTGTTTTCTATTTGCGCGATTATTTGTTTTACGATTTCTTTTCTACCGGTCTCATTGTTTCGACGAGCCAAACGAGATGAAAAGAGTAAGAAAGCGCGAGGCAAATCAGCCACAACCGAGAGGGACGGATGACCGAGAACAAGGGTTCGCAAGTGAGCGACCGACTAGGACGCTTGAAGGAGAAGACGCTGAAAAGCCTGGAAATAAATTTTGTTGGGGCTTTTTGCTTGGGAGACGGCTTAACGGGCTCTTGGAGGACACGACAATTTTACGCTGAACTTCTCGTATTCTGGGAAAGAGGCCAAGAGTTGGAAGGCGCGTACGACTAGAGACTTTTCCACGGCGAATTTTCGTAGCTTTTTCGAGGGCCGCTGCTCAATGACTCTTCAGACAACTGCTTATGACTTCTGGAATTTAGAAAAATAGTTTTTGCATTTTTGAGCTGCATCTACTTTCAGACAGTCTTTGTTTGAGTGGTCTCCAGTATCCAGCTTTTGCCAGACTTTTCCTAACTTACTTCGTTTCGTGATTTGTACATTCTGAGCACCGGCAAGCTTTTTTATTGTTTTTGTATTAACTCTCAAGTAAGCAATTCACCTTCAAGTTATGAAGAAAGTTAGAACAAAAATTTTTGATAATTTTTTCTTTAATGTTTTTTGACTTATAGCTTCTATACATTTTTCGATAAACCTTGTTTAGACGAGTATAAAAAATTCTTCACAAATAATATGGTTCAGAAAAAACTTGCACTCTAAGGTTAAAACAATACCGCGTAATTTCATTGATTGAGTCATTTATGGTAGCGTTAATTTCGTGGTTTCAGAAACGCTGGAACAAATAGTACCGTATGCAATGCAAACGTGAGCAAAAAGAATAGCAGGAAAAAAAATCAAGGTGTATTGTTAACGCAATCCGCTGTTGCTGAGTTTATATGGTTCGTTGCTTTGATTGGAATCTGATCGATATCCTTGCTCGAAAATGTGGAGAATAGGAACAACTTCATAAGACAACAATAGTACAAACGAGAGGCTAACAACGATCCAGTCTCTGTTTGTAACAACAACTTCGTATTCGAATTTTTCTATTTCCGAAGATACTCTATTAAATAAGAGCTGGCGAGTTTGATTAAAAAAGCATATAAACTTTGCAACAAATACTCTGAAACGTTAGATGGAAAAATTGGTGTGATTCAGATGATAGAAAGAATCCGCGCAAAATGTTTTCACTGTGCGGGAATCATAGTGAACCATTTTTCGCCCGCTCAAGTGGTTTACAAAGAAGCAAAGCAAAAAGAGAAAACCACTCGTTGGTCGCACAGCTAAGTCGTTCACATCTACCCGCTACAATCTATGTAAAATACGTAAATTTCTTCCAAGACATATGCCAGCCACTCGTACACTTTTTTATTCCTCGTTTTGCACCTTATCGTTTTATTATTTTCTTTCGCAACAAAAGTTTTTCCGGTGTAGAGATTAAATTCTGAAACTTCTTTTTGTCGTATACTGGAAAATCGCAGAAATCTTTTAATGCTAATGGCTAAAAAATATCTTTTGCATTATCGCCAATTTTAAATTTTTAAATGATAAAGTGCCAAAAAAAATTTTTTTTCTATGATTTTAAACAGTTCTGAATAAATAATAAAATTAGAATGCTGATGATTTTGGCAAATTCGGTTCTGAGTTTCAGAAATAATTGAGGTTTTCTAAGATCTCATATCAGCAGTGTTAAACGTAGCCGATGTAGATGGTGAAAATCGAGATTAATTCATCTCAACTATGCTGTCGATGTTGTATGGGTATTTGATTTTATTTGTGGGATAGATATACGTTGGATAGAATGTTGAACTAGAAACCAGTTTATTGTCTGTCGGTTACAGGAGTTGGTCTGACGAGCTTAATATCAAAGTTTAGCGAGTGCTGAATTTATGGCTTCGTTTTATCAAGGAGCTAAAGAGGTAACGGCCGTAATTTTGAGCAGCTCTCCGTTAGGAATTCTAATCTCGGGTATTTTGTCTGGCTCATGACTGCTTTGGCCATTAGAATATAACTAGCCGACTGAAACTCGCTAAATCTTGTTATTAGAACATTGAAATCTGACACTTCAATCATTGATGGCCTTTTAGTGTTCTGTTTCATCATGTACTGTATTGAGAGCTTATTGAAATGTATATTAACTTAAACTTTTTTAAATTTTTTCTAATACCTACTCTCTAAAACTTTATTGCAAAATCATTCATGAATAAAGCATTACTAACTTTGAAGTGAAACTGTTAGTACAGAATTTTTCCACGAAAGTCAAAGGTTTCAAGAATGTTTCATTTTTAACTCAATTTTTTGATATTCATTCAAAAAAATTATAAAAACTCTAAGGTCGTCCAATTTATGAGAAAAGTATAAAATGTTTTACTTGGTCAAATGTGAAGAGAAGGGAAAAATTACAAAAAAGGGAAGTTTTATTAATTAAATGTTCAAAGCTCATTCAATCGACAAAAAATGTCGAAATAAAAATATGTCAAAGAAAATTGTAAACTTTCATAATTTAGTCGCATGTGGCACAGAAAATCTTTATTTTCAACTTGTAGATTGCATTTTGTACTCTTTCTGTCCACTTTAAAAATATTCGAATAATAAAACTCATGATGCTTTTCGTTAGTTTTTGCAGAGTGTCCACTCGGGAACGAAAGCGTAACTTGACATAACTAGTTTAGAATTCCCAAACGGTGCGGTTAATTTCGGTACTTCGAACGTCGCAGATGCTTTATATTGCGAGGATTGAGCCCACTGAAATAATCACCATGACGTTGATCGCACGGCACGTTGTAATTTATTATGTATAGACTATGTGGTTCAGCTTCCGAATGGTCGATTTACGACCCGTTAAACTATCATTCCTCCAGTATAGAAATTTGATTTTGGTCGTTTTACCAAAATGGCCCCATAAATGACTCGTCTAAAGTCTTAATCATTACACTGCCATCCCTGTCTAAAAACCTGTCTGCATTAATTTATATATTTTTTTTCCAAATTCCTACCATCCGTCGCTCAAATTCTATCAAGTCTCCAATCCAATTTTATTATGAAACTACCAGTTCAGTTTGACCAAAATTGAAACATAATTGAACCAATCAAGTTGACATTTAATATTTTTCAATTTGAACTTCAGATAGTGATGATATATGATTGATGCAATAAAACGGAGTGACAGTCGTAACCGGGTGGATTGAATGAAGCATGATTATTGGGTTGCTGATTTCAAAGTTAGCGCGTGAAATTTCGCCCGAACCAGGCATGACATGCAAATTGCTTTAATTTATATGGCTAACTCTAGACACGAATTGTTTGGTTGAGTTAAAGTCCAGACTGCGGCACGATTCGGACGTGCCAGTGTCTAGCTTGCGTTAGCCACACACATGAGGGTGCTCACAGGCACGTAGTTACGCGAGTTGCGCCATCGCGTTACATTCAAACCTCTCAAGCCGTGCACCAAGCGCCCCTGCGAAGCGTGACGTATTAACCGCCATTAGTCGCGATTTAGATGCGACCCACGACGGCTACGTTTTGGAGAAGAAAAGTCCCCGGGTTATGCGTTGAGAATTCAATGTAAATGTAAGGAGCATGATTTGCGCAAATTGCCCGTGTGCTTCCCAGAAATAGACAATTTTGTCTCACACAGAATGATAAGTAATTCCTTCATTCCAGACAGTTGGATTAATTGTTTCATTTCGACTTTCCTCGTTCGAACAGTTTTGCTGACAATTAAATGAAATTGTACTCCAATTATTCTGATTTCAATCTCAATTGATCTTTCAATTTTCTGGCTTAATTCCTTAACCCCTTTTAATTTATTATCAGTTCTATTTTCGCAGAAAACACGTTTCATTTGAACGCTTTATTCCATAACAAAGTTTTGAGGTATTAAACGTCAAAATGTTATGGCTTGAAAGGTCGAAATTTCCTACAGTGCATGTTTTCATAAACTTTACAAACTGCTCTCGCTTGGTATAAAAATTTGCAATCAGCTTATAAACTGTAGGTTCAATTAAATTCGGAATCCGATTAACTCTATCTAAGATTAACTGGATGAGATTGGAATAAGTACGTTAAATGCCGACAAATCATTCATCTAGATAACCGTATTCTGTGCCACAAAACTCATTGTGGCCGCAATGAGAAAAGTTCATTTCATTTAAAAATTTCACTTTTCTTCCACTTATTCGAGACAATGAAATTTTTAAACATAAAAATGAAGTTGAGTGTTTCATAATTGCTATGGTAATTTTCGCTTTGCAGAACGACGTTTTTGTAATAATTATGCAAACACAATTTTTTTTCACCGAACGGATGAAAACCACTTTTGTGGGTATAGAATTTGCTGTAAAAAGGACCAATCAATTTTGACTATTACAAAGAGCACACATTCGCCACATTACGTGACGCGGAACCAAAGAAATATTAGTGCCGAACTCAAAAACCTTTATAGCCGTCGGGTCATTTTATTCCGGCAAAGGATCATAAAATACAAACTTCACTCATATATACATTCACGTTTTGCTATCCAACCGTAAGAGAACAAATGCTTTTTCTGATCGTACTCGCTAATTCAGAAGTCAATTATGCGTGTAAATATACCGCGCTCTAGTTAATTAAGTCTAACTTACTCTACGTATTGTTAAGTAACTGAAGCGTTCGTGAATTGTAATCAAAATTTCCAAAAAAAATTTTTTACCGAGATTTTTTTTAATTAAAACTTTGAAATGTTTATTTAGTTGTTCATTTCGTCTGGCATTTGAAGTAAAAATTATGTATGAAATGCCGTTCTTATTTTCGTTTTTTGCGTTTAACTTAATTTTGAATTAAGTTTAAACTTCTTACCGTAAGTTTCCTGCGATTAATTTTTTTATCAAAGCAGTGTACTTCTTGATAAAAGAAACGTGACGCACCGTTTCATATTTACCGAGTCGCAATGATCACTTACATGGAGCTGTAAATCCATTTAACGGAAATTGATTTTCGAGTTATGAGGGCAAACGTCCAGTATTGCATTGCCAACGAATTCCCACGCACGCGGTAATTTGATTCGCGGCAAAAATCATTTCCCGAAGGGTTTTACGATGAGAACAAAAACCTTATGCTCGTAATTGTCTTATCAAAATATATAGTCTAATATTTCCAATATCTTTAGAGATTTTAAACAACGAGAATATTTTTTTTAAATCATTTCATTTCAGATAGAAACATAACATGGATTCATAAACTTTTCGTCCGATTTTTGCAATTGTTTTTTTTTTCGTTTCCACGATTCCTCTATGATTTTTATGATAACTTTGTTTCTACAAAATTCAATTTGTGAAATACATTTCATAACGCATTGCAAAAAGAATTTTTTTAAGTAAAGGTTCGAAATTTAATTTTCTGCGTTTTTAATATATTTTTCAACCTTATAAGATGTTTTATGACGTGGATCAAGAATACATCGTTTCAAAATGACATTGAGACTGAAAGGTTTAATACTTTAAAGTCGTGACTTTGCATATTTCATTATTGCAGGTTAGACATTATCTCTTGGCTTGTTCATGTTGAATTATAAATTTCGAACATTGGTGCAGACAAGAAGTGACAACAGCTTCTGCAATACCGCATTATAAGTATAATAACGAGTGATAGTTTGCAGATGAATATGTATAGCTCACCCCATGGGATAATAACTTAAATCCATCTGAGCGACGCTGACACTAAGCTTTAAAGACGAATTATTCCTGGACAACTGTGCTTAAGCCATCAACATTTAAACCAGCTCGATTAGCTAGCGGACATGGATAAATCTCAGACTAATTGCGGAATTTTCGATAGACATAATTGGATCCATGCTACCGACAGCCAGATAAGGCCGAAAAATTAACCCATTCCCTCTGCTGTCGATGCGTTTTCGCAACACTTCGAAAATTTGTTACTTTTATTGCAAACAATTTTTATTGCAAAATTTTCTCCTTGAACATTTAGATCACGAATCCACACAAAAAATGTCACAAAGTCGTGTCCTTCGAGGTGTCGAAAGTAATGAGTTAATTCGGGTTAATTGCACCCTTCAAATAAATGTTCATCAACCGACAGAAACAACCTGTCAGTTTGAATTTTAATACAAATTACGTACTAAAATCTACACTTTTACACGAATATCGACACTTTGTCATTCGAGCAACTCAAAATAATCTTGTAAATTATATTGTTGATCCTCAATTCGATGGGATTAAGATTTGATTTTGGTCGAAATTTCATCTCTAATCAAACGCAACGGTCAGATTTCTCCCAAGACAAGCTTTGATACCTGACACAATGCTTGATTACTTCTGTCTGCAATGCTCAACGTCTCAATGACAAGTGATATGCTATATTCGGATGATTATCATCCAAACGTTGTGTAGCAACTTTGACATGCAATATCAGCTTCATTTTTCTTGTATTCGTGGCTGCATGGGCGAAAAAAGTTAATCGAGTATCGATTTCGGACGTCGGTTTGAACATCTCTAATAATGATGCTCAAATTGCCGACGGTGACAGTGGATGATGTTATGTGACGGGGCTTGTGGCGTGCAACCTGACCGACACCGGTATTTAAATTAGACTAAACTGCGGCGCGCAACTATCCCTAGCACGCAGAGTATTGCCAAGTTCAGAACACATTAATGGTGTAAGTCAAACGTCAAAATTTTTTCTTGCTTTTTCATCTTTTCCAAGTCTTTTTAAAATTTTTTTCTAGTTTCAGATAACAATTTTGAATTATTAATCAAATAATAAAGTTCAGAATGGAATTTAAAGATAAAAATGATTCACAAATAATGAAAGGAATTGTAAAAAAGTTATAGAAATAGTTTTAACAGTCGTGAAAAAAATGAGAAGGCTACATATGGCGAGAATAGAGCTTGAAGATGCAATCTGTGCTCGCAGCGCGAAAATAGATATTCAAATCAAACAGGATCGCATAGGCACTTTGAAACTTCGTGCAAAACGAAGGAGCGGAAGAGAAGAGAGACAAAACGAGATGTTAAATAGGAGGGGAGAGAGAAGTTTGTTGGCGGGAAGCGCGACAGCATCCCATGCATATGTAAATTAACAGTAGCTCACGTAAATACCGCAAGTGCTACGTTAATTTGTGTCCTTGTCTTTGGAGCACTAGTTGTCGATTCAATGCGACACCCGACGCTATTCGTCCCTTCACGAATCGCAGACGAGCGTGTTTGAATTTCAGCGACATACATAATTAGTGGGGACTGTGTCTATTGAAATACACGTCGTTCTGTCACGAGAAATACAAAAAAAGTCAACTTATATGCGCACGCTACAAAACAAATATTACTTCATGAAAAGTGCTCCACATTTTGTTAATCTTTCCAAATAGAAGATTTTTGAACTTTTTAAACGTTTGTGATTCTTTAACTTTCCTTTTTTGAACAGAAATTTAGAAACTTTTTGTTTTCTGACAAATTATGTTTTAAAAAATTTTTAGAGATGTTAACTTCTGCGTAACGATCTTTTTGAATGCATGTACAAAATAAACAACCAAAAACTGTTTTGAAGGAAAACAAATTTCTGTTCATTAGAATTCTGACATTGTTTGAGTAAAAGAAAGATAAACTGTGGATGAACTGATATCCTGTTTGACCGTTTTGAATATGAAGTCGCATCTTCAAGGAGTATCAAACAAACTCAATCGAAAGTTATTATTTTCAAACATAATCCAACGTTTAGCGTTGTTAAGCGACATCGAGCTAATATCAGTTTGCGTAATAGCTCTCGATCCCTCTTTCTTGATGTCTGAAGAAGGAAATTGCATTCTCGGAAGTTGCGCTCTTAACTGATAGGTGCTCTTTGCCGGTAAAGTGAGCCCCGCTTGAATCACCGTATGGCGCCGAAATTGTGCGTGGGTTGGAACAACGTGCTTGACAGGGTATTCCCGTCGGTGTTTCAGCAAATTTGCTCGTGAAATACAAAGCTCTTAAGTCTTGAGAAGAAGCTTTGATCGGCATTTGTGCATAATACGGTGGTTACTTGCAAGCATTGCTCCTTTATGCTCTCTCAAATCGCTATTATCAACAATCGTGTGTAAGCAACATATAAGAAAACCTTTGACTATGAAAAGCTCTTTGAACCACTTTGTTGATTTGCAATTGTTACCGACGACCCGAAAGCAATAACAAGTAGAAAAACAATATTTCTCGTCTAAACGAAAGTTGTAAAAGAGGATCCGATTTTGTTTTCTATCTTTGTTGGAAACAAAATGGAAGGATGAAAATTAATGGTTGGAATGAATGAAACACAAAAAGGTGCTGGTGCGGATAAAAAATGCATCGCAAGAAACGAGCAAGCCGAGTTTGACGGCAGGACAGTGCCAAAATAACGAGTCGACTGAGAAAACGCGAAAAAGGCGGAAACAAAAGAGTAACCGGAAGGTACACAGGGAGCGATGACAGTGAGTGCGATAAAACGTGGAAGACCGAGTGGACAAGCGACGAGGGTTCAAGAGGTCAACCTAAGTAAGTGACACTCTCGCGAGAAACGCCGATGGATTACACAACACCTGAGGAAATATGTATTAGATATCGGAGGGAAAAAGTCCGATTCCACTCGACGTGATTAAAAGCTCTTTTTGTCAAGCTCACCGAATTTATCTACCTTTTGCCAACGTTTTCATGCCGTATAAATTCTAGTGTTCGAGTAACATTTTTTTCTCCTCCACTAAAAGGTGAGGAAAAAGTAAAAAAAATTGGTCTTTTCAAAATGGTTGGTGCAGGAAATTGCTCAATTTTGCAAATGAAATAGTGTGTTTAGAGACAGAGCTGCGACTGCATTCATTTTGGAAGTTAGCATCATAAATCGTACTTGGAACAGATAATGTCTTCAAATTTGCGCCCTAAACTTAAGTCATACATCAGAATCTCTTTTCCGCCGATTCTGCCGACTTACATTCAATACCGATTTTAAAGCTTGAAAGACAAATACTTTCCATCGAAGTTGCGCGCAACTTTTCGGTATCAGGAAATCACAAAAGCTCGTTATAAATGAACTAAATGAGATGTAAAGTGATGAAATAATGAATGGTCAGCCATTATTATTCTTTTATTCAGTTTATTCATTTCGAAATTGTTAATTTCATTTTTGTAAAGTCATTAGTTTTTTTATTGAACTTTTCATAAAATAATTGTGGACAAAGTTTTCTTCCCATTAGAAAAACAATGTTTTGTAATAAAATTTACATACACTTTTACGGGGGTTATTTAAGAGTCAAAATAATAACAAGGATAATTGCAATTTCACTCATCAATACAGTAATAATGGCGCGCGGCTATCGCACGAGTATTTGATCGCACAGAGAATTTCCATTCAGAACGAATCGTTCCGGAAGGATTCATCAAGGGCGTATCAGAATTTGCATAGAAATTAGTAAATCCATTTTATAAATTTACATTTTTCTACCAACAATACCCGTTTGAAACAACACATTTTGAAACTCTGTCGGAAATTACTTTTGTTCGATAGATAAATATTTGACTCTTCATTTTGAACAACTTCGTTAGACACTTTTTTTTCATTTTCTTCATTTCTTTTTGTCGTCGGTTCTCTTCTTTATAAACGAGTCGTTTTCGTTTGATGAATAGAAACAGTGAAAAAACTATATCACACCATTCACACTCTGAACGATTCAATGATACTTGGTTCTCATGCTGTACAAACAAATCGAGCTAATTTTATCGGTCGTTTTACTTTTGTTCCATAATAAATGATGGTGTTCTGAGTTTTTGACTTCGCTAATACTTTAGAGCGGGCTTTTACTTTTTCAGCTATATGTTACCAAGTTAATACGACGTCTATCCTCTAAAGATATCGTATCAACGCCTAAGAGCTTTCTCGCCTTCTTTGGGTCATAAATTTACGCCACATCGGAAAACTGTACGCCATCAGATTAACAAACTTAATTTTTAATTAGCTTTCAATCGCGACGCAAACGACGTGCAACTAATTAAATAAGCTTTGACGACAGAAATTAAGCGGTTCTTTTTATTAAATACTCATACTAATCCTATAATGATACTTAAACCAATATTTTTTCATTCTTTGAAAACTTTATTTAAACTTCAGTTTCAGAAAACTGAATTCTTCATTATTATTATTATTTTAGTATTTAAAACAGACTTTAAAACAGACTTTAAACTTTGTTCAAACTTCAGTTTCAGAAAACTGAGTTTTTTTTATTATTATTATTATTATTATTATTATTATTTGAGTATTTAAAATAGACGACAACCGAGATTGTAGACAAGTAAGACTTATTTAGTAGGAAGCAAAATTTCGTATACATCTAATATCAATAGTAATAGTTGGCATGTTTGTAAAGCCGCGAGCATGTGATTGCACATAGGCACGCGTATGTCTGATGACTTTAGTTGAATATCTTGTAAAGCTCCAGCCGTACGCCAGCGACTTTGGCTTACCACAATTGCCAAACGGAATTCCTTATCTTTGCGGCGCAATATGGTCTCATCCGAATGTAACAAAACGAATACAAAATAGAACGAATACATTAGCAGCATACATGGGATTATGGTTTTCAGCAGCCACCTAAAAAAGAAAACTTGACAATTTATTCAAATGTAAACAAACGGATTCTTAAGTTCAACTTGTTACAAGAATAAAACGTGGAATGTTTTTCAATGATTTTTTCAGCATTAAATATGTTGTTTATTAACATTTGTCTCTCTTTCCTTTTGTGTCCTTTAGAACTGACGATATCACAAATATAAATGACACATAAATGTTTATATTATTGTTTCAGGTTGTTCACGGGGTACATATCGAACCTTGGCATCACGTGATGAAACGCAGTATTGATCAACAGCTTAGAATACTTCTACATTATGATCGCAGTGTTTATGCGTAAGTAGAAAATAACATTCCACAGTTGATTTTCACTCGTACAAACTCTGCAATAAGAAGCTGGAATTATTGGAGTTTTACATTCGAATTGTTTGAAAAAAATTTTCGAATGCATACAATTGCTCTTGCATTTGGAATCAAACCCGACTAAGATCCAAGTGAAATCGCAGCATTTGTACGAAAAAAGGCAACAAACAGATTTACAAATTTAAATACAACAGCGAACATCCGCATTTCCGAAACATCTGCTGCTATAGTCCAGAAGGTACATAAGTCTTCCTTAGCTTCTTATAAATGATACATGTCTCCGACGACCGTTTATTTACCACGTAGTGCATGCACAGCTATTATTTTTTCGCCCGTCATAAATATTCGCGAGGATATTTCGGTCCGTGGGATTGAGCAAATGACTGTCCCGCGGTTATAAGCCCGCACTGCCGCGGCGTAAAGATAAGAAAATTTGGCAAGTCGGCGCAAATCCACGGTCGAGTAAATACTCGCAGGCGTTCTATATGACTTTGGCGGTTTATTGTCCATTGCGCGGCTTCACATCAACTGCGACGCAAACGGTGCACAACAAAAAAGGTTAACCGAGTGACGATGCGTCGCCACTTTCAACGACAAAACAAAGCCCAGACTCTACTTGGCGCTCCGCAAAATAGATTCGTCGTGATTCAACAAAGACCTTTGCGTTTCGTCGGGTTGAAACAAAAAAAAATACGCAGCTTCGGTTTTGTGCTATGCATTATGCCGGGACATTTGCATCATGATCATACATCAACTATGAATTTTCGGTCTAGAATATGCTGAATTGATGGTAGAATTTCTTATCGAAGGAGGACATATTTCGTGACATTACATATAAACCCGGATTACATTTTGAAAGCCGACTTTTGCCATGAAATTGTTATACGAGTACATTATTCTCTGCATACATTTTGCAAACTTTGAAAACTAAAAAATATTCCAACATTGTTCAGAATCTCTATGTTTATGTTAGAAAAAAACACGCAAGGACACGAAAAATTGTTATTTTTAAAAATCTTACATTGTGTACAGAGATTGTGAAAAAATTTTCTTAACTCCTTTTTTTCCTTCAATAATTCTTTTCAAAATTTTGTTGAGTCAAGAATGAACACTGAATCAAAATAGTTGAAAAATAATTTAGATCTTATATGTTTAAATGTTTAATTTCAATTACTTTTGAAAATTCAAGAACATGAATTTTGAAAACAGCATGACGTCTTAGAAATCAGATTTAATAAATGTTCTAGCGTTATTCGTCAGTGAAGACGCGAGAAGTGCATTTGGGAGACATGTATTCACTTACATTAACAAGTATTACTAGTACTAAGTTGCAACCACAATGTCAGGTATGGTAAAGCGCGTTGAATGTTCGACAGTTAGTAAATGCCTTTGCGGCTGTCGACGAACTTCCCGAACAATACCAGCGCTCTAAGTTTCTGCATTGCATTCTGCACGTCCCGCCTATATCCATCGGTGCCGAATTATAAGCAAGATCTTTACGTCGCAGTACCAGTTCATCGAAACTTCGCTTCGCGCACGAAAAATTCACTCCCGACATATAACTCTCTGTACAAACAATAACTTTGTTGTTTCATGCTTTCCTCGAGTTTTTTCGCACAAACTTATAAACCAAAAGAAAAAAAACCACTTTTTTACAAGTAAGTACGTTTACAACTTTTTATCCAAGCTCAAACGAGAACAAAAATTGAACCAACTTTGTTATGTTCACTCAGGATAACGGGATAAGAAAACTGAACTTGGTATGATTATGTAAATCGATAGGTAGAAGTTATGATTGACTTGGAACGAAAATGAAAATGACACATGAACAGAAACATCGTCTAATGATGTCGCGTATGATTGAAACGTAAAGAAACGACTTTCTAAATGTCGTCATCATACGTGCTATGATAATTTATGCGACGTCGCGCTTATCTAAAGCCGAGCTCGTGAAATGGCGCCGGGAAATCAAAGCAACAATTATTCTACCCCAAAACAACGTGCCCGAGTTAATCACAAATGAATTATTTAGTTACCAATGGGAGAATAGTTTCATTGTTTCACAATGAACGCGACTGTTCCTTGACTTGCTCGTGACATAATTAGTTGCGATAGAATGGGTACGTAGGACGTTTTCACATATACCCCGTAGTGTGTCAATTTCGCATCGATCCGATAAATCGCTTCAACGAGGATTGCCAATTTTTATCATCTTTCCGTTCGAGTGTTTATCAAACGAATGTTTCAAAAGCTTGCAGAAAAGTATAAAATATTAATGGCCGTCGTCAAGTGAAATAATGCATCGTAAAATGAAATATTCAAGACACACATTTCATGATATCGCGACGTTTTACTTTTTTCCCCAGCAACGATATATCAAGAAACGCTGCGCTTCAACACATGTTGCAATAAATTTATTCAAAAACAGCGCGCGCAATATGAATCGTCCAATATGAGAAAATTTTGATGTATCGGAGCATTTGATGGAACAATAAATAATGCTGATCGTGCCAATTGAATTGTAATTAATTATATACAACTCGTGCTATCGATGTCTTTGGTGCAGACACATCAAATGCATTTACGCGAATTACTTTTTTTTACCTTTCCATTCACATTTACAAACGCATCGAAATCATTTCCGTTTTTCTGATAATAATCAGACACGAAGAGCTTTTTATTTTTATTCAAACACACCCGCTGGATTCATTCGGGAAAATGGAATTTTATTTATTTGTATAATAAGCAAACTCGTGATTTCTCTCAATAAATCTGCGAGCTTTGTTTTCGCTCGATTAAAAAATGAAAAGGTTTTTTTTTGATGGATTATTTTTGAAAACGACCTCTGGTTCATCGTAAAAGCGCAGTTCCCTCGTCATTCATTTCGCGAGGGAATCAACGGAGAAATTAATTAGCGATTATGAAAAATTGATGAAAATCAGACGCTCAACGGCAGATGTTTTAATAAACAACTATCATCTAAAACAAATATACAAAAGCGAACAACTGAATGGGATATAAAGAGGAGATTCATTAGCAAGTTTGCAACGTTTGACGTACATTCTAAAACCAATTCGTAACGTTGCCGAATCTAAAAGCTATATTTCGATAATTAAACTCGTTCACGTTTGAATAATTAATGCTTTATCGAGTGCTGCAAAAGTAAATAAAAAGCTTCTGATTCCAGCAATCGACTGCACGCTATCATTTCGTACTCGAGATTATTCCTACCATTTTTCACCAGTTTTTTTATTATAAAAAGAGTTTTATTTGTTTAAATAAACACTATGAGAAATTTTAATATCATTGGCTTTCAATTTAATAAAACCATTTGAACTAATAAAACGTAGTGGGTTAAAAGAGATATTAATATCGTGAAATTTTTGATTTTCCACTTTCTTTGTGAGGGCAAAAACGCATTTTTGCAACAGTTTTGTCAATTTTAGCAACTTTAAAGTAACTTCAGTCTCAAAAAACTTCTTTGAAGAAAGAGAACGAAAGTAAACCAATGTTGTAAACTTATACTGACAGCAGTCGGTACTTTTTGCGGGAAAAGCTTTCAGTTTCGAACAAAAGAAGATTGTAAGCGTGTCGACTTGTATAGAAATAAACAACTTTTTTTGTACCTCAAAGCAAAACTGTACATCAATAGATCACCCGGATTCACTTGTACTCAGGTGTTTTCAAGGAGTTAAGTCTTTGTTAAATTTTATTAAAACGTCTCTGCAAGAAAGTCTTATGGACTCAACATGAACTTTTGTAACGTCACTTCAATTTCATAATTGACAAATTATGGAAACCCGTTCAGCCATTGACAACTACAATGTTTTACACTTTGTTTTAATTTTGAAGTGTAAGTTTACTTCGTCTAGTGAAAAATTTCTTATGCAGATAATGTCTGCTTTTATTTCCGAAATTAAATTTCGGTGTCTCTAGTTATAACAAATGCCCCGCCTCATGAATACGATATATGAAAATGCGCGCGACCGAGCCGTGTAATGCGAAGTGCACTTTGCATTGCTACATTTGTCAGGCCGTTCCTGAGAACACTGGATCGCGTTTTCTCACACTCCGGTCGCGTCAGATTCTCATGCTATTCAACTTGACTTTTGCTTTTACATGCCCGCAGCCACTTTCACCAGAAGGACCGATGAGCAAAGGAATAATCTCGACTATGTGCTACCGACAATCGTTAACTTAATCCTATCTCAACCTTTCTCGACAAACCAATTCTTAAAATAAAATTGTTTTACACTATTACATTTCGTTTAAAATAAAATTTCCGTATAATATAAAAATGAACAAAAAAGTATCAGGAATGAGAAATATCTGATAATCTCATGTTATAATTAGTTGCAAAAACATGCTTCGATTAATGAATCAACTTTCTATTGAAATTATTAATAACGCAATTTGAAACTGAGAATGAAATTATCTGCAATCACAAGTATAATCGGATCGTTCTATCGCACGGTTCGCATCACGAGCAGAACACTGCCGCGTATGTCGAAATCGGACGATTGTTGGTTCAAAGTCTCGGGAACGAACCTATCAGAAGCGCAGCACATCATTTTTCCCAGATTTGATATTTCGTTTCGGTTTGCTAACCCCGCGGGTGCGGTTCGCTCGAGCATTCGGCGATCAACTAACAGACAAACGCGACCTACAATATCTCACAGGTAATGCGAGGCTCCGACGCTGCAATGCCTTGCTTTTTGAACTTTGTTATTCAATATCATTAGCTACAATGTTCCATTGTTTCGCAAAGTAATAACAAGTGCCGTTGAGATTATTTAATTATCTGTTCAACATATTTATTAATTTCATTGTTCAATGTTTATTCTCATTCAACAGTTCTTTTTTTTTCATCTCTTTGTTTCTGCCACTTTTAACCATTTTCTAACCATTATCTTTTAGAATGTGATTCAAAATTAAAGCGAGAAAATGCGTTTTTTAAACGGAATCGTTTTGGGTTTCGGTTGTTCGTAAAGGGCAAGTTTTTCCCATCACAAAATCAGTGCGAGATGTGGTGTTTTAAAATTTGTTTGCTCAGTTTGGAAAAAGGCAATGTTAAGGAATTCGTCTAAATTGTTCGCATGTTATTGTTAGTAAGTTTTAAGCGGAGAAGAATTTCGACTTCAGCGCGTTGACAATTTTCGTTACGATAAACTACTTTCGAACAATTTCTAAAGATCCCAGTGTGTTGGAGAGGTTTCCAGATTTGCAAAGGCGTCTTCGATTTGGACTGACAATCCGAGTTGCGATGCCTTGCAATCAAGAATTCCACCGTCTGTAATCCTCGGGAAGCTCTTTCCAATTACGAAGAATAATTATACATCAGAGGTGTGCGCGTCACGTCGAATGCAAATCCGTCGGAGCGATGAGATGTGCGGTTTCGCAGATGCTTTCTTAGGCGTCGTGAAAAAATCCAAAACCGAGATCAAAAGCTTTGGCGACTAATTTGCAAATCCGCTTCTGCCGTTGGCTTAGCATAAATTGAATCGAAACTTACGGGGATAATGGCGAGCGAGTTTTTCGTCCTTTTTCCATTCCATTCTTCTTGCGGTTCTTGAGTTTTTATTTTCTTTCTATTTCGACGTTTGAGAGCGTTACAAAGCCAAGTTCAAATGGTTCATAATCCTCCATGTGCGCGCGAGTCATTATTTTTTCACACCGCATAGGCATTGAAAGTGAAACCTCCGAGAGAATCGCGAAAACGATTTCCTCAAATATTCTCTTTTTCTCGTTTGTGCTAAAACTGAGTTGAAAAAAAGAAAGACGATTTATTATTTGTGTCAAATTCGGCGCATAGTTTTCGAACGTTCGAAATTGTAGATATCGACAATTTTCCTAATAAAACTGTAGAATCAAAACTTTGCGATAAGAAGATTGTGAATTATGGTTGTTGAATTGAATTTAACTCGTAGAAGAGGATTCTGCAGAATAAAGCGGTGGACGAGATTGTCGAATTGAATCGAAGATTTATTATTGACAGACAGAGTTTAATTTTCTTTCGTTTTGTCTTGAAAACTAATTGTCACATTAATCTAAAGTCACATAAGTAATTGAATCAGTCAAATTAATTACGTTTGTTATTTTAGTCCGACAAAGATTTTTAGCAACGTTTTAAATTTAAAGTTTGTAATTTAAGGCAAAGTTATATAAAAAGTACATTGGAGCTTTCATAAAAAAGAAAAAGTAAGAAAAAGTTATATGTATATCATTGTTGTGAATGAAATATTTGTTTTAGGTTGTAAAAGGTTTGTTATTTGGGAATATTATTGTACAAGTTGAAGTTTAGCGATAAATCATGAATTCAAGAAACAATATAAGTCAAAACACGTCTAATGGAAAGATTAAAGCCGGGACAGTTAAAGTGAAGACATAAATTATAAACGCGAGAAGGAAGAGGTGAGGCTCATTGCTGGTAAAATACCGCGGCAAAACGCGCCTGAAATTGTGTCATACATTACATTCGGCACGGCGAAAATTAATGACGCGAAATTGAAAAGACACGGTGAAATAGCGCGAGTGGCACTTTCGCAGAGCGAAATATCGTCAACTATCGCAGTCGCGTCACGTAGTTGACGGGCACTTTTGCATTTAAAGTGAGGCGCGCTCTCGCGCAACGCCTGCGAGCCAATGAATGTCAAACTTTCGACGAATCAATGTTTCTCCCTATTCGCTCGTTCGTTCTTTTATTCGACAAGCGGCGGGTCGGAAAAGATCCGTTTATCCTGGACGCTCGTGTCGCTGCGCGCGACGTGTGATAAATAGGATGATGAACGACTAGCAAAAGATGAGCCACTGCGACCTAACTTTGACAACGTTTGATTTCAACTTCTTCGGGCACTTTGCCTTCTTCTCACGATCCTCAATGAAGATCCTCTTTCGATGCACGATTGTCTTATGCGCCGTTTTGTTTGTCCTTTGTGAACAACTTTGTGCTCCAGTTCACTTCATGAAATTACTATTTTTTCACATCCAATCCCAGCATTAGCCAACCTATTTCCTTTTGTCAAATATTTCGTTATGACATCGTTACGCAAATCGCGTTAGGCAACTGAAAGTAAAACCATTTTCAATACAAAAAACCTCCTCTGTTATTAACAAAAATCTTGTTTAATTAATTTTTCGTTAATTAACTGTTATTTAATCGCACTGTACATTTTTCGCTGAAAATATTTCGCAGTATTGGAGCAGGATATTGGACGAAATTTTTCGTAACAGAATTTTAATGAAAACGCAACGTAAGTGTTTTCCCTGTGTGACGAAAAAATATAATATTGATATCAAATATTGAATTTCACACTGCTAATGAAGTTTAATTTAATGAACGTTGTGTAATTTCGTACAAAACTTATCTAGCGCATAATGTTCCATGGGAAATACAATATCGTTTTGTTGCAAAATTCTGGCGTGCATGTACGCGTGCTCGACGTCATAAAGAAAGTTCGTATATATTTACATTTATGCTGCGTACGCTTGCAAAACGCATTTTGCCTATTTATGACAAACCCCTTCCCTCCCCCTGCCCTATTCGTTCAGCTCAAATCATCCAATATAGATAAATTTTGAGCGGCAAAGCAATCGTAAACGTAATGAGAAATATAATTTGTAATTATAAAATGTATACCTAAAATTTCGTTTAGCCGAAGTCGGATATTTCATATCTGCTATAGTTTGATAACATCCGGCATGTTAATCACGAGCAGTACCTCTTTTCACGTGATTCAATAATTTTTACCAGCCGTTATTTGAAATGTCAAAAATTTGCATCGCACTTTTGAGCCGAACCCTGAAACCAAACGTGTTCTCGTGTCTTCATCGTTTCTTTTTTCTTCTTTCCACCTTACCTTATTTCTTTGCAAAGATTTGCCTCGCCTGCACTCTTCAATTCAAAATACCGAATTAAGATCATGCACAGTAAGATTGTGTTTCGCTGGTTTCGACGTCAGCGAGGCGAAAAAAGGAAAAGCAAAAATTAACTTTGCGCAACTCAAGATGTCACTCACCGATCCAAATAGGCGCTCCTCGAGTCGTGAATCGCGTGATTTCTTGAGCCGCTAATTTTAATAGATTTTACGTAATCGGTCGTGGTCGCTGGTGGAATGCGCCGGTAATGATCAGTCATCTCTGACACTTGAAATCACCTCTGCTGTAATTTCATTTTTCAATTTAAATCGTGCGAATTGCAGTATAATAAAATAAAATAGAACCAAAATAATATTTCTATATATAAGTTTACTTACTATTTCGTGTCGATGAAAACGATGAAAATATGTTAGTACATAGTTGCTGAAAGAAAACCTGATGTAAAAACCAAACATACAATTATCTGTACTTACAATTATCGACTTTTGTTACATTGTTTGCTGCTTTTTTCGCGTTTCCAGAAAGTAAAGCTAATATTCAGTTAATTTCAGAAATTGCCCACATTCAATTTGGTTTGTTTCTTGAAAATTAATTAAATTACAGAAAAAATTTTCTATTTCTGTCAAAGTAATGTGATCGTGTCCCAATTTTTATTCGCATTAACTAACAGTCGAAAATCGATTTATTTTTTATTCATCTCCAAGAGTTTGGGATAATGTCAAAGACAGGTTTTTTAAGTAAGTAATAGGACGCAATCTGAGTATAAATTGCACCTGGAGTATTTTCCGTACAAGTCATAGGAGACATCAGGCAATCGCATTACGAATGACAAATAATAGAAAGGATTGCTGAGCAAGAGAAAACGGTAACAACGACAAACGATGCAATGTCAGGCAAATAATGGTCGCAAGAGCATTCATCGGGATAGCTGTTACGGCAATAAGAAAAAGGGACAAGTTGCACTCTACGACGACAGCAAACACCTGCGTAAAATGACTCCAAGCATAATCACAGAGAGCCATTTGTAAGCGACGGCAACTCTGCCTAATGTGCCATGCAATAAAGGACGCAGCGACTACTCATAAGCGCATTACATTCAGGACGGCACCCCCTTTTAATTCCATTGCACTCTCGTTACATTAAATATTCTTCAAACGCAACTTTTGAACGGCATCCGCGCCGACACTTGCGCTGATTCCTCTCTGTGTCAATCTTTGCTCCAATTTCGTGCAAAACTTTTGCAATCAACTGAATGAACTCCTTCAAACTCTCGTGCAACTCCTCTTAATTCTTTTCAATGCAGAGAAAGTGATTCAAAATTTCATGCCCGTGTTAGACAATGTTGAAATAACAACTATCCTTACCTCTTCAAAGTAACTCTCAAGTTATTTTGCCGTTAAATTTTCGTTTTAATCCGTATTAAAATTCAATTGTTGGAACAAATGACTCATTTATGGGAATTCCGGCTTAGTGTGTTTTTTTTTCTTACGTTAGTATAATTATATACTCCAAAAGCTAGGTGGAAAAAGTCATTGTATAGAATTGCGTCGCGTATTATACAAATTGGTAACTCAACATTATGTTTACAAGCAGCGTGCAGACTAACTTGAAATTTAATTATCTCTCCCGGGAAAGTCAATTCTTGCTAAGAGTACTTCTATCGCTTCCTACGTAAGCGTGGAGCTTCATTAATTGTAAATAAAATGAAACCGATTCAGCGAAGCACTTAGAAACAGTGCATTATTTTCGTTCGAACCTTCGTAACATACAAGTTGTAAATTGAGTTTTAACATGTCATTCATATGCACCACATGAACCATAAGTTCGTATTGATATCCAGGTCGTCCGACTAAAATAACAACTTTGTTCGCTATACAGTGTTTAAAACCATTTAGAAAATTGTTCCATCAGAAAATGGTCATTTGTTAGAGTCCTTTTTTTTTAATCTGAAATCTCATTACACCTGTTTTCACGCATTAGCATTTACGTAGAGAAGGGGGAGGGGCGACAAATATTAAACAAAATGTTGTCATTGTCTAAGATTGTGGGATGTGGGCTCAAGATTTTTAATAACATCTGCGTTTTGAATCAGTAAAACGACGGGAACTTGATCAGATCACTGAATCAAAGATGCTCGGTTTTAATTAATTGCGAAAAAAATGCGGTCGACTGTTCCAGATAGCTAAGAATATCAAACCATAACATGATTAATGGACAGAATTCTGTACAATATTAAATACCCCCATTCTATTTACGGCTCAACGGATGTCGTTGATACTTAATATCCACTAGGGATTCAAAGAGCGTTGAGAATTCAGAATCTCAATTACGTTTCCAGTCGCGAGTTTTTTTTCTCGCGATTATTTATTCAAGTTCGTAGACACTCATTTCATAGTGGACATTCAATTTTGGAATTATTCAAACTTTTTCACGCTGTTTTTATTTTTTCAATTAAAAATTTTGAGGGAATTATAATTTCAAATTACTTCATTTCTCGTCCAAGATCGAATTCGCAGACTTGTTTCTCTTCTAGTTTCTAGAAGAGAAAATGAGATAAAGTTGCAATCAAACGGGTTATTTAACATAGCTGACATAAAATTAAGCATAAGAGAGACACGGGCGAGCAATCAGCAGCACGTAGCAATATCATTGGTAACGCTCGATAAATTTGATGGGCGAGCCACAGTCCATTATGAGGACGTAGAGGTACGCGAGACTGTCACGTAAATCGCTTGGGATTGTGTGCTCTAATAAGTCGTTGTCGTGCCATTTGTCACTTTGCCGTGAGATTAACATCGGTTCCACGAGCTGGCGTGGTTCACGCTCAACTTGAGCCGGCAATATGCACTTCACGAGCGTGCAATCTTGCCCGAACAACCGTGGCGAAGCAAGTTTTCTAACGATTGTCCACTAATCTTTCTCTACTCGAAAAAAAAATTCACTGCACGAAAAATTCTGTATCGAGAAAATTCTATTGTAAATTTTATTGTTAATTTTCAAAAATAATATTTTCGCATCGACTAAATCAAATTCGGCATCGAAGTTAATTGATGGTAATGAAAAGAGATTTTGGGGCACCTGTCAAACCGAATGGTATAAGTTGAAATTGAAAAAGTGGTCGACAGTTGGAAATATACACAGTGTCTGCATATGAATTCGCATATACATTTCGCATGATTTGTCTGGCATGAAATTGCCTTAATTAACAAGCGACGCTAAAACAATTAATCGCACGCAATTAATTCAATTTGAAAACGATACTTGTGCCGCTGTCGCTGTCGAATGTGTTTTGGCTTATTTAAAGCTCACATGCGCAATCAATAATTACAACACTTCGGGACATAAACGCGAATAGTTAATCGATCGTTATTGTAGCATGCTTTGTTGAATTAGTCAACGGTTTGAAAGTTGACTGATATACGAACGTTATAAACCCACAGACGGAAATTCATCTGCAGCCAAATCAAATGATCGGTGAAAAATTTTTGTTTGCAATTTCATTTATTTGTCGCGACTTTTTTCGTTTCCGCCAACAGTGTTAAAAAATCAGTACCTTTTTTTGAACAAACATTTTGTTGTCGATCATTCTTTGAGTTAATTGTAAATCGAGATTTTCTATTCAATAACCAGTCGGAATCGTTCGAAATAATATGACGAAATTGCTTGGCCAGATGAATAATGCATTTTTATGAATATTCACGAAGTGGACTCGACACTGCGACGGGTTGATTCCGCTGGACTGATCGAAACCCGGCAATGTTCGAAATCTCGGCTGGAATGCCGTCTATTTTCCGATTAAACGAGCATAAAGAACGAAGGTGGTCCTTGATGCATGACAAAACCAAGTAGGGAACGTTTTTCATCCCATTCGCAAGTAAACATTATAAAAAAATTGGCAAACGTGCGGACTTGGCGCACGTAGCAGTGGGCCGCTGTACGCTCAAGTCAATTCATTTTTTTATGCATGCCATAGACATTGAAAGCCCATTGGATCATATAAAACCAACGCAAAACCCTTCATTTCAATCAACAAAAAAAGTTGCCAACTTTGTTTATTTTTACAACAATTTTCGCCACGGTGCCTTTTTATTAGCTCGCCCAGTGGAAACAAACAATTTTTTCTGCCATTCCCTCGGAAATGATTATAAAGAATCAGCATCGAGGAATAATTATGAAAAATCGTCGCACACTCGTTTTTTCATTGTTTTTACAGTTTGGCTTTTTTTTGTTTTGTTTGTGTTGTTGCTTTTTTTCGTTAACGCGATATTTTGATAACAGGGTCCGGAATTACTAAAATTTTTGGCTAACAAAAGCTCGCCAATAAATTTCCACGGTGCAGTGCCGCAGCTACGTTTTGCATTCGTAACGTCCTTGCAGCCATTGTTTATTTAATCACGAGCCCGATAATGGCCAGTTGCCAGACGGCCTGATAATCTACCATGGGCACTACGCAACGGGCTCTCTGTGATTTCACTACAAAACACAAATTTGTTGTTACATGTCGTAATATCAATAGAAATCGTTTGTTCCATAAAGGCGTTTTCATTAACAACTCTTTTTTCGAACTGTATATAAAGTACACGTTTTCTTATTTTTCGATTCGCAAAAATTGACGAACAAATTTTCTAAAACAGAAAAGAAGATGATAATTTTGAAAATTTAAATACGATAAGAAAAAAAACAATCATAAAACGGGAAATAACAGTGACACATGAGATATTAAAGAAATGGCACATTCTTAGAATGGAGCCGACTATAAAATTTTAAGTACAAGGTAAGCCTGTTGTTTAATTGCCGACCAAAGAGGATGACGAAGAAACCATGCGCGTTATAAACTTGATGATAAGAACAAAACGTGTGGCGCTCAGTTTATTGTTCATCTAAACGTCGAGCAGTAAAAGCTCGTGCACGATAATACCATCGATGCCCCGACGGAGTTGGCAGTCCCGCGCACATTTCGTGTCATTACCTTAAGATCCTTTTCCATTCTGTTATCGCTATAATATAGAACCACGAGTGGTCATATCAGTGGTCATATTCGCTTCTAACGAATCATGATTTTTAGCATATTAACACTTGAACCAGTCCTTCTATATTGTAAAAAAATTTCACAACTTGCACGATACAAAATTGCTGAAGTATGCAATGCTAACTTTTTTCTATTTCAATCGAATAATAACAAAAAAGTTTGACGATTTGGCAAAAAGAAACAAATAAATAATGTAAAAAATAATCGAAGTCAAGGATGTTGAATTGTTTGAGTTTGATTTGTAACTATTTGTCTTTCCTTTTTCACTTTTGGAATTTGTTAAAGAGAAGGAGAAACAGGTTTCTTTTTTTCTTAAACAATCGTTTTATAATTCAGTCAGTTCGTTGACCGCAATTTTATTTCAGTGTTATTTGCATTCTCGAAAGTTTTATCGCAAGGTTGACAATGAGGATGTAAATGGTGCACTCTGGAAAATTAAAGCATCTGCAACATCAGACTTGGACGGCTGAAGGGAAGAGACGCGAAGAGAGTGGAGAGACTTTTCAGGGCATCATCCACACTTCGTCTGATACTTGCATGCGGCCGGGCTTTTTGGCATTACTTGAAGCTGATCGATTTTTCATCGGATCGCAGCACAAACACGAATGTCGCTCTTTCCCATCAGCGTTTCCATCAGCCAAGTAACGGATCCCCTCAATGCCAAAGCAGTTAAAATCGATCCCCGATGTTTGCTATGCGAGAGTTCGCATTTGTCAGACACTTCAGGCTAAGATCGAGATGATTATTGATACGAACGTTGCGATGAAATCAGATATTGCTGTGCAGCAGCTCGAGCACTGCTACTCAATGCTTTGCCTTTTTTTCATCCGGCGCTTTTCAGTTTTGAAAATGATTCTGCCGCTAGTCGATCGATCCACTCAGATAACCCAATAAAGCGACTTCCATTCACTCATTTTCATTTTTCAACGACGTTATTAGTTGCGCAACAGATATCACCTTTCATTCATCGCCTGGCATCTCACGGACACTAGATTGCTGAAATTGCTTGTGACGAAACGCAGACTGTATACAATTTATTTGATATAAATAAATCATACCAGGTGGAAAAACAACGTACAAAATTCTTCGCAGCTTTGCAAGCGGATTTAAAAGTTTTTTTTCGACTTCTTTGTGGACCACGGTTTAAACAAGTAAATTTTGAACGAGCTGATACCCAAACACCCGGGTTGGAAACTCCCACGACTACTAATGGTCTCTCCGAGTTCAAAATTTCTACACGAGAAAATAACGTTAATACACGAACAAGGGAATGTTTTACCTATATTTCTACAAAAAAATGAGCAAATGGTTGACAAATATTTTGTGTTAATAAAATATTTGATTCCTTGAAATCGTTGTCATAAGTACAGTCGTAAATGGCATTGAAATCTTCTGCATAATGTTGATCGATTTTCTCTAGATTCTATCACGTCACCTTTCTTTTTATCTCTCAACGTTGCTCAACGACTTAATTCATCGATCTGCATTCAATAAAATGCAATTTCTCTACTTCCATCAAGCCAACAGGATTGTGTTCATTTATTTTGCACCGAAACAAAGACGGCATTCAGAAGTTACGACAACTGCAGTAATTGACATTTAGAAAAAAAAATGGTCAAATAAAATAAAATAATAAGCTAGTTAAATGACTCGTTAACTGACCTGTCGAACTCTTTAGGGAATTCATCTGATTGTAATAAATTCGATTATGATGTCTAGAAAGCCTGCGAGTCGCGAATTTTATGGCCTCGTCGTAAGTCTCACGAGACGTCGTGATCCCGGAGCGATTGTAAATCAGTGCGGAGCGTTCTGATTCATTGCGCCCCGCGCATTTCTTGTTTATGGATTTCAATGGAAAGATAGCCTTAAATTTTCGTTTCAAGAACGATACTGCCTTTCCCTCGTACCGTCCTAAAACTATCAAGAATAAATTTTGAGCTCTCACGTGAGTCCTTCGCCAGATTTTACAAAAGCAAAATACGATTAAAGAGCACCGTCGGATATTTTTTGTTCAGCTCATTATACTCAATCGCAAGAAGGAAATCGCGAAAAAACTTCAATCCAGAAAACAATGGATTCGAATCTGAAATCATATGGTTCGAATGAGCGAGACCTAAAAAATGACATTGTTCTACGGAAATTAATTTCAATGACGTCATAACATTGGTTATAACACAGAACCGAAGACACAAATGATGTACATATAAAAACTACTTAGCCATACAATAGCATACAAGATATTGTCTCTTGGTTCTCAAGCTATTGTATGACAATAATTGCAGTGACAATAAAGCTCACTAGAACTCGACTGTGTAACTGCAGATACGGCGATACAGCATTGTATGACATTGATACTGGCCGAGTGACTGATTCTCTATTGATGATACACCAGGATGAAGTTTCACCATGAATTAATTACACTATCAAATGCTATTAATTCATTTATCAATTAATTCATGGTCTCAAATGTTCAACAAGGTTAAAGATTATAAAAGAAATATTCAATCGATTTTTCAATTCAGTCGATTCAATCGACAAAATTTGCTTAGTATCGTTTCGATAGCAAAATACGTAATTGTATTTATGATTCTGTAGTAATTACGATGAAGTTCATGAACTTGCGACATTGCGAATTTGCTTGAAGTATTCGATAATGTCAAAATTCAAGTATAGTATCAGGAGAGCACACTTATACTGTTATCATTCAATTGAACCAGTTTCACAAAGATATTGTGTCGAAAACAATGCTGATGCGAAGAGAGCAGACTGTGTAAGCGGATAAACGGATGGATGAGAAAGGAAGGATGTAGGAGTATGCGCCTCGTAATTCGATTCATTGTGCAAGTAAATGACGTCCATGATATGTATTGGCGCACGTTGATTTGCGCTAAGCCCGCGAACCGATAACACACACGCGTAACTGATGAACTCGATTGATTGAATCACTCCCAATCGAATCGTTTCCAAATCTGCGACACGTCAACGTATTTATTGTTACATTGTCGCTGTTCCGACACTTGTTTCGGAGCTGATTAATACCCCGTGCATCCTTGATTGTCTCCAAATACATTCACAATCACAAACAAATCTGAACTGGTTAAAAAAGTTAATCACCTCTATTTGTTGTTGATAATAGTTTTATTCCTTATTTTTTAATACTATGATCAATCCTTTGTATGTTTTGTATCATTGAAAACCTATTGTTAGTGCATATTAGTTAGTATTACAAACATGCAGGAGGAATTCTAACATCTTAATAACAACAAATGCTCAGATTTATCAAGATTCAGCACGAACCCATGTACAACTTAACATTCTAACAGTTTCCTTCAATCTGTTGTTATAAAAAAAATGACAAAGTCTAATTTATAGCTGCATTGTGTGTACCCGATTGCACAACTATTGCACAAACATATCTTCAGATGGATAAAAATCGGAATCACGATGAATCAAGAGGTTCGAGAATGTCGCTGTGATTCTGCAGTGAACATAATATCTTTCTTTAACACCCATACTCTCATAATCGAAAAAAAAAAACAAGAATTAGGTTTATTATATACTGCAATAAAAATTAAAACCGCAGTTATTCTTATTCGACATTACACATTACAAAACTAATTGAATGGATAAAGTACATTTAAATGGCTTGAAGGTAATTTTGAAAACATCATTAACTTTGATTAATAGAAAATAGAAGGTTCGATGAATAAATCTTCGCACGTAGTGGAAGGTATAAACTTACAATGTTACTGGTACAGGAATAAGTCTTTGAGATATCTGCATTTCTTCATTCAACGCCAAACGGTATTGTCTGCTATTGATTCGGCGTTAGAAATTTCTGTAAAGAATTTTGCAAATTCTGTATTCTTCAAATTTTATAGAATTTCAACTTTTCGATTTCAGCCTTAGATTTTAGAATAAGGTTGTCTAGGAGAACGAACAAAAGTATTGTTTTAGAAATCGATTGGACTAAATTAAACAATTCATTATCGTTTACTTACGCTTTGTTAAATTATCTGGACAAGAACATGGTTGTGATCCCAACTACCTGCATAGTGAAATCAGTATATTCGAGTTCGTGCCGAAATACAAGCTGTAAGAGATTACACCAAAACTTAAAAATATTAAGTTTGATTAAGATATTTGCTGAAATTGTTTTCGGTTGATTTTGTATGTTTGGTTATTTCATCCGCTTTATGGCTTTTCTCTGTATCACAATTATTGATGTAGAACCAAACTATCTGCAGTTTTAGTTGATCCTTTAACGTCAGCGAAAAATTAAGACGGTTACTATGAAAGAAGTATTTTTTACAAATGAATTTCTTAGTATATATTATGGCCGAGGACGCCACAGCTCTCGGGACACGTATGACGTTTTCCGCGACAAAACAGCAGAACAAAAGCTACCCTCATGCTATATGCTGACACGAGCGGCATGAGGGCTTGTTTAGTTCCGCTTTTCGCCACTGCCTCGTCGCATAAAATTGTTCAGCTTATCTGTCTAAGATGTGGCCTCCGAGTAGATAAATTTCACTGAACGACAAAAATATTTGAGATTTTGTGAACATGCAAAGCTTGATAAGTAAATTGTTCTGCTGCAATATTTTTTAGAATTTTGTAGTAACACGATAGGTGGAAAATTGATAGATATACATTTTCCACGATATGCTGAGTCACGATATACATCATCGATATATCTCGGTATAAAAACTGCGTATAAATCGTTTGCTAAGTCGAATCGGACAAATAACAGGTGTGTCGTCGTTGTGTCAAATCAATAATGTGTTTACCTGTTACACACAACCTTTAGAGTATTGATGTGCTGCGATAGCTAGTATTTAGTTGATTTTACAATATTTTTTACATTTACCTCGGTTGTAATGAGAAACGTTCGAGACAATACGGAAAGAAGAATGTGCACGACGGCAATGATGAATCGTTTGTGGAAGCCACGCAGTTATGATAATTGAGTTAGTTACTTTCTCTTTTATTAAACTTCTTTTATCATTGATTCTTACACTTAGGAAGGGACCTGTTGCTCGCAGTTGACTGCATGTGACATTCCACGACTGCAGACACATGCAGATATGCATATGAACAATGCTGACTCCACATTGAACCAAATAGTTGCATTAGTAAATATAATAGCTCCTTGAAAACACGCTAGAGTCATATTTTCAGCTGGATTCGATTTATTCGGTCGTAATTGAATTTGAGCATGGAATTCAAGGATGAAATATCACCGTTAATTCATTTAAAGTCATTTTGAAGTTTCAGAGCTTTGACGATAAATTTTGTACCGAATCACATTTTTTCAAGTTATTAGCGGATACGTTTTTGCGTATAATTTTAAGTCGGAGTAAGTGGCAGAATTTTTTATATGACAATCTATAATGTTTGGGGGGTTTAATGAAATTTTAATTAAAACACTGTGAAGTTTAGTAGAAAATGAGAATTTGCGCCAAGAGCAGCACGGCTGGGAGAAAATCAAAACGTAATTTCATTACAGCGAGAATTAATGGAGCCGAAGCGTGATCGGCAAAAAGCTATAGCGATGAAAAATTAACAAGTCGGCAAAAAATGTAAACAAACCTATCGGCCGAAAATGAAAGCGTGTAATAATGTATCGCAGCGCCCCAAAACTTGGCAGAAAGCGAAAATGAATTTGCATTTTTCAACGATTAACCCCCTCGTTGTTTTTGTTTTCTCTTTTTGTTTCCGTAAATAAGCGTCCAGCCGGTTATCTTTGTCTTTTAAAGGTTACGCTTATGGCGGTACGGACGGCGCGGGCTAATTACGCGCGAGTCATGAAATGTTTTTTAATTAAAAGCTCGTTGAAGGCGTCACAGGAATAACGACACTTGGGAAATCTTTGTATACAGGTGTCATTACTTTTTCAAGACACTTTTCGAGGATGCAGGGCACATTCTCTTTTGTTACCTTATTTTAAAAAATTCTATACATTCTTGAGGAACTGCACGCCTAAAACTCCAACGATGAAGGACACAAGTTAAATTGTACCTCGAAAAGTTAACGTTTTGAACGGAATATTCACTACGTTGTCATTTTAAAGTTTAAAATTTAAACTATTCTTCGCGTGTTAACATTCTGTTCTGAGTTATCTTTATTATTCTACAAACAGAAATTATTGTACAAAAATATGAGCCACGTATACAGTGGAAAAATGAAACGCGTTCAAATAACAGTGCACAAAGAAAGATTTGTTACCCTTGTACAAATTGTTTATGACGCTAGCGTGAGCCTGTCTAATTGTTCTACAACCATTATTACGAGTTGAATTTCTCTTGAAAAAAAATCTCTGATTGGCTATGCATCAATCAGAAATTATTTTTTTTATTTTGACTTTTATTTCTAAAAGAAAATAAAAACAAAATTCAGAATTCATTCAGTAGAACTTTAGCAACATGTAAATTAGAAGCACCAAATTATGAACTGTTAGAAAACGCATATTTGCTGACGAAAATTATGTGTACACGAGTACTCAGAAGCATTGCACGTCGCGCCCTAAGTGCAGATTTTGTGTGGGCCGCAGTCTTCCCAGTTTAGAGTATGATATAGTCAGAGCCGCAGAATTAGCATGGGAACTGGATGCCCTTTCAGCTTCGGTACACGATGAATCTTTTGTTCAAAAACCATTCCTTGAAATAGTTTATACATATAAAGTAGTTTATGGAATACAAAAGAACATATAAAACGAACTAAACGAATCTACAAAACGAAATATCACTTATCGAACGATACAATTGAAAAAAATCGTGCATGTTTCATACTTTTTAAACAGTCAAAATTTATGTGTTGTTTAACTTCTAATTCTTACAACTCAAACAAACAACTCTTACAAAATATTAGCACCGCGTATAACATTGAATCCCCCCCCCCGCTGTATCAATACGACTTGTCGTATATTTTTGACGTTATATTTGCATCGCGTGAATAATCTAATACTATACGTCGAGCGTTACGACGATGTTTGATGTGCTTAGTATATTTATGACGTTGCGGTCACAAGTGCATTGCGATGTAGAGCATCGAGCCTCACTGCAAACAAATGCCGAGTACCTCGAATTTGAAGGGCTTTATGAATATGCAACGAGAGTGATGGTTAAACAAAAATTAAATTCATCGAGTTTGCGTCTGATTACCTAACTCAATTACGAAAATCTTAAGTTGTTTCAAGAATCTCACTTTATAATTCATATTTGTTGAACAGTATACTTTGCAAAAGTCAAGAAGTTAGAGGAAGAGATGATTAATAATTTTTCGACTCCTGTACTCCTTCTTCACTTCTGACGTGTTTTCCGGAATGTATATATAGCGATGTAATTTGATTTCGTCTATCTGCACAGCGGCAATGCAATAAGAGATATTGTTGGAAATAAATCTCCGGACCGGAAAACGATTTGAATACAATTTTTCCAATTTTCTGACACCAATTGTCTGCGGATTGGAAACTTTCGCAATTGCCCACGTCAATAGCTTTGAACTACTTATTTTAGAGTGACTATAGGTATATATCCATAGTAATTTTCTCTAATACTTCTTCGTTTATAACTTTTTACTATTTTTCAACTTGAATACAATTTAAATTTTCAGATTGTTATGTGGTATTATATGTTCTATTTTCTGAAACAAACATTTAATTAATTCTCTTGTACGAAGTAAATAATTGGCAAGAAACTTTCACGTGTTTTCGCTGGAAAGTTTGCAAGTTGAGCCTAACTTTGAAATCATACATACCGGTGGAAGAACACTTGACTCTGAAAAAAAGAAACGTATTAGATTTGAAAGATCTCAGGTATCCTAAAAAGTAAGTTCTCTTAATTAAAGTAAAAAACCAGGTAAAATTGGAAGAACTTCTAATATCATGAAACACAAGAGCTCTGGGTCTCGGTGAAACTTCGTAACGTCGTCAAAGACTTTTTTTAACTGCATCAAAGTCCTCGTCGTGTCCCACTCGAAAATCGAAGTTTTTTCAACGGAATTGAGAAGATCGAATGTTACATTGCACAAAGTAAACACTGAATTTTAATTTTTTTTGTCTCAAATTTTAAGACCAGTGATAATTTTAAAACGAACTATTTTCTCAGTGAAACTTTCGGTCAAAATAAATATCCGAATTTCTGTTGACAGATTTTTTTCATTAATTTCCCGTCATAATTAAACTCGATTTTCAATTACAACATATAGTCAATTTTACAATTGAAGAGACCGAAAATAATATTTGACTAAATTACAATAAGAGTATGTCCTTTTTTATTTTATTAAATATTATATTTCTATCTTTGTCGCACAGCGTTACGTAGTTTATAAATAACAGCCCTAAATGAAGAATTCTTGAAACAAACTGTCTTTTCCATTACGCAATGCTTTCACGACAATTTTTTTAGATCTCTTACATTATGTACGGTTTTGCATTTATTGAACTTTTCAAAGCAATCTCTTTGTACGAAAAATGAACACATGCAACCATCGAGATAAGATTTTTTTGGAATGACATTTTTAAACCCGCGACACGATGTTCTGCTCATCCTTTCGAGAGAACTCTTACATTTTTTTCTGCTCGCGGAAGCACCACCCCGCGAGAAGCAGCACGCTCCTTCCGTTTCAAGTTTTATACCACGTCAAAATTCGACTGACGCGAGAAGCATTTTCTGAAGTAGACATCTTTTCAATCTTTTTTTAAGTCATCTTTCGCATAAATTTGGACAAATATCACATCCTGTTACAGCCAGAAATTTCCCCTGATGAAGTAGTCGAAGAGAAAAAAAAAGAAACGTACTTCTGACAATAATTGCATTTCTTTTCAAATACTAAGAGGGAAATTCAATTAATATCATAAAAGAGTAATTCTTCAGTCTGAAAATAATTCATTTCCATCCGGTAACGAACTTCGATGTTGGTCCGAAGCAATATTTTGGAACTCCATTTGCGTAACAAGATGGGAAGCAAATTTTTGCCAACCTTGTGTGATCCACGGTGAAATAACACGCGAGAGATGTGCAACACGTAACAGGTTTCCGTTATGAGCCATCCTGAGTGATTAAGTTTATCCACTAAACTCGATAAATGCTTATCACATGTACCCCGCCGCACATGCATACTTATCTAACAAATATATTCAATGTTTTAGCTTATAGTAACGTCGCATAAACATCAAGCTTCGTTATCAATGCATCGTTTAATACACTTCGTAACTCTAAAAAACACGAAACTAGATCGCAGATCTAACAAATTCAGCGCGCAAATTTTCAATGTAGCTGTTATCTTCTTAGTATCGAAAATACGGCTCTCTTTTGCGATCAAAGTTATTGCCATTACTTCAATCCTCATGGCTGTCATTTTTCCTGTCATAACAAAAGCTTTAAAATGAACCAACTTATCCGAAACAAAGTTCGTCCGTTCTGTTCATTTCGTTATCATGTTTTTTTTCGTCCAAATGATTTCGGTAATTAAAAGAAAGGTCTTGAATTATAAACATAACTTATATCCCAAAGCTGGTTCTGGAGTGTAATTTGTTGCCGCGGCAAATAATGTCTCTGAATACGATAATTGCAGTAATTACAATGCGACGAAATGCACTGCACGCTCTACTATTATTACAGAGCAAACGTAAAAATGTCACAGTGTCGTCGTTGTCCGGTTTTAAAGTAGCTCATTATTATAATGGCGAGTCGGTTGCTTGAATCATACCACTGGAGCAGACTGCAACATTTTACTCGTATCATTGTACTCTATACATTGCTCAAGACGCGTTATTGTACTCGTTATCCAAGAGAAACAGTATTAGTTTCGTCACGCAAGAATTTTTGTTCGTCATTTTCTTTTTTCAGTGTAAGAAATTTGTTTCGAAATGAAAATGAAAAAAAGGGAAAAAATCGATGAATATTGAAAAATGATAATGGCAGTTTATCGACTATAAACAAATCGACGAATCGATAAAAAATGAGAGATAAATTCCAGTTCATTAAATGCAGAACTAGCGAGCGAATTAATTTGCATCGGACAAAAAGAGCGAGGAGGGACTTTTAATCTAGATGGAAGTTATCGTTGCATCCGCGAGTAACGAATCGAATCCACCGGATGACAATATTTTTCGACGATGTCAGAACGCAATCGGAATGCGATATCTCACATGGAGGCGAGGGCACGCTTTATTCTCTCGTATTTGAACCCTGGAGAAAATTATAGGCTGGGTTTGCGGTGTTGCAGCCTGAACTAATCCTGTCGTATAATTAACTATTGCCAAACCGTCCGTGTGGAGACCGCGCTTTCACCCTCTCTGTCATAACTCATGGTTAAGCTTTTGAAAATAAATTTTTCGTTTCTTTATTTTTAAATAGATCGACAATTTTTGTTACAGTTTCCGTTTTTTTCGAATCTAAATCCATTATATACATTATTTTGAGGTTGAAAAGTGTCATTTTCTGGACAAAACAGGCTCAGCATAACACCCTCGTTAATTTTCGTATGCATAGTGAAACTTATATAAATGTCCCATTTATTCCACTTTTCGAAAATGGAGACGGCTCATATAATATATGTCACATTCATTGTGACACATGCGACCCCTTGCCACTGACCGTGTACCATTCATATTTCACGTTTAATAACAATTTTAATTCGTTCTTAACTTTTCACGAACCGAGCGAATATTTTCATGGCTCCGACATCTGCTTTTATCTTATTAATTTTGTATGCCACTTTTGGATTTTTTTCACAAGCGGTGTTTTTATTTTTGTTGTTTCGATTACGTTCTTAGCACACGATGTAGAGCATCATAACAAAATCAGTGCGCCCGCCATTCCCAAGTATCTCTCCATTGTCGTGTCGAAAATGGTCTCGCAAATATTTTACGAGTAATCTGCCTCTCGTTAGTCGCGGGATTGTCGCGCTAAAAAACAATCTCAACACTTTCCACTCAAAAAAGCCTCGAACTAGATTGCTCGGGAAATGTTTCGAAAAATGCAAAAAATATTTATCGTCTTCAAAGCTTCTTAGCAAATTTCGAATAATTGGGAAATTTGTATTTCGCTGATCGCAATCCACTAGAAAATTCAGTTAGCCGGCATGGAAATGAAATAAAAAGCCGGAAAACACATTGGTAGTTTGTGGTGGCTTTTTTTACATTCACCATCTAACTTTCTTCATTTCAAGGACAGTTCAATTTATTTTGCTATTTTATTTTTGTACCAATCCCAGCATACGTTTTTATCTCGTTTCATACCTTTTTTTGTCCGTTCTCAGGAACTATGCAGAATTTTCATCTCGTTCGCTCGCTGTTTCTAAGCAATTTACAATTTTTCTCTTTCTGATTAAGATAGTTATCAGCATTTTTTATTACAACGTTTTTTTATCATCCAAGCTTAAACGAGAATACGTTCGCAAATTTTAGAAGTCATTTATTTTTATCGTATTAACAAGTTATGTCGTAATAAAAAGTGTGATAAGATGTGCTAATTTTAATTAAAAAATTTTTCCACCCAAAATATGATAACCATTTCTTTTTTTAGAATGGTTCAAATTGCACTGCGTATTTTCAAGTGGCCGTTTTTTTCAAGAGTGAAAATTTGTCACTGTACGTCGCTAATTAGGAGTTGTGGCAGTGCACCGAGTATCATGATTTAGAAATTGATAACGCGCTCAAGTTTCGCCTGCCGGCGACAAAAGTCACTGATTAGACTTAATTTAGGGAGGTTACTTACGAGTGACTGCTCCGTGTAATATCCCAGGGAGTTTATATAGAGGCGACAAATAAATTCCTCCGGCAATTAACGATGTCCACGATAAAACCCATAATGTCCTTCTAAACCTCGGCGTTTCAAAGAACACAAACGACAACCACTGTACTCGGTATAAAAGACTCGCTAAATTGCACGACTTTTGTTCCGGTGCAAATAACGATAAACGATTTTAACTTCAATTTTATTGTTCGCCTCCATTCTCGATGGAATTTCAAAATTGAAGGGAAAAAATTTTGATTGAAGAGTTGGAGACTTGTTGCTAACCTTTTAGCAATAATAAAGTTTGTTTAGTGGAATTACGGATAAATAACAAATTAGGTTGACGTTCGAGTTTAGAACTGTGCAGCGGATATGAGTGTTTCTGACTAAACGCTCGTCGACTGTGCTATATCAAAAGTTGTTGTTAACGCAGAGCCACGTATACTCTAGGCAAAATGCAAGCAGACAATCATCTCAAATTTTGGTAACCGAAAATTTTCCTTTTTGGAATTTGAATCAGAAACAGAGTATCATATTGCACGTACGACAACTATGTTCAAAACAATGTTATAACTCGAGTAATTTTCGGCTCAAAATAATTACTATGAAATTTACAATATGCACATATGGTATGAAAACTATCGATTAAACCGACATTTTGAACTCTAGTTTTACAATTTAATTGAAAATTTAGTTTGATCACATTTAAGATTTCAATTAATTGGATCTCTATTAATTTGGCTAATTTTTTGTCTGTTTCAGGCTTGACGATCAGAAGTTCGATCTCATCAATGTAAGTGTTTTGGAACGATTCCAAACGACATTTGAGTATTTTAATTCATTTCACCTCATTAGCAATCAGGCACGCCCGGTTTAATTCTCCAATGAGGTTACACAGCTATTATCTGATAACAATTTCCATACTAGATTCATAGCACAGTACAAATGAAACTGGATGCATGTTTACAATTTATTCTTTTAAATTTTCATAAATCGTAGTATCAACTTTTTTTTTAGAAAAGTACAAAGTTGATTTGGGCGTCTTCGATTAGTTGTATTTTCTGTTTGTTTCGTTTTGCCGGATGGAATTGACGAAACTTTTGGTGTATTTCCTTACGTATCTTTTGCAGCTGTGCGGCTATCAGATCGATAGTCTCTGAACGAGGTGTTGCACTCAACCTGAAAACCCGGGATGATAAGTACAAATATTGACAAAGCCCAACTGAAAGTTTAAGTGAATTTGCGGATTGATTGAATTCGCGAGAATCGCTTAGCTGTGAATTAAATTCCGTCTAGAGATTATAAATCAGAGGAGTGAGAAGGGGCAAGCAGAAAATACAGTTTGAAACGAAGACGTGTTCGGAAAAGTTGTCCGAATATTTCGACAAAACTAAACGAATACTTTATACTTATTTTATCTCGAAGACCAAGAGAAGTTATGCAAAGTTATCGGACCATTTACTCAACACTCGAGATTAATTTCATACTAAATTTCACAAATTAACCGAACTTTTCGTTTATATCAAAACGATAGAGAATTATCGCGCGAGGAGAAAATTTTCATTGAAACTCACACTTCTGATCAGTTTCTTTGATTTGTTGATGTCGTGATTTGTAACAAGATCAATGTGGATGATAAAATAATGAATTCAGTGAAGCGAGACGTTTTGAACCGATATTTCACTCGGAATATTGTCGATATTAGTTTTATATATAGATATACGCTCGACCAAAGTCAACTTGAACATTTGTAAATATTTATGCAGAATTAAATCAGGATCTATCAGGGAGTTTCTCTATTATTGAAACTTGTTATTCTGTGTTTTGTATGTAAACTGCGGTAGTAATTAATGTTTTGACAGCAATATCAAGATTTGTGTAAGTATATTTAGCTGGCTCGATAATATACATATACGACAAACCATAACCAAACATTCATCGTCATCGACATTCCCGACAAAAAACTGTTCCAAGTATAAAAAAAAATTATAAATTCGTTCCGAACAATTTTCTAATTCGTATTTTTAAAAGTCGATAATTTATGCGAACTTTCAAACAAAACAAATTATTGATGAAAATGTTGCAAAAATACGATTTTCTCAAAGAATTAATTACAAAGTGTGGCATTACCGTTCATTTTAATCAACTCAACCCAAACTCAACCGGAAGTTTATAAGCAAGTTCGGATTATATTATTGCCTAGAATCATTTGATGTGTAAGAAGTATAATGTCAGGGAGTTAAATGTTTGGGTTAGTGGCAAATGAATTTGGACGCTGTAGTGTACGTTAGGGTTGTAGGCTATGTGAATCGTCTCTCTTGTTCCTTGTGTCTGTCTCAGTCGGCGCAATCGTTGCGAAGCTTCAAAGCTTCTAAACGGCGTTCCCGAGACTACCGTAAATCTCATAGCACTGGCAGCCGGCAGAAGCCGTGCAGAGAAAGTTTTACCCGTGTGAAAAAGTGCAGAACGTAGGCTGAAATGCGCCCCAAAAAGAGACGTCGACGGTTAACCACGACTCGGTAAGACAGCAAAAAATGGTCTAACCCGTAAGTGACCACAGCGTTTAATTCACGAAAACTCAACTAATTATACGTGAATGAGATCAATTCGTTTTCGCTAAACTAAATTGCTACTCTTCAATCCTCTAGGATTTAATTTAGAGTTTTCAGCAATCTTTAATCTTCCGAAGACACCACACTTAGAGGTTTTATACTTTGGTTCCCTTAATATATTCTATTTGTGATTTTGAATGTTAGATATATTTTTAAGTATACTTAAAAATATATAATAGATAATTTAATTCATTCAAATTTAAACGTAATTTGAAAAATTTATACAACTTTGTTTATTCCATAATTGATCGTTTGTGTTCAGTATTATGACTAGGTCAGCAGTATAAGCCGTCTCCGTGAACCCTCATATCACGTTGAAAACACCGGTTCTCGTCCGATCACCGAAGTTAAGCAACATTGAGCGCGGATAGTACTTGGATGGGTGACCGCTTGGGAACACCGCGTGGGGTTCGCATTAATTTTTTTATTTTTGTTTATATCTTTTAACGGACACTGAAACAAACATTAATTTTTAAATCATGAATTTGAAAACATCAAAGTGCAACACAAAGCAGTGCACTGCTTTCGTAGGAAATTTATTTTACGAACATTGATGTCAGCATGAAAAGATATATGAAAAAGTAGTAAAATTATAATTTTTCGATCAATATTTTTGTTAAAAATTACAATTATCAAATTTCCTGAGACAAAAAGTAAAAAATTAATGCGAACCCCACGCGGTGTTCCCAAGCGGTCACCCATCCAAGTACTATCCGCGCTCAATGTTGCTTAACTTCGGTGATCGGACGAGAACCGGTGTTTTCAACGTGATATGAGGGTTCACGGAGACGGCTTATACTGCTGACCTAGTCATAATACTGAACACAAACGATCAATTATGGAATAAACAAAGTTGTATAAATTTTTCAAATTACGTTCTAATTTTAGATTTCAATAAAAAAATCAATATAATGAAATATAGCTGTTGGATTTCATCCTTTCCAATTCGTAAACTGACAGTTGTTTTGAAACCATAATAATTATCAGACTGAGTATTAAAAAGCTTAACAGGAAACCCAGACCGAAAAAGTCAGTATTCTGTTTCCTGAAACTTAATTAATCATATTTTAATTTCGTCATTAAAAATGGATAGGGTGGTTTTTTTCTTTCATTAAGGTTAACTTAAAAGAATTAGAATCGATGTCAGTTGAAACATCCCTAGACTTCTCATTAGCGTGTTATCGAAAGCTTTTCTCGGGAGTGCAATAACGATCCCTTGTCGTCTTACATCATCTGTTTAGCCTGAACTTCGTTCAAGGTGTACCACTTTTCAATAACTTTCGACAGCAAACATTTTTCGCATCAACGAAATTAATTATAATTGAAAGTATACGAAGATTAATTGCACACTCCGACACCTGACCTTAATTTCCTCCTCACATTACTGTTCTGATAAATCAAGTAGCTGAGTAGATAAGTTTCAAATCCGTAAGGGTTTGTTTTCAAAATTATATTGCGTTTCAACGAATTTTCTATACAATGTGGTTCTATCACTTAATCAATCTTAAATATAATTTTAAGCTGAACAGTAATTTTTTTATAATTGAATTTTGGAAGAAGATTTTAGTTAATCTCCTTTGACCTATGTCTGGTAAAATTTGAAGGTTTGATGTCATATTTTTTAATCAGTCATAGTACTCCATTCTTGAGAACAAACAAAACGTTTTTTCTTCGCAAATTTATGTTCACGAGTCTGCAACTTAAGACAAGTTATCAACCGAGATACCCCGAAACTCGACCGAAATTGCCCGGGTGCATGTTGTACCATAACTTTTTCTTAACACCACTCAAAACCACTCAACAGAGGTGATAAATCACGAATATACTTTTTCCCGCCAGCAATTAACTGTGGATTTCAGAAGTTTTAGACTGATGAAGAAAGAAAAAAACTTGCTTTTCAAAACAAAATAGTTTTCAATTCAAAAAAGAAACAACAATCAGACAATTTAAAAAAAATCTTTTTTTTTTCAAAAATGTTCAACAAAAATTGAAGTGAAATTGTTTGTTAATTAATCGTTCTTATCATTTTTCGATTGTCTCATTCTATAACACAGACGAATAATTAATTGCTTTCCATTCAACAGCACCTGATGAGAAAACGCACGACCGCACAAACTCGCAACCGAAAAATTTATTCGCGCGAAATCGAAATTAATTATCCGGCCATTCAGCCGAACAACCAGTTATTTGTAATGCGATCGAATTGAATCATCTAACGCATTAACGATGTCTCCACTGTACATCGATCAGATTGTCATAAGCATGTATTGCTTCGAAATGTATGTCTGCGTATAGAAGTTGATGACTTTACGGATACACAGCATATGGGACGTCAAAAGCATTATAGTTACTGGATATAGCCTACCAAATTAATGGTCCTTGATGTTGGAAGCTTCAGAAATTTATTACCCGATGACACAAGCCAACATGCTGATAAGATATCATACATTTCAGGGATTTTAATGAATTTGATTGAAAACCGTCGTCCTCCTGCTAACTATTAGGCTAATTATTCTTGACCGTTGCATCCTTTGTTATATTCCGTTGCGCAAAATTATCTTTTCATTTTAAATTGTCGAGAATAAAAAAAAATTGAAGAAAAAATTTTCCGTTAGAAAATGTGTCGTTAGTCTGTGCAAAATATTGTATTGTTAGTTGAAAAAATTAACCTGACCATGCGATTTCTTTCAATGCAAAGCGGTTTCCGTGAATAATTATTAAAAGCCAAGTAAATGAATCTAATTGCATCTGAATTTTAAATTGCCTGCCATTTGCATTTAATGCCAGCATCTAACTGGCCCTATAAAGTCTGCTAAAATAGCCATCTCATTTGGACCGGGTCCGACAAGATTAACCAACTAGGATCTCACAAGGATCAACTAAAACCTAGATAAAGGATCAGGGCGTGTAGCTTCTCTTCTGAAAATACACCCATAAACTACACCCCTTTATCTCAGACAAAGAACATTTAATTCTTTAATGTCTTTTTAGTCTCTATTACCATCACTGATATATAATTATTGCGTTATCTTGAAAAAAATATCAATTTTTAAAAATTACTAGAGAGTGCAAAGACTTTTTCGTGCAACTTTTTGTCAACGTATTCTACATTACAATTTGAATTTGACGTTCAAAAATGTTCTTCATATTTTAGTATGTCAATTTTAAAGTAAAATACATGAAAATTTCAACAGACATATCTTATTCACCAATCGATATGTCGCTTCGGGATGTGACATATCAGTTCAAATAACACAGGATTCTGACACTGATTTTTGTCAGTCTGAAACATTTTTCTATCTAGGTGCATGTTAAACGGCAGGAAAGCACTGCTATCGTTGATACAGTTCTCTTCCAGGTATATCTTTTAAGTTGATATTTCTGGACTCGGAGTAATATAACGAGCTATTACCCCAAATTCTCGTTGAAGCAAAAATAATTCTTTATACGTGAACTAAGATATAATTTCTCTTATTTAATTGGCCTGTTCTCTGATAAAAAAAATTGAGGCAAAAAAGTTTATCATTAGCGTAAAGAACAAAAATTAATTGGATAGATAACCAAGACCGGTCATTAATACTGATTAAAAAAATTTTCTCGAGTACAAATACTGATGAGCTTTACGCTTAAGGGGTGGATACACGAAAAGGAAATGAGAGAATACTTTGCGACGTGCAGATAAGACGCTGCAGGGGCTGGGTAATATTTTGATAACAGAAATACCGTCAGTCTGACTGTACTGGCAAATGTACAACAATAAGAGTACGATTCCAGAAACAAAATGAAAAATAAAGAATAGCAATGACATGGACGGAGAAAGAAAAATTAAAACCTAAATTACGATCCAAAGAAGATGAGAACATCAGCGTTCATCGTAATGTAAAAACAGAATAACAAATAAAGACAATTGGTCCGGAAGAAAAAGTTACAAGTTATACAAAATAGGGAAAAAACGTTATCGACTATCTGCAGAGTAAACCTCTGTGTTTGTGACAATAATATTTCTCTCTTGTTTTCTTTCGAAACTGACGTCGATAGATCGATTTATTCACAGCGGAAATCGTGCGTAACGGCTCGCAAAATACACCTAAACATTCTCTTATCGCTTCACTTCAAAATACATTCGCGATGTATCGCGTTTTCCATATAGTTTTTTTTTTGTTTTTTGTTTTTATTTGTCTACTAAACTGTACTTGTCAACTCGCTTGAAAAGTATCAGATAAAAACTGTGATATGTTGTAAAATAAATAGCATCGGAATCGAACAAAAGTTCAAGTAATTGCACTGCTTATTTTTTTATCTTTTCAATTATTTGAATTAAATAATTACAATGCTTTTTTGGTTCATCAAAAATTTAACAATTGAATTATTTATTGCAGAATACGATATTACCAGAAGCTGTTCATTTTTGGGAACGTGCTCTAATGGTGCGAAAAACTGGAAACACCATACGCTTGAATCGGTGAGTAACCAATTTTTGGACTGAAAAGTCAAAGTCATTCCCAAAACATGCCACTTTACGCTAACCAATTGCGAATTGCTAATGAGCTATAAGACCCGTTAAAAATTTGCTAATTATACGGAAAAATGTACGATCCAAAGTGCGGGGGAAATTTATGTGAAAAGCAGTCGTGAAACATCTTTGTCTGTGACGTGTTGGCGCGACACTTAGCGTATCGGCGGATGAACTAAAAACGTGTACGCATTAAATTTAAAAGCTCTGTTTACGACTCGTGACAGCGAGCACGTTGCTCTGTATGGCGCATAAATTGCCGGTCATAATACGCCGCGTGGAATGAATAATGTATGCAAAAATATTTACTGCTCTAATTTTCATGCGGCGCGTTACAGTCGAACGAAATTGATCGTAAAGTTCATAAATTCATCTTTTGCCGTTGTCCCATTGACCCCGGGCGCGATTTGTCCCATCCACTCTCGCAGCCATGGTCGTGCATTTATTTACATAAACATGCATATAAATATGTGCGTGCTTGCATATGCATGTATGCATTCGTATGCTTCCTTTTCATAGAAACCCCGAGGATCGTATATGAATAGATGTGTGTTCTCCGTGCAGGCTCTTGTTTATGTTTGTGTATGTAAACCCGGTCGTGTGGCGGTATCGCACATGCACATACACACACAGGCTCGAACATTCGAGTTGTGGATCTCATTACTACAAACGACATTACCAAAGATTTATGTTCTTGGCTCGAAGGTGGACGCTCTTGCATACATATTAGCATAAATGAACACGCGTACGTATATGTTGACGTGCAAAGCGCCTTAGTAGGTCGGACGCGCTGATAACGTTGTATTTATGTTTGCAGCTGTCACATTTGTCGAGCATCGTTCCTCAGATGCGCACATACACTTTTATGAATCACGGCTTTTCAGACCACCTCATTCAATTTGATTTCATGTCTGAGCAAATATTGATTGAACTCTTTTTTTTCGCAACCTGTTCACTAAGGTACATTCAGCTTTTCGTCAGCTTTCCTACATATGTTTATTCATATTGCTCTTCGGTATTGCTAACCAACGATCATTTGATAGGTGGCAGATAGTCTTGAAAAATGTATTAGTCAATTAGGAACAACCATAAGAATACTGGAGACGATTTTTCATTCACGATGAAAGCCAAAAATAGATGTAATTTATTCTGTTTGATTAATTTTGTGATTTTTCTTCGTGATTACGCTCGAAAAATGCAAAGTAATTTGCAAGACATTATTTTTGTTACTAAAGTAGGGAGAAAATTTCAACGTCTCTGCATCTTTGTGTCATGTCATAAAATGGATAATGACTCGAGCATGTGCTACAGATTTCAACGTCATGCTACATAAAATTCATGAATTTCGTGACAACATGACTATACACACAGTATATTTACCATTTTTTTCACGTTTCGGCTTTTAATATGGTCACAAATTAATGTTATTAACAAACTCAAAAAGTATGAAATTTTTTTTATAATTTTAATTGATAAGTGACGAACTGATTGGATTCTATTTTTTCTACTTAATAATTCAGTAAAATTTATAACAAATCAACGAAACGTTAAAATTTAGTTTGAAAAAAAAACAATAAAATATCGTGATTGGCATAAAAATTCTTCATTAAAAGTATTACAACCGTACCTATAAAAATAATCAAACACGTGTGCATATTGATTTGTCTTTTTGTTTGCTAATTTCAGTCCGCTGGATTTATAACTGTTGAATGAATTTTAATAGTTTATCACCCTTTTAGCATCAGCAACCGAACACAAATTAAAACAAACAGAACAAAGTCTTTTGTTTCTGACTTTTTTCGATTCAATAAACTTGGCCAAAAATATCAGTTACGATGTGTAAGCAGTTGAAAAGTTATATTAATAAGTACCGGTTATGAAAAATGATAAAAACTCTCTAGGGGCTTTTTAGCCAGAAAACGATAATCAAAAAATAACACACTGAAATGATTTAGCGGCAATCGACAAATAAATATTTCAAATTAACCTGTTTCGGAACGCTCTTAAAAATTTTATTCGAGCAGATTTTAATGTACCTCCGAATGCTAAAACTAATTACTGCGTCAAAATGTTGGTGCTTGTTTGATGTTTGCCATCACTTTTATCCCGTTATTAACCATACAAAATCGCTTTAACTCAACAAACAAACGTGTGTTGCATTTAGTTCACGGAACAGGTAATACAAATTTTGCAATATTTCAACGTTGCACGCAGGATTTAAATTTGTCAATTCAAATTTTCGCATGAAAGGTAATTACAAGTTGTAATTAAGATACTAATAGCCTAACTTGACACAGTTGACATGTAAAACATTCATCGCAATACACAGTTAAAAAAATTATGCTTGTCAATGAAGCGCTTAAACAGTTTCTCTGCTGCATTTTAGCTCTGTTAAACACTCCTCTGCGTAACGGAATGTGAAGCTTCTGCACACAATGACCGCATATTTACAAAGTTAGAAGGGAAGTTCGTTCCTGCGCTTAGTTATATACTTGTGCATGGATGTCAACACACTGTAATATCATACACTATATAAAATTATCATCAAGACGGTCGTCATAGTTGTTTTATGGAACAAGCTAAAAAATATTACACAAAATATTTTTTTGAAAGTTTACAATCTGAATAGAAATCACGTACTTAGAGTAAAAAACGAAAAAAATATTAGCTACTTTAGAAACCGAAAACCTGAAATTTGGTCTTGAAGTTTATAATTTCAGAATACGAATTTTATTATTCATATATTGTATTGATTTTCATCGTGAAGAAACGGAAAAATAAGTGACATAATACGGAAATAGCGAGAATTAAATGGAGCATCTTAGAATATTGTTGATCACATTTTATCAGTAATAATAATAATATTGAAATTGTGATTCACTAAAAATTTTTATTATTATTTTCAAATAAATCAGAGTGATAGGAAAAATGAGATTTTTCGATGATTGTTTAGATTTAAGTTCAAACATTTGTCTCGCTATAGCAACGCCGCCCAAACTATTCGCCTCTTTTTGTTCGTTTAATGATAGAATTTTATAGTACTCTGATGGTTCGACTTTCCATCGTAAACTTTAGCCGAACAGACTCTTCGATGCCAACTATCGAAACAACTTTTTCATCAAAAGTTTTTCGAGCCGCGGCCCTCTTGACGTTTTCTGAGAGCTTCCCTTTTTTTCAATAACCAAGTTTCGCAGTTTTCACGTTTTAGATTCGCAAATCAATTGTTGAAATCTAAATCTTCACTTGCCTCCCAAGTCTTCATTTCGCGAGTCACATTCAATCTCAAAATTGCACTTTTATTTTTCATCCTTGTTATGTTGTAGTGAAGCGGTGAATTTTGATAGCTAATGAATAAGTTACGCGAATTAATTAGCAGAAGAAGACTCGAGACCCGCGTTGTTTCAAGAACGATGGAAAAGTCGTCGGCAAATTACATTTGAAAGTTCCAGGAGTTAATGGCTTTACACGCAAGTTCATGCGTCTGATTATTCGCTGACTATAACTACTGAGACGTATTCAAGCTGTAGTTCCAAGTTTCGAGTAGGTCGAGTAATAAGTCAATTCGTCAATATACCAAGCACATTGCCTTCTAAGATTTAAGTTTGTTTCAAAAGCAAACACAATGAATATAATGCATTTTGCGAAAATTTACTTCTCACTCGACAGTCGAGAGTGTCGTTGTACAAATGAATCAGCAACTTTGAAGAAGTAAAATGTTTTATGCATCATTCAATATTATATTTTCATTCGCTGAATTTAACTTTTTTATTACAAAATCAACTGCGTAATTAATCAGACTGCGTAATTACTCTAAAACTGAATATAAGTAAAAAATTGAATAAATTGATGGTTGTGAGTAAATTTTAAATTTCTCATTTATTGCACTTAAATTGCAATTTATACAGTAAAAGTTGAACCAGCTATTTCTGGAGCTGTTTCATCAGTCTGTAAAGTAACATTAACGTTGAGCATTAATACGAGGTAGAACAAAAAACAATATAATGAGATTATATCATGGAGACTATCTCGGTAAAGAATTTACATAGATTTCAATTATTTCAAGCTGGCTGACTGCACCGACGATGAACAAAAACAAATACTGATTCGATTCAAAATTAAACATCCTATCCAGATGGTTTTTCATCCCCGTTGTATTCAGCCAACGAATCGAAAGCTGCCATTCCGTGTACACACACCTAGCTCTCAAACTTATTCTTAATATTGATGCAGTGATATTGCAATAGATACGTGTACCCATTGTAAATTCGGCGCAATACATTTCTTATAAGTCCGGGAGAGCAGAGCAAGAATGCTACGGATCTAACGTTGATTCCCGACGTTATCCGGATTCAAACACCCCTCGAGGCGTCTCACTGAGCTTCTCTATCTGTACAGTCAAATACCATCGAATCGAAAGACATTAGTTTTTATTTGCTCATCAGAATATATAAAATTGAATTCGCTCTCAAAAACCCATTCGTCGGAGCTTAGCATTTTAAAGTTAGGTTGCAACGTTAGCATACAGAGAACGAAAAAAGGGAACAAAAGAGGGATACAAAAAATTGAAAACAAATTTTTCATCGGAAAATTGTGTTGAATGGGAGCAAGTGTTGACGTCAAACATACGATGATTGGGTGTGTTGCAGACGAGCGGGCGATGTCGATAAATTTGTGAAGTGAGCTCGCGAGCTCGAAATCCTGGTGTTAATTACCCGGTTGGGTATGTGCAAATGTCGCTTAATTCAGGCGGAGCCACTCGTGTAAATGCGGCCTAATTCAGCAACTGCCATGGAAATATTTCACGACAAATAACGGGTCGCGGTGTTCGCTCGTTATTACAGGTATTAGCTTAAAAGTTCGATATAACGCCCCGCTCTGCTAGCTGATAATTGCACGCGAACAGCCAGCGACATAACGATTCCTATTACACGTCACGCTCCATCTGCGTCAACTCACTCAATTTTTTGCCAACAATTCCGAATGGACTGAGCAGATAAAAGTTACGCAACCTCTATCTGTATCATTATATTTTGCATCCGGTATCGATGAATCAACACTTTTCAATTCCGTTCGTATTGCCTTTTTAGTTTCCATTTTTTTCATTCTTTTACTTTTTGACAAGTCAATTTTGTTAGTTACATTGCTATTTCACGTTATTAGGTATTTTTGAAAATGTATTAAAAAAGTTGAACATTTTTTGCTTTAATCGATTTTTTTGATGTTTTTTGTTTTTACATTTTTGCCAGTTACGACCATTATAAAATTTGCCCATATCTGATTCCAATAATTTTTTTTATACGATCAGGAGAATAAAGTTTTCAATAGCTTTGTCCGAAATCGGTGTTTGCGGTAAATCGGAAATGCGACGTAATGATGGACGGAAAATGACGATAAAAGTACGTGCACAAGTGTTATTATCAACATCAGTAAAGTGAGTGGTGCGAAATGCCCTTTCTGGTCGGTCAGGTGCTCTAAAATCCATTACGAAAATGGATCGCACCATTTTTACCTACACTTGGTTTCAAATTTTCATACCACTGCGTTACTTCCATTCCATTGCTTGGGAATTTTTTTTTGTAACCATATATTTTATTCGTGTTATTATGATATAAAGAGAACAGTTTTTTCATTTTCTTATCCAATGTGAAAAAAAGTTATGTAACCTTAATCATGAATTTGATGAAAAATGAAAATGATTATCTGAAAATGTGAAATTTGTTTTTCGATCTTTGTGTTTGCTAAATCAGTTCGAATAAAAATGTTTTGAAATCAAAAATTAATCCATAAGATGATTTTCGTAGGATGCGATAACTTTACTGTTAGGTACGATTCCTTTGTACGCAAGTTGATGTACATTAAGCATACGAAATTATGCATGACTTTTTAGAGAGCGTGCTCACGAAAGGCGCGGGTGCTTATAAACATTGAATTTATTTTGAAAACATTTGAAAAATATTTTCGTGCTTCAATCGCTTTATATCTTGAGAGAAAAAAAGTCACCCTCAAAAGCTTCTAACAGAGTGTAATCGTTCCAAGGAAATAACTCTTGCTGATCGATAAGTTATTACCGCTCTTCAAGACCGATATCCAAGCTCAATTATTTATTCCGATTTTAATCTGAATAAAAAATGACCGGGAATTCCGATTGCAGATAAACTTTGCCTTCATTTTCATACATTCGGGAATGAAAATTTGTGGTAGCAAAATTATGAATTCCATTTCATCAGGTTTGATCGCACTTTTTTATCGACTTCACTATCACATTTTTCAAAAATTAAAAAAAATTCATTCAACAATATCAAAATTTGATGTCTATCTTAGAGCTCATATGTCAAATAGAAATGTGAAAAATTGAAGATGCAAAGTACATTTTCGTTCCATCTCCTTGAGAAAGTTATTATGACGAGATCTTGTCTCAGAGTTATCAATCGTAAAATGGTAAAAGGACCTGCATTAATCACCGCTCCGTCAACGGAATCCTTATAGAGCATCTAAGACAGCGTGAAGCTCCTCATCTCATTTATTTTCGCAATTTCGAGCCGGATGCATCGAATGCCAACAAAAAAATTTTTCTTCCCGGAGGGTTTTTTCCACTGACGAGATAACTGAAAAACGAAAGAGTCAGACACGGTGATGGAAATTTAATGAGAAATTAATGGCTGCGATCATTTTTTTTTTCATCAGAAAAACCGCTTTTTTTATTCTTTATTTCTCATTTTATTTCACAGTGCTCAATTTCTTTGTTACTAAATTATCAATTCCATACGACTACATTGTTCAGAGTTTCCTTTTTCATGTCAATTTATTCGTTGACTTGTTCTACTTGAAACTTTATCTTGATGTCAAATTTTCTTTTAACGGGGAATCAAATCGAAAAAATCAATATTTCAAATGTTTTACATTAAAATAAGAAAGCAAGTTTAATTTTTAATGCATTTTTTTGACGTTCAAAAAATTGATAAAGTAAATTATTTTTTTGAAGCCATTGTAAGAAGGCTGATCAAATTTTTATGAAATAAACTACGAAACATTAGTGTAATGGTCTTTAAATTTTTGACGAAATCCTCCAGAGTGAATAATTGAGATACTTCATATTACGTTCCAACAAAAACCTTAAAACGGGGGATTAATATTTAGTCCAAGCGGATTGATTTTGTTCAGTACTTGAAATACATACTCGACGTAATAAACCTGTTTTAAATGTTAGTCGCAACCAGCATTCCACAATCCCGACGAATTATTCGGATTACGTAACGTTTGTAAATCGCGCCTGTGTACACGCTCGTGTGTGCTCAACAAATTTTCAGAAATATTGACGCAACATTTGTTTGTCATTGATCGACATGGAGACACAATCGCCAGTCTCGACAGTGCATCCTGCAAATCAAAATGAACGCTATTTCGTGATGTTTTTTTTTATCTTGCGAAAGAAATTTAATTGACAGAACATACAATTAACTGTCAACAGTCAATCAAACGTGCAATCAAACGAACTGAAAAAAAAGTAACTAAATTTAAATAATTCTCTAGCAATCACGTTTTTCAGTCGCATAAAAGTTTGATTAATCATGGTTTCATGGAAGCGACAAAAAATTATTGAATTACTCTCGTCATCGTAGGATGAAGAGTATCTGAGCCATTACGATGATTAACTACTGCTTATATCGACAAATCAACTTTCCAATAAACTTCAAGAAATATCGTGAATGGAGAGGTTCAAATCCAATATTTCGTTCTGTGCAAAGTTTCAAACCCCTTGAGTAGAAGATATAAAAAATTTGGCGATGAAACTTTTGGTTCGTTTATTACAATTTCACAATATTTGCGTCGGACAAATAACGCGACTTGGAGTGTGGTGTTGAAACAGAATATTTCGGAGCAATAAATCTTGACACTTTAATTTGATAAGTAATGATGAAACGCGAGAAAAAAACACGATCATAATGGAGATGAAAAAACGCGCGGAGCAAAAGCCTTTCGGGGATTTGACGATCAATTGTACAAGGTTTTTCCGTTGCTCGAAAAGCGACTCGCACAAATTTACTTGTCGAGGCACGCAAACGTTTATTTATCGACAGCACATCTCTCGACAGGACGCTTGAATTTCAGACGAATTTGCATATTTAGTTTTCGCTACATATTCTCATATCCAAATTCAGATTTTCATTCGCGAAAAGCTACTTCCACCATGGAATTCAGTTTCATATGTTACATATTTTTCATGATAATCCAATCTTTCTTCTCTTTCTTAGACACTATCTACTTGATGTTTTATTTCAAAAAAAAGTACAGAAAAGAAGGACGTTAAAAAATAAATTCAGAGCTAAAAATTACATTATTCAACTTGTTCCTCCGTTTTGTTCTATTTTAATTCCCCATTAAGAGAAAATCCAAGTTAAGCAAATAGTATACGAAATAAAGTGAAATTTCGGCCGATCTAATTGAATTATTCGCTCGTTTATTTGGGCCCGAAGTTAGCTAATTAGGAAAGTGCATCTGCTGTTTTCGCGCATGTTTGTCAAGCTTGTCGAGCATTTTTTTTCGTTTCTCTTCTGGCGTGAAAATTGGGATTCACACCCGAAGAAGACAACGCTGGTGGAAGTTACGAAACTGATGGTAATCATAATGCAAGCTGCATTAGGGAATATTTCACCGGACCGAAAATACACCCCAACGAAGTAGGGTAAATACTATTTTGGTTGCCAGCGAAGCGAATCGAGCTGCATAAAATTGAACAATTCCGTGTGTCGTATTTCCATTCGTGTATCTACTGGTGACAATGTTATTCAAGCGGAAAATAATATTTCGTTTACCAAATCAAAGGTATAACTCAAACAATAATTTGGCAGCCAATAGTCGCCGGCGATCAGTTGTTATTTAAAAAACACAAGACAAATGAAAAATGCTGAAACTTTTAATACCAAATGAATGTTCCAGATCTGGCTCTATCAAATTATCGGTTTTGATATTTCAGATGGAATATTGTGTTGGATTTACTTTTTGACGTGATTCCAGGCAACATGCTATCGAATTTCTATTTTTATCGTCGACAAGTTGCTTTGCTTGTTAAATCTGCAAAAAATGCGCCGAGTTTGAGTTGCCAACTATTTCGCCAGCAGGAACAAAACTATTTCTCTAAATGTAAAGTCTAATACCACGTATCATGCGCATTCTCCTAAAGTATAAGTTGAAATTCACGTATGGTCCTGACTAGCATTAATTACACCAACTTACAGTACAGCTGGAAACATTGAACAGTTGAGAATAAAACTCTCACCGTGCTTGTAACGAAATTATAATTACAACATTGCAATTCAATTTCAAGTGGATTTCGAGTTTTTCTCATTTTGTAATTACATTAACTTTTTTCTTACCGCAGAATTTTTTCAACAATTCCCAGATGCTTCCTTTCGTGTCTCTTAACTCTAAAGCAATTAAAATGTTCGTTTTATGACATAAATATTGTCGATTTTAACTTTCAGAAAAAGCAAATTGGATTGAAATTATAGTTTTTACATATTTTGTTCCACATTTTTACATTCAATTCTCTTATTCGAAGACCATCCACTTGGAGTATGCGATAAATTTTTGTTTAAAAATCTCCGTTCGAACCGTTCAAGATAAGATACGACTACTCTCGAGGCACTATGGAGGAAATTAATATTAATATCGAACACGTCTGAGCTTGATTAAGACTGAGCTTATATACTGTTACGTGGACAGTTAAATGAAAAGGCTACGTGCAACCCAACAGACACGGTTAATGTAGGAAGCTTGTTACGGGCGCATCGAGACGATATTTGATCGAATTCGTGTCAGTTAGCGTCAAGAAGATAAAGCAGATCTACAACTCGTCCGAAATTACTTGTCAGAGGATGATAGCAAACGCTTCAGCATAACTGCGCGCTCTCTAACATCGAAAAATGTGGGTCAAGTGTAAGAAAAACACTATTTTTTCACCGGAAGGAAAACGAGAAAAACAGGAATTATCTACAAATCATTTTAAACGCGGGTGCAAAAAATGCATCAAGAGATGAGAAACTCCCTCGGTGAAATTATTTTCAGTTTTATTTATCTTTAAAAGCTGGCGTATGAATTTTCTAAAGGAAAATAATGTTGACATAAATCCGCTGCGCCAAACAGCTGTTAATTGCATCAGGAAAACGCTCACCACGGTTAATCCATTAACTTAATGTACGGCCAATAACGCGATATCTCGCAGCAAACACCTCCTCCCGATGCTTGAGAATTTCATACCGTGGTGCTTTTACGACCTGCCTTCCACAAATTTTTCTTCAGTATTTGCATAGAGACAGGAATCTGTTGAATCACCTTGTACTCGCACGAGCAAAAGGAAAAAAAAAGTTGTTCAACTATGATTCTTCCTTGCTAAAGCCGCAACGAAAATAATGGTCCAATTTAAAAGTCACAGATTTTCGATGAAAAAAATTTTTAACTTGGAAATTCGGTGGCACTTCAGAAGAAGTGTTAATTACAATTTTAATGGAGAAAAGTATGTTGAACGTGGAAGAGAAATAAAAGAACAAGTTTAGACATGATGAATCGTCTTTTGAAAAAAGAATAATAGCGTCTAAAATCTACCCTTTTACTAGTTAAGCCAATGCCAATAAATATAGGAATCTTTCCGAGCAATTTAACAGCGCGTTGGGGGGTGTCTGCAAGATGCTCTTATTTAACCTCTTGTCTCATTTTACCTTGCCGGGTTTATTGTTCCACACTCAAGTATATATTCCAACCAGGGGCATAAATATGCCAATGCTGTTTTATAAATTGAAACCGTTTTACAGGGAACCTTTTTAAGACGCAATAAGCTACAATAAGCTCAGCTTGAAATCCAACAAACGCCACGACCATAGACAAAACTTAACTTCAATCATCGGGTCTCTACTCTTTCATTCCCCGGCCATATTTCTCCTACCCCTGTCGATATTTATTTGCATCGATTTTTCAACGCTTACAACGGAATACGGTAAATGCAAATGCGAGAATTAATGTTTGTTTAAGGCGATTTATACTTGCGCTCGTCGCCGACGCTTTTTATCGACTTTTTATGGAAATGAGTATCGATGTAATCCAACTGGACCATATCATTCCTCTTGCATTTTTGTTAAGAAATATTCCACGTCTATAAATATAATTGATCCAAACATATTTTCCAGATTTTGTATCATAAAACCACTCAAAATATAAATCTTCTAAATGGAATTTCAAAGGGATTTTAAAAATTTTTGTTGCGTGTTAAAATCGAAAGTAAAATTGTACTGCTAGTACGGGTTGGAAACAGGGTGTAAAGTGTGCATTGGGAAGTGAAAATGGTTGTAATCTGATAAATGGACGTATGATTTAATAATACGTAATGTTTCATTGATTACAGAAAGTGCGAAAGCAGTCAGGTATTCGTGAAGGATAATTACACGTACTGTATCGATACGTGTCGAGAAAAGACCATGTGCGGGGAGGTGGTTGTTCCGGAAAAGCATTTGGACGTAAGTACTGCAATAAAAGGGTACCCCAGGTTTAGCTTTATGTTCAGCTGAACTCCTTCGCGTAATCCCGATGCTTTCTGCGTTTCCTCTTTTTCTAATGTTTTCTTTTATTCATTCGGCTACATAAAAAAGAGATTAAAGTCACAGTGAAATCCGATCCTCTACTTTAAAGTATGATTGGATAAAAACCCTGTGCCTCGTGGAACGTAAAAAATTGCATTGCTTTGTTTTATCATACAAAAAAAAAGAGAGTAAAAAATAAATGTGAATAAAGGTAACCAACGAAGATGAGAGAAAAAAGGGGAAAATCGGGGCTTTCTGCTTTTTGTTATTTTTCATTTGCTTAGTACTAATCAAACAAGTGTAACAGACGGCCGGGCAATTGTTTTTTTCATTATTCATCTATCATGTTGGTACATCGCTTTTTTCTGTCGCAGGTGTGCCGAATTTGCAACGCAACGGGCCACAACTGCGGAGTAAAACCAGGCAGCGTCCCAGGACCCGGGATAGACGGCGCTGACTTTGTATTTTACGTGTCTGCCATGCAAACTGAAAGATGTTACAAAGGACTGACGGTTGCCTACGCCTCTCACTGTCAGCAAGAAGCCGCTTTGGATCGGTAATCTGTCATGCTGTCATCTCCTACTTTTTCGCAAGCGCTACGAATTATTATTCTAAATAACTGCGAACAAAGTACAACTGCGATATGAGAAAAGAGAGGATAAAGAACGCAAAGTGAAATAAGAAAAAGCCATTAATTCAGTTGAATCAAATTTGAGGATGCTGTAACAGAATTTGCCGCAAAATTACAAGTGACATAGAATTACATCGTTAACGGTGCCGAGTATTTGAATAGTAAACTTGATAACTCTTTCCGCGAAAACTTAAAATGACGTTTCGTAAAGCAAATTCAAAAGTGTTTATTTAGAAAATGCGATTAGATTATCTTAGATCGTTACTAATTTAAAGCGTGATTTTAAATTATTTTCTCACTTAGTCGCTAACTCGACAGCTGCTGGAAAATGTTGGGCAATCAATTTGTATTAGGTTGAATTGTGATACCATCATTGTACAGTGTCGGGTACCGCATTTCGCAAGTTGAATTTCTCGTCCGTTGGACAAATATCGCTAAACGCTCGTCCGGAGCTTGATTCAATATTTGATTTGCATGAAGGCCGGTGCTTTTCTTCGGGGCGTTTCTTTTCTGTTGGCGCGAGAGCGCGAACGGAGAAAAAGATCAGTGGGTTAATAAAGTGCTTTGTTTCGCGTAGACGCAAATACCCGGACGCAGCGGGTTTCATTAAAAGTTGTTGCGCTATCAGCAGAGTCAACGCTCTTAAGAATCCTTTGAAGCTCGTTATATTTCTCATCACAGAAGATGTCCGTTAATTACCGTTTGCCTTTGAAGCCCATTATGTTCAGCTGATCCCGTCAATGAGGTCTCGGTTCGATAATAATGTTCCTCCTCAGCTTAATTTTGAATTTATTAAAATGATACTTTGGCGCTGTTTGTTCTGGCGCGGCTCATATCGCTGAGGGTAAAAATGATACGGAAAATGAAAGACCACTCACATGACGTCTAACACGCGATCTTCTTTTGCCAGTTAGTCGTCATCGCTTGCGCATTCAAATACTTGAGATCTTTGCTTATACGCGCTCTCTCACATAAAACCCTGTGATTAATATTGCTTGAAGGCTTTTGAAGTCCTATTTGCACGATTCTCCAAATGTTTGCCAGCTCTTATCGAGCGTTTTATATTGAACTCGGCTAAATTGCTCGTGCTCATCTGCAAAAATCATCCCCGAGATTATTATTTCTGTACAAACGATAATCAAAAGCTCTCGAGCCAAGTTTAAAACGCTTTTTAACGATGTTTGCCGCGCTAAACAAACGAGCTGAATTGTCAATATTATTTTTTTTCTTCTATCGAAAATTAGAGTTTTTTAAATCTTTTCTGTAAAAAAAGTGCGGTTTGCACTTACAACGCGAGGTACTTTCTTGTACGAAAATGTTCGACAATTTCCAAGGTAGAGAAAAGTGCCGAAAAAGGTGCGATTCCTTTGACGGTTTTCTTCTTGGTCTTTTTTTTGCTGACGAAAGTTTTTTACTCTTTCAGACCCATCGCCGGGCATGCGAATCTGTGTCCAAGCAGCATCACCACGAAACCGCAAGAACTGGAAACCTTGCTGAGCAACGTAAAGCACGAGATCCTGCACGCTCTTGGCTTCTCTATAAGTCTTTATGCCTTTTACAGGGACAAAGACGGCAATCCCAGGACACCGAGGCGAAGCGACACAGGAAAACCACCTCTTAATGAAAAGTGAGCACTCGCCCTTTAATGAAGCTTTCCGCATCAACTATGCTCTTTTTTTTGTCCGCGTCCAATTTTTTATCACAACAAAAAAGTTTGTTGAAATTTCAGATTTTTTTTTCAATGCAATTTCATTCCAGCGCAACCCATTTTTACTCAATTCTTTTTTAAACTTTTTCGTTTCTTAACTTATTTACATCAAACCTCGTTTCTTGGAACAGTTTTAATGAGAAATTTTTCTGCGAATTACTCAATTTTCACTTGTTTTTCTCATTTTGTGCCATCAGTTTCATCTATAATTAAAACTAGTAGAATGCTTTTTTTCACCCTGGATGAATCTCTCGCTGAAAAGTTATGATTAAAAATGGTTTGAAAAGGTTTGAACAAAGGACAAGAAGAGGGTTGAAAATTGAACGTTAGACAGATTACAATCATTGAACAGGTGTGACCGGAAGACTGTTGTTATTAACACTCGTTCGTACCTGACAGAGACGTGTCAACGCAATAGCTTCGATAGCAGATGTGGCCCCTGTGATTGATTTTGGATAGTCGATATCGGCGTTATCAAGCGAAGTTGGATTGTCGATGTGTGGCGTGACGAATGAATCCGCTATAACGAGTCACGCGCCTCGCAAGCAAAAATAATCGGCCAAGATAGAAGGACGACAAGGATAATAAATGACGGCCAACTCCGTCAAACTTATTCGCCGGAGCGTCTCGGTATCTCTACTCTGGAGACTACGTCGGAAATGTTAATGAAATTCATGAATATAAGTTACTGAGCTATTATTCATACCGCGATCGAACTTTGCCGATTGGAATCGCTTTTTTTTTCTACCGCGATACTTTGCTTATGCAAATGACTTTGGCTAATATTATGGTATCTGCTTGCCGCAGTGTACATTACATTAAAATTGCTGATGGGCTTATGTAAAAAAGACCCGTTTCAATATACGCGTACTTGCACTTGAGTTTCGAAGAACGTTACTTACCTTGTACGAACGAACATTGCGGATGTTTTTTTCTCTTTTGCTAAAAGAGGTGGCGGATGAATCCGAGAGAAATTTTCCTATTATAAAAGCAGATACACACTCGTGTAGCCCGACAACCACGAACGTTCACCGCCGCCGGATGATAAATGGCCCAACCCTCGCGCAGACCGACGAAACCGCGGCAAAATAAACCGGCCTCAAGCGGAATCAGAAAACAAATTGGAACGAGGGCTTCCGACCCGAGAAGCTCGCGTCCCATTTCTCTATCACGTGTTTAATAACTCATTTGCTCCGATAAAATGTAATATTGTTGTTTGCACGTCGGTCGATCGTTATCTGTTTTATTTTATCCGGTTTCTCTCTAATGAAAAGTTTTCCCTGTTTTTTGGATTACAAAAATTTAATGAAATACAAATTGATAATAGGTAGGACAAGAAAGATGAAAGTTGATTAAAGGCTTTTTGTGTGTGGCCAGCTAGATCAGTATATTAACACCTGGTTTATTTTTCATAATGTGTTTTGTAGGAATATTAAATGGTACATGAAGAGATAGTTACGTATTTCATGGAATTCTACATTCAAATTGTTCAAACATAAGTTATGCTTAATGTAACGGACTGCAAATTATTCAGGCATAATCAAATAATTAGTGTTTGAATGTAAATTGATGCTATCATATTGCAGTGGTTATTTAAATTAATATAAAGCCAAGGGGAAATACATTTTCGACATAATGTACTTAAATTTTCAATCCTGACGTTCATTGATGAAATAATGTATTTGATATCTGAAAACAAGTCTAGTGTCTCTATTTCAACTTGGTAATTGAAAAAAACAATTTTGTATACGGAATCTAAAAATTTTTTTATTATTAATAAATGTTTAAATGATATGAGTAATGTTAATTTTAAAAAATCAAAACACTTTCTGGGTCTGTCAGACACAATTTTGAGATAAATCATGAACATTTTAATTTTGACTTAAAAATTATTATTCTTTTTTTCTCTGTGATATAATAAATCATTTATATGTTTTCATTGTTTCCAGGTTACAAACACATCAGTGGAGTAATAATACGATAAGGACAATAGTGAGGAAAAATTGGCAAGTTAGAGAAGGCACGGTCGAGAGGTCGATGGAGATGATAGTAACGCCAAGGGTGCAAAAAGAAGTGCGAGCTCATTTCAATTGCCCAGATTTGGAAGGCGCAGAGCTAGAGGATCAAGGCGAAGATGGCACGGCACTAACACACTGGGAAAAGAGGGTCTTCGAGGTAATTTTTCATTTGCAAACGATTGTCCAGTTTTATGTGTCCGACTATTTCTCAAAGTTACTACTTTTAGAGCATTTCAATTGCTTTACGTGAAAAATAGGTTTTTTTACTGGCGAATTAATTCACGACTTTTTTAATGTATGATTATAAAATATAAAAGATTCAAATCTGATTGTTTATTCAAATAAAGTGCAAATAATGAGATGTATTTTGAGATTAAATATTTTTGTTTTTCATTAGAACGAAGCAATGACCGGAACTCATACACAAAATCCAGTATATTCGAGAATAACACTGGCCTTGATGGAAGATACTGGATGGTACAGTGCCAACTACTCAATGGCCCAGGAACTTGGTTGGGGCAGAAAGTTAGGCTGCGACTTCGCCATGAAATCCTGCAAAGAGTGGATTTCGACGCGTTCCTCTTTGTTATCGTGAGTACACTAAAAATCCAAACTCAAATTATAGTAAATCATAGTTACGAAAAAAATACCTTTCTCTTATCCGAAGAATTCTTCAAGTAGACTCACATATTTTTAGATCTTTAGAGAGTAGAGACTTGAATCAGTTTCATTAAAAAATTGTTAGAAAAATGTCAGTAATTCATCATTTTTCATTTCCCGCAATCACGAAATTGGAACCTGTAGAGAAGTAAAGTGAGTATTGTAGTGATCATAATTACACAATCCAATACTTCCATTAACGATTTTAAATAGAGAGTGCACTCTTATTTTATATTATGATACACATTTTCATAAACATTTTCACGTGAATTTGAATTCAATACTAAAACGATATTTTACATTCTAGGGGTAAAACAATCCACCCATTTTGCAATAAAGTGAAAAGGGATCCGCTGCAAACGGAATGCAACGATGATCGAAGTTCAGTCGCACTTTGCAATTTGATAGAACATCCGCAGCCTTTACCAAAGAAATATCAGGTGCGTAAATGTGCAATACCTACAAATACCTAACAAGCAATCAAAAATTTTTGACTTGAAGTTGAAATTGCCCATTGTAAATTGCGCTCGTTATCTGTTCACATTCACATTACCAAATCTAATTATAATTTTGCCATTTCTTCTACCTTTTCAAGTTACAACCGGAATACGCTATTGTGAATGGTACAGAGTAAACGACGCAAACGAAGCACTTTTGAGCTGCGGCGAAACTAATACTAATAGCTGTCTCTTTTTGTTATTATGTAGAATTTCGACTACATACCGCACGTGCCCGAGGGCAAAGAACAGTACTACGGCGGCTCTGTTTCATTTGCGGATTTCTGTCCCTATATTCAGGAATTTACCTGGCGCGCTGAAAACATTGTTGTAAGAGGATCTCATTGTCTCTACGAGGAAAACAATCCACGTAAGTACTTGATAATGTTTCGTACAATTTCAACCTTGATATTTTACATACAACGGAATATTATTTTCCGTCCAAAATAAACAAATTAAATTAAATAAGATCAATTTATTTTCAACGTGCCTTTTACTGTGCGATTGTGGAAAAATGGTAATAAAATGTGATACATTTTTATCGAAATGGTTTTATTTTAGATAGACTTGTAAAATAATCCAACAAAAATTAGGCAGGTTAAAAAAATATTTTCTATTTTTGCACTGGTCAGCTATTTTGTCCTACTTTGAAATTATAGATTTTACAATGAATAATTTTAATTCGAAAATTATTGTTGAATTAAAAATTGCATTTCTAACATTTATTTTGGTCAAACCGTCGAACAACCCCTTTATTATTTAACGATTTTATGATTTGAAATGTACATATATTCGAATTTTATATAAATGGAATACCGGACCATTAATTGATCTAATTGAGTGTTTGTTCAAAAATTGAATAAAAAATATGAAAACTATTAAATAATTGTTAAATATTATCTCTTTTAGCACTCACACAGACCAGAGTGTTCTAATTCTTATTGATACAAAAGTGAAAATTAATTTCCATTTTAAAATGAAACACAATATTGTAATTTAAAATTTGTTACAGAACCAGAAAAGAACTTCGCATTAGAAAAATATGGGGCGCACTCGCGTTGCTTCGACCATACGGATCAGATGTGGGAGGAAAGAACTTGCAAGCAGCTTCGACAATGGCAGCATTGGGGATCAGGGTGCTACCAGTACACGTGCGAAGCCGGCAGACTGCACATAATGGTCAGTAACGCGGCGAGTTATTGTCCGCTGGCCAAAATTGCTATCGATTGTTTGCGTTACGCAGTACCGCATTTTGTTCTCTCTGTCACATAACAATTTTATTCTAAGTTATTTCTTGTCCCACAGGTCGCGAATTACACGTACACCTGTTACCACGCGGGTCAGTTAATAGAGATTAGAATCATGCAGAATGAATGGCTGCATAAAGGCGCCCTCATTTGTCCGCCCTGCAGAGAAATTTGTGAAGTAAATTATCATGCATTAACTTATATGAAATGGTTTGAAGCGATGTTTGTTTTCTGACGATTAATGTCTGTGGATTTTATCATTTTGCAGACTGAACTCAAGTCCCGAGGCGAGAAATGCAAAATCGGGATAGAATCGCCGCCACCAACGAAATACCACAAAGATGTTCTGCAATGCGCTGCACCTGAACAGTTTACATTGAGCGTAACAATATTAGCTGCTGTGAATCTCCTACTCATTATCAGATGATCTGCTACAAATCTCTAGTTAATTACCAAATTGCACCCGCATCGAAATTGTAGATCAGTTTCTGCTGCGAGGGCGAATTTTGTAATTCTGCGTTTTGGGCGGTCAGCTACTCAAATAGGTCCCTTGGATTTGAAGGTTTCGTTTTTTGAAACCGCAATTAATTGAGAAACGCTGCCCTTGCGAGAAATGAACCCCTCGAACAAGCGCCTAGCAGACGTTTTCTTTTTCGATTAATTCCATTGAGCGTGTCCTCTTTCGATTGGTTCATTTCTGACGAGATCCCTTATGTATAGGGTAATTGGAATTCGGATCTCAAAAAGACTGTCAATGATTCGTTGAGTTAACTGCAACAGTATTTGTTTATTTTTTGCATTTATAAATTTTATATTCGATGTTTCGAGACTGTAGCTAATGGAAATTACGGAAAATTGAAAAGTATTATTCGAGTAGAGCGTTTGATATTAACTTTCTGATGAATCAGATAGAAATAATATAGTTGAAATTATATCAACTTAATTTTGAACATTAAAAATGATAAATATATTCTGATAAAATGATATTCTATTTGACTCTCATTTCGAATGCAGAATGGCGTTTTGCGTTCTATAAATTGGTTTCTTTGTTAATAACAATGTAATAGTTTTAAATATCATTTAATAATTTAAATACTGTAAAAAATAGTTTATGTTAGTCTTATTTGTAAGGTTCAAATTTTGTGTACAGTGTAAATATTGATTCGTTAGTATTATCTATGAAAAATTGATATCACAGGTTCATAAGTCCGCTATTTGTATAATCAAGTGCGAATTGTGAAACACAGATGAATTGAAGTTGGTCTCCAGCAGGGTTTGACGACAGGTTTTGTTGTTCAAAGTTAGAGTTATGAATTATGCACATCACATTGAAAATATTTTAGCCGAGATCGTACTGAAGTATGCATCATTTGTAAACGAAATTGTTGAATAATCAAGTTGAATAATTTCAGATTTAACTAGTTTATGATATTCGAAATCAGTGTGTTCATTGATTTATATGGAAATAGATTATGTCAACGTTTAAAATGAAATTCAAAACACTACATGTTTGCTTACAAATTAAATATGTTTTACTTATTTAAAACTACGAGTTAGAGACGAATTTTATGTTTTATTATTCTTAAGAATTTTTTACTTACTTCGTCTAAGATATTGCTATTGAAATGCAAAAAGCTTCTCAGTTCTCTTTTATTTAAAAACTAGTATTTTATCCTGTGATTCTCAACTTAGTTGTTTATAATAGAATGATTGTAAGCGATAAAGGTACAAAATAGTTGCAAATGACTGTAAATAGAGAAATAATTTGTCATACCGAAAAACACAACTACTTTGTATTTTTAAATGGTTATCTTCATCATTATTTTGACATGATTTGTTGTATAAAATCATAATGCTCTTATGATCGGATTTGGAATTGTTTGTTGAATTTTTTCATCTTTATAACTAGGCGAACATTTCTTGAAGCATGATATGATTGCCGCATAAAACTTCTATGAACCGATATTTTATATGTTTGGCATCGGTATTAATTTATATTTTGTATGTTTTACCTCATTTTTTGAAGGCATTATACAAGATTATTTAAACAAGATTAGTTCTGATAAATATTCAGTACAAACTCAAGTTTTATGTGAATATGATGGAGTATGTTAAAGTAATGCCAAAATAAACTTTTGTTGGTTATTATGATGAAAGTTGTTATGAATAGAGAAACGACTGGAATAAAATTGCAAATGTGCGACGCTGAAAAAAACTTCGACATATCTAAAAAAACAGATTATTTCTAAATACGTAAAAGTTTGCATACATTCCTAATAAATGTGTGCGGAGTTTAAAGTATTAAACATGATTAAGCATGAATTATTCGTGCTATAATATAATACATTCCAATGTGTACAGATGTATTTTAAGAATGAATTTTTAATGTTATTATGAAAAAATAACAATTGTTTTATTTCCAACGATATGAGACTTTCATTTCGCAACCCTTGATTCCATTAAGAAAGTTCAAGATCTTTTTTACTATACCGCCTTATTAGTTTCGGGCAACTTATATATATTTCAAATGTCATTTTGAATTGATTGTTGTAATTAAATGAATTTATTTCGAAACTGCAATTCAGATATTTTGGATTAAACTCTATTTAATATTTTTACGTTTTCATGATGGAAAACTTTTTACGTTCAAACGATTAGTCTTTGTGTTTCAGTTTATTCGGCAGAGTAGGTTAAAGTCATTTAACCTAAAGTCAAATAAAGTCAAATAAAGTCATTTGAATTTAAATAGGCATAATAACTAGCCGCAAATATTTATTTTTGTTAAAATGTTCGTTTTATTTTATTGTTGATAAAAATAATCAAACTTTTTTTGAGCAAATTATTTGTAATATGATTTGATTCAACTCAACTTTCACAAAAACAAAGTGCAACCGTTGGGCGCGCAACTTTGGTCATCAGACGCGCCATTAGAATACCCTATGATGTCATTGGATGCGCATGCGCAGTGGATCCTGCAACGGCATCGAGTACGCAGCTGCAGTAGATCTAGTGACGTCACTGGATAAGCATGCTTTTCGTATCGTGGCGTCATTGGATGCGCATGCGCAGTTCTTTCTGTGGCGTCATTGGATGCCTGTCGCCATCGAGTACGCAGTTGCAGAAGATCAAGTGACACCATTGGACCCGCAGACGCAGTAGATCCATTAATGTGAGTAACTTTACTTGGTATGATAAGCCGCTCATTACATTGAATTTGGTTCAATATTATTGTAGGTTATGCTAAGTTTTCATTCGATATAATAATTGTTTTCAAAGATGACAATTCAATCCAAGAGTCAATTTCATCACATGCTTTTAATTTTTGTTGGAGTGTATATATTAGAAACTTTTATGAATAGATAAATTTTTTCAAACTATTATTCATTTGCTTGATGCACATAGTTTTAAGTTGTTTTAATTCTGTATGTGAATTTTACTTTTAATAATAATAGCAATAGAATACTTAGTAATTTGATATATATTTTACAGTATTTTGATCGAAGAATGTGCATCTTTTTTCATACAAAAAATGGCACTTTTCTGAGCTTCGTGACCATTTCGCTACAGAGCGCAGTCAGTTGACTATCAACTGTCCGTCAGACGCTCCAAGGGTGTTTTGGGAAGTCTAGACAATTGTAGTCGCGATAAGTTTAGTTTTAGATATTAGTATCAACTTGTTGAAAAAATTTTCTTTAGTTTGTCTTCATTATTCGTTTTATATATTTATACTTTAACTTAACTTGTGTGATGTCGTGACCATATACCTCTTAATTTTTCATATTCCCTTCATATTTTATTTTCAATTTAAACCACCTAGTACGAGAATCAAGAGATAACTTCTTGCCTCAAATACTTTTACTTTCATTTTGCCTTTTTTCAATATTCTATTGAAGAAACATGTTTTTAGGCATCTCTTGCGAGCTATATCGTAACAAGGCCCATCGATAGAAAAAACCTTTTAAGTTTTATTACCCGTTTTATTGCCTTAGTTTCCAAATTGAAGCAAGAATTGGGAAAGTCGGTTAACAAAGACATTTTCATAATTAGTTTATAAACATTTTCAAAAGTTATATAATTCCGACTCGACCATTCGATTGGCAATATTAAAAACCATGTTTTTGCAAAATTGCAACTAAATCCACAAACCCGAACATAGTTAAAAATGCGTTTATATTTAGTTGATTTTATTAACTTTTGATAAATAATTCTAAACCATCAATCAACAATAACAATCTATTTTATATATTTTATCTTCAATATTTGCAGTTGCAAAATTGTGAAAATTTAAACAAAAAACAAAACTTTCTTTTTTATAATAAACTTTATTCTCAAATAATTGTTAAACAAACTTAGATACCTATGAACAAATTATAACATCTTATTCTACGCAACATTGCAAACAGTTTAATACCTCATTATGTATAGTTAAGATAATTATTTACAATAGTTAAACTTTTTTGATAAACAAACATTAAATAAACAATGTAATTACTTAAACAACTATTAAAATCATCGACATTATTTTATATAAAACTAATCTTAAGATCTAATTGTTAAACTAAACAATAAGTAAAAAGTTATTATCAATACAAATTAAAAATAGTAAAAAGAACTACTTAAAATTATCGGAAAAACTTGAAATTTACACAGTTTATGTAATTCATTATTGTCTACGTTTTTACATTATTAAAATTTGTTTATAATTATTAGTTTGGCTAAAATTTAGGCGAAATTAGATAAATTACCGTTAGTCCCATTTCCCTCTTCCTCCGTTTTCCTATATAAAGGGGCCGATTTTCGGGAAAAGGCACACTCCAAGTTGCTACTTACAACCGTAACCTGTACCAGGGACAGTCTTTTTAAAGACAGTTGTTTAGTGATTAACTAAAGTACTGTACCAGTATCCGGAGTCGTCACTTACGAGGTAGATTCTCCACGTCGTTCTCTGTTCCAGAGGATTGTCTGTTCTAGACGTCGTTGTAACAACGATTTGCTGCTTCCAGCGGACATCTACCTCGTCTAGTGTTTCTATCTTCCACCATTTCACAAAAAGATGAATTATTGTAAGTTCCATTAAAATCAAATTCCAACTTATTTTCAAATCTCAGATCAAATAAATTCTGATTGTCAAACTATAACTTATAAAAATTTTTAGAATCTCAAAATCTAATATCAAAGTTAAAAAGAATAACGTATAAAAATTTTCGATCACAAAAATTAGACTGTAATTTATAACTCTAAATTCAAAATTGTATTGATATCCAAAACTTCAATTACAAATTTTAAAATTAAGTTGCCCTTTTTTTTAGCTGAACTCATTGCCCGGTTTGACCGAATTCAAAAAAGAAGAAGGATCCTCGGTAACAACACCCCGTGGAGCTCACATCCGGTTTGCGGCGCTACTAATTCGACTAAATTAAAAGCCGATCAGCGACGCGATATTAAAAAATTTAATTTAGCATTAGGACGTAAAATTAAAGAAAGTATCCCCGAGAATATTAACGATTTAAACAATTTATTATTCCAAAACTTAAGAAAGAAAAACTACCCAGAGAACTTCCGACATCAACTTCCTGCGGCCCCACGCGTAACTAGACCCATACCTCCTTCTCCTTCTCCAAAGCCAAAAACCTTCACCCAACCCTTCAACTTTTCAAAACCATCCGAAACCCCGTATTAGAAATAACATTAATGTAAACAATTGCAAGATCTATTCTAAATATATGTGCGCTACGCCTATTGGCACAACAACAAAAAATTGTCAACCGCCGAATTACTCGAGCATTTGTTTTAAGTTTTATATTAAAAATTTCTCTCAATATTTTATGTATTTTATAAATTGATTTTTTTGTAATAAACATTTATCTATAAAATTAACAACTGTGTTTTATCTATTCGTTCGAATCTCCACCCTTTTCAATTTTTGAGCAATCGATATTTGGTTTCTTGTGGCGATGTCACACTTGTAAAAAATAAATATCATTTCTATTGCTTTTAATTCAGATTTAGAGTTCTGATTAAGTTCATTAATAAACTAAATGTGAACTGCAACTTAAAGTCGTGATGCACTTCCTTTGAATGGAATATCCACTTCTTTTATTTCGTGTTTTTTATTTTGATGTTTATCAATTTAAATATGTTCTTTTTTCACATAAATTATTTAAAGTTAAACTAGATTATCTTAGAATCATTAGTTTTTAATTTTTTTAACTTCGGAGAGCTCCTGGTACTACAATTTTCATCCAATTTCAAATTTTATCCATTTTATCCTATTGTATTTCAAGGGATACATCAGAAATGTATATTTTTGTCAAGAGTTTGACTTCATCGTTCGACATTTTTTCAACATATTGGTGGTCATTTTAATAGTCTGTTTATCGAGAATCTAACCAGGACATTTAAAATCCAAAATAACTATTAGTTTTAGTAAAAATAGCCAAAAACTTTGAAAAAAATGTTGTTTGCTTTAGTTTTTGTGGGCAATTTGTAAATTACTTACATCATTCTTTGATTTCTACAAAAATTTTCAGAATTTAGAATCTATCCTCTAGGTAACATGAATCACAATGGTATAGTATCGATAGTGATTTCAACCTTCTTTATCACTATTCGGTCGGCGGATGCTGCTGCTGTAAAAGACTCATTTGATAGCCGGTAATCGGTGTAGAAGTTTTCTGTATAGAAAGTTTGTCGATGAATCGTCAAATTTTAATATGTTATCTTTATATATAAGAAAAAACGTTTGAAATATCATAAAATAAATAAAAATTTCATTTTCTAAAGTTGTTATTCCAGTTAATATAAACCTTTAATACTTCTTAAATCAAAATTTCAGTTACATGTAATTATTGTAGTAAAGGCGTAACATCTATTAATATGCTGCGGATTAAAAATGGAAGAAGTATTTGTATACAAGAGTTTTTGACAAAATTGGTGTTTCGACGCTACTATTATGCATAATGTATGATTGAAGCAAAAGATTTGCATCAGCCGGGAATCGAACCCGGGCCGCCCGCGTGGCAGGCGAGCATTCTACCACTGAACCACTGATGCTTCTTGGGGAACGACCTTCTGGGAGACTAGAAAACCAGGCGTTGCTTAGATGTGTGATATAACATCGCTACATGCTGATGTCTTTGCATAATGGTCCAAGAGGCAGCGTCACAGATTTATGTCAAAGTCCAGCTTGCGCTACAAAAGTGGTCGTCAAAGACAACCCTGACATAGTACCTGAAATATTTTTGGCATAAGGTGGCAATGCAAATTTTCAAAGAACATGAAAAGTAAAAAAAGTGCTGATTCTAGGTCTAGAACTTCATGTGATTGTTACATAGGCTAAAACAATTATAAAAACAGAAAAACTTCTCAAATTGATCAACAACACAGTAAAATTTTGATATAATTTTGGACTTTAACATGAAAAACATTTTGTAGTTCAAAAATACTATCAAGTTCTACCCAGGTTGAATGCCGTCTTTATGAAGTAATTCGTTTGATAAAACAGTCAGCAAAGCTTGTTCTTTAGGCGATGATAAATTTTTGCGAAATTTTTTGAATCAAGTCGGCAGTTTTATGTTTTGTTATTTAATTCAAGATTAATAAGACTTCAAATTTCGAAACTCGTGGAATCAATTGTTTTATGCTAAAATAGAAAACCTTTCAGTTAGAATACGTATACCATATATTCCGAAGCAACGTAGGTCTTCTTATTGATTATTGTAAATTTTTTCAACCATGTCTGAAATTAGACGCAGAAGAGGTGATACTTAAATTCTGGGAGATTTGTCTCTGCATGGTTTTTGGTGCCAAAATTGGGCTTACCGTTGTGACAGTAAGAAGTTTGGTTAAAAAAATTTCAAAAAATGTATCACTAAAAGTACTCTGCAGAATTCTTATGGATAATAGCTCTCAGAGAACTCATTAGGGTTCGGCAACAATTTTCATCAAAAAAACTTTAAATTCAATTTTTTTTCACATAGCACTAATAATCATATTGGCTTCATAGTTAAAGGCACACAGTTTTAACGAGTGTTGAGAGGCATTTTCCGTGAGAATTCGGTGTGTTCTTTTTTCTAGTACATTTTTCAATTTCGAAACAATAAATAAAAGTACATAAGCAGACATTGCTTTGGAGCAGACAAAGTCAATGATAGTTGATTGATTTTCGAAAATTTTTTTTCAACTTTTTCCTAGTTTTTGATCTGATTGAAATTACTTAAATTGAACACATTAAAAAATATTACGAGGTTATATAGAGTTATTTGTTATTAAAACCGTGAAAGAGTGATTTTTCAACTCTTTTTATGACTACAATTTTAAACTAATAATCTTACATTTGTTGAAGCCAGATTGTAGTGTGAAAAGTTCAAAATTTCCCAGACTGGTTTTTATATCAATCAAATTGTAAAAGTTATTGTACTTCTTATATCACTATCACTATTCAAAATAAAAGAGGTTAAGAGTGATCAATCGAAGCCAACGCATATAAAAAACGTTTTTCGTTTCTATGCATAGTGCAGATGTGAATCATAATTCTCATCGAATTCTGCTTTTTTCATTAACTTCACTATAGCGAGGGGTAGAAAGAATCTGGAAATCTCCTCCAATTTAGGGGGTGGATCAAAACCAAACACGATTGTATGATTAATATACATTATGAAAATTAAAATTCAAAACAATGCCAGTCGAAACTTTTACTACCGCATCAAGTAAAGTAACCCTCTTTTTGCGTCCCAAAGGAAATGACCAAGATGTGCTCGTGGTACAAGCTCACATTTTTAAAAATTTTTTTCATTGTGAAAATAATAGTTTTTATCAATTAACACCATATTAATTTTTACCTGGATTAACGTACTTTGCTTTCATGTCATATCCCACATAATATTATCACTCATTCGGAAAATATACTATTACTTGAGTTCGTCAAATTAGCGCTTGCCTATAGTGTTGAAAAGTTACTCCGATGCCACCCGAAAGATGATGAGAGTCCGTTTAGCAGGCATAAGTGTTGAAATTTATAATAGTGTGCGTAAAGACCCCGAAGTATGTTGGAACTCAAAGTTCCTGTTCGTTTATATATCATGTTGAATTAGCTGTGTTTTGTTCAGAAAGTTCAACATGTTAAGCATTGCATCAGCTCAGTTAAATATTGTAGCTAAAACTTTGCTATCATAATGGCTCAAAATTTCCTCGTAGTTTAGTGTTCGGTGAACTCGAACGTGTTTATAAGCGATAAATTTCATATTTTTTAATGCTTTTAGATTATTGCATATAGCAGGCTAGTATTTTGTATCGATCAAACAACTCAATAAAAACATCGTTTTTCAATACTACAATAAAATTGAACCATCGTTTTATTCCCTATTCCGCAAAAGTTTTCGTCTAAAACATTTCAGACTTTTGGAAGTTTAATTAACTTCCCACATTAAACAGCGACTTCGATAATGTCCGTTGTAAATTTTATGAACAAAAACAGTGCAGTTTCGAGTCATGAAATGCAAACACGAACTCGGTTATTGATCTCCACGCAATTCGCTATAATTTTCGCATCATAATAATGCGACATTCTCCCTTTAAATGAAATTTATGAACGAGCCGTCACAAAATTAATAAAATCGTCCTCACGCTTCTACCACTTTCCTTCCCAGATAATCCCAGCCCGATTTCCTTTAATTAATTCACTGTCACCGAATCGTTATTACAAGAACGTTCAATTTAATCCGACTAAATCCCAATTGAAATAGATACTGATTCCAAATCCGAGCAACTAAAGAGTTAATTCACTAAAATTTCAAACTTAAACTTTGTTTCAATTACAATTGAAAAATGTACACCAATTTATTAATCCAGATCATTTGATTATAATTACTCCGAGAATTTGAAAAATGAAACAAAAAGTTGATCATAAAATGCTATGATATCGTACTTTGTCGTACTTAATCAAAATTACATGAAACAATGAATTATCATGAAAGTCTGGTAAAAAACGGCGGACACATTTTACTGGTTTGGGAGACAAAAACGCGGTGGATATGTAAAGCTACACGCAGACGGCGATGTAGAAGTTTGTGAAATCTGAAAACAGCACAAAGGCGCGCAAGTTGTGAAGTGGCTTCTCTTCTCAGGGCAATCAATTTCGTGCTCCCTCATATAATTGCAGGTACGTTCTCAGCGGGTCGACACCATTGTACGAACTGAGGCCGTTCGTTCTCAAGAATGGGTGAGTTACGAGGACGCTTCTTCCTCATTCCAGTAGAGCACAGGGGACCCTGGTAGTGGTAACTGTCGCCAATGATAATTTATGTTAATGGCAGTTCATGCCGGCTAGCTCGAAGCCGAAACCAGGACCAGTTTGTGAGCTGTCGCGGTACCGAACGGACGCGAATCCTGTCTGGATCTCGTCGGGGAAAGAAAAGAAGAGAAAAAAAATAAAAAGGCTTTAAAAAAGAAACACTGTAAAGGAGACGAGACGCAGAGACCAAAGGCCCAGGCGAACGAGCGAGACAAAAAAGAGGCGAGCGGCCGAAATAAAAAGAACACTTTCACCCTCCCAGATTACCCCTGACTTTCGACGCGCGGGCAATGGCGACGCCCAACGACGCAACACGCAGAATCACAAAGTCGGGGCTGCTAGGCGCACGTATTCCCGGATTTCCGATCCCGAGAGTCGCTTCCTTCGGGACGTCTGCGCTGCGAATCTACTCGTTTCGCGAAACAATTTTTCGATTTACATTCCCGCAAGCATCGCGGTAAGTTCCTCAACTTCTAGTAACCGTCAACTTCTTTTTTCTAATCATTCCTCTCTCATTTTTCTGTCACGTTATTGTCCTGTGAACAATATTCCGTCTAATTCTGATATCATATCTTTTTCTTTTACAATTTATCAAATACAAAATATTTAATCTTGCGTAGTATGAGTAGTAGATGTGTTTTCTATCTTCAAAATTGAATTTAAATCTTAGATTTCATTGGGCAATTTTTTACTACTTCACGTCCTTGAAATACTCTCTTTTCACTTTCGTTACTCATCTTCGAACATTTTTAGGTTAGGTGATTTCTAACCATCTTTTTTCTTTTAAAAAATTTCCTCCAAAATGAAAAAACAAATAGGAGTTGAAAATCAGTGTTAACATATGTAGATATTCCTGTGTCAACAGCATCAGATTCAATTCACCCGCGTAAAACGTGCAAGTTGCAAAAAGGATTTGAGCGTTATCATTATCTGGATCGGAATGTGGTGGTGTAGCATAGTGACGTTTTCAAGCCTGTGCAATTTTAGAATAGAAACGTTGTTTCGTTGATTATTTAGTGGAAGATTGTTTGCATCGGAAAATCCTGTTGATGGTGGCGCTGCTGTGATATATATATTTTTTTTTTGATAGACGCCGATCGATTCTGCGCGACACGCTTGGAACCGACGTTTCGTGCGTTGTGAAAATCGTCGAAATTGTGTGGAGTTTCCTTTTGTTAACGTAACGGAGAGCTTCAATTTTACGGGATTCCCGGGGTCGCACTAAATTATTAGCCACCTATTTTACGACCGGTTTTTAAAGGCTACCGATTTATTTGGTTCGGAGAATCTCTCGGTATGTCATTGTTTTATTTCATGAATGTGTGACTTTTTAAGGAATATTTTCAGTTTAAAATTTTCGTATAATTGAAAAAAATAGTTATACAATAAAAGAAGTACATTTTTTTCTACTTTGTTTTAATGAAAACAAAAATTAATTTTCGGACTGAATTTTTTGTTTATATTGTTGGATTATTATTTGAAATGGAAATTGTGTCGCAAGAATACGCAAACTTTGAATGCAAAATGGCGCTTCAAAAGTGTAATTCCAGATTAGAAGCATATTTTAAAGGGACGACGAGCGAAATTCGAAATGGCCGCTCGATTTCATTATTACGCAGGGGTTGATATTCGGGGTTAGTTCTTGCGAACAGGGGGAACGCGCGAGGCATTCGTGAGCATGCGTCGAACTCAATGAATTGCTACAACATAATATACTTGTACTATGAATTTGCGTGATGCTTCACCATATCGTCAAAATTACTCAGACTCAATTTCACGGTTAAATTTTTCGAATAAAATTAAGTGTTTTTTAAACAGCTTTTTTCATGCTGTTGTTTTATTCTTAGCTGTTAGAAAACAATTTAAAATGTTGCTGAATAAAAAGGGTTACAATGTAGACCGAAAGTTCTAATCGAAATTCCTCGATTCGAGATAACATCAATTGCAGATTTCGTTAAACAATAGGTTTCGTATATCGAAAATTTATGTCCTGTTACGGGTTCTGTTACACATTGGGACAAACCGGCCGCGAATCCAATCAAGCCCTCACTCCGCCCGCATTCCACATTCAACCTGCGAAACCCTAAACCTGCCTGTTAGAAGGCCTAGTGAATACATACAACCATTCTCATATTTGATACAATACACGTCCATTCTGAATCTCCATCTTGTTTTCTCTCGCAACTATCCCCATTCGCATTGTTGAAATGCAAATTTTCATGCAAAACGCTTAGTAGCTTTGCAAATACAAAATAGACAAAACAAACTTCAACACTTTTTTTTAAATGAAAAAAATCAACTCTGAGAAGTAACGATAGATCTCTAGTATTTTAACTCGAGTTAAAATGCTATTTTTTTCAACGTGAATTTTTCATAGTTTGATTAAAACACTTTTTCAACAAAATGAAATACAAAAATAATTGTTTATTTCAGTATGCGAAAAGTTTTCAGTTAAATTTCAATTGAAAGTACTTGTTTCTGAATGGGAATTATTTCGTACCATGCAACTGTCTGAAACGCTGAACAATTTTTTCCAACCGCATATAACTATGTTCTGATTAATTGTTAGGTAGCTACGGGTGACACGATACCCTTGCAATAAAGCAAAAACTCATAATCTTAAATTGATTTCGAGATTGATTTGATTTTCGATAGCCAACGGTATCATAAATTATTTTTGATCTATCAGCGTACGAAATTGCATTGTAATCCATTCATTATCTTTTATTAATGAGCAACAGAAAAATTGCCTGTTACATGCTTATGCAATACATTTTCCTTTGATTATCCGAATCACATTTGTTTTCGAATCACATTTTTGAATCAAATCACTTTCAAACGTGTATCAATAAATTTACAATTGCATGTGCAACTATATCAACAGTATCAGAGCAGCAATAAAAAATTGAAGAGCTGCATTCGATGAATTTATAGATCCCAAAAAAAGTTTCCATTTCCGGATATAGCAAGGCCGTAAATAATACTAAACTGCATTCATGATTATTTATCAATAAAATCGTCGCTCAAAAATATTTATGAGAATTTTCGGATAAGTTAAATCGACTCGTTTTAGATACTTTACGATACTTTATGGTTCATACATCAAGACCGTTGCTGAAGCAAATAGCTATATCAAAAACTAAACTTTAACGTTATCCACGTCAACAAGCGTATAAAACATCTAGCGCTTTTCTCTCCAAAACGTTGAATAATTTTGCAAAGTGTATAACGCGCGTCTAACTTGCATTTTCGCATGATTTATTAGTCGATTGTTTATCAAAATTTTTGCATCCCAACCTACACGTAACCTTAAATGCCAATGCGCATTTGGTCTGCGCACACAGTGCCCTTTAATTTGTCTGCTAGTGGTGGGAGTGATATACGTTGATATAAATATAGAGCGCGTCTAATTTTCGTGTTGATAAATATGAGAAAAACGTGTCATCAGAGAATTGTTATTGCATATTGCACCATGAAAATTTTGTCATTCATTTTTGTGGAATAATTCGGTACATTATGGAAAATTACTTTGCGCTCGCCTTTTATCTCTTTTTTTGCTTTCTATATTTAACAGTACGATAATACTAACAGGTTAATGAATGGAATAGTACCCCTTTATCATAAGTTCAAAATCAAAAGTTGCAAGTGACAAGACTTTCAAAATTGTTTGTTACGTTTTTTTCATTTATTTGGTTCTGTTTTCGTTTTTGGGTTTGTGTGTTGATAAATCTTATTTCTGGCTGTACAACCATGAATCTCACAAACAATGCAACCTAACGTGGTGCGTTGAATTCCAGCCGTTCGATGGTATCAGAAATTAACTATTCGCGGTACGTATATTTTGCCGGCTATAAATTGCTGATAAAAGTAATATAGATACAAAGTTGGGACCAAAAGTTAAAACGCATTACGAGGCGGCATAACGGCATAATGTGTGGCCGTGCATACATACACCGTGCATAAATCGCGCTTAGTACCAATTTCGCGAACGTCGTTCACCATAATTCCTAATTATTGCGGGCAGATAACGCGGCCGCGAATAGAAAAGGGGGGGGGCAGGGGGTTTCGGAAGGCAGAAGAAGAAAAAAAGATGCTGCGTAATGACTCGACTTGGTTGCACGTCGCTAATTTCTTGTTGCACAAGGCAATCCTCGCAATCACATGCTCAGACGCGCCGTAATTCGAAGGTACTTGACGTTTTATTACCGCCACCGAGTCGTATAAATTAATGCGTTTCCGCAAGAAATGACGTCATCAGAGCCGCGAGATAAGCGACGAAGGGCCGTTACTTTTTATCGCCTACCCGGCAGACGGTTCGTTGACACTTTCGATTATGCAATTCTGCGACCTGGCCCCACGTTGGGCGCCAACTTTTGTGAGCCACGATGATCGTGCATTTCTATTGCAATTCATTCGATTAATCGCGCGACCGTTTCGTCGGCTCTTTTCTTCGCACACCACGCTCGTCCGGCATGTTCATCATCCGGCCAATCTAGAGAGAGACCCAGTCTCGACCACGTTACGGTGAGACTATACGATGGAACATTTACGAGCCAGGTAACAGGCTCTGCAGTTAACGATGTCTACACAATACCGATTCCCTGACCTTGAACACTTTGAATCCAGACGCACGTTTTCGTATTGTCTGACGAGCAAAACAAATGTGTGTCAATTTTTCAATGTCGAGAAAATTAGAGAGATCGCTTTCCGTTTGACCGTAACCTTTCGTTTCAACAAAAAATAACATTTCACATCGCATTTCTCGTTACTATGAGAATAATTGAACATTCTAGTTCATAAACTATTCCAATCAACATATTGAACTGAATGTTTTTGCAAAAAACAAGTTTTTGTTATGTGTGTTTTTATTTGAATAATTTTAAGTAGTTTAACAAATAATATAAACAAAACACTTGTTTCACCGATGAAAATTTTTTGTATAGATGATTCAGAAATTTAATTCACAAATCAATTCACTTTCTGTCCTTGTCGACCAATTTTCTAAAGACCTTAAGCATGAAATTCCTATTGATGACTTTTTGATTTATTTCCTTCTAATTCACGGAATAGTTCTATTCGAAAAGATCTCCGTTTCTTTGCTGTTCCAAAAATTTGAATGAAACACTTTGGAATAAAAATAACATTCAAAATAACATTCAAAATAACAATCCAGTGATTATTTCTTCTGCAAAAAGTTAATAAAAATGTTGTAAAAACATTTTTCAACAAAATTCAACTATTTTGGAGAAAATGTTTATTTAATAAACGCATGCTTATTTTTGCGTTCATTGTTAGGTACGAAAAAAACCGTGACAGTTTATAGTGTGTACATATCTGAATTTTATTTCAGAAGATCACAAAATGGGAAGAGGGATATTGCGAATGGAGGAAGGGAAAAATGCCGGCTGGCAAGCAGATGGTTGGCTCATTTATTGGTTTACTCGTCAGCCTGACCGTGTCTCATCTGAGAGTGGAGCCTTTTTGTGTCAGGGGGAGAGCGGTGTATTCTTCAGCAAAGTATATCGGCCGGCATAAGTTGTTTCACACCGAGAAAATTAATATCGTCGCTATATGCACAGGGTAAGTTGTAAAGTGATACGCATTACTCGTTTTACACGTTCGCACTTGCAATCATTGCCTCGTTATCAAAATCTTCTCACATTTTAAAACAGTTCCTTAACATTCATCCCACTAACGTCCTCTTAAACTCAATAGAAATAATAGCAAAAAGCAAAATAAAATGTAACAAAAATGTCTAATTTTCCATTCTTCTTCTTACGATCATCAATTTAGTTTCTTCTCCGAATCTAATCTAACGAAAGTGACCAAAAACTGTATCTCCAGCCGGAGCAAAGTATAGCAGTAACTCAACAGTAACTCGTCTTTTTTAAAAGCTCAATTCTCATTGTCGAGATCGACAATTTGGCCGGGCGCTTTATTCGCAGCCGCGGCAAAACAATCATCCTAAATTTTGATTGAAATAAGTTTCGTTTTATTTTAACTTGTTGGTTTTTTTCTCTTTTTTATTTTCAGCGTAACGAATAAAAGAGCAGGGGGTCCATCGAGGGAGCAAAAACTTTGGAGCAAACTAGATACACCATTTCGAGAATTGTCCTCGATAAATATGAACTGAAATCACACGTACGCGAGCTGGCCGGAGCTGTGTGCGTTCTAACGCACATTGACAATGGCGTCTTTGGGCGGACGCCGTCGGGTCGATAGCGGAGCCTTGGCCTGCAAAACTCAAACTCACACCCTCCAGGCTCGAGGCCACCAGTCAGCAGCCCCCATTAGAGTCGCCGCTCATCCCGAGGGATGAAAATTGTGCGCCATGAAAATAAGTAAGTTTGCGCGACGCTAACAAGCGTGTTCTGGTGGACCTGTGTATGCTGTTTTGACACTCCTGTCATCGACGAGTCAAATTCAAACAGTCGTATGATGGATTGGGACGTCCAATCCATGACCTGGCTAATGAAATCGCCGTTCGTAACTGAGAGGCGTTTGGTATTTTTTGACTCGATGAGATGTGTCTTTTCTTCTGTTTTGTGTCATTTTTTTGACAGCTTTTTTTTCTCGTCCCCGATTAGTTCGGTCGACTTGCTCCGCGTTGTGCGACAGATTAAAAGATTGTTTGGATAGAGATGTTTTTGTTGGATTTAATTTGTATACGGTAGCTAAGTATCTTGTCGAGAAATGAAAATAGATGAGAGGAAAGAAAATAATTAGAAATTTTTGCTTCTTTCTCTACTTTTATTCATTAGAAAAATAATCGGGTCGGTTTAATTTTGCATAGAAATTTTTCGGTTTTATCAATGATAATTAATAAGTATTGGATTTTTCACATGGAATCAATTTTGAAATCCAATTTTCAATTAAATTTCAACGAGGCGACCAACAAAACATCCAATGTCGTAGACTTTACAATTAACCGTGTAAACTCTGGCTAGATAATCACACTAACATCGTCCAATTAGAACATCAATTCAATTAAGCTACCAAAATGAATTGCCGTCTTAATAGAGAAGTTTCTTCAACAAAAAAGAACAATTTTGAAGCGCCATTAACTTGACTCATCATATAAAAGATAAAAATGTTCGCTGTTTGCGTACAAATGATGTACCAAGGCGACGAGAAAAAAGTGCTATCTTATAATAAATACATATGTATCTTTGTGTATCTTAGCAATTTCTCAACAAGAAATGACTTCTCAATATTCAACAGATTTCTGTAATACCGACTGGTTAATTTTTCTCTTTGTTTAGTGTGCAATAAATTATTTACTCATAAACAAATTGTTCAAAAAGATCATTTTTTAATTTAACTTCTTTGTTTTAGGTTGAAATTTTGCATGAATTGGAAATGACCAAGTAACCCGTTCCTGCAATGGTGTCACGCACGGATAAGTTCCAAAGATGTTGTACCGCTAACAATAAGAAAAAAGAGCGTCCTTGATACAATCGGCTGTGTCATCGCCGATCCGTTAGCGCCGAGGTAGTTTGTCTGTCACGAGTATAACCGTATTAATCCGTATTGGCTATACAGGTGTAATACCATCGACGCTACTGCGATCAAATGCACCGATAGATCAGTCAAACTCATTTTTGGATTCCAATGGTTTGTATAAAGCAAATGGTAAACACTATGAAAAAAATAAACATTCAAACTAATTGAACAATTTGCTACTCAAACGTTCTCATTTCAAACGTATGCACTTTTATTGATTTGTAATTCTCATTAATGAGATAAAAGTGCATCGTGGTTTTTAACCTTCGAAAGTTTTAATGGGCTGAAGAATCTTTTCGAAATAGTTTTATTGATTTTGCAAGTTGATGTAGAGCACTTACCTCAATTTTTATAGAATAATGAAACGGAGTTTTGATTGCAGGTATTCAGCGGCCTTAAAACAAAATTCAACCTGGTCATACACATGTCATGTCACTGGGCCTGAAATAACGTTTGCAATGCAAAAAAAAACTTTGAAGCGAATGAGGATTAGCATTGTGCATTTGATGACAAAAAACTACAAAGGCCCAGTTAATGCTCTACATCTACCCTGTAGATCCGAATTTGTTTGATAACAGGCGACAAATTCGGTTCTAGAGAGGTTTGTGTGGTGCATACAATGCTACAGTGGTCTAAATAATTATGTTAATGTAAATTAATCATAATATTCGAACTCGCTGTATAAGTGGATAAACAAGTTTTTGAAATTGTATGGTCTTCAATCTAATGTTTGTTAAGCTATATAATTAAAATGTAAACACCGACGATACATAATTAAAAATACATTTTTTATCAAGAATAAAAGTATAATTATCGAAAAGTATTTTTTAAATATTCATTTTACTATCTTTTCTATCGTTTTGTAAAGCAAATGAACTTAGCAAAAAAATTCTGAATATTTAATAGAAAGTTGATGATGGTCAGTAGTGTTATAAATAATCACTCTGCGCTGTTGGATAATTTAACATGTAAACAGAATAATTGAATGATAAAAATGAATATCAATTTACAACAACCAAGATAAAATACAAACATAATTTTAGTTGCAGACTGCAGAAAAGTCAAAGCAAGATATGCATAAACAGATCAGTCTTTATAATTTATATTTAGCATTTTTGTTATCAAACTTTAGATAAGACAATTGGCTTCTACTATATGTAAAACGAGTTAAACAAAGTGCGGTTTTGAGTTATCGGTAAGGTAGGAATTTATAGGTAAAGGATAAGATCATCCAAAATTTTATAAAGGAAAAGGAGTATTTGGTTTAAAGAAGTTGTATTGTGAAAACTGATAAAATTGTATTTGTTCAACAATTTTGTCAAAAAATTATGATAACTTTTTCACGAATCAATGACCATCACTATTATTTTTCGTTTCTAGTAGTAAGATAGCAATTTTCTTAAAATTTTTAATGATTTTTTTTTCTAACTGTCACAGTCAACATACAAAATTGACTCAGTTGGTAAATAAATCAACAAAAAACTTTTCAAGCTGAATAACAAAAATACTTGGTCTGAAATGTTGTCTATGTACTTTTGTTCAGTTTGATTAGGATAAAAATGACGTGATGTAGATACACAATATACGATACAACAATGCACGATAATTAAATCATTTCAAATCGGAATGATGTTCAAATGAAAACGTTGTACTATTATGATTATTATTAATTGTTTTTTCCGAGATCATTTCAATGCGAAATGACAAAATGATTATGCACACATGATGTATTTACTTTACATTTTTAAACTCACTTAAGATGTCCAGATTAGATAAAAAATCATAAATTATGAATTGTAAGTAAGCTTGTCAATCGATTGATTGACAAACAACGGCCATCATCTAAACAACGCCAGTTAACATCATTACACCACAATTATATCTACATTTTGTAATCCCCGACCTTAACATGAATCTATAAGTAATATTATATCAACTTTTAAACCCGATTTCGTCGTTGAATTGGAAAAATCCAATTTCTCAGAGAATCGTCTACAATTGTTCGTCCAGAATGATGATCATTTATTAATGCTGGTGCTTTACTGATGTCCATTATTCGTTTCAAAAGTGGATAGTTTGTTCAAGTGATAATTACGTTCGTTCAAAAATATATGCGCTTCATTAGCACTTACCAACATTACGTAATTCGTAGCGTGCGATTGTCATTTTGTTTATGATTATAAGTTCGATGATTAATGATTTGTATTTTATCAAACGAGGGTGCCAGACTGTTGGTTAAATTCATGCATTTTTCTGAAAAAATTTCTTGAAAATAATACAAAATAAAAACACCAAATCAAAAGTCAAATAAAATTTCTGAAAATAAAAGTTTATTATAAAATAAAAGTAATACACTTTCAACGTCGAACAATGCATTCCTCATTCCACACTCTAAAATTCAATTTTTACTGTATCTATTGTTTGCAAATGTGCCATTTAGAAAAACTTGTTGACCGATTCAGAATTCTTTGGTCTTTGCCTTGAAGGTTACACTAGATTAAAGTTGTATATCCAAAGACAAAAACAATGCCAACCGTTTTCAGTTCCAAATAACATGATTAGGACGAAAATGTTATTTCAGGTTGAAGATTCACCTGTTTCGATATTTCTCAGGTGGGCCCAAACTTTCTCAATCATTCTAAACGTTTCATTACCTGAACAAACCCATTTCTTCGAATACGATTGAACAAATTTTAAAGAACAAATTATTATAAAGTTGATAGTGTACTCAAAAAATTCTTCAAAATGTAATGAGAATTGAATTTATTAATGCTGGGACAAAAATAAGCGAATGTGCAAAACTATTATTATTACAAGAGCAAAGCTTTTGGAATGGAATAATAATTATCTTTTATTTTTACATGCCGATTCTCTATTACCTCGCTGCGGGAATTATGACAGAAATATACGTACGCGAGTAGTACGGGCACGTGTCATGAGATGTGCAATGGGTCACAGGCCATAATACGGTTCATCATCGACAGCGTTCAGTCACGGATGCATCTGACTGCTTGAAATTAATGATCTTTTCCAATATTTTCCTGCTGGGCTTTTAATTCCTGCTGTCGCGGAAAAAAGAATACCATCAGGGTCAAAAAAAATCCGACTAAAATGTTACTATATTGGAACACGTCGGCGTACTGACACAATAGGATACAACTGGGCGAGTTGTGCGATCTTGAAACATTTGCAGCTGATGTGAAATCCGAAAAACATCATTAAAAACTTTCTTTTCCAACTGTTTCTATTGAAATTTGTTGCTTGTGACAAAAATTGATGACTCGTTTTTGTTACGACTTTTATGGGTTAGCATTTTTTTTACAAACAAACGTTACCAATTTGAAAACACTGAGCTCTCAAAAGTTGCGGTTTTTGTTACCAAAGGAAGATCACATGCTGGACATATGGAGTGAAACGTTCTAAGAAGACCGAAGAGGACGTTTTTTGCAATGCAAAAAATGTTTTGTCGTCAAAAATGTTAATTGATTTTTGTCAACCCGTTGGACGAGGTATTAAAATCAATTAATTTTACGTTCTACTTTCATGATGAGACCGTGAAAATAGTTTCTTACAACATCATCACGCTCGCAATGACAGTCCGAATATTAAACACCACCTATGCACAGAGTTCACACGAACTTGATCAATCATTCATAATTAAGTTATCGCTATTCTCACATAAAAATACAAAAATAATAATTACTGTTACACCAATCATCAAGTCTGAAATGAATCGAAGAATAACAAAATTTCAAATACACTCGTTATTAATTTGTCAAGTAAATTTCAACGATATGCTTTTGAGGAAAAATGCGATTAAAATTTGCATTTGATGATTTACAGTTTCAAAAGGAGCTACAAAAAAAAGAATGCAAATTTTTTTTCGTTTGTCGCATACAAAAGTCAAAATAATGATGTTTGACAATAAAAATTGTCGGACAAAAAGAGAATCGATTTTGTATGTGTGTACGTGTGTGAAGCACTGTGCGTTCGATATCTTGCGAGGCAACGTTGGGTTCTACACCAGATCCACATCTGAGTGTATGGAAAAACGTAGCAAGATTAATGTTCTACGTGACACGATAGAGAGAACCAACAAGAAAGACGCCAAGAGGGTGCTGCCTGATGCCGACGGCGCGGCTGTTTCGAGGGGAGTCGCGGGAGTCAGCCTGCAGGAATAGAGCTTGTTTCCGACCTCGATTTTCTCACAAAAGTAGCTTTCCTTCGTTGATGTAGTTTTTCTTATACAACACTCAATGGTTAATCCCAAGAACGGACTTTTCATCATCGTCAAAATCAAAAGTGCAAAAACACGAGTTTCACTACAACATTGCTTTTTGTACAAATTTTCATGTTCACAATTTTATCGATGAATTTTTTCATTTTGATTTACTTAACTTTTTGCTTGAGACTTGCTTTTTGTTCAACTTGTGTTTAAAATACGTACAATAAAACTTGTAAAAAATCATTTTGGTATTTTTGGAATTTCGCAAAGTGTGTGAAAGACTTTTGAATAGAAATTATTGAAAACAGGTGTACTTAATAGATATCGAAAACCACCCCCATTATTTAAAGACGAATTGAAATTCCAGACGTTGGTTAGGAAACAAAAGTGTATTTAAGATAGCTGCGGTCCAATAAGATCTGCACGCAACATGCAATCCCCCTGAAATCGTGTCTGCATGACTGATGATTTCTACTTGATCACTGCTACGCAACCCCTTGCCAAGCGCGAATACGTCAGTCTCTTTGAAACGCAGATGACATTAAAATATGCATCACCACGTTTAATGCAAATTATGCTAATTTAAAAAAATCGAGCTGTTTGTAAATTCGATCAAGCATTTAGTATTTCAGACAGAATCTGACAATTCTGTGCAAATTTAAAAAAAAACTAAAATGCTTCCAAATTACATGTTCATATTTCTGTTAGCTAATTTGTTTTCCAAGTTACAAAATATAGGTTTGGATTTTTGTCAGTTTATTTATTTTCAGATTGTTCGAAAAGGATGGAAGTAAAGATTGAACTGAATCAACTGTGGTTAAATATAGTAGTGGTAAATGGACATTTGAAACTTGATTAATAACTTGATGAAACATTTTGTTCTCCGACAAAATGGTCACACCAGGTTGATATGAAGGTACTCGAAACCTGATCCCTGAAGGAGTTATACGTCGAGGCAAGATGGCGAGTATGCCACACTGGGGAAATTGGATGAAAAGCAATTAATAACTATCGCTGCGGTGATCCACGAAATCATGGAAGAACATGGTGGATGATGCACTGAGAAAAAAAAGTCCGATAGGTTGAAAGAAGGCCCAACGTTCCTTTTGCCTAAGGCTGGCCCCGACCACCCGCTGCCCCTTTGATTTGATTTCACCGCTTTGCGTTCCTCTTTTTCGTTATCGGCGCAGCGCTTGTCGATGATGAATTTCGTGCCGTCGTTATCCGACGTGTTACCTGATCAAAGATAGATGTTACCTTTCTTCTGTTTTCAAATATAGAAATGTCCAATTAACCAACACAAAACTTTTTTTTAAATTAAATTCGTTTTCATAGTTGCTTCATTTAGTTATTTATTACAACAGTCTAACGATGTTTTTTTGTTTCGTATTTTTCATGTAACTGTATAAGAAATTCAGCTGAATTTTAAGTTTGTTTTAAATTCTAATCCACATGAATAAATTTCGCAAACTAACAACTCCGCGTTACATGTACATGTGAATCAGCGTATGTGAAATAAAATAAAAGTAGAATTCATAATGCTTAAAAAGTGTGACGGGAACCACGCAGTAACTGCAAGTCATCCCTTCGATATGGATCGTTCTATATAATATGCTTGATCAGAAAATTGCAAACTAGGTGATGGAATGAATACACTTTTTGGAGCGAAAATATCCCGTCGAATATTTCAAAATTTAGAAATAATGAAACTAGATGAAGAAAGGTATACAAAACTATTATTAGTGAGATTTTCATTAACCATGAAAATCATAATGATAACTAAACACAAACACCTTGGAAAATATTTACTAAGTAAAATTGATTATTACAAGACAGATTTTTCGGGTTAACAAACTATTTTCAAATATCTGCACAGATCTGCTTATTCACCAAAACACGTTTAAATTAAGAGAGCCATTTCGCTAGGTATACAATGACAGTGTAATTTTGATCCGTGACTAATCTAAATTGTATATATAGCTCTCAGACTTTTATAAAGTCTTGCGATATCCACCTATTCACATTCTCGTACAGTTTTTACATATTCAATAACTTAAAAATATTTCATTCATTTTCTACACTAATAATTTTGCAAATTTTTTCTCGAAAGTTCAAAACTAGAAAATGAAACGTATTTTCAAATTATTTATTTATGAAAGAGAAAAAAAAGGATTTGAAAGTAGAGTGAAAAACGAAATGGTTTCTATAGGATGAAGGGGAAGAAAAATATTGAATGGTATAGAGGAAAAGAGATTCAGAATGTATGAGAAAGAGGGGGGCAAGGGGGGGTGGAATATTCTTTTTCAAGTTGCTTTATGCGATAACCATCCCCAAATAGCCATTCCCTTCCCCGGACTGTTTGGGGTGGGCTTTGCAAATGGTTGCTCGGTGGTGCGGGAACTCGAAGAGTGGAGCACACAGCCGCCCCTATTGCGCCCGAACGGCCGAGAAAAGCGAAGGAAATTGCAACCGGTCGGAGCCACAGTGCGCTACCAGTCAAACCAAAACTCGGCATGATTAATGATACGCGCGGCCAGCAGCGCTGCTTCAAACAACAAACTTTTCCCAAGGAACGCCGTCGAATACAAGAAAAAATATATAAGAAAGGAGGGAACTCTCTTTCTTCGCATCCACCCTTCAGCTTGTCTTATGCTACGTTCTCTCATCTGACAGCCTTTCATTTCTTTCTTTCCTCTTTCGCCCTTTTCTTTTCACTCGCGTTTACCGCGTGGAAAATGCTACCGAATAAAGCGTGTCTACTTTTAGTCATAGAAACATTCGTTCATGACGTGTTATTATTTTGAATCTCTTTTCGATCAATAGCACAGTGTTTTTTTTTCTTGGTGTCACAGGAAACAAGGTCTGATCCAGCGCTATTGTTATGAAAATCTTTCAGATCCAAAATAGTTTAGAGATTTTGTGTCTGATCACTCAAGGCTCTCTGTTATCTGAAACCATACTGCCTGATAAAACTGTTCGGTTTGGGTTATTGATCCAGTTGATTCAGAGATGGTCATCCTGTGACAGATCAAAATTTCACATAATAGACATCGAAAATGTTGCATCAGCAGTTACCATTTGACAATCAGTATAACTGTTCGGAGAGAAAAATTTTTTTTGTTGATTTTACAGTTCTGTTGTGATACAGAAACCACCGAATCACATTCAGTGGTTCATTTTCAATGACTGTCATCATGATATTGTTTGACAATGTGTGAATATTTTTAGATTCTACTTGGGTCAAGTGAATTTATATCAATCAAACTTGTCTAACTAATTTTGATGCTGACGTTCAATTTTTTTAGAATAACTGTATTAGATTTTGTTTTATCAACGACTTTTTGTAAAAAACTCGAATTGAAAAACACAGTGAAACTTGATACACTTTCTCATCTGGCAAAACAGACTATTCATCTAAGTTCTCGAACAAAATTTGCACTTCCGCGAATCTAGTTGCGATAAGATAACGATGAAGATTTCCATTGTGTAGAGAACCACTCGAATTTTCTGAAAACTTGTCTTCATAGTTGGCATCATCGTACGCACGTAGCGACCTGGATAAAATAGTCTTTGGATGTAGGACGAAAGGCGTATTGGAGGTCTTTGGAACAGCATAGAAGTGTTTCTGATGGATATAAATTGTCGCTGCTTGAGAATACATTTGATTGAAATGTTCAAACCCAGGCCCTGTAAAATATTCCTGAGAAGTAAGATTGATCGTTGTTTTATCCGCCAAAAGAATTTCTCCATTGTTGTTTAGATTCTCTTACATAATCCCTTTAGACGAAGTTTGAATACAAGATAAATTTGTTTATCCGTCAAAACAAAAAACTGAGGAAATTTTTCAGCGCAGAGATATACACAAAGTATGTACACTCCGGTAGAACATTCCGGACAGGACGCTATAGCTTGTATACGGAAACCATTAAATCTAATGATATGAAAGCTTGCGTAACGGCGCTGCGAGACAATTTTCAAGCGCGTAATTCGCGCGAGTATTTGTCGGGTTCATTACTTTACCTGACAGAGTTGCAACAAAAAGAATCGATCTCGCGCCTTCAGCGTGACAAATAATTGAACCTGGGGAATTTCATGTCCGCGGTTATAAATCGACCGGTCGACTCGTGGCTGTTAGATCACGTTATCAGAAGATGATGATGACTACGGGACACGAGTCAGCGAACATACGCCAGGAGAAACGCATTAGACGATACTTCGCAGTCAACTTTCTTCGCGGATCATGTCCAGTATATTAGCGCCTGTACTCGTAACCGTTCTCCTGCGTTATAACCGGGAAGAAACTCGAGAAGTGTGTCGGTCTCAGCGCACATTAAATATCCTTTCAAATGTTCACTATGATTTTGCCAACTTTATCGCACGACGCTCAAATGCAAACATTTTCAAACCAACGATATTCTTTCTTTGTCACAATTTCAAATCTTTTTTTCAGCATGGCTTTTTGAAGCCATTTTTTATGTCACTGTCCAACGTTAAATTAATTTTTCAGTCCTCAAACATTTTATTATTAAGAATTGTGTTTGAAAATAATTTTTTTTGCGAATTTCATAAGTCCTAATAATAAGAAGCATTATTCCATTTGCCATCCACGTGCATGCGTAGGTCGTGTTTAATGTAAGCGTGTGTTACTGTTACAAGGCTTCCCTTGTATTTCATGACTTGGCTGTTTCATTCTGGTTTCGATTCGCGCGGAGAACACCCGGGCTCGACAAGAGACATTAATGCAGTAGCAACTGATTGCCTCTGAATTAAACGAGAAAATATTTCAGACAAGGACAGACGTCATTACAATCACTCCGGCTCGATTTCAATCTGCTTGGTTTCGGTTAGACGAGGCTTCACATTTTTCAGTGACAATTCAAAATATCAATATAAAAGGTCGGAATTCCGTTTCGATTGCCAACTATCGAATAGTTTGTTTTATTACAACCACCTGCGAGGATTGTTTATTTATCATTTTTACTTTCATATGCAAATTTCTTATGTGTATTTTTATTTTATAATTTTTTTCTGAATAGTTTTTTTTTGTTTAAAGTTTTTAGTGTTTCATTACTTGTCTATGCTAAATTTCCATAGGTTCAACTTTTGTGACCTTTTTGGGTCCAAGTTTTCAGGGTTCAAAAAATCAATAACCTGACAAGAATGTCATCAGCCGGATTGACCAGGCCTATGACCCAGCCTATGACCGCGTTCAAAGGATTACATTCATCGCCACATTTACATGTAAGAAGAATTAGAGAACTTCTTCCATCCGTGTGAAGTGTAACGCCATCATTGAATTGATGATACTGTGTGCTTTCAGACGACCAGCATCATTTTTCAAGGTTGAAAAATGTGTTTTTTTTCTCCTCCTTTTTCTACAGCACCTGTTTGAATATACACTTGACGTGTTTCTTGTTGTACACATTTATCGTGGAAAAATTTTTCCTTGCCCAACAATTTCTTATCGAATTACTTTTTTTTCATCAATTACGAATGTATAAGAAAGTTTATATTAAAAGAATAAAGTAAAGTGGAAGAAATTTCCTCAGCGCCAAATTTTTGAGACAATTTGTTTGAAAATTTAAGTCAGGAGTTTTTTAGAATTTAAAAGGAAACAACCAAAATCAGAGAAATGTTTAATCTACTGAAAATTTTGTAAAAAAAATAAATGTACGACAATTCAAGTCAGGGTTATGAAAATAACGATAAATATAGAGTCTTAGAATTTTATAATCCATAAACTTGAATACAGTTCCACTGATTTCACAATGTTTTAAAAACAAGAAATTGAAAGTTTGACAAAACCAAGTAAAATGTTCAAAAGAACTAAAAAAAAATTATTTATCAAATTGTTGAATTGTTGATAACAGACTTTTTTGTTTGCTCATCCAACTAAATGGTATCCTGAAGAAGTTGGATGTAGCAAGAAGTACTATTCTACACACTGCATGTTGTATCCAGAGCATCCAGAACTGCCACGGTAGCCATGAGATTTACAGCACGCGTCTTGTTCCCGTTGAATACGGTTGCAGACTTCGTTACACTCTCTCACGTATTTAGCTTCAATCGAGACCATCACAGAACAGAGGACGAGGACGAGCACCAGGAGGGTCTTCAGAGAGGCCATTGTAGCAGTTGAGCAAATCAAGGAAACGTTCACAAAGACTATAAAATGCGAACTATGCTGAGAAGTCGTCTCTCCGCGATATTAATACTAGAGGAAAAACTAATCGCAGCTATGATAATTTATTTAAAAATGGCAAGTCGATTCCGGGTTATTGGATCAAGTCTCAAGAAGGCGAAGATTAAGTTTTCCTTGACATTTTTTTCCAGGCGACTTTTCCTCGTAGCTGACAGCGATTTAACTGATAACCTTTTCCGGGTCAGTCATTTAAATAATCAATTAAAAACGCCTTAGTAATCAAAACATTTTTTCAAATAATCGAAAATTGATAAAACGGCGGGAAAACAAATGAAGGTGATCATAAACAGAGAGTTTCAAATGTATTTATATTCTATAAACATGAATACATTACAATTTCACTCAATTTTCAATACTTTTAAAAACATAACAATGAAATTTTGACAAAACAAGTAAAATGTTTAAAAGAACTTGAAAACATTTTGGAAATATTGTTCAACAAATTTGAATAACAGACTTTTTTTTGTTTGTTGGAACCAGCTGAAGGTGAAGCCGAAGAAGCCGTAGGTAGAGGGAAGTTCTAGTCACACTGCATATTACCACCAGAGCAGCCTGAGTAGCGACTATAGCCATGAGCTTGACAACAAGCGTGTCTTTCTCGTGTAATACGGCTACAAACTTCGTTGCAAGCACCCACGTAGGCAGCTTCAATCGAGACCATCACAGAACAGAGGACGAGGACGAGCACCAGGAGGGTCTTCAGAGAGGCCATTTTAGCAGTTAATTGTTAAGTCAAGACAACGTGCAGAAGGACAAGCAGATGTGAACTGTGCTGAGACGCCTTGTCTCCACGCTATTTGTACTTTATTTAGGAGGAAAAACTATTCGCATCTATAATAATATACAAAACAAGTCTATTTCGAGTTATTGGATCAAGTTTCAAGGCACCGAAGAATAAGTTTTCCGTGACAATTTTTCCTGCATGACTTTTCCTTAAAGCTGTCAGCGATATTACTGATAACCTTTATTAGGTCAATCATTCAAAACAATCATTCAATAACGTCTGCACAGAAAAAAGTGTTTTGTAGACTTTTCAAAAGTTCCTGTGGACTTTCCAGGAGTATTGCAATTGTAAAATGCAGGAAGAATTTTCGGAGCGTATACAGACCACTTTTTCAGTGTAAATGAATTATAAATTGTTGAATTAAATGAAAATTAAAAACAGGCTTGATAATAAATGAAAATAATCACCAAGATAGAGTTTCAAAAGTGTATATTCCATAAACTTGAATACATTACAATCTCACTCAATTTTCAATGCTTCTATACACATAGCAATAAAATTTTGACAACACAATGTAAATCAATTAAAAAAGCAAACAATATTTTGGAATAATTGTTGAATTGTTGAAAACAATTTTTTGTTCGTTCACCCATCTGAAGGAGAACCCGGAGAGGTTGAAGGTGGAGAGAAGTTCTATCTGCAGTCCATCCTTCCGCCGGAGCAGCCTCTGCTAGCGGAGTAGCCATGAGCTCTACAGCACGCATCTCTCTCCCGAGGAATACGAGGGCAGACTTCGTTACAAGCGCTCACGTAGGCAGCCTCGATCGAGACGGCCATGGCACAGAGGACGACGACGAGCACCAGGATGGTCTTAGCAGAAACCATTGTAGCAGTTGATTGAGTCAGGAAAATATTCACAAGACTAGAAGATGAGAACTGTGCTGGGACGATGAGACTTGGCTGTTTTTATACTCTGTCGATGGGGAAAAACGAATTACCGTAATAATAATTTATTCAACATTGATAAGTGAATTCCGGGATACTGAACCAAGTAAAGAAAGGGAAGAGGAGTTTTCCCTCGACCATTTTTTCCTGGACGGGTTTTCCACAAAGCTGTCAGCGATAATACTGATAACCTTCTGCGGTCACTTGCAACAATATCTTTATTTATCGGTATTAATGCAATCGTGAAAACAACAAGTGTTTTTAATCAAATAATAAATTTGCTTACTATCTACCGTATTGTTGAATAAGTTAAAAATGCGTAAGTCTCATGTTTTATTTATCACTTTTCCAAGCCAACTCTATTTATAACATTTGCAAAGGCGGAAGGGAATTATTTTTTTTTAAATAATCTATAAGCCTCTATAAAAAAATATGGGAAAATATCAGAAACCTTTGACCTATGCATTTTCTGACTTCAACAAGCAATTGTTTATGTAATAATTTTAATTTTTTTGTAAAAAATAATTCAATAATAAATATTTTCAAAAAAACCTTTTATATTTTTGATCGTACTCTTTATTTGCAAAAAATTTTAAAAAGGTTTTAGGCGCTAAAAAGTTTGTATAATGTTACAATTGTCAAATTAAAAATAGTAGTAGACTAGTAAAAAATCGTAGGTTCAAAATCATTTTTGCTTCCAAACTGGCGTTGCATTAAAATATAATTCTCAAAATCTGTTTAAAAAAATTGAAAATCGATATCACATGCATTTTTCATGTGCAAATATTTGTCATGTCTGTTTTTATTTTTTCCTTTTTATTATATTTTATAACTTTTCTTTACTATTCAATATTTTTCTATGCTAAATTTCATACGTTCAATTTTTGTGACCTTTTGAGGCCTAAGTTTCAGAGTTCAAAAAATCAATAACATGACAAGAATGTCATCAGCCGGATTGACCCAGCCTATAACCGCGTTATTCAAAGGATTACATTCATCGCCACATTTACATGTACGGAGAATTAGAAACCTTCTTCTATCCGTGTGAAATGTAACGCCATCATTGAACGTATTTCTCGTAATACAACTAGAGGAAAAATTTTTTCTTGTTAAACAATTTCTTATCGAACCATTCATTTTCAACCAATGACAGATTTATAAAAAAATTTTGTATTAAAACAAAAAAAGTGAAAGAGATTCTCAAACTTTTGAAAATCGCACAACAAATTTTGTAAGACAACAATTAGTATAAAAATTTAAGTCAGGGTTAAGTGTGAATGTAAATAGCAAATTAATCAATCATAATTTTTTCCAAATCGATTCAGTTCTTGGAGTGCGTTGTTCAGTGGGAAACAGATTTTCCAAAATAGAGTCCATAATGGCGTATGATGAAAGTGTGACGTGCATACCCTAGTGCCAGAAATATCAGGGTCGCTAGCTGTACCTGTGGATCAGTACCTTGAGAGTTAAAGTCCCGCTTGCAGTTGATTAACGATGCGAGCGTCCCGAGCGAGGTGGGTGGCGCATGCCTTTGTGACAGCGCGGCCGTTCTCCTGCTTCTCGACATCGCCACTGTTGCTTTCGTACAGGATTATTATAACTCGCACGTTTCATCTTCAAATTCATCGGATGCACGATAAACATTGATACGTCAATAATAAACTGGACACGCTGACATTCCCGCGACGAGCCCACCATGACGAAACCACAAATTTAAGACCCAACAACATGGTTCAATCTTTTATTTTTTATGTTCGATCAATTTCGTGTTGCAATGTCTTGTGCTGTATGTCTGTCTAATGACTCTTCGAAATGGAGAAAATTTGAAGACTTGAGATCGAAAGATATCGGACCTTTTTTTATGTCATGAGACTTTTTTCCCATGACAAAACACCGAATTCTGTTGTTGAAAAAAAAAATATTGTTCCACAACATTTGTTTTTGACAAATTTGCAGCAAAAATTCTTAAAGTTCTTTTTTTTCATGAATTTGCAAATATCAAAACAATATCAATTTGTATTAATTTTTTTCAATCACTCGAAAAGATCTGTACCACTTGTATCAAGAAAAATATATTCAGAACACGTGCCAAAATATAATCCACAGCGGATGAGTCAACTTGTGCAGATCCACGTATAAAATTCTATCTACGTGAATCGATATAGGGGGGATGGGTATCGCCCGTATCGCTAGGCTGCCTTATAACAAGAAATATTCTCATGGCCGAACTGTTTTTGATCACAAGACTGAAAGTAGAGAGCCATTTTGTGAAATTAATTCGGTTCGTCAGAAGAAGAAAGAAAATAAAATAAGGCGGAGAGGATAAGGGTCGATTTGATGAGGGTACGTACCCTATATTGGCAGGCGTGGTTGCAGGGGGCAAAGGGCTCCCGAGGCACGCTGATTGGTTCTTTCGATCTCGAATGTACAGGGTTCCCAAGAAATCCATTGCCCTCCTATTGCGAGGCTTTAATACAATGCGCATTTGTAAACGGAATAAGAATAAAACAAGGTTTTCAAAGATTAACAAACACATTTTTTCCCATAACATTTTTTTGAAACAATAATTTCGTAACTATTATTTGAGTTGAATAAAAATTTAAATTATGTAATTTTTCATTTTTTATTAACGAATTGTTTACATAACTCACTAACTAACATAACATTTGTGTAGTTTGAGAAAAAATTATTGGACATCTTCTGATTGTGTACAATTGCATAATGATATTTTAAATTCTGAACATAACTGACGATGCAAATGAAAAGAATAAGAAGTTTTTACTAAGACGTTGACTGGAGGGTGACTAGCGTAATTTCATCGATGAGCTACTGGTTAGGTGATTGATTTTTCTTTAAACGATTAAGGACATCAAACAGCGTCGTTTTACAGATTTTGTCTCGTAATGTCTTCTTATTGAACTCTATTACAATTCGCAATAAATGTACCTTGTAATGAAACTAAAATTACTATCAAATTATAGTCTAAAATTTGAACATAATGAAAACAAAAGAATATTTCCCTACTTAGAAAACACAAATATTTTTAATTTAGTTGAATGATAAATTTAATCTCGAAAACAAACAAACAAACTTGAATAACAAAAGGATTACCAAAACAAATGAAGGTAAAAAGTAATGGCTAAAACTCATCAAAATGATTTTCTAAACGTTCATCGCTTTTTTCTTTATATCTGAATCGATTTAGTCGTTTAATCTCTTCTAATTGCATACAAACAAGAAACATATTTGTCAAAAGTGTCATTAACCACAACAATTGGCCATCATTAACTTTTGACTAAATGTATATTTCAAATTTGATTTTCAGCATTATTGAATTAAACGCATCATTAGGATAATTTTAAAGATGTTTTCACACTTTAGGGAACAGAAACGCCATTACCTTTTAATTGTCTAGATTCATCAGGTGATTTTCAATCAAATCTTGCAATTAACCAGCTTATGATCATTAATTTTCTCCGTGTGTTCAAAACTAAGTCAATATTCTGTTATTAACTCTGGTATAACAATAATGTTGTCATAAATGTCATTTGTGCAAATGTTTATGATGAGATTATGGGATATAACTTTACAGATAAGATGAATAAAATTGAAACTTAAATAAAGTCACTAAGTAAATAAAATATTCACTGCAAAAAACTTCGTTAAAAAACAATTTGACAAGTTGAATTTTCTAATCGTATTTTGTTCTGAAAATTAGATGAAACAAAATAATTGTGATAATGATGAAAATTGTGAAGCAAATACATAAATTGAAACAGGCTGGAGGACAAATAAAAATAATCAGAAACATAGAGTTTCAAATGCATATATTCGATGGATTCAAATACAGTATATATCCACTCTTTTTTTCAGTGCTTTAATAAACATAGCAGGACAATTTTGACAAAACTAAATAAATTTATATTTTGGATCAAATTGATCCAAACAGCAAACAAAATTTTTGACAAATCGTTGAATTGTAAATAACAGATTTTTTTTATGTTATGTCACCCAACTGAAGGTGATTCCAAAGGAGCTGGTGGTAGTGGGAAGTTTTATCCACACATCATGTTGCCGCCAGAGCAGCCCAAGCTGCCAGAGTAGCCATGAGCTCTACAGCACGCGTCTTGTTCCCGAGGAATACGGGGACAGACTTCGTTACAAGCTCCCACCCAATCGGCTTCAATTGAGGCAATCATTGCACAGAGGACGAGGACGAGCACCAGGATGGTCTTAGCAGAAGCCATTGTAGCAGTTGAGCAAGTCGAAGAACGTTCACAAAGACTTAACAAAGTGAATTGTGCTAAAACATCGGGCCTCCACGTTTTTATACTCTTTCCAAGTGGAAAAACAAATTGCACTGATAAAAGTTTGTTTAACAATGATAAGTGAATTCCGGTTGGTGGATCAACTTTGACAAAGACGATGAATAAGTTTTTCTTGAAAATTTTTCCGGGACGATTTATTGTAATTTTTTTATGTTTTTAATTTTTTGTTATTACTAATATTTATTTAGTTTCAGGAATTATTACAAATCGCATAATAAATTATTGATATTGATATATATATATAATAACAAAAATATAAATAAGATGTGTCTTCAAACAAATAAATTTGTTTACTGTCGTATTGTTGAACAAGATACTGTCGTGTTATTCTGATGTTTTATGTATGAATTTTTCGAGCTATCTCTATTCATAACATTAGCGAAGGCGGAAGACAATTATTATTCGCGCAAAAATTATCTGTAAGATTCTATAAATAACGTCTAGCGTCAGCAATTATTTGAGGAAAATATTTGCGGTAAAAGATTAATTCACAAAAGAAGAAAAAGAAAGAAGGAAAGAGGAAAAAGTTTCGAAAATATTTGTCAGAAACAACACGTCGGCTGTTTTCGGATCTTAATCCTTTTTATGGCGATCAAATACCGCTACCGTCGTACCCATGTTATCGTTTGAAGAACTGAAAACACAGAAAGTCACTGTAAGCAAAAGCGAACAAGCCTCCAAATTTCCATAATTTATAACATGTAAATAACAGGATAATCCCATCGACCCACAACAATGACTTCGAATAAACGCCGGGCTTTATACCTCTGGTGACTTTTCGTCTCTGAGATGCAGAAGGAATGTCAGTCGCATGGCACAAACCAAAGGGTTGAGGTAAGATTTATTGCCCCGTGCGAATTTTCCTAAAGGACCGCTCGCGGTCGGGGTAAAAGGCCAAGTCATCTTAGAAAAGGCGTGTTTGTTTCAGTAGGTCAGATAAAATCTCATAATAGAAGGTGCCCGCAGGCTACTGAGGAGTAGTTAACTTTTGTTTTTCCTCCAATTACACGGTTGACGAATATAGAATGCGTTTTCTAAAAGTCTGTCTTTTGTCTGCCTTTCTTATTCTGCTCGTTTTTGTCAAACATTTCGTGTACTCATTGTAACTGCATTTTTGGCCGATTTTATCCCGCCGATTACAGTTCAGCACGTCTGATAAGATCAAACTTGTCGATCAAGTCAAATAGATTGCTGACGTATTGTATCTGACGCTCTAATTGCTGTATGGCGAGTAGACATATGTAGTACGACTTATTAGTGTTAGAGCCAGCGACCTCAATAATGAGTCCGCGTTTATTCACACACGTATTGCACGAGTAATCCATATGTACCCCAGCTTAGATTCCTTTCACTGTGCTGCAAAAGTTGTAGTACAAATGCACGCGGTTTATCTTATGCTAATTGATTTCGAGTTACGTGAAAATTATATCCATTAAGCAACCAGGAACCATTAGCTAATCACTTCTTTTAATTATTACTTGTTATGAACTTGTTGGAAACTTTTTAACATTGTTTTCAAATGTGGAACCATATATTATTATAAATGCACATACAATTTTTTATTTACTCGCTTTTTTTATTTTTTATGAAAGGCAACCTTTATGACTGATCAATATCTACATCTAAAACATAAATTGTTGGACTGTTAAACATAAATTATTAACATAACTTCTCATATACAATCCATTAGAATAATGTAAGCATGAAATACTTGTGTATCAAAACAAACTAAACGTAAAAATTAAAAATAAATATGCCAAAAATTGTTTTAGAACTTCAAAAATTCAAATATACAGAATATTCATTCTATTTCAAGTATAAAAAGAAGATTAACAAAAAAGAACAAACGAAAGAAGATTATTTTTCAAAATTATAAACAATAACAATTTCAACATAAATTCTTGAGAAAACGAAAGAGGGTACAACCGAACCATAAGATTTTGTTTATGACAGATGCAGAATTCCGCACATGTCATGTTTAGATAAAAGTGCAATGGATGTACCGCAAGAACCAAAAGGTACGGTATAGAGATAGCGGTACATCGTGCACAGGGTTATTGTGCAGCGATCGGTCACGGCTCATCAGCCTCGTCTATTCTTTATATTATCGCCACGTCTGTGTGCAACACAGCCCAATAGGCATGCACCGAGAATGAAATCCTTTGACGAAAACAAAAACCCACTTTGCCCTCCGACTGTTTTTCCAAAACAAAAATACAGAATGAAAACCTTTCAGATGTTCTCCGCCCCGTACAATAAATATGTCCACCTCTTGGCCCAACCGGGAGCCGCTTCCAGGATGGAATCATGTCAATTGAGAAAAAGTCGAAGACACAAAGTGTCCTCAGATTAGCATCTTTTCGCTTCTGTCTGACAAGCAAGTTGAGGGCACTTGGTATTGTCGCACGTGAAAAAAAAAATATTTGGATTGTAAATGTGACGATAGGCGAAAGGAGATGACGTTGATTGATCGGGCGGAAATTTGTATAATCGAACGTTTTAAAGGAAATTGGAGGCGCTGAAGAGGAATGCGCCATTCGGAAAAGTCGATTTGTTTTCACGAAATGTTTCCGCGGCTCTGCGATGACGTCACCTGGTGAATTATGATTTGCATAGTAATAACTTGCGTCACAATATTGATCCGCTGGATCGAACGAGGTAAAATTGATCGGCGGGATGATGAATCGAGGAGCCGCAGTGGAAAGAAAAAATGGGTGTTCTTTGAGAGAATGTATGTCTTGATTCATGCGCTTAATTTATCAGTCGGAGGGAACCCTTTGAAGTCGCTTTGTAAGATCAATGTAATACAAATTCGATTTGTTATTTATCAGTATCACTTTTTTGTGTAATCAGCATAGAATGAAAAAACCTGTTTCTTCGCTATTATAGAAAGTTTCGTCTCCTCTCTTTTACAAAGAAAAGATATTCCCTTTGAAAAAAAATTGAACACTTGGATGTTCCATGTTTTCCAACGATTTTTCCAACGATCCTTTCTGCTTTTCATGACTCGGCTGTTTCTTGAAAGAGGGCTGCTGTTTTTCTATGACGATTTCAAGCTCTGACAGATATTCAGGTCTTGTAGATAAATTTAACCCTTTTCCCATTCAAAAAGAAAGGATTTCGAGGTGGGGTAAAATTTCTCAGAAACACATTTTGTTGTCCCAAAATCTGGCAGGAATACAATTTTGTTTTGTCTACAAAAAGTTTAATGGCATTTAGAAAGGGGACGTTTATTTGTGTATTGAAAACATGGTTCGTTGGCATGAGTAAATATACACGAGTGAATGATTAAAAAATAATTAGTTGGAATTAAGACTTTTGAGGCCTGAAATCGATGACAATTATTTTGTTTGTGGAACATTAAATGCACATTAAATAAATAAACAGAGCCAAACTTCAGAAACAAGTAAAAACTGTCAAAAGTTAGTCAAACAAAATTTTTTAAATCACCATAAACTTTTATTTTGTTTATTTTGTACAACAAATTGAAGTGTACATATTGAACGTATTTATGGTTCACATGAAATAAGAGCCTTATCAATTTATAAGTTTGAATTGAATTTGTTCCACGCACGTTCAACAAAGCCCGTAACTCGTTTCTCAAATCGACTCAGATTGCTGATTTTTCCATTCTCGACGGGCGCGCAGGTAAGCCATCGCTTTAATTTGAAATCATTAACCGAGAGCGCGCTGCGAATCCCGTCGTGCGTGTCTGCAACGGGTGAACTTTTTGAAAAATGAACGCTCACTTCTGAAAAGTCCTTCTGAAACGGTTGAAAAAATACCGACAATGTGAATTCATTAATCTTAGCGATCTCGTGCGCGCCGCGCCGACCAAATCTACGTCATCAAACATCCCTTCGCACTTTACCAAGTTCCAACTATGGCCTTGGTCCACACCATGACTTCTGTTTCGACCTTTTTTTTCACTTTTCGTGACAATTTTTCCTAAACCGGATCTGGGTCATAAAATTGCGGGTGGCATTTTTCTTCTTTTCCTTTTTTTTTTTGACAAATGAACTATTAACCTAAAACGACCTTGTCTATTAACACCCAAGGACAAACCATCTGCTGGTTCTTAATTAGAACGTCCATTTTCTCGATTTACCCTGATGAAATGATGCGGTTGATTGTATCATGAGTTTTTTCGTCGACGCAATCATTAATTACTGCTTTTCGTCAATACTCTTCATCCTCGCCACAGAAAATGTAATTCCCCGAAATTAATATCACGTAATTGAATTTCCTCCGTTCTTTTTGTGCGCCCGAAAGAAATATTTCAATTAATATGTTTTTGTGCGGACAAAAAAGCTGGGGCCCCGTTCACGAGACTTTCATTATTCAAAAATTGTCTCGCACTGTGACGTTCGTTTTAACGTCCATTGTTCGAGCCATAGTTTAGCACGAAATCCTAGCTCGAATCTGTGTTTGCTTTAGCATTTTTTCCACCGGGCGAGAAAAGAGCTAGGGTGTCTGTTAATGACGACTGTCAGGGTCACGGATGGGAACCGACCTCAACCTCGTTACCTCGTTTGCCTGCAAGTCTCTCGGGTCTTGTCGACATCGACAAGTGGATGCAAACCGTTAACCGTTCCAGCTGACATGTATTCTTCCCCGATATGAACTTTTAAACTTTCATCTATTCGTATTTTAATTTTAACTATCCATGTACCCCCCTCCCCCTCACGTTAATATCGGTGAACTGTAACGATTCGCTCGCGTGTCGCTCATTTTTTTTTTTTTTTTTTGAAGCTGAAGAAAAAAAGACATCGTTTATTTTATGCAAAAAAGAAAACCACAAAGGAAAAACAAACGATTTGTAAACTCGGGTCTGACTTTTGTGGACATATTTTCTCAGAACTTGATCACAAGAAATTGTATCGCCGATTGATAAATTAATTCAAGCTACACCATCTAATCTTTGGATTAATGTTTATTTGAAAATAAAAGTTTGCAAAGATGTAGGATATTTTATTTTTTGATCTTGGATAAACTTTTTTTTCAAATTTTAATCTTGAACTGTTAGAAACATTTTTAATTTGAGTTCATGTTCAAGACCGAGGGTAGAATTTCATATCGAAATGTCCAAAAAGAGTGCTGCTAAGTTGCTCGACTTATTTATCAGTAGATAAAACTTTTGTAGTGGCAATCAGCGAGGATTAATTAAAACAGTCAAGGGAGAAAGAGAAAGCCCGTGAAAACTTAATAAGGCTCGCTTATAATTTGATGGACGATAAAACGCAACAAATGAGAAGAAGAAGTCTAAACATAAATTATTCAAAAGCTCGCGCACCTGGCTTGATTTGAGTATTTATCATGTCTCGCCAAATGAAAATGTGATTTTTGTTTCTTAACAGCACCAGTTGACAAGCATTTTGATTTATGTACTTGTTATGAAGACCAACGTATATATTTCAAAATTTGTTAACCATAAATTTTGCAAAATCTGAAACTTATAGTACAAAAAGAAACACTTAGCTGGAAAAAAAATCGCGTTGGCAATAGAAATAAAAATTGATGAAATATCGGTTTCGATTTTAGCTAGTAGAATAAAACTGGCAGGAGCGCGTTTATCAGTATTGATTAAAAGCTCATCAAGCTTCTGGCGAAAACGAAAGAGTGATATCGTGACAGTTCCGACATTCATTCGGCCGAGAGAAAAGCATTAAATGCAAGCGTCCAGGATCGTCTGCCAGCGAGGGTGGCGATGGGAGTAAAAGAGGGTGTCATGCTGACGGTCCGGGAGAAGTGATTGATCGTGTTTCGCCGGAAGTGAAGATACGAGAAAACCCGAGCGGAGCGAAAGAGAGCGCGATAAAGAAGGAGTGACGCAAAAAATGGCGCGGAGGGTGAGATATTCCGAGGGAAAGAGTGTCAGGAGTTTCGTGATGATAGAGACGAACGGCTTTGCCGACGAAAACGACAACGCACTCCCTCGAGCGACACCTACGCCAAAACTTATAGCCTGCCACTTGAAACAGACCTCCGCGCTGTTGTTTCCTCAAATTGAGATCCGTCGAGTGGACGAAAGTTGCCAAAATCAACGACAAACTCTGACACGAAAAAAGCTTTATGGAATACTCTTCGCCAACTTCATTTATTTCATTTGTTTTTTCTTATTTAACTAAAATAAAACTCATTTTAAATAAAACAATCATTTTCAAAATGAAAATGATTAAAAAAGTAATTCAAATCAACACCAAAAATTATTTATTTTTTGAATTTTAGGCAATTCTAGCCTAGAAGCTTCAAACTTTAAAATGTTTATTCAATAGGCTTGAGTCTGTCCAATTCATTTTCACACTGTTGTTAAATTTTGTAAACTGTGGCAGTTTAGACTGAATTTGCAAAAAGTGTTTCCATTTGTATTTGTAATTTTTAGTTTATTTTATAATTCGAAATGAATAACGAATACATTTCAGATGAAATTATATCTCCATTTCATGGGACAGTTGTTCGTCAATTGTTCCAAGTCATTTTCCCCATTGAACGCTAAGAACTGATACAGCCATTGTGTATTTGGATGAGTTTCAATTCTGCTTGATCCAAAGCGGCCGGCTATTTGTGAACACTGATCTCTTGATTTGCGATCTTTTCCGGTTACTCATACATCTGTTTGCTTTCCAACAACAAACATTACAACATTATTCAATTTAAAACCAAAATCCAAAATCGTGACTCACAAAGAACTAAACAAAACTAGTGAAAAAAACTAAGTCACACATGCTCCTCTTCTCTAATCGAACGAGTTTTATCATTTTTGTTGAGTAATGGACTTGTACCTTTAATAATGAAAATCGTTGCATAAAATAAAAACGCAAAATTTGATATTTTCACCAAACAAATTTGTAAACTAAACTGGATACGTTTCTCAACGTCAATCAATAACTTTCACTGCGGCACAAAAATTTTTCTTGCAGTTCAATGCTAGTTTTTTTTTTCAATACCTTCACCTCTGTTTCGTCATAATCGACCCCCACGTTGTTTGCAACACACGGATGATAAGATGTTTTGCCGCGAAATGGTGAATTAAATGTGCTGTGCTTTTTTATCGGCGGTTTTCATTTTCTATATGCCAACAACTGGCACCGTTAATAAACACACTATAATTAAGAGTGTCGATAGAAGCTGGAAAATAACGCAGACTAATGTATAATGCGACTGGCGTTTGGAAATTCGCCGTGTTGCGCTAATGCACCCCGTTAAAAGACAGTGAGTGTGCTCTTTGCACGATGACTCGGCTATTCTCGTCCTAGCACACGTCGCAAGTCGATTCAAGTGGGTATACTTGGCCGACTGCGCCAAGACACTTTGTGGAGCAGCTCGGCCATACGCACGTACTAGAACTCACTTTTTTTTTGTTTTATCACACTCAGTGATTCTCAATTCAACGTCATTATTGTTTCCTCGTGAAAGTTTTTTCTTCCTTTTTTCCTCGCAACTACGAAATTTTCATACAATTTTTTTCATTGTAAAAATAACTATCTATTTGAAGAACTGTGAGAGAAAAGTTTTTTTCAGTCTCACTTTTTTGCATGTTTTTTTTTTCATGGAAGATTAATTACAAATGTCGCGTTATCTGTTGGAACTAAGAGTCATCTTTATGTCATACACGAGTTTCTATTTTATCACTCAAAGAGATTCCGGCGATGTTAAAAGTGTCTTCAGGATAATGATCAGCATTCCTTGATTACAGCTGGACTTTCCAGTAGTCGAAGCAGCCGGACCTCCAAAGGTAATTTCTGGTCCCCAGCAGCTTTTCGTGTACTCGACCATCTGTATCTAGAAAAAAAACCATGTGCAATAGAACCCTCGCAACGATGTCAAGGATTTTCGAAAGACTGTTGACCAGAACTTGCTCCGACTGAGATACATATTTGTTAATAGTAAAATCTCCCTTTCGAACTCATTGGGAGATGAAAAATTTGTTTCAAGGGTGCAGCCATCAGTGTGCTTGTTTCAGAACACTTCATTCAAGAGGGACCGTGATTGGCTGGAGCCGTTTTGTTATTTACTTTTTGTATCAAAAGCAAATTCATCATGTTTGAATTCATATATAGTGTACAATCAATTACATGAAAAATCTGAAACTAATGATGTTACACTTATTCCGATCGAGAGTCATTAATTAGCCCGACAATTGTGTACAATACAAGAAAATAAATGAACGTAATTTGTAACTTTGTCGTGCGCATCTTTTTTTTCACCTACAGATTATTTTTCCCCAGCAATAATTGTGAAACAATTTTCGAAATATCGAATAAATAATCTTTCAGTATAGCAACTTTTCCCCCTGCTGAAAACGGACAAAGAGAGAAAAAAAGTGGCGATTCACGTTGGGTCACGTGCCCCTCTGCAGTCCAATTAGAATTACATCTCAATTTTCGTTGATGTGCAAGCGAAGTGTATTAACGTCATCTCAGTTTCAAAATCGATTAGCCAAAAGTAATCCCCCGTCCCGAGCGTCATCTTCAAGACACGAAATTTCGCGTCGCTGACTTTTTCGTGTTTAATGCGGCTGTCTTGCGAGTCGAGGTGGATTTTCGAGCGTCGGAGGCGGGTTAAGGAAAGCCGTAGGAGTGACTCCCCCGTAAGTGCCGCAACGATAAGGGTTCGAGGGTACGAGGCAACACGGATCTTCACTTGGAGGGCTGGTCCCGGCCCGATTTCGGGTGGGGGTAAACTTGGCGTGGTAGGGATGGACCGATCAGTAGAGGTTCAGCTGAAGAGCCCGAGCAACCAGGAGGGAGAGCGCAAACAAACGCAAAGTAGTCAGACGAGTTTGTACTGTAGTCCAGTGTGCTGCGTACCTCGTTGCCTCGTACCTCGTACCGAGCTGTTTGTCAAAATTTGAACAGTTCACTATTTTGTTAAACAGTGCTCAGCAACCACAGTGTTTCTCTCAAACTAAACAGTGCAAAGTGATAGTCAAAGTTCAAAACCTGTCATCGAAAACTTGACAGTTCTTCCAACCTGTCAACCCTGGAAGAATTAGAAGAACGAGTTTAAAACATCTAGTGTGATACAAATTTGAGTGAAAAACAAAGGGAAATTGAATTTGTTTGTGGATGAAAGATTCTATCTAGGTGAGCTAACTTTTCACACCTGCCGCGACAGTTATCACGGCGCCACTCACGTGTTGCACCGTTCGCCGGTTATTCATCATGGTTGCGGACTGGGATCAGCTCTGATTGGTCCCCTCCGTGGTCACGTGCCTGTAATCCAACACGGGTGGGCGGTAACTACCGAAAGAAGCTAGAAAGCCTAGGAGTGAAAGAGAGGACAAAGAAAGCATCAGGTTCGGCGTCGCTGCAGCCAGTAGCGGGCCCAGCAACCGAGTCGCCCGGCGTTGCTGTCTCGTGTGACCCAGCGATGCAGTGCCTTGCGAGTGTTAGTGCGAAGCTTCATTGAAACGTTCCGAGTGCAGTGCTAAGTTCCCAACATGAGTTCGTTCCTGATGAATCCGTCCACCAGTGGATACCACCAACAGCATCAGCAGCCAATGGCCCACCATCTGGTCGAGCCCAAATTCGCACCGGAGGATTACCAAACCAACTACGTAGCTTCGTCTGCAAGCGAGTATTTTGGTGGTGCTCATCCGCTGAACCATCCCCAGCCACAGTTGCAGTACGGATACCACCAGCACCATCACCAGGCCACTTCTACCCCTTATGGTACCTCGGCCGCGGTTCAGTTGAACGGTGGCTACCCTGGTTATGGCAGCTATTACGCGCCCCACCATCCCCATCAGGTCCACGCTGTGCACCATCCGAGTTTGCATCCCCAGCACCACCTGGCGATGCCTCCGGAGGCCCAACAGCCACCGCTCACTTGCCCCACGTCGATGCAGAACCAGCACCAACAACAGTCCCCTGTCCAGGCCTCTACGGGGCTTGGTTCCACTGCTCTCTCTCCGTCCATCTTGCAGAACCATGGCGTCCAGGAACAGATGACCCAGCATCATCAACTGAACCCAACCCAGAGCCAAAACCAGACGCAGCAGTTGGAAAGTGGGGTCTGTAGTCCGGCTGGGTCGACGATTCATCGGGATAATTCTCCGGAGCTGCAGCAGCAGAGACACCAGCATACACATCTGCACCAGAATGACGCAGGGTCGGATCAGGATGACCTTGACGAGGACCAGATCATGGAAGGGTCACCGGATATGATGGACGAAGAGGATGAGGATGAGGAAAATGGCGGACGAGTGGTTTATGCTTGGATGAAAAAAGTTCATGTTGCAGGAGTTGGTAAGATGAATTTTTCATTTGTTTGTTATATTTAATTGCGTTGAAAGTTTGGTTAGATTTTTGTTTATTATTAGTTAGTTGTGATGGTTGGAGTGAAAAATGGATTTTGAGAGATTTGATTTTGAGTTTTTAAATTGTTTCTGATGATGAAATACTTGGTACGATGGATGGTAGGTTGTTTGCTATTCGAATCCACTCTTTTGGAGTGTATTTCAGTGTTGCTGGTTTTTTATGAAGTAATGAAGGATTGCTTTTTCTGTCAAGTTTTTTTTTCGGATGGTTTTTATCTTCATGATGAATTCGAATGACGAGAAAATACACTTATGGATAAATTTCAATCATGTTTGTAGTTTGAGATTGTTGGAGTAGAAAAAAAAGTTAGTATTTTGATAATTGTTAAATTTTTTTGTACCAGAAGTGAGAGTCTATGGCTGAAAAACAAATTAATATTCAATTCATATTTAAAATTTTTTACTAACCTTGTATAAATTTTGATTAGTTTCACATTGGATGTTAGTCGCCCGTCGGGTAGCGACGTGAGTCTAATATGTCTGTTGATACTGTATCGTATATTCGAACTTCTTTGTGTTTTGAAAGGAAAAGAAATATCAAGTTCAATAGAAATAAAAAAATCATAATGCGGTTAATTGTTTAAACAATTTTTCAAATAATTAACAAAATATTACTCAATAGTCGAATGAGACACATTTCAAATTTTCTATACAAAAAATCGAATAGTTTTATTTTTGTGATTTATTTTTTTTTTCAATCTCAACACTTCCAAGCTGTCAAACAATGTGATACTATTGAAAAGCAATTTTTTGTCAACTCAAAAACGTACTTGATTGAGAGGCACAATTAATTAGGACGACAATATTTTCAAATCACATTTTAACATCAGAGGTAGCCGATCCAGCTGATTTATATTGTGAAAACATTATCTCTGGAGACCAATGCCCGTTACTAAAATCGCACGCATCTTTCTGTGTCGAATCTAGTGGCGCATCAATCTTCTCGAGATCACACTTCATTCAAAATCTGGAAAGAATTATTGCTGCCCATTCATTCAAGTACTTCATTTTCACCTGTAAGAAACAGGTTCGAGTTAGCGTCCAAAATAAAATCAGACACGACTAATTTATCAAACTCCTTATGTTGCTAAAGCTACAGGCTTATTGTGTCAACCTGAAGATGGCAATCAATAACTCTCAAACACTAATGGCCATTTGTTATGTAATAATCTTCCAAATAATTTGACTTGGTCAAATATTGATTCATTTCAGCTAATTAAGTTGAGTTTTTCTCGCCCCTTTCAAGACTTATTCAATTTTGAAAACTCATTTTTCTTAAACTGAAAAATAATTTCTTACAAATACGATTTTTTACATGAGAATTTATTGTTATTTTGAAAAAAAAAATTGGAGTTTTGAGATTGAAATAAAATGTTTGATATGAAAATAAAATTGGGCAGCTGTTCAAAGATGGACAAACAGCGCGGCAGATGACAAACAAACGAATTGCCACGAGTCACCTTGAGAATTTTCAAAAAGATTTGTGCAACGTAACACTCCTCGGAATTGGATTTCTCGGCTTTGCAAGGTCTAATCTCCATTTCCTTTGATCGGCAAAATTGCAGCTCATTCTAACTTGCAACTATTGACGTTTCACGTAATAACATACTTGGACGGACTCCAGAATACTTGAACAATTGCCTATTCAATATCTAAACCCTTGCCTTCTATCTGGACCACCTTTTTGCAATTACTATTTACATTCAAGTCAACATTTTTTCGTCCACAAACTTTTTTTCGTGACAAATTTAATTTCGTTTTTCAAACATCAATTTTGTTGCCAACTTTTATTACTGGATTTCAATCAGGTTTGATATTGAGAGTTTGAAAAGTGCTGACTGTTCTCTTGTTGGAGAAAAATAAAGAAAGAAAGAAAAAAAAAGATAATCGACCTCGTTGATCTATCAAGGAAAACGAACTGGACTAGTAGCCGGCTTTGATTACACGTAGCGGTTGGTCCGCGGTTCTTGGTTCAAACATACTCGGTTGAGATTCCGGTATGCATGGCCAACGAGCTGTCGGACGCCGCAATCTCCCCTTCGAATGGTTGGCTGGGCACCGGACGTCGGAACCTGTAGGGGCCCGCAGCTTGGAATGCGTCCATGGATTCTAAATCAAGCTTATTCTGTGGCTTCTACCATCCACATTCGACAGAAAATTTTTTATTACACAATCAAAATTCATTTTCCCTTGTTGAAAAAAAGTTAACATAAAAAACTGATCAATTCCAATTGTCAATCATCCAAAAACAGCGTTTGAATATTTCAAAAAAAATTTTTCCTCGTACTTTTTTTTGGAGCGAAGAAGATTCAAATTGATTGTTTGTATATTAATAGACTTTTTTTCGTCGTGTGTTTGGGGATGACAAAAAAATCGAATGTTTTGTGTTTTGTCAAACATCTTTTAAGAAGTAAAGTTTTGATACGCGCTCAAAATTGATTTATCGACGCGCAAAGTCAAAAGAATGATGCTGCATTTTTGTAATTATTGTTAATGTCTTTTTAATACGTACCAGCGTCTAGAGATGAAAAAAGTGTGCGTTGCTTCTTTTAAATTGTAAATTGGGTCCCGAGGGACTACGGTCTTTGGAAATTACTCACAATTGAAGCAAATTAGTTTGGCCAGACAAACTAACTAGAAACTTAAAAAACAAAAAAAATTATTTTTTCGTAATTAGATTTTGTCTGGCGTAAGCCAATAAAAATCAAGCTTGCACACATTTTTAAATTCCAGTCTTCATTCGAATTTCAATTTTATCTTGTGAATTTTGTTGACTTTGTTCATTTTCAATGCTTATGAAAGTACAATTTAATTCAAAACTCAAATTTACAAGTCATTTTTCCTTACACCTTTATAAACGCAGCTTTCAATTGTCCAACTACGTCCATTTACTGGACCCACTTTTTTTGACACACAGTATCAGCTGACAGAGAAGGGCAGTTAGTTTGAAACAGTGAAGACACATTTTTTACATCATCGCGTTTATGAAATATTCACGGATTCTTGTTTCCATAATTTTTAACAGGACGAACAGGCTATTCTTAACGGTGAAGTTGTGTATCATGCTATTCCAAGTATCCGCTTCGACATTAACTGTCACCTGAAAGATCATCAGGACCACCAGGACTTGTCCAGTGGAAGATCGCTCGCTCGCGATATTCGTCCAGTCCGGTAGCATGCTGGATCTGGTCGTTTCTGACACTTTGTCGATGTATCGTTTGGCTACTGGCCTCTTTATTAATGACCACGCTTCTAGCAGCTATATTATCAAACCACTCGATATGCATAAGTACATCACTCCAGATACCTCTGAAAGATTTTATTTTCTTACTTTATCTCATTATTTTTTTTTAACTTCTTTTTTCTTCAATTTCATTGCTCTTCATTCTGATCAGCTTACGTGTTCCTGTTTGGTTCCGAGAACCAAACGAATATCTCAGTAAATTTTTTGAGATGAATTTTGTTGTCGGATCAGTTGAAATTTGCCCCTGGGTGGCGGCCAATTGACGTTTTTGCTGACACGCTTTTTGATTGGATGTTTTTGTAAGATTCATCCAAGACTTACCTGATTCTAATATGCTCGAGCATCATGACTAGACAGGCGAGTGATGCAATATGTTTGCAAGTGACGGGTTTTTTTTCTCTCAACATCAAGTAACGTGTAATAGGTATTTATAAGTTTTGAAAAATTAAGAAATAAGAAAAATATGAAAATAGTTTGCAGTTTTTCATTCCATCCAACTAACTTTAGATTAGACGTGATAAAACATTTGAAAAATAAATTATAATGAAATTCATAGAACGTTCATTTTGTTTTTTTCTAGCAAACGGTTCTTATCAGCCCGGAATGGAACCGAAGCGACAACGAACAGCTTACACGAGGCATCAAATACTCGAGTTGGAGAAGGAGTTCCATTACAACCGGTACCTGACAAGACGACGTCGAATCGAGATCGCGCACACGCTAGTGCTATCGGAACGGCAGATCAAGATCTGGTTCCAGAACCGGCGCATGAAATGGAAGAAGGACAACAAACTGCCCAACACGAAAAACGTCCGACGGAAAAACGCCAACGGACAGGCGCAACCCAAGGTGTCCAAGTCCAACTCCCGTTCGGGCAACAACAACAATCAACGAAAAAACAACAACAACTCGCCATCCAGCGGCTTGGAAAACAGTCTCGACTCCAGCGTTGGCTTAGACCTGGCGGACGTCCGGGCGATGAATGCAACGATGTCACAACATTCCCATGGGCTGCATTCGGGATTCCAGAGCCATGCTCATCCCCTGGCACACCTTCAGGCTCAGTTGAATCATCACCATGGGATGATGGATTCTGGCACGGGTCCCTTGGGTCACATGAATTCTGGGAATATCAGTCCCCTGGCACCTTCAACCAACAGTCCGCCAGGGCTGTCTACGTCGGTTGCACCACCAGTGTCTATAAAATCTGACTACGGGTTGACGCCGCTGTAACATCAGTCGCGCGAACCTATCCACAACCACCTCGGCTGGGACCGTCCGGTTCACGAAAATTCGCGACTTATTGCGCGAGGGTGTTGAGGACAGTTCGCTAAGCTGTTGGTGTGACTCAGTGTTATCTTGTGATATCAACAAATGATTACAATTTTTTGATTTCAATTTTAAGTGACTGTTAAAGTTCCTATTCGATATTTTTTTGGAGGATTTTTTATGGTTAATTTTTGGAGATAGTTGGAAAATTGAAAAGATAGTTTTTTTGTTTTGTTTCTTTTTTCGTGAGGTTGATTTCAAGTTGGTTAGACGAGTGTCCTTAATTTGTGAGCTTGTGTCAACCAATTGACTTCAATTAAAGCCGCGACTGAAATTGAAACTCGGTGAAGTTGTTTGATAGTTTGTGGTTACGAATTGATATCGCAGATAATTTTGGGTCACTAGAGCCGTGGTCCGTTTTGTGTCTCGCTCGGCAAAAATGATGACGCGGAGTAACCTTTGGATGTATTATTTTGTTCGCTGCTCTCTGATGATGCAGCAACTTGTCGCTGTTTAGAATCTCAGTCCGAATGCACCGCGTGGTACAATTACTTGTGAATATCGTGTGACCGAGACTAACAATAAGCGGAACTTTTTGTGTCGATGTTAATGTAACTAGGCTGTCGGTAAAACATTTTTTTCGAAATAGGGCCAACTGTTTCCGGTTCGATTTCTTCTGGTTTTCAGGAGGTTTCGATTATTGTATGTAAATATATAGGTATAGTGGACTGTTGAAAATCGATGAAAGTTATATGCATGGAGCACGTATAAGTGTAATTTTTTTCTTTTTTTCTTTTTTTAGAATACATGGATGAGATTTACGTGCAACCATCACTGTATATACCATGAATTGTACATAGTGTATAAAAACGAATTCTTGTAATATCAAGCACAAAAGTTTTATTCGTCAAGTGTGATTTTGATAGAATTTTATCTTTGATTAAAGTTGTATCGCTTAAAACCAGGTGTTTTGTCGCTCATGATTTAGTACTACTCGAGTTTATGTTTTTTGTTGTCCCTGAAATTTGAAATATAACACTTTCATCTTAGTGAAAATTATTCACTGAGGTGTAATTTTGGAACGATTAGTTCGTGATGATTTGATAAATAATTCGTTGGTTTACTGGAATCCAAGTCATTTTTAAGTTATAATATTTATTGATAAGTTAAGTTCAACAACCAAATCGATGAATTATTTATCGACTTTTTCGCGCAAGTTTCAAACGATTGGCAAAAAATCGAAATGTAATTCTACAAATTTAATTTATTACGTTTGATACAAAATCGATTGCATTCACGTGCATAATAATCGAGTGAAAAAACTCTTGTCTTGTCCAGTGTAACGAACTTTTTTTTGATATTCTAATCGTTAATAAAGTTCATTAATCAAAGTTCTTTTCATTGCGTTTCTTTTGTTAAAATTTGTGTTCTCAGAAATCATGTCTTTTTCGTAACGAAAAATTTGCTATTGATGTTTCAACCTGATGTCAGACGAGGATGTTTTTTCGGATTAACAATTAAGCTTTCTGGATGGAATAACAATCGATATAGCGTACGAAAAAAAGTTAGTTTATAAAAAAAGCCGTATTTTTACATCAATCTTCCATGAATCGGAAAAAACTTAGTGTGTCACCCTGAAAAATAATTACAAACAAATAGAGCCTGTTTTAATTGCAAGAGGGAATTTCTATATTAGGTTATAACAATTGAATGCGAAGATCTTCAAAAAAACGGGGGGAAAAAGTAGAAAATAAATAGCGCATAGAACCGCTGTGACGATATACCAAAACTACGTTAAACAAATAACAATGAAATTTGTAGAATATGTTAGTGAAAAGAATAACGAAAAGAGGGAGGCAAAGTTGGTACGTAAAGCAGCGTTGTGCATTTAGCGAGTACTATTTGATTCGAGACGAATTTTCTTTTTCTCTCAAATGTATATTGTATACACACGTAAATATTATTTGATGTATATATTATTATATTTAAGTACGAATAGAATAGTGGTACGTCTTGTATGATAGTCATAAGTTGAACGATGATAAGGATAAACGTGCGACGGTACTTATGTTTGTATGAACAACGAAAATAACTCATGTTGCAATCGTGTTAAATAAAAACAATTGTTTTGTTAAATCTGCTTTGTTTAATTTTGTATTTCATTTCTATTTCATAGATATCTCAAGCATTACGTTATTGAAAATTTACATTTACATTTTTATTACTTTTCTTGTTAATCTTTTGAATTTCTAAACGTAATATTATTTTGAAAATCTGTAGCAAATGGATTATATTATACAAAACACACGAATAATAATAAAATAAAAAAGAATAAAATTCTGATTTCAGCTATAACAAATTGTCAGTTCATTCTACTATGACGAAATATTTTTTTTTGAAATTTTCTTTACCTTTCTTGGACAAACTCGGTTCTTTTCATTTTTGACATGACATTTGTGCATACGCGTGTACCATACAATCGAATCGTGACAGCTGAGAGAAGATACCTAGTCTAGATTTTCCTGGACGAGCCAGCGAGGATATTATCATCGTGTCATGCACTCGAGGGCGTTTCTGGTTTCACAGTCCTGTACAATTGATTTTTCGACGAACAAAGACAACTTCAAACTGTTCCTGTAATTCAAAACTGACATTCAAAATTAAACTTAGCTTCCTCAAATTTTCCAACAAAATGTTTACTCATTTTCCTTCTGTGTTTTATCAGAGAAAAATATTCGCTTAACTTAAAAATTATAAGTTTGTGTATTTAATTTGTGTTCAAAAATGTCGATTTTGGAATTTTGATAACTTTTCTGTAGGAAACAAATGAGTGATTAATGAAAAGTATTGACAAAAGTAGTATCGAAAGAGTATGATCAGGGCATCGATGGTACTGACGGCATGTGCGGCTGCCATGTAGTGTGACATATGCCCGTGTAAATGCGCAGCTGCAGCGGCTTTATTTGTGTGCGTTGGCAATGCAACTGGCGCGCCAAGTAGTGCGCTGGGCCGAAGAAGAGGGCTGGAACCACTGACAAGTGAGAAGCGAATGGGAGTCGCCCATTCCACTATGCCACCGCCCATTCGCTAGGAAACTTACGTTACATGAATGTAAACCGAGCTCACGAGTCGCAACTTCCAGCAGAATGCGCCTTTTCAAGCCTCACGAGATAGAGCTTTCGATAAACTACCGCTGGAGCAAGCTAAATCTCTTCGAAAACCAGTTCCCGAATTACCTGACAAAAGTAATCAGTTTTACACGAATCAAATTGTATCAAATTTATGATCAATTTTTTCATAATTTGTCAAAAATTAAAAAAAAAATAATCTTAAAAATTTCTTAACTTCATTACATTTATCAAGGTCGTAATATTTCGATCCAAAACAGCTTCAGTGTATTGATTTTTTTGTGTTTGGTTCGGATATTATCGTAATTTGTTTTGTGATGATGTTTCCATACAGATTTTGTCTTGAAATATTTTTCCACAATTTTCGCTTTCAGTTCAAAGAACTTATTTACAATTGCATTGTGAAATTAACCTTTAAACAATGATAGAGTTGTATCTGATTTATGCTCTAAAAGCTGTATTTAATTTTACATATTTTATCTTTTAAATTGTTATTCAAACACAATTGGCATGCAGGTACAAATGTGCTCCGAAAATTTGTATACCACATGTCAAATACACAAAGCAATTTTGTGTGAACAAATTAACATGCTAGTTTCGTGAACTTCTCCATCTAACCCATTCACGTTTTAACCCTTTAAACTCTTAAAATCAAAGTCTATTGTTTGCTTTTCATTTTCAACTTCATTTTACCTGTATAGGTCATACTATTATTAAAATTACAGATTCACATACTTTACCCATTTGTTCCCCATGTGCGTCTTGAAAGTTTACTTGAGAGGAAATAATTTTAACATGTTTTTTCCCAAATTGTTATAACATATAATAAAATCGTTTCTAACGAAAATATACAATTCAGTACCATTATGACAATATTTCACTCTATAGATTTAAGAATATTTTTTTTAATTTTATTGTTGGTATCGAAAACAAAAGTATTTTTGTTGTTATTTTTCTAAATGTTTGTAAATATAAAAAATCTGATTGTCTTTTGAACAAATAATAGACAGTTCTGGCTAATAAGATTAAAACTGGAAAGTCTTTCGAGTGCCACAGTAGCCCTTATAACTCAAAACAATAGATCCTTACTTTTACGGTTTCACACAAATTGAAAAGTTCTCAAATTCAAATTTGGGTTTTGCCCAGAATGTGACCGCTCCCAACAACAAAGTTATCGGTCACTGAGATAATTTTAATAACTCTGAAAAGACCCTTTGAATTATTAGACCCTGCAAAATTTACCACAAAGTCATCTTCTTGCAACAATACCTTTAAATACCCAAAACTCCCCCTAAATTTTACCCAAAATTGATACAAAAATTTCTTTTCCCCAAAATAATCAGTTTTGAAAACAACTCTTCAAAACAGATCTTCCAAGAAAGCATCAATGCTATCAGTATATTTTCTCCAACAGGTAAATGAACGCGAAAAAAAAACAAATCGATATCAGTAAACACAAACATTTTGACTCGGCACTCGCACCTTGAAAGCAGAAAGGAAAACTGAACGAAAAATGCGATCGCGCATCATGTGTTTTGCTTTCATTGAATATTTTGATTCTTTATTGAAATTGTGATTCGAGCATCGATATTCATAACTATTTTTAGATACACATCGCAAAGGCTAATTAGCCACTCCGTACGCGTGTCATTCAAACGAGCAAAGATATTTGAATAGTCATTAATATACAGGCTCTTGCACGACGTTGCTGATGTACGAATACATTATGCAATACGTTTTGAAGTTTCTGTACGACCTCTTTTCGTGACACTTTGCCTAGTCTCACAATCCTACATATTCCTACGGACTTTTTTTCTTCGTCCAATTGATACCCAGAGAAACGGTAATCTCGCACACACGTTGCGAGAGGTACAATCGCTGGATCTAAACAAGTTGCAATGACCAGCAGAGGAAATGGGTGGTCGATGTCGAATGATGACTATGCCATTATTATATGTGACTTATTCCAAAGGCTGTCCGACACAGTCGCATGTGGGTGGATTATGAATGTTTGCGTGCGCTGTTACGCGATACGATCATCGCTATTAGGCTTGGATACAATTCGAATACGACAAACAGTTATAAAACCGAACTGATAGCGAGAACTACCTTTTAGCACTTAATGCCCATGAAAAAGTTGTTGATCACCCATTTCTTTTTTCTTGTTTTTTGACATTTTTCAACAAACTTTTAATTTACTCCATTTCAACAATATTTTTCAAAGTTTTTGAATTTCAAATGTTAACTTAAAACAACAACTGAGCTAATTTAATTATTATTAATATTTTTTTATGAAAATGAAATGTAATTAATCCAGATAAAAAACTTCAATCCTGCATGGTTCTATTGACTTGTAAAATAAAACGAAGAGAACAATGATGAAAATTTTGAACGTTAAAATTAGAACTCTATATTATAATCTTGATTATAATCAAGATTTAATATCAACTTTAAATTATATTTCTCACAAGAAACAATCAAAATTTGTGTTCTTAGGATTTGCAAAAGAAAGCTTGTTACATTGTTTGTGTGATCGAGAGGATGTACTTGATTGTTGTAATTACTAATACCAATCATAAATTGAAACTGGGAATTCTGATAATAACACAAAGCCTAGTTTCTGGTGCGAGAACGGTCCCCATTAGGTATAATTGAAGGGGATTAACGAGTCACGACTCCATTTATCAGACACCGTAATTACAAAGCAGGCGTCCCCCTAAATGGCGCTACCACCCCCCTGCTTTATGCTCACGTTCCACGCCAGTTTCTCGTTCTCAAGGCGTCCTTCTCGACTGACTGACGTCCCCTAGCAAAGACAACTTTGCATCTCGTAACTAAAGATAACACGATACTCCTTGTCGTCGAGGGTGAGAGCACGAACGTTTCAGAAGCTTAGTCGCAGAACACGTCGACGAATTTCACCAAACAAATTTTATAAATGACACCAATTAAAGGCGATCAGCATCGGTGTGAATTAATACGAACGGGCATAAATTTTTCACTCGCACATCACACGTCCTCGAGCCTGATAAATAATTTCCGAATTCCTTTACGTGTAAGTCACGACGTTTTCGCACAGTTATTTTATTCGACTTGGCGCGCATAACTGTCAACGAATTCGGTTGCATCGATTCATTTTTGTTATCGCGACAAAACTTTTTTCTGACCGCCAATAAATCATGCCTCGTCGTATCTTGATGTTCCCTTTCTCTTTCGGTCGCTGGCTTCTTCTCGTTTCTAAACCTGTCTCGCAGTTCTGACTTTCTGCCTGAATCTAAGATCTCGAGAACCGGAAGTATCGCGAATTTCGCAGCTGTACGTCCAGCGATCTCTGTAACTTGCCGTAATGTTACGTGGGCGGTCCCCCTTCAAGTTCATTCTCACTGTATGTGTGGATTCATTAAGCGAACCGAAGACAAGAACGAAGAAACGTGTATTTTTATCTCCCCAGTGAGCCGAGCTGACAGATATCACTGGGAGGTTTGAATGTTACGAACAAACAAAAAAAAAAGAAGCACAAAATGAGACACTTGTGATATCGATATTCAGCATCGTATTCAATTTCAATTATGCACATTTTTGTTCATTTGACTTGCAGATGATGGTTTTTGAATTTACAATTTTCGAAGTTTTTATAACAGATCTTTGAAATACAGCGACAACAAAATATTGTTAAAAATGTACAATTTTTCAATCGAACAAACTACGAGCAAGAAATGTTTAATGTAATCATTATAAAAAAATATTAAAACATTATGAAATATTAATTTTGATTGCATAAAACGAGATTTGTATCTTTGAAATATGTAATTAAGAAGAAAGCTGTGATGATCTTTTCTCACAGTACTAATAACAAACATGTGTCTCGTTACATCACCACAATTCATTTATTCTATTATGTATTTGACACATACACTTTGACACAGACAAAAAGCAAATACGATTACTTAACTTGTTCTTTTTAATACACAATACTGTCTTTTAGATTTTTTGCATTTTTTGAATTTTTTTCTCCGGGTGGTTTTTTCACACTCATCTGTTTGGATGAAATTGCACAATTTGAAATTGGGATGAATCAATTTTCATAGGCGGTAAAAAACTGCTCTTCAACATCATAAATATTGTCTATAAAAACAATGTCAAGTGTCGGTGAGATCAAACTGATTTCGACCTAATCAACTCCTCTCAAATGCCTCGATAAAAAATGAGTATTGAAGAAATATTATTATTTACTTTTCAATCGTTGAAATAACATTCTTGAGGTCTGTCGTGTGCCTGTGATCTCGAGCCACTCTTATTTAACACTCAAGTATGCGGCTACTATTCAAAACTTATGACTCGAGTACAATATTCAATTTTGCATTTAGTAAATTTCTTATTTATCAAAACAATTAGATTGTCAAAGTGAAATTTTTTTTGACTTGTTCTTCCGACAAAAAAACGATCTTTCGTATATTAAAATTGATGTGAAAAGGTTGTCACCAGGTTTTACAATTTGACAGCTGTCAGAAACGCTACAATGAGTCTAATTATGCATTTAATGTCATTTTTGCATAAATTGCTCAAAATTAGGTTTTTATATGTTAACTTAAGGTCGCTGATCACTTTGATGTGAAATCAGTTAATCAATGATTAGTTGAAATAACTATCTCATTAAACTTTTACATCAATTCCATCGACTGCGCAGCCGCAGTAGAACATGTCGTGCCATCGACTGCGCAAACGCAGTAGAACACGTGGCTCGATCGACTGCGCAGGCGCAGTAGGGTGCGTGATGCCATCGACTGCACAGATTTAGTAGAACACGTGGCGCCATCGACTGCGCAAACGCAGTAGAATTCGTGGCGCTATCGTCTGCGCAAACGCAGTAGAACACGTGGCTCCATCGACTGCGCAGCCGCAGTAGAACACGTGGCGCCACCGTCAGCACAGCCACGTAGGACTCGTAGCGCAATTGGTCGTGGAGTGCAGTGGATCCCGTATCATGATTGTCTAAGCAATTAAAGAAGGTAAGATCATTTTTAAATCTTTTTTGCATAATTTACATAATATTTATTAATTATATTACAGCATGGACAAAACTTCTAAGTAACACTTTTAAAGCATCATAGAGGTTTCAAAATTTTGTTTCATTAAAACATATAGCTTTTTGCCAAAAGTTTTTTTCTAAATATTAAAATACAATGTTCATCTTTGTACTTCCATACAGTTTTTATAGTATTTTGAATGAATAAAATTATTTAAAAAAGGCCCACAAAAAGCAATTACGATAGGCAACATTCAGCAATGTTTGATATGCAAATATCCTTTTTTGTATTATTCGTTCGCTAAAATATACCTTGATTTTTCATAGTTAACTTTAATACTTTTACTTTCAAATTAATATTACTGATTGCAGATAAATTTGCTTTGTTGTAATATTCATGAGTAATTTTAATACCTTCATTTTTTGTAAACAATTGTTCAGGCTTCCATAAACAGCTACGCTGCAGAGTGCAGTCAGTTGACTCTCAACTGTCCGTCAGACACCCCAAGGGTGTACTTAGGAAGTTTAAACAATCGTCCGCGAGAATAACTCTATCACATTAATAATAGTTTATTATAATTATTTTTTTGGTTCTGTATATGTTTTGAAAAACACCAAGTATTTGCAAATCAAACGAAGGTGTAAGTTTTCTGAAATTTTTGACTGTATATAGAAACCCCTGTTATTAAACTTTAACATTGACATGATAGCTTTTGTTTGATCCACTGTTGGATTTTTTAACCACTTAGTTATTAGTTATGCAATACTTTGAAGTTTTGCAAAAAATAGGAACTTAACGAAAATAGTCATTTAACGAAAATTGTTAAATACTTTTTTGTATTTATTATAACGTGGTAGTATAAACATTTTGCGTGGTTTGGTGAAAATATGATTACACATAGTATATTGTGTTAATACTTTTACTCATTGGGAAAATTGGATTATTATAGTTAGTTGAGACTCTCGAAGAATACGCGGTCTAAGCGCAAAAGGTTTGGGGGGCTAGCGATGAGCCGCGCGCTCATTAATCTTGATCGGATCAGTTTGAGATAGCGGCGAGCTGTTTCGGAAAGGCTTCCCCCGCGACCCCGTTTTGTCCACTGAGCCGACACCTCCTCTTCTTTATTCTCCCTATATCCTCATCATCATCTTCCTCTTTCTCGACCTTCGCTTTCAGCTCTCTCCACCTTTCAACCCCCGTAGTTGATTCGCTGCGCAAAAATTCTGGCCCGATCGGTCGGAACGCCCGCCACCTTAATTCCACCAGTATTGGCCCTGCCAATTTCTCCTCGGTTCTTATAATTCATTTAAATTCTTTTTGGTCTCCGAAAACGTGATGGACTTTGTTTTCAATTTAGCGGGTCCCTGCTGCGTCGCCTGGTAGCTTCGTCGAATAGCAATGAGACGATTGTCGGTCTTGGACGCTTCGAGGAACGCCCGATTTTTTGTTACCCAGAGCACATTGCTCGGTTCGATTATCGCCTACGGGCAATCCCATTTTAATTCCCAACCTGCGACCTATCCACGGCCCTCTATAATTGCGAGAAATCGACTTTTTTTATTCGTACGGCCCTGGATGATTCATTTTGTTTGGATACATATTAATAAGTTATGACCGATCAATATAATGATTTTGCTTTGTTCGTAAATCACACGATTCGTGATCAATCATAATTATTATTAATTCGCTATTTTCGGTTGAATATTTCGGGCGGCCACGAAGAAGAAGTCTTAGAAGAAAAGTCGTCACTCGGTTTTTCGGATAATTAGTCACTGACAGAATTCTGTATACTTTTGACACTGGGATCGCACAAAAAGTCACAAAACGTGAGATCAGCCGTGAGACAGGACCCTTTGTCCAAGTCGGAAATCCCTCTTGGACCTGACGGAATCAAGCATTAACACCCTCCTTGTAATTAATCCCTTAAGCTACCAGTTGACCAGCCCTATTTGCAGACAAGTGAGCTCTATGCTCGTACGCTACTTCAACTTCCGGATTAACACAATGAACCTCTCATAATTATAAACCTTTCTGAGAAGCTTGTACGTTTTCACGTCGCACTTGGTTTGCATTGTAAATCACTTTTCTCATAAACACAACTTCATATTCAAAAATCGTTTTTAAAGTTTATAAATGCTTTTCCAAAGTTCGTACTTTTAGATTCCTTGTGTGACACATTTTGTTTGTTTTAAAAAATTAATAAATAAATCACTATAAGTGTTATATTGGTTTATTTTATTTTTCGATTTCAACTTCGAACAGTTAGTACTGATTTAAAAACATTTTTAAAAATGGAGCCCTTAAAATATCAATATACGCGATTGTTTAGATATCAAAATCAAAATAATCATAAACTAAATATTATGTTTTCTTTATTCTAGCGATTTTATATCACGATTTCGACAACTTTGTTCTGTTGGTCCTTGTGCTGACATGATAAAAATGCTTAAACAACACTTACCTAACTTACCAGAAAAAATGTAATAATAATAATAATGTTAAATAAAAATAACAAAAATCGATTGAAAATAAAAATTGTTAAGACCACCAACTGTTTGAGGAGGAATGTGAAAAGAACAATTTCACATTCTCACATGGGATAAGAAAGGTGTGCGTAAGTTATTTCAAGGTGTCTTTTAGAGAGAACCACTTGGAAACCGCCATGCTCCTTTGTATATATAGTATACGGGGTCGCTTTGTGTAATGAAATGGCACGAGTTGTAATTATTCATGGGTTAGCGCTCGCAGAAAAGCAACCGAGTGTCACTCGTGTCTATCCGATGTTGCGGCGCACATGGCACACAGCAAATGAAATAACGCTCATCCCGCGCGTTATCCAACGTTTGTTCGAATCAAAATGTTAATATTACCATCACAATTAAAATAATTTTGCGATCAACCAAGAAACGTGTTGATTTTTTCTCCTCCATAACGAGAAAAAAATTCTTCCATTCTGATTCACCTCGCACATGTTTTGTAAAATTGTTTCAATCAAAAACCCATCAGTCCCTTTCTTGATCTTAAATTAATGATTCGAAATGCGTCAATCAATAGTCCGGTTTTGGAAGATACGGCTAGTTATGGCACGCAAAGTTTAGTATAAAAAATGGTTCTCGAATAAGATGGAAGGTACTTGTGGGTTTTAGTTGCGGAGATTTTTTGTGTTTCGTTCGTTCGTTCAACGAACAAAGCGATTTGGTATTCGGTGCAATTCGAATGGTTTTAAGCAGAGCCTTAGAAACGCCCCAAATCGTCTCGTCGACAAGCCAACGTCCTGCATCCACAGTGATCGAGTGAAGGGTCTCCGACGATGGGTAGAGGAGGGCCGAAATCTCGTTCCCAACGCCCTGTTCTAACATATGATGGCTGCCGAACTATGAGAACCAATTAACAAACTCAGAAAATCAATTGAAACAAAATTTTCAATTATTCTTTGTTCCTAAATGTCGTAGTTGAAGAAAATCAAAAACCGTTTAAACTGTGACTGTCAGCAGTGAACTTTGTCAAAAGAAAATTATCATTAGAATCAATTTGTTCGTCTTGTTGCGGGAATAATTAACGATACTTAAACAAGCTTTGATAGATGTTTAAATCGAGACCCTAATTGAATTCACACTCACTCGTTCGATCCATTTTCAAAAGCAGCAAAGTCATTCGACTTTGATTTCCTACCGCAATTCTCCTCTCCTGCCGTCCTGTACCTTGCAGGATTACTTTTGGTTTCAAACAAAAACAGCTCAACATTCTAATCAAAACAGTTCTCTTTTGCAAAGTATAATGCACCGGAGAATCTCTTTTTTTTTTATTTTTTTATATTTTTTTCTCCATAATCGCAACCTCCCATGCGAGAACGTCTCGGGGAGTTATTACATCAGCGAGAACATCCCCTTCCCTCTGTTGGCTCTTACATTATTCATGTTTAATATCACCAAGTATTTCAACCCCTCGGCAATTGAAGTGGCAGCATCGTCATCGACAGCTTCTGAAATATCCCGAAAAAGGGATGCCAGTATCGTGGAACATAAATAGCAGGGATCAAATTGAAATTGCCTCCACTGTGCATACCTTCGTTACACAATTTTTAATGGCAAAAAGATTGAAACTTCAGTAGATCGACTTTTAAAAGTCCCATATTTTCTATCTTTTATTTGGCAATTCAAATATTTCAATTTCGTAGAAAAAGTAATGTTTTGAAATTTCATCTAATTGGATGAATGAACTTTTAGAAAGTCCTTTGTTATATGATAATTTTCTGTTATCTTATTAGTATTTCGAATCTTGCGATTTTGTAGAAAAAGCGAATGCTGTGAAATTTTTCAAGTTAGAAGACACCAGTGTCCGAAACGTCAGTGACGTGCCAAACATTCTTGGTTAGGTACTTTGAGATCATCCATTTATTCTGGTACATCCCATCAAAGTTGGTGTTCGTTTTAAACTCCATTCTATATCGCTGGATATTGACCCAAAAACTTTCTGCAATGTAACTCATCTGGAAGTTTTATGAAGTGCAAAGATTCCTTCAAATGATCCAAATTTCGTTAACCAACTGTCGCATAAAACAGAGTTGGTTCTGTCAGTCAACTTCATTCATAGCTGCAACGAAATCAAACTTTTTTCCTATACAAAAATTTAAACAGAAATCCAATTCCAAATTATGAAATTTTGATTGAACAAACTGTAAAATAGGATGGGTAATATTCAACGCGGATGAATTACAATTAATCAGAAGCACGTCAACGGTGTCACTGTGGTACCACGTAGAACGCCGTTGTTCTGGGCGAAATAAATAGTCAGAGCGCCAGGAGTGACTATCCCACACAAAGTTGTAGAAACCGATGGCTTTCGAGAAACTGATCTGGTAAGCACTCGGGCCATATTTTCAATCTACTGATCATCGATCAAAACGTTGCGTGCTGTTATATTATTTTTACGTAAGAATGAAGAAGTTTTATCGTTGAATTGAAGAAGCGAACAAATAAGTCCGCAACTGGGCTTGGATCTAATGTGCGGTACAGAGAAACTCTGTTAATACAGGTTGATACCAAGTTCTCGAAATCAGACAATTAATCATGAAACGAAGGAAAAAAAATTTTTTACCATTTCGCCATGCCCCATTCTAAATAAGTCTGTATCACATGGAATTCCAATAAGAAAAGAACTTTTGGCCGAGAGCACGAGGCTTTTTAATGTCCAACTGTCTTTCGAAGTTAAGAGAATGTCTGGAAACGAAGTTGTCTCCGAATTCTGTCGTTCATTTTTTGGTGAGACGATTTCTAATAATCCGTCGAGTGTAACGTTGACAATGCTGGGAGGAAAGGGCTAAAAGCTTTTTGAGCGAGTCGGATCGGCGGTAGTTGTAGGGTCGAACAACAAGGATACCGTTCGCAGGAACTCGGAGAGAAAGAAGGAACATGGGAGAGGAGGATGGAACAGGACAGTGGGACGGTAAAAGTGGAACTGAGGGGGCAAAGGGGGAATGCACGGCTCTCGTATCGAATCATTAATCAAAGTCGCGTCACGACTGGCACAGCGCCGCCAGGGGTACCTTATAGTAAGGGTATAAAGCTTGCTAGAGACGGTTTCGCGAGGTTGAGGAGAGGCTCCTGTGCACACACAGCACCCGGCTGGATCAAGAAGATTGCCAAGCTGATTCGTCCTGGATAAAACAATGAGACAAGACCATTATCATTCTCGTCAGAAGAACAGAACGTGGAAGCAATGCACAATTTCTTTGTCCCGCTAATGCAGTGTTAGAAAAATTAACTGAAAAATAATGTTTTACCCTCATATTCATGAGCTGATGAGTTTATTATTTTTCATACAGTGATTAAATTAGATAAGAGGGGACACTTTTGAAATTAAAAGAGAGAGTCGAATGCAATTTTTGTGACCCTTGGTACAAAGTTTTTGGATTAGAATGAATCTAAATTGAAAGAAAAATTTTTCGAAGTTTGTATACAGCTGAGAACATATGTTGTTTGATACAACTGGTCGATAAAAATTGATGGATAGAATCGACATTCCATCATTAATATTAGTGTACAAAGATTTTCATGGTTTTTAGGCAACGTTTGTCGGGTGGATACGATTTGAAATGGTCCATCATCGATTTTAAAGCCGGCAAAAACAAAGAAAAAACGTTTATCCATGTTGAAACAAATGCCAATTTTGAAATCATTGTAAAGTTGTTCATTTTATAATTTATAATAATTTTTAAATAATGTAGAAACACTTTTTGTAAGAGGAGATACAATATGATTGGGGTAATAATTCAAAAATACCTTACTTGTTAAAAGATTCAACTACGTCCAAATTAATTGCCCGCTAGTGATTCAGTAAAATATAAATGAATGCAGACATAGCGTTCGGTGTGAACGTCTTCGTTAAGTGCTTACGTATATTAACGAATTACAGAAGCACATAATTACACGCTGAAATTGATATGATCTTTGTAATTAGTTGTTACTAATTACACACAATGTAAAGCTATTTTTCTTGTCGACAATATCCATCCCAATATTTACGAACACCAATTTCAAAGTTCAAAATAAACTACCTATATCTGAATTTTTTACATAGAAGCAAAACAGAGACTAGGACTTGACACAAGTTTGAAATTATTTTCATAATAATACATGTACAAAGTATTAAACAGAATATTCTGTGAAAGTTGTCGTTTGGAATTTTTTTCGTTGAAATCGACAGTAAATCATTCTCTCACAGGCGCACCTTCTGTTTAACCCTTTTTCAGTCACAATTAACAGTTTAACGAAGTTCCCACCCTGACTTTTCTTTCAATAGCCGCGATAGAAAAGTCAGACCATAAGATTTCTAATTCTGTTTATAACTCGTTGGCTTATAAATTCCTATTGTCTATTGAATCCCGCATGTAAATATCGACTAACCCTTTCAGCTAAGAAACTCTTTAAAAAATCGTCCGAATTTCAATTGCGCTCTTTGAATTCCAGAATTTTATATTTAGAAGAAAAGGAAATTAGTTTTAAAAATAACATCCGGGAATTATGTTGTTTCTAAATTGATTGTAAATAGTTGGAGAAGACTACTTTCATTGACAGCATTTTTGTCGCGTCACCGCGTTGTCACGGTTATTTGCAAATGTATAGCTCCGCGCGAAAGATCCGCCGATGAAAAGTAAAACGTCAGCAGGCGCGATGTGACTTATTTATGTTCGACAAAGTTTGTCCGAGGAAAGGTAAGGGATCAGATGCAAAACAATGTTCTGGCAACTGTCATATTCATGTGGTTGGACCATACCAAATTAACGAAAGCACACATCATCTTCAACAAAATTCTTCGCATGAATAATTGAGAAATAATATCCATGACTATGTACAATGAGGGTTCTTGCAACCCCATGGCAGGCCTACATGCTTTGAACATTCAACATTTTCGTCCAACAAAAATGAAATTGTTCTTCTCTTCTACTTTTAAACCTTTTTCGAAAACTCAAAAAACTGAATTATTGTGTTAAACACAGTTGGAGCGGAGGAGTATTCAAAGAATTGTACAAAATGGTTTTGCAATGGTTTTGCAGGTTTCTAAGTAGTTCAAACAATGTTTTTGTGCAAAACAACATGCTTTTTTTGTCTAATTATGTTTATATTCAGAAGAACTTTAATTGATAGTACGTTAATGCGAATTATATCATTTGTAATTTAGTATTTGGTTTCAGAAGAGAATGTGGCTTAGTCTGCACAACGATGGGGACACAACATTAGAAGTTGGCGATCAATAATAATAATAATAATCAAGCTCGGGGCAGCGAAGTGACGAAGCAAATAATAAGGTAACATTTTTGTATCTTAGGTCTGAGCTTTTAAATTGCATTCTACATGTTTCATATCATATGTTTATAAAAAATCAAATGTTCAAATGCCACCAAAAATCATAAACGAATATAAAATTTAATTATACATAGTTAATGTAGCGAAGTGAAAATTGAAATTAAAATTCAATCCTTGTTTAGTATTTGTTGTAATTATTAGATTTTCTAATTCATAGAATTATTTTCTGTATGCATTTTATTGTTGAATTTTATCAAAAAAAAGTTGCGCAAATATAGTCGATAAGTACAGAGCTAGTACAACTACAACATGTATGGTAGCAGTGACATCTATTGGGTCTGAGGAACGAAGTGGAGGAACAATTTATCAGGGGAGCATTTATGAAATTATTTGATTAATTTCAGTCGGCAATGTCTGAATCGCATTAAACTGATTTATCAAAAAATTAAAACCGAAATTGTTACCAATTTTTAAAATGCCTTTAAATCAAGTCTCGCAGAAAACAATGGTTTTACACAAAAATTACGGTTGTACAATTCAAAAATCTATATTATTTACAATATAATTTTTTTTATTTTGAGTGTTTATAACATTTCAAAACGAATTGGTGTAATAAGCAAAATGAATACAACGAACCTGGTTTTGCGTCTGAACCCAGAGCGGAAAATTGAAATATCATATTTTATAGTTCTGTAATCGTATTGCAAATGTGACATTGTATGCTAATATCAAAAAATAAATTCAAGGCCATGATTTTATTCCTGGACCACAGCGTAATCATACTCAGTTGAGTTCGAGTATCTGGAATCATCAGCAGTCATCATTTTCCACAGATAAAAAAATTTCAACTAATCTCTTGAAAATCTATAAGTTGGTAAGTAATACAATTATTTGCAAGTCCGTCTGGAAGTTTAAAGTATCAGACCCAAACCTATTTTTTCAAAAACAACTTTAAACTAATCAAACTATCACCAAACATTATCAATAAAAATTACAATTTGTAAGTAAAATTTTTCATTTTAAAATATTTTTTCAGAGTGAATAACAATTTATTCTGCAAAAAGGTAGATCATATTTCAAACGACAAATTATTGCATCTATGAATGCTTATTTCATGATAATGAATCACACTGTCCTTGAAATTATCAAAATTGAAATAAAAAAGCTTAATTTTTCCAATTGAACGAGGAAAATTTTTCTAGGAACAATTTTCATCTAGCAAGATGTCATCGGGTAAGCCGAAAGGGTTTGCAACCAGAGCAATTCATTCTGGACAAGACCCATCGCTTTCGAGCAACGCTGATTTAACACTCCCTATTTCTATATCTTCTACTCACAGACAAGACGCGCCTGGCGTCCATAAAAATGTTAGACAAATTCTTTTCAACAAATTAAACAATTCTTTTTTTAAATAACTTTTAATTAACAAAAATTAACACAACAAAATGTAATGAATTTACAGGGTTTTAACTACGGTAGATGTGCAAATCCAACACGTACCGCTCTGCAAACATGTTTAGCTGCATTGGAAAACAGCAAACACGGGTTTGTTTTTTCATCCGGGGTTGGTGCACTCACAGTGATTACTACATCGTTGCTAAAAAGCGGCGACCATGTCATCTCCAGCTACGACATGTACGGCGGCACAAGTTGCTATTTTCGAGAATGTCTATCGAAGATGAATATTGAAACCACTTTGCTGAGTTTCTTCGAGATTGAGAATGTCGCGTCTGCCATTCGACCTAATACCAAGGTATGAAAGAAATGAATTTTTTGAAAATTCAATTTTATGTAGATTTATATGGTAATGGAATGAGATCACCGCAACGGTTTCAGATGATTTGGTTTGAGACTCCGACCAACCCACTGTTGAATCTTACGGATATAAAAGCCGTATCAGAAATTGCAAAATCTAAAAATCCTGATATTCTCATTGTGGTAGATAATACCTTTTTGACTGCTTATTTCCAGGTAATATTCCCATTGAATTTTGAAATAAATTGCAAGAAAGAAAGGTTTATAATTTTATAAATTGTTTATAAAAATTTCATTTATTTTAGCGCCCACTCGAGCTTGGAGCTGATATTGTTCATTACTCCCTAACAAAGTACATGAACGGCCATACGGATGTTATAATGGGCGCCGCACTCACGAACAGAGACGATATTGCTGAAAAAATTTGTTCACAACAAATCAGTTTTGTTGAAATAATTTTTTTCAATTTCAATTACTTAATTTGAATATCACTTTTAATTGATGTTGTTTGATTCTAGTTATGGGAATCATACCATCACCTTTTGATTGCACGCTGGTCATTCGTAGTTTAAAAACGCTTGAACTGAGGATGCAACAACACATGAAAAATGGTTTGGCAGTAGCAAAATATTTGCAATCGCACCCTCTTGTAATAAAGCTGAACCATCCGTGTAGGTTTTTTTGAATTTATTGTGGATGGTTTTAAAAACGAATCCATTTGTTGAGTAGCTATTATTTAGTTATGATTTATCAAAAATTATTATTTCAGATCTACCGGCACACCCTCAACATGAATTGGCTCTGAAACAAAGCACAGGCCACAGTGGGATGGTTAGTTTTTACCTACGAGGTGACCCGAAGAAATTTTTGCAGGCCTTGAAAGTCTTTACACTTGCTGGCTCATTGGGTGACTGCCGGTCTTTGGCTTCGTTATCGTGAGTGATTGAAAATTTAAATGGGGCGGCTTAGCAATCGAAATTGCAGAAAATGTTGTTATTCCAAATTTAATGGGACTTGAATTTCATTTTTGTACTATTTTTTGCAGTACTAAAATGACACACACAACAATGCCCGAAGATGAAAAAGAGCGAATTGGTATCAATAGTCAACTAATCAGATTATCAGTTGGCATAGAAACTATTGATGATCTAATTGATGATCTTGAACAAGCATTGCAAGCATCTGCTGTGTAATAAAGGTAAGTTCAAACAAGTTTTGAGCAATAATTTTCTTACTTTTTTTAATGAAATGTTTTATTGAATCAGAAAACATTTTTGATTATATTTAACAATAAAATTACAACGGTCGGTATGTATTTAGATATTTTCTTTACAGTTTTCATCTATACCGATTCAAGTAACACGCGAAGATAAACTTAGGTAACGCGACGCCAGGTGGCAGGATTTCAGCTATTTATCTAATACAAAAAACGGGAAAATGTACCATAAGTGCTATATGTATACATAATCTACACACATCAAGTGTTATGCTTCTGTAATTTTTTTTAATTCATAACGAATAATGATTATAACTGTTAATATCAGTTTTTAGGTCGCATAAAATAATGAATAAAATGATTTATTTATGTTTTTAGTTATTTTAACTTTCAAATTGCACTACATGTAAGGTAACTGAAATGACAATAAAATATGGAATTAACAATGACTTTTCACACATTTCTAATGCATTTACCACACAATTGACGATAAATTAAAATACTGAAATAACGATGAATAAAAATGATGAAATACCTACATCTGCAATATATCAAATAAATAAATATCTGTGAAATACACATCATAAATTTGCTAATACTTCAGAATAACGGAAACAGAATTCGCAAAGGTCATATCCCGTTAACCTACTTCGTGAATCCCTGAATAATTTTCTGGATGCGTATTTGACATAACATGATATAGTGGGATAGAGAAAACGATGATACATGATGCTGCACCGGAGAATAAATCGAATCATATATATTCCTTCAAGGAGGAACGTAATTTCGATTATAAAATAAACATTCAAAATATTATGAATGGCTATACATATTATTATCAATAAAAACAATTTTTCATAAATAATCAAAACTTAAATCAAATTCAGATTTCGCAAAGTCAAGTAATAAATACATGGGTAAATGAAAAATAATATCAAGTTGCATATTGGTAAAAGAGAACTTTATTTAATCTTTTCGTACAATTTTATATTTAGAAATTTATATAATATGATTTTTTAGTAGATGGGAAACAGGATCCGAATCGAGATCTAAGTCTAGAGTCGCGTGGCATGTCATCCGTAAGATACCTGTAGAGTCGAGCTTCTGATATATACAATTCTACAAAAGCCCGGATCTACAGGGTAGATCACGAATGTGCCTATTCCTCAACTCCTTGGTACAAATTGGCCTGTTGTATTTACCTGAAATGATAAAAAGGCAAACAGATTGGTTGTGTCCCAACCAAAATTTGCAAAAAAAAATAAAAAATAGTAAAACAAACAAAATCAAATAAAAGAATGAAATCAAAAAAAAGTTAAAACAATTACGCAAAATAGTAAAAAGAACCATTGAATTCGGAAACCCATCAAAGAGACTGGAAATGTATTCAAATCAAGTGGAGGTTCACACCGGAAATATTGGGGTACTACAATGAATGCAAAGTGAGGTTTAATCAGGTACGCCGATGCGACCACGAAAATCAAGTTCCTGGGCATACAACATTCATAAAATGATCGCAAGTTACACGTACATAAGGACAGTTACGAATCATCACATTGTCCAACTGTCACAATTCCAAATTTGGTCCTGCCAAAGAAGTCGAGTTGAAGAATTGGTACGTGACATCGTGTCGATATCAGAGGAAAAACGGGACGTGACCTGGCATGCGCATTCGTTATACGCAGTATAATTACAGGATGTCACGAATTATGACTTTTTTGTACACGATTCGATTTCTTATTAGGGATTCGGGAGATGTTACGGCCACGTTGATCGATCCTCGTTGGGCACCATCTGTTGATTAAACATTTTGGTTAGTAAATAGTGAATCACACGATTCCGCGCAAAAAGCACTAATGAGAGGACCATTTGGCTTAATTATCCTCGTTTATCTAAATAACAAGACCTGGCGAACAAATAAAAAACACAGATACAAAAGAAAATAAAAGAAATAATAATTTTTGATTATAAAAACGTGAAATAATAAAAAAAATGATGCTTCGTCGGTAGTAAAAAGATTGTATCATTATTGTTGACAATATTTTTCGCAAAGTCTGTAATGTCATGAGTTTTTGTCGGTCATAAAAGATATACTCGGCGATACGACGTCGCTCACGATAATAACATTAAAACAACATTTTGCTTTTGCGATCATTTCTTGGGCATTTCGTTCAATATAAAACACGCCATTTTCACTCAGCATGCAACAAGCGGAAGGGAAAGATATAATCGAGAAAAAACACGAAAAAAGAGTCGGGCGTTCGGGGTATGTATGTACATACATATTACATTCGGTGTCCATATGTGGTGCCAATATTGCGAGATTCAAAGAACTTTCCGATATCCTCAAACGTGAATAGAAAACAGTTCGATTCCGATACACTATAAGAAAATATTTACAACTAGAGCATGTAACGGTCTGTTTAGATATTCTTTAACCCCCGATACAATACTGTTTCCAAAATAAAGTACCCAAAAAAGAGTAAACTACATTTTTAATAATAAAAACATTTTCTTATAAAAACATTTTTGCATTAAAGTTAAAATGAAATGTTACACTTGAAAATAGGTTTTTAACTAAGAGGAACGACATTTATTGATTTACTGTTGTTGTTATTAATTAACTTTATGTTCTAATACACACTGCATCACGTCCCATAAATCAATTGTCTGTGTTTAGCACCAGTAAGAGCGAGCCCATCGTTCATTACATCAACAGGTTCACTGTACCTACACGGTTTATGTATAGCTATATACTTATATACGTACAACTAAAAGTACGACGAACTGTTATTTGAGGAAAAGTAATTACTGCGGTTGTAACTTTTAATTATGTTTATTCGGCAAGTTTGCCACGTTTGCCGCTTGTGTGAAATTGCAATGTTTCGAACGTGTAATTAATTTCACATAATTAATTGAATGTTTTTTTACAACCGAAAGAAAATTCAATACAAAATTTAATACATTAATTACAATTAAGCAAATTTATATAAACAATTGTTTAATTGTCAAACAGCTGAAAATGAAGTGAACATATACAACAATCATTTTACGTCAGGTTTAAAACAAATTTAAAGTTCTTAACAAACTTTAAAGGACATTTTTTTATGATTTTATTATAATAAAAAATTCTATTTACAACACAGAAAAATGAAGTAAACATTTCAAAACGTGCATTGTTAAAAAACGTCCTTTTCACATTTGAACTGTAACACATATTAACAAGTGAATTCGTGAAAATAAATAAATGTCTGCAATTGTTATGATTTATATGTAACAAAAAATATTCAAAATAAAATATTTTTGAAATTGATTAACTAACCATTATTCATAAAAAATAAATGTCGCACAAAAATTTTATACATTTAAGAAAAATATAATTTTCCATAGCAGATATCAACCGGTGTACTCAGTACACGTCGCGAGCGACGGAAGGTTAACTCTGACCACAAACATTTCAAACATTCGCGTATACTTCATTCAAAGACCTCGTTTCTGACAATGCGTTAAGGCACACGAATACAAGTGATCCATCACAACAACTCGTACGTGAAAAATTTGAGAGAAAAAGTAATTAACACATTCGTTCCTTCATTACTTCAAAACGTTACAGTAAGCAACATCACATCAATACATAAACAACCCTTAAACTGCTAATTACAATTGTTCAACAAAAAAAAACATTCAACAATTAGATGCATGAACTTTGAAATATTTTGTTTGTTTCAAACCAAAAAACACTGTCACCAAATACTCGAATGAAAAACGTCCAACCAAATCCAGCGATTCATGATGGTACAATGACATCGACAACTTCACATTCGAACGTAAACAAAATGAACCCGAGTGCGAGTTACAAGTGTCTTATGTATAGACGTACACATGGTCTCGTGAGGGTGCAAGATCGGTCTCGATTTTGCCGAGGCAGGTCCGGTCCGTCACTGCGGATCGGTCCTCGACGAGGAAGCTCGCAGGCAACGCCCCTTCTGCGAGTACTGCGCTTTTCGGCGCGAAAGAGAGAAGGAACCGCGGTCTCGGCGTGATCTGCGTGTCTCCTCTCGACGCTTCCGACCCCGGGCGAGTGCGCGACGGCCCGGCTTTTCGGATTCTGCGATGATTGGACCGCGCATACCCTTCTATCGTTTCGTTGCACGGCCAATGCGCCTTCACTCAGGAGCGTGCTCCATGGCGTCCCCTCGATTTCGTCAACTGTACCATCCGACAAACCATATCACAAACTTATTCACGTCAACGAAATTCACCTCTCACTATTGGATTATCGTATAAAAATGTCAACAACTTCCAGACAAAATATCAACTTTAATATCAAATGATACATCAGTTTCAAACTTGCAAAAATGTAATATTCAAAACAGTGACTAAACAGCGACTAAGCATTTTTTTGTTCAATGTAAAACTTTTTTTTGAAAGACATTTTGTTTTGCTTTTTTTTAATTCAAATTTGTATCAAATTTTTCATTAAAAAGAATAACCGGTTTGTGAAAAAAGTTGCATAAAGTTAAACGACTTCTGCTATCAAGTTAGAACGGTTAAAAAAGATCAATCTATCGTAACATTTTCTGCTATCAAACGTGTAACTGCTCAATTATAAAAACTTTGTTTTATCATTTCAGCGTCGTTGTATTTGTAAATACCCATCAGCTTTTCAATCTCGATCGTATATTTTTCTCTACAAGCGACGATATAACGATCCATCATGCGCAGTGGCAACGTGAATTTTCTGTTCAATTAATACGCTAATCTGGCAATATGAACTAATAACTTTTATGATGAAAGCACGAAATTATATCCTTGCAGTCTCACCCGGGCGACGCGGTGTTAATTTTAATGAAACTTCGCGCTATGATTTTCGTCGTGAAAAGTTTTATAGAAAGCGCCGGTTTTGTTAATTATAAAGCAGGATTATATTTTTTTATAACATCTTCGCAGGTTAATATAACAGGCCATCGTCGGTCGGGAATTTCAGTTTCGACACCTCAATGGGACCGCGTAAATTATTTTTCTGATTAAAATAAAAATGGAATCCCCGCCGTCGAACGAAACCAATAAAATGAAATTGAAAAATATTAAGAAACTTTTCATAACTACTTTTTCCTCTCTTAACTGTCGTCTCGCTCTTCGTCTTCAATCTACGCTATTTCTCCCAACACAAATCCGTTCAAACATTGAATTCTTGACAATTCATTTAATGGACGAAGGAATACGATAACACGTGAAATCGCAAACGAATAAATTGCATTACATTTTTTAACTTGGGTACTGTAAATTTCGCAAAGTGAAAACAAATGACGGCAACATTTGAAAAGCTTCCAGAAACGCCAAGATCGGCCGCATATTTCTTAACTGTAAAACACCATCTCTTCGATCATAAATTGCTCTAATGCAAGAAAAAGAAGCGCAGATAAAACAGCGCAAAATGTTTGGCTCCTTTAATGCAAATTTATTGGTTTATACTTTTTAATCTGGCAAATGGTTGTTATGATCGTGTTCGTTTTTTACCATAAAAAAAATGAATTAAAAAAACGTGAAAAGAAAGAAACGCCGGGGAGCAAATCGTCTAATAGAAGACGCAGTACTTTTTCGTTCAACTTTATTTATGACGATTCGCAGATAAAGTAAGACTTCTTTCGGAGTTGTAACTCCATCCAGACAAAAGGCAGTTAAGACATGACAAGCTGGCGAAACGGTACAAGAAGTGAAAGATAATTTGGGAGCGTGCGATCAATTATCTCGCATCATGTCCGTGACATGTATATTCCCAGGTGCTAATTCGAGCAGACACGGTCCTGCTTGGTACGAGAGCAAGTCGCGGCGACTCGCGCACCCTCGGTGAGGTTCTGTCAACCCCTCCGTGGATCCGCCCGGGTTCGTCTCATCATCTTTTCACGTTCAAAGCAAGCATATACGCTCTCGCCTGGCTTACCGTGTTGCCGTCTAGAAATCGGTACAGTCTGTCTGCCCCTACTCCACTCTCACTCTCGTTTTTCTCACTCTGACGAAGGCAAATGCCAGATGGTCCGTCTCTGTCCGCCCAAAACATCCCGACGTATCGCGGTCCTGTTCCCGCTCGGGGTTCCTTCTCCGTTTCTCAACTTATTGATCGAACCCTGGTTCTAAAGTAAAGCTCCGAGCAAGACCACGTAGACACAGAGCGGGATACTTTTGTGAGACGCGGGGGAGGCATAAGTTGCAAACTTGAAGAGAAAACGATGTGGAAAAAGATCAGACGACGAGACGCCCCGAAAGAGACGGAAAGTAAAAGGATGAATGACGTCGAGCAGAGACGCGCGAATACATTTTTTCGCCTCCCATCCGCCGGATTTCGCTTCTGGATTTTTCATACCTCGCGCGACTTTTCTCGTGCGAATTTTTTTTTCTCCTGCTCATTCTGCTTCTCGGTCTTCTTCGGCGGTTTTTTGAATTTATTTTTCCACCGAATGGCATTGATGAAAATAGCGCCGAGAGAATTAATCATCGTTATTATTGTCGGACGGAAAGACAGATATAGAGAGGGTGACAAAAGTCCTGGAATCAGAGGATTTAGATTTGATTGTTGGAACGGACAAAGCCCGCTGGAAAATTGAGCCTCTGTGCGAAGCCAATTCAGTGGAACGTTTTTGAGAGGACTAAATAAATTTGTTAATTGGCACCATTAAACTATGATTCATTATCCAAGTAAAAAATATTTTAAAAAATGGAATAAAAAAATTTCCATTGAAACCGATGATTAGACTTCTAACGAAAACTTAAAAAATAAGAGTGTTTGATTTGTACTAGTTATTTACAGATTAATAAATCCATAAGCACTTGGGATGATTAGGTGATTTTTGCATACTTTGTGAAATATCGCACAAGACACTCGGCGCGATAAAAATGTCTTGCCGTTGGAGATGTCAGGAAGACATTTTTCAAGACCGGGTTATAAATGTTCTGTATGTAGGTTAGGGATTCCTTGAAAGGACGGGCATGCAGGAGACAAAAGTGAAAAGCAAGTTAACGCATGGGGATAAGGATTGGAGAGAAAAACACATCAGACTCTCGGTTGGACGGAATTCACAACTTATCTGTACAGGAACATCATCTTCCTTCTGCGTGCTTTTTGCCTGTCATATACGACTTCGAATATACGTCTTTTTTCGGTTTGGCTCGCTTCGCTCGATGCTTTTGGCCAAATCTCAAGTTCCGTCGCTTACTCGTGTTTAAAGCCTTTTGGCAGTGTTTGCTTGTAATTGACAGAATATATTACATCAATACATATCTCTGAGTCAGTACAGGATACTTTTTAGTACACAGCAAAACTTAATGCCCTGGAAAATTTATTCACCTACTTTTTGGTCACGTCGATGATATCCATTATTTTGTCTCTCTGCGATCGGTTATTTTTTCACATGTGAAATTTTTTATTTCCCCTAGCTTCCTTCGTTCGTTTCATTATTTTTCACCTTTTGCAATCCATTTTTATATAACTGGTTATCCGTACGATCCTCTGTCATAAATAAAGATCGGTGGGAATGTCAAAAAATTATTCGACCGATGTTTCATTTCGACGTGTGTCAACAAAGTGACAAGTTTGCGAGGACGCGTACAATTTTCAAACATTTTCATCCAGCGTGTCTGCACGAACAGAAAAAAAAGTGAAACAATTTTTGTTCGCACATTTTTCTCGCAAACACAAACTTGTGCGGGGAATAAAGTTTGTATAACAAATTATGATTGATAATTTATGTCTTTTCAAATTATCAACCATGTTCAATTTCTTTTTCATATGAATTTATATGCTTTTCTGATTCATAGAGGCGCTGAACCGCATGTGAAGATCGCATGAATTTAGCTGGGCTTCATAAAAATTTTCTTGTAAAAGACTCGAGATATTTATATTCGCCAGTTAACCGGTGTCATTTAACGCACGACCATTCGTTTTGTCCGTGAGAGCAAATTCATCATCGCTAAATGAATCTCTAATCGTTGGACGAAGGGTGTGGAGAAAAATAATTGACCGACATTTTTGACACCCTGTGAATGATGGATGAAAACTAATTTTTCTTTCGTCTGTTTGTCTTTTTGAAGCAAACTCTTTTCGGACAACGCGTTTAATATTTGTTGCACGTGTGAAAACGAAGCCAGACCGTGTCTGCATTTCCGTAGACAATGCGTTTTACGAGCGTATATATAGTTGCTAGCGTTTATTGATTAATACAGAAGCCAATCTCGTGAAGGCAAGTACCGTTTTGCAAAACATCATTATAATCGGTTGTGTTCAATTTTCCACGATTTGCCCCCAGGGTGAAGAGCAAATAAAAAATTTAATCACTCGAAAATGAAAAAAGTTTCATCGCTGTATCCCTTCTGTTGTACCGATGTTTTTGTTCAGCTATTTCAAGTTTATAATTCGTCTATTTGAACTTTTTATAAAACGATTCTGCAAATTGTTCAACAGCAGGTGCTTTTAAAAGTAATCCGAACGGATGAGCTTTCACTTAGAAAAATGAAAAAAAAACTTGTTTGTGTTGTATTACAAATTGCAACTTTGCAGAAGCAAGATCAATTAATTTTTCGTCACGTTCTTTTGTTTTTGACTTTCAATTTTGGCGAGTTTTATCGACGCGAAATTGAATTTCGCGGTTGCAATTCATCATCCAAGAATGATAATTGAGTTTGTGTTTTTGTTTCGCGTGGAATGTAAGCCGGATAATGTGTAGTATTTGCGAATCGGATGTAAATCAATGTACGAGAATCTCTCACCTTTTTCGTACATCGTCTGGGAACTGCACTTGCACGACTGGAATGAAGTACTGACTGTACAACACAACAGGTCGGCCACTATGAATCGTGGAATGTTTAGTTAGCAGAGGAAGAGAGAGAGGAAGGTCCGGGTATTGTGACCAGAATAATAATAATCGTCGACCGATCGATTTCCTTTTCCTTTTAACTTTTTTTTTTCACTCGATCGTAAATTTTAAATATCTTGGACGATAGAATACGGTCTTACACCAAACAGAATCACTATTCTGAAAAGTGAATTTATGTTTCGTCGTCAATACACAACCGAGAAATGTATTTCCGAAGAGAAAAATTAATTTGCAAAATTTTGGATGACGAGAGAACAAAGTGGATTTGTAAAATGTGCGCTCCGCCAATTGAGAAAGAGTCGAGGAGGGGAAAAAATTAACATTCGTTTCGTGGGATTCGCGATTTAATTTTACGCATACATCTTAATACTCTGCACTTGGGTACAACATAAATATTAATAAGCGTGTATACTATTCGTATCTTTGTATAAAAAGCCACCGGCAATAAAAGCTAAAACGACTTTGCTAATGTTATTAAGATGAGTTTAACTAGAGAGTTTGTGCGGATTTTTCAACGAGAAATCACTGCGGGCAGTCTTCTCTCGTGCCCTGGCGGAATTTTATCACCGATTTTTTTTCTTCGTATTTTTAATCGAGCGATGTCTGGTTAAGCAAATTGAATTGTACTGTTACAGGTGCACCGTTAACGATATTAGGCTAATAAAATCGCTGTGGTGCTGCATGTCATTATGTTCGAGTGGTTCAAATTGCAGAAGCTTTTTATTCATAATTTGGAAATTGAAAAAGTTAATTGCTACCTCTACTCATAATGTGGGATTTTGATCCAACATTGAATAAATTTCGCTGGCAGATTTTTAATAGAAAATTTGTATTAAGAAATGTGCATGAATTGGATTTTTACTTTTTCTTTTTGTTAAGGAATTCCATTCGCCTGAGAACGATTTATAAGTCAATTGGCAACTTAGTCTGATAAACTCGGGTTATAAAAGTGGTGCATTTTTGTTCGCGAGGAAATAGGTTAGTTACACCGTTTGATGAACTCGCTTAAAATTTATTCACTTAGGGTGCGTTCACAGAAAGCACAGCAGGAGCGATATTTGGAACTGAAAAAATAACTTGAAAATTGGCAAAAAATTGTTATAAACCATTTTTTTGATAAATTTACGAAAAATGACGGAACCAACCCCTCGACCAACTCGAAGCATCTTCTTTGCGGTCTGCGATGCTTTTTTTGCCATTGTGAACGCGCCCTTACACGAGTGAAAATTCTTCCCAACATTAAATTGATAAAGTAATAAATGAAACGAAAAAGAAAAATTACCCGCGCGATAATAGAAATGATCGAATAAAAGCAGACAGTCGTTGCCAAATAGGTCAGACCCGTGTTTTCTAATTAAATGAATTGAAAAATGTTGTGTACCATATTTCCCATTTTTTATCCCATATTGGATCTCGTTGATTTTGATATCGCAAAAAATTATCGTTTGTAATCGAAAACCAATCGACAGAAAAACATCGGTCAATTGATCATGATTTTTTGCTACGTACAATGTCGTGTGTCGTACGATACATTTTGAATTCATACAAATGTTCTGAACTTTTGCATTACGAAATTTGATCTCATGGATTCGATTTCACTATATTTTTCACCACGATTCGATTTTACATGCAGTGCACTTAGAAAAATATTTTTATTAAAATGAAGATAACACCGTGGAACATATAGCTAGTAATAAAATAAAATTACCAGAAAGTGAATAATATCAATGAGAATGTCTATCTCTATCGGTGACTTTATGAATTGGACATTTTTCACGGAGGAATAACGTTTGACCGATCACCTCTATCCATCTTCGAAAAGCGATTATTTGCTATTACTAAAAGTAATACTTCAAATTAGACTTGCGAGCCAATTTTTTTCTTGAAAGTTTCGACTTGAATTTGAAATTGTTGACATTCAATTTGTCTTGAAATTCCAGGCAAAATGTACTGCTTTGAAATCCAATTATTTTCAATCCACTTTGACATTCCTTTCGCCAAATCTCGAATCCTCAAGTGCACAATGGACAAAATACGACAAAAAAATTAACACGTCACTGAATTAAAGTTTTGGCAGTTTTTATGGCAAATTTATCATTTTTCGGTAAAAGTTTTTCAAGGTCAGATAAAAAAAATAGACAATCATTTTCTAGTGCCTTAGAAACAAAATCTAATCAGATTTATCTTAAAAAACATTCTATGTCACCATTTTAAATTTGTAACATTTTTCAAATTTTTGCACGGTTTGTGTGAAAAATTACTCGTATTTCTCAGCGATAAATTGTTGAATAGAACTCTGCAGTGAAACTATTTTTCAAATAGCAAAACAAAATACTACCGAATTCAAACAAAAATCAAGATTGCATTTTTCTTAAATCTGTCCTACTGTGTACTTGAGCTAGAACTTTTTTTTTATTTTAGTCTCTAAAAAAATGAATCCCAATGATGACGATTGTCAACTCTTGAAAACCACGAAAACGCAAATCATCACAATCGTAATGAGGATCGAGAGAGATTTGCCACGGTCGGTATAAGCTGTGCGAAAGCTACCATAAATCAGAGATAGAGACGGAAAAAGGAGGAGAAAAAGATCTCGTGCAAGGTGGAAAAGGAAGAAGAGCGAGAAGAATACGCTGCGTAGTATTTGAGTGACGTCGAGTCGTTGTCTTCGATGAAAGTGGTTGGATTCTTAGAAACGTTTCATGAGGTTTGAGACTCTGATATGCTCAGGGGTTTGAGGTGCTTTTCCGGACACTGACGCAACTCCCAAGAGGCATTTTTGCCACGACGGGGAGACCCATCCTTAGCGTCTTACACTTAATGTAAGACCAAGACAAGCTCCCTTGCTCCGTCCCCTTCCTTCAGCACGTTTCAACCTTTTTCTCGGCCGATCGGTGCTTTCCATGCTTGTCGCCCTTTCCTCTCAACTGGTCAGTGTTATGAAAAGCCCCCGTCGCTGGTTATTTATCGATGTTATTTTTTCGGCACTGCCAATTTATGACGATTTTATTAGGGAAAACTGACAGCAACAAGAAAGCTGGAATTGCGTTTTAGTGGGCGAACGATATTGATTTCTGGAGTTACTTTCGATTCGAATCACAAGTTCTCGGAATTCGGGGAATGTGGGGAAGTTAATCAGAAAATATTCAGGACGAACTTGGCAGTTTTTTTTAATAATGAAAAAAGGCGATTGAACTTTTTTACCTCGATGAAATTAACAGATAAGGTAACGTCAATTTTTGAAGAGAAAAAATGAAATTGGGAAAATTGGTCTGATAACAAGTTCATGTCTGATGTAATATTAAAACTCTTCTCGAGTAGACAATTGTGAGAAGTTTTTTTAAAATGTTCAAAAGGCTGAATTGTTGCTCAGAATAGAGAGAAGTGAATTTGAAATGTTTAATAACATTTTAAACTAATTTCATGGATACTTGAGGTGATTAATTAATTTTCCAGTCATGAATTATTCAATAGGTACTAGTAACAGACAAATCGTGGATTAAATTTCAACTACGAATATTATTACATTATATGCATTTGATACGGCATTTGTGAAACGACAAAATTGTACATTTCGTTAAACAAAGTTTATTATCAGATGAAAGTTTGTTATTAAACTTAAAATGATTTCGTCTCAGTTTATTGTTTTTTTTTATTTTTCTGCGAATTGCCAAGTTCATAATGACATCTAATATTTTTTGACAATAATTTCATCATTGAAAAAAACACTATTTTTTATTTTCACGTTCATTGAGAGCAATAAAATTCAATTTAAATAATTCATTCGTCTTGAAAAAGAATATTAACCCATATTCTATTGACATGCCAACAAAAATCTTTTGGTTTTAATATTTCTTGGACTTTTCAGAAAAAACTGTTAACAGTTGTAACTGGTCATTGCGAAAAAAAATCTTTGAAATCGTGAATGCTAAAATCATTTTTACAATGTGTAACAAAAAGTGGGTTAATTTCAGTTTTTACCTAAACTTTATCTCCTGGTTATCCAAAATAAAATAAAAATTCTCTGACGAAATGTCTGACGCAAAAATCCTCTTACATTCATAAACTTTTCAAACGCAGGGTCGCCGGATTTCGCCCAAAAGTGTACATTGTCTCCCTTCAGTAAAAGTAAAAAAATGCCTAATATTCCGGGCCGGAGTTAATAATTTCTGTTCAGGCGATAAGCGTTGAAGCGCGCATTAGAATGTCAGGAATTATAAATTCGTAGCGCGGCCATATCACGACGCAGGTAATTTAATAAACGCGAAATTGGCGCAGCGTAAGCCCGAGCACTGTGTGGTGCACCTCGGTGGAAGCGAGAGGGATAGAAAAAGAGAGCGAGAGAACGCGCACGATTGCACGATTTTTAATTAAAAAAGTATACTTTTGGAGACGCGGCCGTGGTGGGCGGCGCTGAAAATGTCAGGCTAAGCAATATGGATATAGCTATAGGCGGCAACGTAGGGTTTGCCAGACATTGGTAGGCACCTCGCGGGAACAGGGGGGACCGCGACCAAGATTAGGGTTGCGAACTCAAGGGGGTGGCGAAAATGTAGGGGTAGTAGAGTTGCAATTCCATCTGCCTGCCTGTCATTCTGATACTATACGTACAATGTTGGCCTTCGCCACGGACGATCAATACGTTGCAATCTATACAAAATGGCTGCAGTATTTGGACGCACCAATGAATTCTCATGGTGGCCTATAAACGAACGAAAAAAAAATTTTTTTCCTCCTTTTTTATGCCACCGAATTTCCTTGACAAATTGTCCCCGCGGATGCAAAAGTTAGCACAAAGAAGCTTCCAAACTATCGTCGCAGAATTTCTGAAAGGCACTTTAGACTTTTAGAAGAACCACTTGTGAACAAATATTTTAAAGCTTGATTTACAATTCTAAACATGAACAATTTTTGCCCAGGCAAGAAAATGAAAAAGAAAGATAACAGGAGCGAACACTTTGCACTTTTTGTTGTGGAAATTGAACGGGATTTGGGATGCAAAAATCACAGACTATTCAGCTTACGAATATTCGCACGGTTGTTGTTGAACAAAGTGATTGCGCTTTGCCAAAGAGATGTGCCACAGTCGATGCCGAACGAGCAGAGAACGAACACTGGCGTGGTCCAGGTGATATTAGTCGTTTGCCGATTCACAAACTTGTGGTACAGCAGCACAACGTCGAGGAGCTGTTGCGCTGCGGGGAAATGATTTATGATACCGGAATCAGGCAGGGTGCCATACGACACGGCTACGCTCCACTATATTCTTTGGCTACATCACTGTTGATGCTGCTGACAAAGCACTGCTTCATTTGGTGCAATTATTCGGAAACATTTTTAATACATTTACACCTAAAATGATCGTTTAGTTTAGTTAAAACTTAATCAAACCGGAATATTTCAATCTGAACCAACTTTTTTCTCGTTCTTTTGTTTTTCAATTTGTTGAATAACTCGCTTTTGAGATACTGTAAGTGGTTTTTGGAATACGAGTGGAAAAATTGTTGGTACTTCTTTTTATTTTGATTTACGAGAGACTTCTATAATCTAGAACTGTCTCGTATCTGCATATTCAACGCTGAAACGTTGAATTGTATTTTTCGTATGATTTTTTCTTTTTTCGACATAATACTTTTTCTGTAAAGTAGAGAGCATCGTTACTTAAAGAAAAAAGTACTAGCAAGATATGCGAGTTTTATAAAGTGGCGGAAACGTTACGCGGAGACATTCATTTTCAAAAGACTTCCACGTCATTAGCTTAATAACGGTTATTCTAGTATTACAAATATCAGATGGAGACAATTATGACGTTTTTTTATAACAGTCCACGTCCTTCATATCACGTGACCTGATTTAAAGTACAAAAAGTTAAATTGCAAAAATTTTAATCTTGGTTTTTTTTTGGTTTTTGTTTTTTTCGTAGTGTAACATTTGAATGAGAATTTTAGTTGGTACGAATTTTGTATTGATTGTAGCAATTGACTTTTCTAAAGTTGTTTCGAATTTTCGGCGTCTGAAAAGTACCGGGGCAACGAATCGTCAAGCAGTAGCACCCCAGTGTATCATCAATCATCATGACCGGGACAATCGAAAGGCGAATTCTACTATATCCCAACAGTCTAACAGCTGGGCTTAAAATAGGCCGTTGAACTATACCTCTATGCACGACCGCGTGAATTAATCCAGCATGGATAAATATAAAAATTTGTCATCCAACAAATATAAACTTCATTAGCAAAAAACAAATCTGTACAACAATTCGTTTTAGTTTTAAAATAAAAACACAGGTAAACCCGTTATTTTTGCAATTGTTTTTCGTTTGTTATTTATAATACAGCTTTTGCGGTTTTATTTTCATACTAATTTCTGGTACATTTTGTCTCTCGCGGCTTATTTTGAATTCCCTCTAACAAAAAGATTTCTTCTTTTACGGAACACTATTTATATTCCGAGATAAAATTAATGACGAGTCGAGCATATTTTACAAACTATATAGTAACATATTGTTTCAGAACAATGGCCGCTGGATATTGTCCTCGTAAAAGTATAACCATTTGTTTTGCAAAGTTGTATTAAAGAGAGCAGGCAATATTCAATCCCAGACTGACAGAGATGAGATTCTGCAACGACCGGAGAGGGAGAAAGCAACTTTTATAAGTTTTAATTCATCTAAGTCTGCAATGAAGTTTTTGATCTTATTAGGAAAAGTATACCGAGTACGTTGCATAGTTTAAATTATGTTTGTTAAATTGAGATAAAGGTTTTACCACTTTGCTCTTATACTTCGTCGTAAAGTCAAAGTTTATATCACCGTCGACTACATTTCAACAAGATAAAAATACTCGCGGGGCATTAATACTGTAAAAATGACTTTTATTGCAACCCATGCAGATGATACAACGCTTGCATTAAATAATTAATGAATATGTTTATTGTTATTGTACTTAGACAATGCGCATGAACAAAGTGGTTGCGAGTTTTAGCTGCGAAATTGAAGTTATGTTTGCAACGTTTTCATGATACCTTTTAACAAAACGTGCATAAATGTTGACGTTTATATTGTTTATGAAACATCGGCAATAAAAACAAGTTGGCAAATGTTTTGCAATAAAAATTTTGGTTTACGGTAATGACTATTCATTTGGTTTATGAAAAGTATTTTTATTTTTTGAACTACATTTCACGAGTTTGTTAGTTTTAAATAAATTTCATGTGGTTTATTTTAGCAGAATGACTGAAACGAGTGCAGATAATTTAGAAACCTGTCGTTCGGATTCATACTACCGACTTGCTACCGACTATTCGAAATCTCAGAGTCAACGAGATTTCTTGCAGAGGGAGTTACCATGTTTTATTTATTCAATTTTTCGAACGAACCTTAAACCGCAGTTTTTTGTTCGTTTTTTAATTTAAACAAAGTTGAATGGAAAATTTCATATTCGAAACAGAGTTCAGTAGAATAAGTTTACTAAGAATGTTACTGATATGATAATTTTAAATTAATTAATTAACTGCAATATTTTTATCGTACATTTTTGTCTATGAATAATATATCGCTTGCTTCTCGTGTGAACGACGTATATCGTGATAAGATTTCCAAAATGATAACGTTGTATATTTAGATCTATCAAACATTTTTAGCAAGTTTTTCCGAAATTTTTGATTAAAGTTAATGCAACGTCTAATAAGTTATAATTAGTTTTCAGAAAATAATACAGACTGAATCTATGATTATAAAAATAGTTGCTTTTATCATTCGACATAAAAAATGTATGAAAAATACAGATATCAAAATTATATGAATAATAAAAAAATACCTGATCTTCTGATGCAATATTTAAAACTTCTTTGATGTACACTCGTTATCCTCGGTTTTTGAACTCTTCACTGTTTTGACTGTGTTTATAAACATGCACCTTCTATCAAAAATACCAAAACGAGATCCAGCAGACATTGCAATCCGCAATATGATTTTTTAATTTTTAATTTATTTTTTGCCCAATTAATCGAATCTAAATTGAACAGTTCTGTTAATTGAAAATTAAATGTTACTTGTATGAATTAAATATTATGATGGTTATTACAGAACTATTATTCTTGTTATTTGAGTTAATGTAGAAAGTGCACCTTGAATAATATTTTAATCGACAACTTGTTCAATAAAATATTAATTTATATAACATTTAACTGATATATGGTAACAGTGACATTTCGCTTATTTAAATGACTTTTGCTAGGCATTTAAATAATTTGAAATTTATTTCAAATCAGTAGATCTGTGAAGTACTATTAATTTGCTCAAATTTTGGTTTAAAGAGGTAATTTCTATTACTATGCAATCAAGAAATAAAAAGTTGGTCAAAACTCTAATTGCGACAAGGATAAATACAATTTCATAAAAATAAAACATGGGCTTACAGTTGCATCTGTGAATGTGTCGATAAATTGTTCAATATTTCTCAAATTGATCCATTTGAAAATAAAAAGTCCAAAGATGTTTACTTGAAAAATTTTTACTTAATTTCTATCATTAAAAAATTAATGTTTTCAAAGAACTAATTTACAAAAAATGTTTTGAACAATATGTTGTGATTTAGAATCTTGTTCGCCTCACTTTTTCTGAACAATCTCTGATGTGAGTCCAAATTCCAAAATAGAGAAGAATTTTAACAACATTTTATAACAACATTTTTTTAACAAAATAATAAAAGCTCCTAAACCTGACAATTTTCCTCCGGGAAGACAAAGCAAATTGTATCCCCCTTCCCCCACAAATTTTTTTCCACACACAATCAATTCCCACGTTTATTTCCAAAAATCTCGTAAGAACGGCCATCGATAAGACGTTGGCTTATCAGTCGATCAAAATTGTGCGTCTTATCAGTGTCCGCCTATTGGCGTACACCTGGAAGCACTGACAAGAGTGGGGAAAGTACCTTCTAAAACACCGTCCCAAAGTAGAACCAGTGTCATTGCTTTATAAATTGAACCATCAACCTGAACTATCAATCATGAACGAAAGTGCAACATCAGTGATTAAAGGTGAATCAACCAACAGTGTAATTCAAAAAAAAGCAATGCCTCTGAAAGAAGAATCCGATGACTACGAGGACGTCAACTATTCGGTGGACATCGCTTCGAAGATATCCTGGGGCTCGTACCAGGTGTATCAAGACGACACAAACCAGAACCAGTTCAACCAGGACATGTCGCGGGATACAAACACAAATATCAACCAAAGTGGAATTGAGTATTCGCCACAAAACTCGCCAGAAAGCTGCCAGGAATCTTCGCCTCAGTACGCAGTGCCTAGCAATGTCATAACATCGACAAGGTCAACAAACAACAACTTCGTCGGTCCCTCGCCAACTTACAGCCCACCTGAAATACGATCCACGATGACGTACGACGGGTCGCCGATTACTACCTACAGTGTCACAAACGTAGAAACGGAGTCGTCACAAAGTGTGCAAGGTTACAATGTGCCTTCGGCGATCCAGTATGCTCATGCATCTCCCGGGATTAGAGTGCCAAACTCGCCGCAAAATGTTGAGGGATATGTGGTACAGGAAATCGGACAGTCGCCCCAAGAACCTGGATGTACCAATGAAAGTAGCTCGCCAAGATCTGTCGAGTATACGAACTTGATGAACTCTGCTAGTGGGTCCCCGGAACATGTGAACCAGTATGACAATATTGGAACTGATTCTCAGAGTTCAACACATGCTGAATCTCCGTCCTTTGAATCCAACCGGAGAGGCCTCAAACGGTCTGGCAAACATGGTCGAAGGAAATCTCCAAGTAAACGTAAGTTTCTTTGGTGTTTTGTTTAGTTTAAAAATTGTTATACGAAAAATGAACTTGGGGGTTTATTTGAAAAGTCAGAAGTTAATTATAGATTGCTTATCAGTTTGGAAGATTGGCCTGAATTTTTTAGTTGAAATGAACAATTTAGTGTAAAATTTTTCCTTGGGTTTCAAAAGTATTCTTAGAAAAAAAAATTAAAAAATTTTCGTTCAATGATTTTTCTTTTTTGTTGAATGTTTGGAGGTTCAAAATTATTTTATAAAGTCGGTAAAATTATTTCGATGCTTCAGTCAAAAGTTGTGTACGATAGAATTGTACTGACAAACTTCAATGTTATGCTCTTTTTTTAACAAAAGCAATTATTTGTCCATTAGAGATTCCTACGGATTGTGACGAAATTTCTTTTTTCTTACTTCTAACTTGCTTACCAGTGCTGAGTTTTTTAATGTTTATGCGAATTGAGAAACAATTCAATATGACAAATAAAAAAAATTTAAATTCATTTTTGCACTATAATCCAGTCACCCACATATAAATCGTTTTCTAAATTATTCTCTTTAAGTTGTAAATTCAGCTTTCCAATTGTTTTTTTTTTGTTTAATTTTTTTACAAAGTCGTAAGGTCTGTTAATTTATAATTCTGAATTTAATTGCCTCAAATATTCGAGTAACGATAAAAAATTGGTACCTCAATCGATAAGAAATTTTGTTTATTGATGTACGAAATTGCTACTTTTTTACAAATAATGTTTTGTTAAAATTCATAATATATCGTCATACGATAAGCGAATGAAGTAATTAGGAGAACAAAAATAGAATCACTTTTGTTTTCACGTTAAAAAACGAAACATTTCACAACGCATTTTTTCCTTTCAATAATGATTATAAAATAAAAAAATATAAGGACGTAAAAATTATTAATAGTATGAAAAACTAAACTCGATCGCTCTTTTTTACAGCTTATTCTAAATGCAAAAACTCGAAGCGACAGAGGACGACCTTCAGCAGTGAACAATTGGTAACGCTAGAAAATTTGTTCAAGAACAACCGATACTTGACCAGACCAGTTCGTGCAGAAAAGGCTCAGGATCTCGGACTTAAGGAGCGACAGATTAAAATTTGGTTCCAGAATCGCAGGATGAAGGACAAAAAAGAGCGCGAAACCATGGAGCAAAAGAACCAACAAGGTAATTTTTCATTCTTCATCTTCAAAAATCAATAAATTTGAATAATTCGATAAGAGCATTTCCAATTGTTTAATTGAACCCAATTTAAACAAGTTAAACATTTTTTAATTAATTTCTTTTTTATTTGTCTCAGGTTATAACGCCGGATCCCTTCGAATGTCAGCTGGAACTAAACTGAGTCCAACAAGTCTAAGTAACTCAAGTACTGGTCGTAGTCCAGACTACAAACTCCAACTGAATCAAGGTCTGGTATCAGGTTACAATTCAAGTTTTTTAACCCCCTCATTGGCCCAGCAAGAACAACTCAGACATCAGCCATACCAGCAGTACTACTCGCACCGACAGTTCTCCCACCAGATGCACCCCTCGTACCAACAACCGATGCTGCAAATCAACAACCAGATGTACCTGCAACACCCGATGCATCCTCAAGAAACTTTACAACAGCGTTTGACTTCTCAAGCAGCTTTGCCATATTTGCGTCAGAGGCAGATGATGGGAAATTTGGACAGACCCGACATGCCTTATCAGGTACCAGTTTCTATGCCAACACCTTCTAATGGAATCACTGAAAGGACAGCTGGTTCGGAATCAGGACCTGCCACTTCAGGACCAACGGGTCATGGAGCAATTGATTTACCTGACCTTAGAGACATTGCTCATGATATTGATGCTATTTGCTCAACTCAAAATCGGTTGATCAGAGTTCAACAGGAAGAGAACCAGTGGAGGAGCGAACAGGAGTCGGGTGATCCACGATTGTTATCGCTTTAAAATTTGTTTGTTATTATTATCTTTGTTGATTAAGTTTATTCTTGAGCTTTAATTGTTGTTTTTAAGAGAATCGTTGAACATTTGTACGCCAAACTTGTAATTGTAAATAGCGAAAATTGTTGACATTTTTTGGTATTGGAACGAAGAGAATGATCAACAAATGTGTAGTTCACTCTCGGAACAGATTATTGGGAACTTTTTTGTTATGATATGAATTTATCGATGGTTTACAATTATTTTCAATTGTTTATATTTTATGGAAAATTTTTAGTTACGTAAATCAGACTCGGAGGAATTATTTTAAGATTCGAGAAATTTCTTTTGTAGCTTCTAGACATTATTTATAATTATTTGTACATAGATTTTTATGATAGATAGATTTTGCTGTTTCGACGAACGTCAGAGGCTAAACGTAAGGAGCCTGTTGTTGAAGTTGAATTTCCGAGTGCCTCAAAATCTAAATTTACAAGTTATTGTAAACTATATAGTTGAATTTTTTTAACGCGTGACCGATGAGATTTGATTGCAATTAGGAAAACTTTGATTGTCTTGGAATCTGCTTATCAAGCACCAATTATTGATTTTATTAAAATAAAAAAAAAACAAAATTCGAACAAGCTCGTTATTTTAATCTACATATTTTCCAACAAACATTGTTTTAGTTTAGTTTTAAAATAACATTGCTTCGTCACTATCATATTTTATATCAGTTTAATTGAACTCAAAATTTAAAAATTAAGATAGTAAAAGATAAAAATTTGTCATATCACGATTCAAAAAGTTTATGATTCATTAAAAGTTTTTAAATTTATTGTCTAATCGACTTTACTTATGTCAAATTCTCAAAAGTAATTTTTTCAATGACACTGACCATAAGTGAATCTTGATATTTTCTATAGAAACTTTGAAATTTTCGCATGCGATCACGCTATGCCATCTTTAGCAGATTGTGCCAAGGTTGTAAGGCGGCTTGGTCGGTAACCCAAGCTCAAAAATTATATTACACCTAATGGGTTTTTAATTTCAAAATTTTGTTAATTTTGCCTTTCAGCCGAGAAACAGTTTCATGTTTCATAAAACAGAATAACTTTTTTTGATTTTCCTAAACCCAAATATTTTATCGATTACAAAAACTTTGTCCTAGAAAAATTACAATAAATAAATTTTCAGAGCATGAATCAACACATAAATAAAAATGTGTATAAATATTAATGAATTTGTTCAAGGCATAAAAAACAAGAAACTAAAAGCCGGGAATGATTTTGCTAATGTTATTGAAATGAGTCTGGCCGTAAAGGCGGAATGGATTTACAACGAGAAATTGCTGCACCGCCTCTCGCACAATTCACGTATTTTGTTTTTATTTTTCAGTTTGTTGTTCCTTCTTTTTTGTTCCTTTTTTAACGTCTGCTCTAGTTATATACGCAAATTGAATTGCATAGTTATAGATGCAATTTAAAAAAAGGGAATTTCTAGTTCTTACAATTCAAATAAATCTCTTACAGGTTCTTTTTACGGTTTCATCTTATAAATAAACAGCATTTTTACATTCATGAAAAACTATAAGTTTCATTTAACTTTTTATCACTGTAATTAATTTGTCAGGTGCACTTCAAATCCAAGCCAAAAGGATTTGCACGTTTTGGTATACAGCAAGGGCCGAATTAATGCAACCATAAATCACAGATGGATAAGAAAGAAAAGCGACAAAAAAGGGGGAAACGCCAAGACCGAGAGTGACTTGGGAATCGAAAAAAAGTGGCGAGATTCGTGAAGACGTTTCACCAATTCAAGTGTCTACCTAAAAGGGTTTGCTTTCAGGACCAAGAACGTTGACGCAACTCCGCAGGGCATCGAGACAAACTCTGCTCTTGACATAAGAGCTGGACTATCGCAACTACAACTCCCGATATAAAAAATAAAGGATTTCCTCTACCTTGTAATCTTTTGAACCTTTTTTTTCAAAGACCACTTCGTCCAAATCAGTTGGAATTTTCTTAAAAGTCTTTTGAACTTTTAAAACAATGAGAAGTTACGTAGGTTTTAAGTGCACAGCTGACGCGAATGTAACAAAAGTTTAAAATTGAGGTTTGTAAACCCAGAACGTGATCTCATTAGTTTGATTTTTTTCAAGGAAACCATTAGAATACAAATTTAATCATCGAAAATTAGTCGGTTTTCGTTTCATAGTTATGCAAAACAGAGCAAAGAAAAAAAAGAATTTTTTCTGGCACAAAATTGTGAGTCAGATTAATTGCAAATTTTTTGTTTCACTTTTTTTACATATAGTACACAAATTTATTTCTTATTCGACAATAAAACTTAAGTAGAGATACTAAACCGTATTTCTAGATAACAAATTTGCTAACTTTATCGTTTCATTTGCAAACAAATTTTGACCGAAAAAAATGTTCAAAAATGTGTTTTCTAATGCAACAGAGGAAGTGTAGATGTTTAATTAAAAAAGTACGAAATTCGTAGTGGAGCAAAGTCGGGGAGGCGGTACCGTTGAATGTCAGGGTGAGGGGCGCAGATATACATAGTTATAGGCGTCGACGTACGAGGGGTTAGCAGGAATTGCACGGAGGCGGCAGGAGAAATCAGAGATCGGGGTTGAAGTGACGAGGGGGTGGCGGTGGTGAAATGTAGGGGGTAGCAAAGTTGCGATTCCATCTGCCCGCCTGTCATTCTGATATTACGTACAATGTTGGTCGTTGTTAGAGAGACGATCAATACGTTGCAATCTATATAAAATGGCTGGCAAACTTCTCAAAGGAGATACTCGCGGTGGAATGTCCGTTCCACCTTTTACGGCTGATAGAAAACGTAAACATTTTTCAATTACTCTCACAACGAGCCAACTACAAATTGCCAACCATCTGCGAGAGCAACCGGCCAGTTGTCCACTTCTATTCGTTTTCAACGTTCCATCCTACATTGAAATCACTCTTTTTCTTCGTCTAGAACAATTTATGAGAACTTTTTCTTTGAAAAAAAAAGTTACTATTCGTTTTTGATCCGTCGATTCTGATGGACTGTTATCAAACACCGTGACACTATCGGCGTATAAGCACTGCGACTACTTAATCCTATCCTTATATAGACGGATGATGAAAAAGGACGAGATTTAGTCGGGAGATACGACTTCACGAGTGTTAGGACACAGAGCAACTGAGTAACGCTCAAAAGGGGATCATTTTGAATCTGACCGAAGTGTGTCGAAATTTATAGTGCTGCCCCTACCAGCGAACTGAACGTAGGGTCGTCGTTAAGACCGTCCATTAATTTCGCGTTTAGCCAAGAACTCGATTCCCTAGCCTGATACAACGCACGCCACTGTACAATGCTGTATACTTTTAATTCCCAGCCTCTTCTCAGCGTCTCTTGTCTCTCGAATAAAATAAAATTAGTTAATCCAATTACATAAATTCCAACTACTTTTCTCTCCTCGGTACACTTTGAATTTCCGACAGAAATTGTCTTTGGCAAATTGGCAAAAACCCTGCAACAACATTCCTTGCAACTAAAATTGTTCGAACGTTTCTTTGATTTTACAAAAAATTTCATTACATGATACTGTTTGTTTTATGGCCAAGCATTGAGATAAATTTTCGTTTATTAGTTCGAGTCTGAAACTGAACAAAGAAAGGATTTTTTTTTGAACGAAAAAACCAACGCGATGATAAAGAGGACCTTTGCCAAAGTTGGGCTACGATTTTTCATCTGCGAGATATCAAGCATCATTATTTGGAGAGAGAAAAAGAGTGCGCGAGATACGCGAGAGGATGTTGGCAGACTCGCGGAAACGTCGAGCGATGATGTTCATTTTTGAAAAGAGGAAAGGCTTCCGCGTCGTTTGCGCTGTGTGACGCACACGCCGACGCCTCAACGGAGTCTCAACTTCTCGTCTCGTTAACCACCTCGAGTGAGCGCACAACTTTTTTTTTCTCTCCCAAAATAAACACGTGAAAATAGTACAAAAGATAACAATTAATCAACAGCCAGCAAAGTACTTGGCAAAGATATGTTTTCGTCTGAAAATAATTGACGAATTTTTGTCATGTGGTACTGAAAAAAAAAAGAAAAAAAACAGGCCGAGTCCTTCGGGTCATCAATCATCGAATCCGAGACAATTGAACAGTACATGGAACCGGCTAACAGCTGTTGCCTAGTTGTATTGGAATCGTGTCCCGTACGGGCCTACTTTTTGACATACTTCTCTCAATATTTTTCCGTTTCAATGTAAAATCATCACAAATACACGTTTCTTGTTTGTCTAAAAAAAATGTTAGAGCAATTTCAATTCGACAATTCTGGATCGTGAATTGCAATGTTTACTATAACTCTTGAATCATTTGTCACGCGTCTAATGAATTAATATTTAATGCTACATTTTTTGCTAGTCTTCTCGTAAATTGGATGTGACCCAATTTGAAAATTGAACTTTCAGATTCGAGTTTCGAGTTGATTCAAAAAAGTACTAGTTTTTTTAGTTTTTTACATTTTGGTCGCAATGAAAAATTGTCCTTTTCCGGTTTCGTCTTTGTTTAATGTAAAATTTGGAGTCGATAAATTAAAAGAGGAAAAAGCGTTTCTGTCCTCCAGTGAAATAATAACAATAGCGCAGCACGGTTCGAATCTACGAAATTCATAAATGTGCATGTAGGATACGTTTATTAATCTGACTTTCGGCTGGCATCGCGGCGCATTAGCCGGCATCGCATATGTCAAGCGTTCCATATCGCTTGCTACGTTTCATAAATAACTTTAGTGTACACTGAAAAAAATAAGAACAAAATACAAAATTTCAATATTACATCGGATGGGCACGCCAATATTACTTGAAGTGTGATAGATAGACGTACGTTATTGTCTTTATAAAAACATAACCATTTGTTTTAGAAGCTCTTATATTAAATCATACACCGCATCATTCAATTCCCAGATGACATTGACAAAAACGAATCAAACTTCCCCGTCAAATTTTCAATTTGTTTACATTTCACTGCAAGTATATTTCAATTTAAAATAAAAGTTTATTCAAATCATTCTTGTCCAGATAAAATAATGATCAACATTTAAGAACGGTCTTTTTATTTTGAATATTTTTTATTCAATTTTTCAATTCATTAAACTACAGAAGTATTGGGAAAGCTAATCTGAAACTTAAGAAGAATTTTTTTCATTGACAATATTTTTTGAAGTTCAACAATTATTGTAACATATATAAAATGAAAAATATCATGTAATGTGATATATAAAAATGATAATAATAAAAGAATGACAATTATGTAATCCAGATTAGATAATGGGAAAGCAAAAAAGACGTCCAGGATCTGATGCTGATAAACGAGGAATCTGTCAGAAGTGCATACAGCATTTACAACTCTTATCCTGCGAGAGGACCTCAAATCCTAGTCAGCTGATGTTTTCACAGATGGTGGTAGAATGAAAATCAAACTTCCGAGTCGAAATCTAACGTTTCTATTTTTTATGCAAAAGTGAAACGAGAAATTTTATTGCAAATCCTTCTATTTCAAGCTAAAACTAATGTTTACAAGAAAGAAAATGAAATTACGTGTTCAACCTTCTCTACTATTCTGCTGGTGACGATGCATAAATTATTAGTCCCATGTAATAACTTTTAATCCACATTCAAAAATAGTAAAATGATAAATTTTATGAAACGCGTTAAATTTTAAACAATTTTTTTACACCACAAAGTAACTTTTTAAGCGACCATTATTCAATGGATGTTTTCCAACTTGTTCATGCAGATTTCATTAAAATTTTAACTGGCCGAAATTACTCGCTATGGTGGTAGAAATGCTACTTATATATGCATCTCCGGAAGAGCCGGAGAATCCCAGCCATATTTTGATCGATCTGCGCGCCACGTGCTGGAGTGACGTGCAAAAAAATATATTCCGCGATATACGTATATATGTATATAGAAAAACATACAGCCACCCTTAATATTGGCTCGGCTCGATACTCCGTCAGAAAATATTCATTTTCATGCAAGAAAAATATTGAAAGCGAGAACAAAAACGCAATTTATCTTTCGCGATTGATAGGATTAAAAATCTTCTCCGATAGAGTTATTTTCGGACAATTTTTCCTATTTCAATCCATTTAATGTCAATTCACCAAACATCAGATAACATAAAATCAAAAAATTAACGATTTAAACTCAATTTAAATTTGAAAAAATTTTAAACCCAAGTAAAGTAGTTTGTACCCCTGGTTGTAAAGGGTTGACGGTCTTCTTAGGTCATAATTCAGACGGTGTCATAAAATCTGTAATTGATCTAATAGTGAATCGCCAAGTGACGTGCAATTATCAGATGGTGTTGTATCTGCCAATGATAATCGATTACATCGGTGTATTTAGTTTAAAGTAGAAAACTGTGAGATAGGACGAAGGGTCTGTCACCCTAATCGGGCTCTCTCTTTTACTCCTGCGAAACAGGACGAGGAGCCAGCCATCTTGAATGATGTATGGCGTCCGTTACGAGGTCGACTGAGCGGCCATCGTTCAAACCATAGGCCTTGCGTTACTTTTAGCAAACCATGTCGGCGACTCTACGGTTTACCTTTTTCATCTGTTTCGCACTTTTTTTCATGTCAGCTGTCATTAATGAAAAGAGACGGTTAAATTTTAACCAATCGTCATTTTTTTACAACTGAATTATTTTTGCAAATTATTTTCACACGTTTTAATTGTTAGATTTTACATTTTACTTTTTTGTTTTTGAAGAATGCAATTTTCAGAAATTAATAATATTGAGATAGCAGTTTAATCGATACTACATAAATTGAAGCACGGGGCTTTTAATCCCCACGTTGGAGGTATAACATATGCTTTTATCTAAATTAAACAATGTTCAAGCGATTTTCATTTCCGGACTGTCAAGTACTAGATCTTATCCACAGGATAGTACGTCTCAAAGTTTCAGAGAAGGTGCTTGGGAGAAGCTTTTTCACCCTCTATGTTTTGCCCTCGTGTTATGACACATTACGTCAGACATACAGTTATACACAACATAATCGTCCTTTATGCAATTTGACTGTTCGTTTAATTTCGTTTTTCCATTTCATTGAATGGAATCGTACAGCTGATTTTGTAATAATTAATCATTTGATTTGGATAATTTAACTATTTGTTGATTACACAAAACTTTTTTTTATTGCAGAAACTTTTCTTCGAAAAATTAAAATTGAAATTCTATTTTTTTCTCTACTAAAATTATATTTTGTACTAAAAATCGTACTTTTAATTGATTGTTTTATTTATCAAAAAATAATATAAAAAAGTTTGTAAAGAAATGAATAACTAAGGAACAATATTCTCTGGATGAAAATCAAAATTTGGAATGATTTTTCACTTAACCTCGACGATAAAACTCGAATAAATTGTTTATGTCAAGTTAACACCTTAATTCGGATGTATCTCGTTTGAACGACATGTCGACGGTGTAACTACCGTTCGGACAAAGGTGGTTTATGCGACGAGGGGTAGAAGTTGCGAGGGATGTTCAGACTAGTGATGATATATTATCGGGTGCTGTTTGCGCTTTGACGACATCGCGGGGCATAAAAACGCTGACTCATTTAAAACGGCCCTCGGGATTGCGCCCAGGCTCCTCTCGCGTGTGCTACGCTCATCCTCCGTCGAATGTTTTATCCTCTGTCTTCCTATCGTCTTTCCATTCACCCTTCTGAACACCTCGCACTCTCATCCTTTTTACCGCATCATTCTCCTTTATTTTAGTTTAACTTACACGTCCAATGAGATCGCTGTTTTGTTATATTCCAACCAAAGTGAATTGCTGAAACCTGATTTCTGAAAAGAACAAAGCAAAATTTAATACAAAGTCTTCAATTCAATTTCATTCCAACCTCCTCAACAACGACGCTAAAATTAAGATGAGATTTATTTATGATTTTCTTTTTTTTTTTCGTTATCTTAAGAACCTCGGCGTAACTCCTTCGGTCATTCGTAATTGCTCGTCGCGCATTATTTTTATTAAGACTAATTAATTGCAATTGCTTTTTTTGTAACGCTGCGCTTTTTGTCCTTCCAAGACCGGAATAAATTTGGGGATAATGAAATGTAAAAACCACTTTAAAGTCTCTCTGATAAGAGGTAACAGTTTTTTTTTCAAATTCGGTTTTCTTGTGAATTTAATTTTTAATGTTTCTAAATTGTCGTGTGTCTGGACTTCAGACATTAGTTTTCCAAGGAGGAACGTTGGGTCGGAGATATATATTCTTCATTCGCGTTTTTATGGAGAACCAATAATGAACTTTTTTTCAGTATAAAAGTTGATTTGCAGAGGTGCCTTCCTCTTTCCTTCGGTATCTGTCCGCCAGCGAGGAATATCTCAGTGCTCGCGATATCACTCGTGGCATTGCTCATTACTCACGGCATCTTATCGTTCTTGCCTCCCACCGAGGCTCCAATGCTGCAAGATCTTGCATCCTCTCTCATATTACGCCTTCGCTGACTCTCCCACTCCCCATCCTCGTTTTACTCTTTTTTGTTTATTTCCTTTTTCCGTTTCTTTTCGCATATTACACCAACCCCGCTTCTCTTTTCAGCTCCATAATCAAACATTTCTACACTGTTCCATACCCATTATCAAAATTTGATTTAATCTTTTGAATTTTCAATTAATTACAAATGGCGATGAAAAATAAAATAAAAGAAAAAAAAATTTTTCTTTCTCTCGTCTCTTTTTTTCTTCGAATTCATTTACCTTCTTCCGAGTTAGAATTTATTTCAGGCTTCCTCTCGATAAAAACGCTGGGAATGTAAATTCTCTGCGCGGCGAGGAACACTTTATTCGCTGAAATAAGAAATAAGAGCGTCTTAAAACCACGCGGGTCATTCGCTCGCTATCTTTGCCATTACCAGATTTCGTTAAGACGCGCGAAAATCCAGCCGTTGTCGCACTTGTTCGTCCCGCCGATAGATCAATTGAGGAATGTTAGTCGAACATTATCGCCGACTTCTCTGTTCCGCGACGCCACGCTTATCTCGGCGTATCACATTAAATTTACTGCGCCGTTGATAGAGCAAAGTCGAACAAAAGTGGAGCACTCTTCTCGCTCTCTTTCGCGTGGGATTAACTAACTGCACGCTTGTCTCTTTTCACGACAAATTCAATACCATTTCCATATCGCCGATGGTAATCGTTGGTTCCCATTTCAACGAACAAATTCCAAAATTAGATTTATTTTTTTAATTCGAAAATTTACTTCTTGTCTGAAAGGATCTTAATTCTATAGAAGTACCATAATAATTTGAGTACCAATTTATAAGGATTTCAACAAAAATTTTCAACCGTTTTAAAAATGGGTTTATTTTCAGTTTTTTTGTGAAGTTTATTGTGAAAAGTATGAAATAAAAGTTTTGTTTTTCTTTTTACACGCTTTGTTATTTTTTCATGCCTGTATCTTTTTCAGCGCATCTATAAAGTCGAGATATGAAGCCATAAGGATTGAGTTCAAGGGGTGAAAGAAAACTGTCAACGAGTGTCTTTCTTATCAGTGAATTAGCGATTGTGAGTGAAGGTGGTAAAATGTCAATAGCACAGCCGGTTGACGATGATGAGACAAATCTGTGTGTACGTGCAAACACACAGGTAGTCCATCCCCACCATCTCCGGTTCTTTCTTGATAAGTTCACCATTGAGCTCTTGACCGATTGTTCGTTAACTATATATATTCTTGGAATTATATTTATTTCGGATAATTTATAATCAATAAGATATGATTATTTCGCAGATTAGTGTACTTGAATAAGGGTAACTCTGAATTGTTCAAGAATTGTTATAGGAATACCTTGATAATTTAGTTTGATATTTTCTCTTTCATTCATTTGTTCTGAAAATAGATCAATGAATTAATTTCACGATTAAATTAGGGAAAGATGTGTGACAAATATTGAAAATTATTTTGATGTGAAAATTGTAAACACTTAAAAACGCGTTTTTGATTCGACCTTTTCCCATATTGGATTATCATTATAGTAATTAAACACGGATTTTTCAAATGACAAGTAATTTCTTTTTTTTATTATAACGTAGTTTTCTCTTATTTTCATTACACTTTTGACACCAAACACTATTATAAGTTTGTCACCTGTTTTCCAAGTATTTCCTTTCAAAGGGTCATATGGGGAAAAGAATCCGAGCTCCTAATCCGACAAAGTGAAATTTGACAAAGTCAATAACAAAATTGTCAATAATAAATTTTCAAGCAGAATAAATCAAAAAATTTTCAAACAAAATTTTTATTGATCTCCAAGTTTTCATATTTAACCGAATCAAAGCCGAAACAATGAGGATGCAGAACAAATGGCTATTCATAAATTCATAAATTTATCTAAGATTAGCATGACGAGATAATTTGTGAACCTTCGAGGAACCCAAGATCATCCGACAGGAACGAAAATAATAATTGACGAGAAACCGTAGATGCAATGAAGGCGTTTGAAGATGTGATTTTTTGTGGAGAAAAATATGAAAAAATTAAAAAAAAAAGTTCGTGACGTATGGCTTGTCGTGAAATCATGTCACACGGTGTGGCGAAGTTAGACACGGTTGACGACGGCTGAGGCATCCCTGAAACTGTCGGAAGGTGATGGCATTGTTGCCAGGGAAATCAGACGAAAAGGCGCGATAACTAACCGCATAATAAATGAACTGTACATCACGCCTGTCTACCAAAAGATAGACGTGACTTCTCGCCTTACGTTACAGGTTTCAAACGCGGGACACGAATATCTGTAATACGCTGACTTTACTCGAACAAACTATCGTAAAAGGATCCATTGAAATCGTTGACGCTAAAAACAAACTGCGCAATGCGATAGCTGAAAAAAACGATATGTCAGGATGACTTTGAATAATTGGATTTTTTCTTAGGTTTTTCTGATTTCTTTATCTTCAAAAAAAAGAGGAAATTTCACCGTTTCTATCATTTCTCAATTTTTTGGAATGGATAATCAGAAATGTAAAATCAAAAAGACATTTTTATTTGTCTTGAGAACTTTTCAAAAATGTTACATTTCAAATAAAGACAAAATTTTAGTGTGATTTGTACTCTCAAGTTTATAGGTCGGGTATGACAAGCCCAGACAAGAATACAATTAAGATTTTTCAAAATTTGATAACTGAAATTAGACTGTTACCAGAAAAAAGTTGTTGATTTTTGAATTATATCATTGAAAAAGAATTTATTTAACAATTCAAAATTTTGAACAATAAACTAACTAAAATAGTAAGACTAAATTTTGGTTAAAATTTGTCACATTCCTTCCTTTCATAGATCAGGCCAATATGCAGCACTTTCAATCATTCATTTGTTATATCTTTGGTAATTCAAAATTATTTATGCTCCTCAATTGTTGCTGTATTTTTAGAACAAATAAATCAAGATATTCAACAATATCAAACGAAATTATCAAGGTAATCTTAACGAATTGGAATTACCCAGATCCTCTTCGTCACGCTAATTTCTTACAGAGTGCATTATATTTCTGGGAAGTTAATAAATGGAATTAGAAACTAATGGTCAAATGGATACTGGTCTTTGATTGGCTTAGCTAAATGCGGAAGGTGTCAAAATATGGGTATAAAGGTGGGACCAGGAAAGGCTCGAAGTCATTTCTGGATCTTCATCTAAGGTGTCATACACCCATCTTGAAGAGTTCTTGTTACTATCAGTAACAGTCGCAGTCCTTGCCAGTTTCTGTCAACTCGACGATTAAAAAAGTCAACATGCCTGGTCTCTTGAAGGATGACATCGCCAACCCCTATGAACTCTTCATGGAGAATCCTTTGGAAGCTGAAATCGTGATTCGAGACCTGTTCAGTCAACACGTAAAACCAAATCTTAGCGAAAATGATCAGGCAGACCTTGCATTTTTGGTAAGTTTTTTGAATTTCAGTTTCTAGTCATTTTCAATCACAATTTTCAAAGCAGTACTTCAACAAAATCTAATGAATAATGTTGTATTTTGGAAAGTTATAACAAAATAGATGATTGAAATAAATTGAAAATTTTATTCGAAGAACAAGTAAAAGTTAGTTAACTCAGTTATTTAGTAAACTAACAAGTAATTTATCATTTAATTTTTTGAACCAATAATTAATTCATATTTTTTTCATCTGTTTAGGGATTCAGAGGTGACTATGCCATACTGAGATCCAGTACTCTCACAGAGGATTCACTTTGCTTCAAGCCGATGGTCAGATGGTTCCAGTTCTACTTACCCGAGATCAAAGGAGCGATAATTGTATAAACCAGAAATATAGACTAGAAAATATCCGGTGTTCAAATAATAGTTGTTAACTATTAATATTGTTTGGAATTGAAAAATTAAAACAAAATTATGTTGACCATTTAGGTTAGATAGTTTTAATTGTACATTCATCCCAAACCGAAAGACTGCTTTTTGTAAAAATGTGAATACAGATAAGAAAATATTTGTATTTTCTGATAATAATTATAGTTGGTTAATTATAATTACATTTTTTATCGATTGAAATAAAAACACTAAAACATTATTGTGATGATTTCTGTTATTATTTTCAATAACCCATTCTTGTCTAATTTCGTTTTATTATATATGATTGAAAATAGAACATTTAAAAATGTTGATAATGAATACAAAGTACAAATTTTGACTTAAAGAAATCAATACATTTTAAAAATTTTATAAGAGCTTGTGACATAGTGAAAAGATATATAAATGCAACTCAAATTATAACTCACTATTTCGATTCGTATTTTGTCGTTGCACTTGAACTTAATTGTTCCAAATTTACAACTTTTGATTAATTTTATCAAACATTTGATAGTTATTAAATTTCATGCAATATGCAACTTCTAACTTTCAGGAAAATTGATTATACCTGAGGTTTGGTTACAGGGAGGAACAGGTGAAGCCTGCCGGTGGTCGATCATATTCATGTGATCCTTTAATTTGCACCATTGAATTCAATCACTGCTCTGCCTGTTACAGGTTCAATATAAATGATTGTAGGAACGAAGGGGATGTGAAATGCCATCCATAATTGTGCTGAATATGATGAAGTTACGCTACGCAGTAATTAAAAATCGTTTAAATTGATTGCTCGCAATTATAATGTTCATAATTCATAAGCATACCCAAAAAAATTAATGTTAACAAAGCCAATTTAGCAGTTCAATGAATTTAGTTATAAAACTCGACCGAAATCCTCAAGAAATAGTTGTATAAGTAAAAAACTGTTTCCCAAAATAAACTCAAAAGAAAGAACAAAAGAAAAAACAAATTTAGATTTTTTTATTTTGAAATTTCGATTATGACATAAAATGACACAAAATTGTGAAGAGAAATAAATATTGTACCTCGATTTATAATTTTCAGCAGAAATTCAAAATCTCAAGTGACTTGCGATCAAGGTTCAACTTTGAAAAGAGTAGAAACAGCGATGAGGCGCTGGCAGGATTCGTAAAAGCTGTCCGGAAAGGGTCCTCCGTTGCGGCAGAAGCGGGTTGAGGACAGAGTCGGGAAGCGAGGATGGGGTAAATTTCAACCATGATTTCCATTCGCCAGCAATCCATCTTGTTTGAGACTGGAAACTGACAGGTAGACGTAGATCCGAGTGCTGCCGACATAGTAAGTCTTGTGTGAGTATATGTGTACACATAACATGCTCGACGTACACGAATGTTTTAATTAAAAATATCTTACATTTTTTTTACCACTTTTCTTCTTCGGACTATTTCAAATTTTTTTTTTATTTTTTCAATTTTCTTTGCCTTTACGAACAAATGGCCATACAAAAATAGCCCATTTCAAGATTGCATTCAATTTTTCATCTTGCATTTTCGTGATGTGAAGTATGTTACCAAATAAATCGAATCTGCATTCAAATGTTACGGCCAGCTTTTTTATAAAGTGCCTATTTTGGACCTTATTGTGCGAGGTCACGTCGGAATGCCTAGCGCGGTTGAATGTTCGCAGTTAAAACGTAGAAAAATTGAAATGGTGGAGGCGAAGAATGAATAAAGATCAGCGAGGTGTGAGGATCGCGAATCGGCAAGACGAAAGTTAGCATCCGAAGAGCGAAGGGAGTCACGCGTGCATGGCAACGATATTAGGTAGAAACGCATGAACTTTGATATATTCGAGGGGCCCTGAAGGCGCCATGTTGCGGCAAGTATCCGAACTATACGTGACCTGCAACCTTTGCTATGATATCGACGTTGTAAAAATACGAATTTTCGTTCGCGACATTTCAACTTTCAGATCATTCTTTTGCGCCGAACAATTTGTTACGAGCGTCCATCGGGAGGAAAAAAAATCGCTTCAGTCTCTCGGTCCAAATGGCACGAAAGCTTTGTATATCATTTCATCCAGCCTCGGCGGAGAGAATTCATTAAGTTTTCGTTCGCGGCAGTATATCTAAATAAAAGAAGCCGCCGATTATAAGAAATGAAACATGTAAATGGGTTACGCTTCCGGTTGAATTCGCCGCGCCACATTGACGCTGTGAAACGATTAGTTAAAGAAACGGCGGGAATTCAAATTCGCGTGCAAAATAAGTGAAAAAGTTAGTCGAGCGCGAGGAGGACGGAAAAGAAGAAGCCGTCGTCGCCGGAAGGATCGTTCTCTCGTTCGTTTTGGCGCAATCCGAATGCAGTCTCGAAACGGCGTGAGAATTCGAGACGAAAGATTGGATAGAGGAAAACAGCGAAAATAAAGCAACGCAAAGATCGCCGCAGGAAAAAGAATGAGGACGCTGTCAGCTGGTGGAAATTATTCTGATTATGCTAATTCTGGTTCTGTTCCACTCCTTTACCCAAGCAACCCCAGTCCCCGGCGCTTCCCTGCTCCTGTCTGCGCCATCTTTCACGGGCGATATTTATAATACAGGGGCGCTTGAGCTGTTTCAAACTCTTTTCGGTCCAGACCCCGACACCACAACGCGACTATACTTTTCCTTCCAAATGAGCGACACGCTTGGCTAAGAATTTATTCATATTCACTTATACCTATCTTTTTAATGAACTTACGAATTATTCGTTCAGATTGTTACAACATTTAATTTATTTAACATTGAATGTTACGCGAGGTCATGAGAATGTTATGAAAATGTGAACCATCGTTGGTGGCCGTCTAAATTAGAATTTGATTAATCACCTCTAACTGTATTATTTGCCGTTCAACTTGTGAGTTGTCGGTGTCGACGCACGACTCTTCTTGAGGGGTAGTGCATTGAATTTCAACGCCTTTCATGAATTAAATTGCAAACATAGTTGCTCGACTCATAAAAGAGGCCTACGAATTGTGAATATGTACGCGACTCTTACAAACTGACTATAAACATGTCAGAATGGCGTGTTCACTCCGAACCTATCGCGTTCATCCATCACAAGACACTCGTCAGGTTTAAACTATTACCCAGATACCAATTCAACTTGTTAGTCCTTTCATTTTTTTCCTGGACGTTTAATTGTCCTCTTTGTGACACTTACATTGTGGAAAGAATTTATAAATTATATTATTATTACTTTTTTGCAAAAATGATAACTATATTTTTTTGTCTAACATATTTGATGCAGAAATTGTTAATAAAAAATGAATAGTGTGTTTTTTGTTTTTGATTATTTTAGGGAGACGATATCTAAACGATGATCAGTCAAAGAGCTAAAAAGCAGCATAACTAAGGGCGAAACGGTGTGACTCGCGCGGCGGCGTCGCCTGTAAATCTGCGCGGTGTCGTTTCCACATCCTGTTTCACTGTTTTCCAGCAAATAATTTCAGCTTCATTCTTCATTTAGCTTGGCACGAACTGCCGCAAACAAGTGCACGCGGCCAACCTCGCTCAAGTCAGTCCGCGGTGCAATCCGCCAGCAGCATTTATATTAAAACACTAAGAAAAACTTCTCCCTCCCCCTTTAGAATCGTTAATTTTCTGGTTCCATTTGCTTCCCGTAAATTCTTCGTGCCACGCCGCGAAAAATAATACGCGCAGGAAACGTTGACCATTATTTTCGTCGGTACATTTTCATTGAAATTATGACCCAACCAAATTCAAACTTGTCGTCTAAAATTTGTGTTACTTTCCACTTTATTTGATTTTCATTTTCATCTCGTCAGTTTGATTATAAATTGGAGTTTTAAAATATTGTTGTTAATGTTTTTTTTTTATTTTTTTGCCTGTTAAGATATTCACTTAAGTTTCTACCGCTGTGAATATGAAACGCGTTGACAAAAAAATACTTTTCTTAAGGCAGCAACGTACGTTGATAAATGATTCTTTTCATAATCGGTCTCTTGTGCCTGTCACAATTTTTGAATCTCAGCGAAAACCGAATACAAAATAATAATACATCTGAAAAGACTGAACTACAGAAGAAATGCTACCAAAATATTGGATTTTTTTATATAATGATGTTTAGTAATCATGACATAATTCCAACAAAAAATTTTCTATTAATTTTGTTCAAAAATAACAAAATTCGAAGCTACTGATTTTATCTCAGGGGTAACAACATGATACAATTGTGTAGCTACTAGTGTCGAACGATTAAATCGCATATTGGATCGTGCTGAAAATCACCGGAGACAAGATTCCCTGTTCAGCTGAACGTTCTACAAAATAATTTTTTCTCGGGGATAAGATTAATGATATACGCGGCAAGAACGAACGATGGCGACTCGTTTTGCAAATTAATCTTACACGTTTCCTTAAAGCATATATTAATAACGGTTTTTACCACCCAGAAACCAATATCACGACTACCCTTGTCCAAGCACAAATTAATAATTGTAAAATTGACTGAAAACTAAACCCTTACACCATGGCGTCACGTTTTATAGTGAAATACAAATTGTACACGAAGCATGCATATGATATAAAAACAATAATCTATACAAAGCATCGAAAATTGTTTTTGCGATAATCAAAACGAAATTTTTTTCAAAAGAAATAATATAAAGAGATCGGCATCGATGCCGATCGCTGTCCACGCATTTTCGATAATTTCCTACGGGTATTTAGAATTAAATATCAACACAGGGTTTTTTATTTATTTTTTTTCCGATGATATACTGATGATATTTGATGATATAGATTGGGAAAAAATTTGATTTAAATGATCTTTTCAAGACTGTAGGCCAGAACTATATTAATGAAACAATGTGCCACTAACGTAATTAGCAATTTATGAAACGGTTGTTCGTGGACGTTTAACTTCTTGATAAGAGCGAAGATGCTGGGCGCCTGTTGCACGCTACGTCTTAAGTTTCATCTATATGCTTCTACCCTTGCTTGTAATATTTGTTTTGTTTTTACGCATCTCGTCTTCTCTTGTTTTCAAAAATGATGCATTTTCCATTTGTCATGTGATATTTCGTTGTAGTAAAAATTCAATCGGTTATATATAGTTTCTGGGTAGTTTCTAAAGCTGTCCAGCCCGCTTAATCTCAAGCTAGCTGAGCCATCCATATGTGTAAAAATCTTCTATAAATGTGGAACCGTATTAAATTAACATATTCATCCTTTACAGTAAGTATTTATTAGTAAAAATTGTTTTAAGACTGCGAGCAAAGAAAATTAAACTCATTATAAGTACTATTATTACATCACTGACTATTACGGTATCTTCAAGTAGGCGCCGGGCAACCCATACCCATATGTAGCATCGGTGGTTCAGTGGTAGAATGCTCGCCTGCCACGCGGGCGGCCCGGGTTCGATTCCCGGCCGATGCAATTTCTATTTTGCTATTTTATGCATGATCATTTTTATTTTGCCATGTTAAATATTTCCGATCGAATTAAAAGCTTATAAAGTTTTTTGTACAAAATTTATCAGAGCTATCCACTTTTATGAAACATGTGGGAGATGCAATTTACCTCGCGGCAGCATGCAAAAGTTGGAAGATACGATATCGAAACAACGCGTTATGGGACACACGTCGTAATCTGTAATCATAATTCAGGAGCGCATCCCTACCAATAGCCACAGTCCATACGTCACGTCTCTCGGCCATCTCCTGGAATTACGCTTTCGTAGAATGTTATGTAAAATCCGATGCTCCTGTTAGTTTATGCGACCAGCATACATCGATGCCGCAACCGTGAACGTGCCCTACGTACCAAGGTACTCTTCTATTTTCACCCCCGTTTTCTTTTCCTCCCTACATGCATTCCTCTCGTTCTTTTTCCCTCAATTCATTTCAACGCCGTTTGGTCAATCACTTTGCCATGAAAGCGCCCATCTAGAATCAGAAATTTGTTGCAGAGCTTAAAGATTTGATATTTAGATTAATACATTTAGAACAAAAAATTTGATGATTTTTTTTCATCTTAAGGCCAAAAATATCAGTTATAAATTGAGTACAAAAGATTATAATTAGGACTTTTGTTCTATTGACTAATTCGTAACTACTACTTATGCTCTTTCATACTACACTTAAAATAGTTTCTCAATCGCCAATCGTTAGCAGTTTTTTTACGTTAACATAAAGTTCCCTCTATCCCAAGTTAGGGTTCGCCAAATTTCAAGTCGGGGTTTAGAGGACCCCAATAATGAAATGAAGAATTTGCGTGTTTCATCGGTTGTACCATTCGGTTTTTTGAGTGAAAATGGCTTGCAAATGATAAGAAATGTGCAAACTCTGTAGGATCTATAAAGTGCATGAAAGATACCGAGTCGATCATAAATTTCTAAAATTTTTGAGTAAAAACAAAGGAAAGAGTATCATTACTCAATATTTTACTTATTCAGAGTACGCAGCTGCAGTAGATCAAGTGACATCACTGGACCCGCCAATGCAGTATTTTTTCATCGGCGTGTTATTTCTCCATTCATGTCTAAGTTTAAGTGATACTAATAATTTTCCATATATTTCTAAATTCAACTTTTTTCTAACAATGATTCCTTTCAAGTTTTCATTCACTGTAAAAATTGTTGTCAAAGATGACTATTCAATTTCAACACATGCTTTTAATTTTTGTTGGAGTGCATATGTTAAACTTTTACAAATTAATAAATTTTTTCAAACTATTATTCATTTGCCCGATGCACATAGTTTTAAGTTGTTTTATTTCTGAATGTAAATTTTACTTTTTAATAATAATAGCAATAGAATACTTAGTAATTTGATAAATATTTTACAGTATTTTGATCGAAGAATGTGCATCTTTTTTCATACAAAATATGACACTTTTCTGGGCTTCGTGACCATTTCGCTACAGAGTGCAGTCAGTTGACTATCAACTGTCCGTTAGACGCTCCAAGGGTGTTTTGGGAGGTCTAGAAAATTGTAGTCGCGATTAGTTTAGTTTTAGATATTAGTATTAACTTGTTAAAAAATATTTTTACTTTAGATTCGGAACAGCGAATGAAAATTTTTCAACAAATTTTCGTTTATCAGTCAAACTTGTTTATTTTTAGATTGAGATTGCTGAAATTATAATTTCAAGTTTAGATCTTTTATTTGAAAAAATTTTTTTTCGCAAACCCAAACTTCATTTCTCGATGTAAATAACGAGATAACGTTAAGAAAATTTGCTCAGCAAGTTCGAGTTTGACTCTGAATGGTAGAGTCACGATACAGTGTGCACAAAAGGATCCATTTTCGCATGTCGGGATCGCGTGTATCAGCAAGAAAGTTTCCTTTTGCGGGTAGGACTCTTCTCTTTATCCGCGAGATTACTCGCTGGATAAAACACTCTGCGAACCGGAGTGACCCATGAAAATGAAAAATGAAGGCGACGCACGACATTTCATAAAGTGACATGCGATTTCAGTTTTGTTATACGAATTCCATACTTGATCCAAATTTTTTAACAATGTCTCTAATCTAAAAATAACTTTTGAATTAAATTTCATCCAATATTATCGCGGGTCTTACATGCTCCTTGCTCTTTCAATTGCGACATGCTTGGCTATTTTAACGTAAAAACCGGACGTATATTGCTCCCACTTGAGACGGGCGCTGCTCACTTGTTGAAATACGCGAAATTAATGCGGTAAGTGGATACGGTTTGGTTAAGAAGAAAGGGTTGCGTCCTCTTATACATCGAGAAAGGTCGAGAAGAGGGTACAACTGGCGAGAGTTTAAATGAGTCTCGTGCGTCGGAGGATTTCCGAGGCGTCCGGCCCGGCCGCGGATTCGAAGAAGGGAGACTGCAGTATTTCTTGTTACGCGCTATGCTCTCTGGTCAAACACTGTGTCGCCTTTGGTATTTATCGGCCAAGTTCTCACCTCAGGCTCATTTGTCTTGTAGCCACGGGGAGTCGTCCTGTTGGGGTTGCCGAGCCCTTGCTCTAGGACACCGAAACCTCGCCGACTGACCCCCGAGAGCGGCCACTCTTTCTTGCCTTTGTTCGCCACGCGAATCCAAAGTGGCTCCCGAGGGCGCCTCGCGCGATTGCAAATAAATGAGTGTCATTATTTTTCCCTCTTTGGGGCGGTTCGTGTACTTGCGGACATATACTTTTCAAGGCCAGTCCCTACGACGTATAACATCGCCCACAAAAGCATAACATATTATTATCAGCTATTTGTTTGATACTTTTTGACAACATTAATAAATAGTTTTGACTTAGAGAATTCGCAATCTTTTTTCTTCTTTCTTTACCTTCTACCGTGTGAAAAAACTTTTCGAGAATTTTTAGAAGGCATTTTTTAATTTTTCAAATATAAACGAATTTTATCTTAAATTTTAACCAAAAAATTCGAGTAACTTATAGTCTGTTATAGTCGCTTAGTCTGCTTCTGTGACTACGACCTGGCTCCAGATTTTTGATGTAATGATTCTAATTGATAACCTTAACTTTTTGAGTCCTAGGAATCTGCTTTTAAGTACGTTTTTTTGGATTACGAAACGTATACGCATTGTTCAAGTTAGGAAAATCTAGTTTTTCCTTCTTGACGGAAAGGCGTATTTTTCAACGGTGGAAAAAGTCTTCTGCCTTCAGTCTTGACGTACTGACATGCGATCATTTTTCAACGGTGCACCGTGCTGGAATCTCGCTAAGAAAGAGAGCTCCGTCGGCGACGTTCAAACGTCAACACGAAAAGCCTGTCCTTCCTTTTTATGTGTATTTGTCTCTCTTCGTCTTTCCCTGCGTTTCTCATGCCAACTTTACAAGGTTGTATCAAGTACTTGTCAGAGCACATCATTTAAAACAATTTTTTCACATTTGCAATTTATAAAATTTTGCAAAACTTTGAACTAAACAGTTATTCGCTTGCAAAAATTAATCAAAAAAAAATAATATTCAAAATTGACTATGCAATTTTAAATGAAGAAGAAAGGAAGTTGAAGAAATCTCTTCGCGAGGAAAAGAAAAGCGAAACAAAATTCAATATACAAAATCTGTTTCGCGAATTGCGTCTGAAAAAAGTTGTATTCGCGAAACATGGCCGGTGATTATTAATGACACGAGCACGACGCATATAATATTCATTACGAGAAATGGTTGATTATGTACGTATAGCTCATATATTACGAGTAGCCGACAAAGGACGGGAACGCAGCGAGGCCATGACGAATTAATCTACTGATTAAAGCAATCCCCTGACACCGTGGTGCTACCACACATTTAATACGTCACCGGAATCAAAGAGGTTCACCCGTATGCGCATCAATTTTTTGCCCAGGTAGACATCTATCAGCTACCCGTCGAGAAACAAAAAGCACTGTCGATTAGCCAATGGGAACGGATACTGAAAGTAATAGAGTTTGGAGTCTTTTTTCTTCGGACAAGACTACTCGTTTCCGGTATAAGAAACAATTTAGAAGTGAACTTATGAAATTGTTGTCGTTTTCAAAATATGACAATAATAAAACAATGTAACAAACAGAAAACCTCGAAACCCTTCGTATTAAAAAAAGAGTTAGTTAATTTTGATATTTCTATTGTTAAATTGATACTCGATTTATTTTTTTTCTAAACAAACTGTAATTAAAAACGAAGTTAATATGTTTCTTCCGATATTGCTTACTTTTGCACTGCTGTCATTATTGTTAATAAACAACTAGAAGAATAATTGAAAAAATATTTTTGTCTGAATTTCTATTGTCATTTAATATATGTGATATCATACGTGCTCCAAGTGTGATAATTTCCACATTAGTAACTTTCATAATTTTGGTTGGTAATGTACACGCGATGTAGTACTTAAGGTGTTCGAAAAAATGAAAGTTTTTAAAATTACGCATGGGTTAATTTGAATATATCATGGTTGAATATATCATTGCTGCAAACACCTTTACGTGATTGGTTGTACGTATAACAGCCAGTCGAGTATGTAAAATAATACGCCTTCATTGCACACGCAAAACAACACTGCATACAGCAATTTTCGGTATCCTAATATTTCATCATGATAAACCTTATGAAAAATAAAAAAATTCGTCACTGTTTTAAAACAACAAAAATGAATTTTATCTTTTAAAAGATAAAAGATTGTTTTAAAACAACAAAAATGAATTTTATCTTTTCATAAACAATACGTCGCATGGTGACAAAATACTAAGAAAAGCCAAAAATATTTTAACTGGTAATAATTTTAGCCCCAACTTTACGTCTCCCAAGATTTTGCCATGAATCAAAACCAAGACTCAAAAGATTCTCCGGCGACATCAGATGAAGATCGAATGTCCAATTCGCGAATCGTTATTTCACTCATCCTCCTGTCTTGAGACCGTTTTCCCGTATCTGCACGTTTGCCGTTTCCCGAGAGAGAGAGAAACATCGTACGGTTTACCAAAGTGGAGCTTATCGTGCCCTTGCCGTCTAATAGAATAGGTATATCGCAACGATTGCGCGAGAAGGCCACAGTCAACGAGAAGGACGCCCAACCCGTCGTTTGGCGGCATTCGAATTGCAAATATCGGAATGTTTGCATGGTGTTGTCATCGTGCCTGGAGGGGTGGCGCAGCGTACTTTGTGCCTGAAAAAAGAAAGCGACGCACAATCAAAGAAGAGAGACGCGAAGCCAGAGAACTTCTTCAAAGGAAATGGAGAGGAACCGACTCGAGTCACAGATAAAGACGAATAAAAATAGGCGAGCAGAGATAGAGGGTGCAGGACGCTGTTTCCTGCCCGGGGAACATTAGCGTACCTCCCGTTCCACTGCGAGGACGAAAAGGGGTGCACCATTGCTCCCCGCTCGCGTGTCTCTCATCACGGTCATGTCCTTTAGGTACATGTCATCTCGCGGAAAAAAGAAGTGCTTTCGCAGACAACCTGTGCCGGCAAACGTGATACGCGTCTCTGCCTCGGTTTAGCTACTTCTTCGAGACGCGATGCATTATCTAATTTACGTGACAGCCGAAATGCTCTCGCAAAATTGAGCGCTAGAGTTTATCGTGAGTAATGTCGTCCTGCTGAAAATGCTTATAAAAAATGTCACACGCTTTGTCAAGTGACAAGTTTAAAAATTGGCCAGAAAAAAGTTTTTGTCGTCAGTTTTTGAATTATATAAATCAAATATAAAATAGGTACAACAAAGTTCAGTAAGATGAACGACAAAATTTGTGAGCCTCACTTTGTACTTGCAACATTTGTTTCTTAAAAATTTTCTGATAAAGCTCAAATTTAAGATTAAAAATTATTAAAGAATTGTTAATGAATATTATTAAATTGGTCGCTATTCGTACCTTCTTCGAACACAATCAAACTCACTGAAAATAATTGTTTCACTGAAACTGCATTTTTTTGTCCACAAAAATGTTCGTCCAACTTGGCAAGCTAATTATAAAACAAACATCCTCAACAACTAGTCTTATGACTTTAAAAAATAGGTGCCATTAATTCGGTCCCGAAGAATCAAAAGCACCTATAATTTCAGTAACGTGGGACGACTTCCGGTTTCCATCAAACCTGTCAAGAAATGCGTGAACCGGCGCTCAAAGAGCACCACCTATGAGACTCGAGGAAGGGGTTTGTACCCAATCATCAAAGTCGCATTTTCAGGGCTCTCAGTGGATCACGTTGCCGATGTAAGAGCCGCGATTGACGAGGCCTGATCGGCACCAATAATAATCATCGCGGCGCAATTACCGGCCCCGGGCGACCAATCACGCTGCGTTTGAAAAACATCGTACTCTATTATTAGACTGTATTATCGTTATACACCGTCCACTCGAGACCGATGAGGAGGCCGCGATAATAGCAACGCCAAATGAAACGCTCGACGTGAATACATATATCAGACATTTGCGCCAAAGATTAAACGCTTTTAATCTTGATACGCTTTCTCGGCACGATCTGATCGTTTTTTTTTTGCTTCTTGTAATTATCCGAAAGTATACGATCGAAAATATGAGAAGTGCCAAGATGCACGTTTTTGCACGAAAAAAAAATCTGAAAACGACCCGATTCATCAACAATTTTTTCATGCATTCTCAGAAATAAAACGATCACGTTTTTAGGATTTGATTTTATTTTTTTTAAAGAATTTAGTGTGGAACGTGTGAGCTAATTCCAACTTTGTGCCAGTTTCTAAGAAAATAATTCACGAAAGACCAAGCTGTATAATTAATTTCAATTATAAAAATATCATTGTCCTTTATGGCGCTGGCAGGTGCTCCGCGGTCAAGGGTTAGTTTTTGTTGGTACACGGTGTTCACGATCTCGACCCGCGTTATGTACACTTGGTCCAACGCAGTGGCCTCAAACTTCCCTCGCCATCAGAAACGTTTATGACGATGCAAAGACAATTTAAAATTGCAACGGGACTTGTAATTATTACTAAAAAAATTAATTCCAACTGGTACAGTATTTGCAGCAACAAAATGTAACTAACAGAAAACAAGAAAAACATTGATCAAAATGTCAGTCGTTCTGAAGCGTGCAAATTAACAATCAAACAAAAATAGCCCCATTGTGGGTCGCCTAATAGTCTGCTAATTCGCAGACAATGTATGATACATTTTGAGGCGCGAGTTTAGTAAGCGACTACCGGTTCGCAGGATCAGCTGAATCAATTCATAAAAGAATCATAATTAAACCTCTTTTGTGGCTCGTCCATCCGCATGACTACTGAAAAACATCTCCCGAGTAGCAGAACCGCCACTTCCGGCGTTTTTCCCTTTCAAAAGCTTTCACCTTTTCGCTTTTCCAACTTGCATTTTCATGTCCAATCTGAGACGTTTTCTTTCAGAAAAATGGCTTCTCGTTTTTAGATTCATCATACAATCTATGAATTGCGAAAAAATTTGTTTATAAATTTTTGGATAAGAATTTCAATTATATCTATTGTGGAAATTTTTAATCTAATAAAGGGTTTCTGGCTTACAGTTCTGATAAGTTTGAATTCTCTCGTCTGTTAGTCTACTGTGTTCAGAAGAGCGTCAAGCGTCTTCCGGCACTCCTTCTCGTATCTTTGCACCGAGTTTCCCGAACCCACCCTCATTATCCCGAGGAAATTAAATATGTCATCTGATTCTTAAAGTTAATTGAAGTTCAGTCTACCTCGAATGCGTGCACAATTTCTAATTCATTAAGCTAATGTATTGAGAAAGTGCTCGAGTGTATAAGCAACATCCTTTTTCACTATTTCCACCTCTTTTTTGCCACCATTACAGCCAACGTCATCGTGAAAAAAAAACTTCAAAAAAACTTTCGAAACTTCAACTTTAGTGTTTACAAGTTTTATCAATTGTATCTCTTTTGTTTTTCATTCTCATTACTTTAAAAAAACTTTGCGAACAAAGGTGCATTTTTTTAGTTCGATTTTTTCATGAGACTTTCTGAATGAACACTTTGGTTAGTATTGACAGTAGTCGAAGTTAGGAAATCGTGGATTTTCTTGGTGTATGACCGTTTCAGAAGCACTTGCTTACTGGTGTCGATGTGCAAGTCATCTATCATCATGAAGAAGGATGATCCGCTTAAATTTGGAACACTAAGGATACCTAAGCGAATATCTTGATACACCTAGCTGGGAGGGATGACTAGCAACTTCAACTTGATCGATACTCGACGTATTACTTGGACTTGACTAACTGCAATATCCTCGGAAATAATTTGCAACCACTTGAAAACACTGTTTCGAAATGCACCCAGCTGGATATTCAAAGCAAATCCAGAATTACGTGTCGATTTACGAGGTCGTTACATGCTAATCCGAGAAGATTTGCTATCGTTGACGTTTGTTAATTCTCAACTAAAACCGCACTTTGTGATTCCGCCGGTGCAATCTGCGCGCAATCTAAATAATGCGGAATAATAGTCGCGGCGTTAATTAATTGAAACGAAAATCGCTCGGGCTAATTCGGACGCAGCATAGCATGAGGAAGAAAAAAAAATAAGAAACGTATCCCGTTACGGCTATTTTTCAATCGCCAGTTTAATAAACGTCCTCTCGCACGGAATATATATCATTTTGATTGTCAGATAGAAAATTAGACTAGCTGACACTCAAGCAGTAATCGTTCCGAATTTATTTAATCAGAGAAAAGAAAGTGTCCTAGATACGAATTCCTGAGAGACGAGAGGTATTCGCATTACCGGCAGAAGTAATAACGAAAGTCCCTGCCGGTCGGATGGTCGGAATACGAATATACCGTTTTGAGCAAATATCTTTGGGTTATGGAAAAATAGCCAGGCCCGCGTACTTTCAGGTTTAAATTCAATTTAATGAGCGAAGAGGGACGAGAGCTTTATCCAAACGAGAAAGAAGCTCGATGCGGCGTGTCGCCGAGGAGAAATGCAGCCACAACACACGGTGGTCGAGACCGAACTAAACCAAAGATTAATGCACTACACTTACTGGGGCAATTTGCGCCAAGTGTCGGTCGGAAAACGCGGTAACTCGAGTAGGGTTGATTCACTCCAGGAGCGCTGCTTTTCTGGACCCCGAAAAGGACCAGGGAATTCCGCGTCTTATAATTGCTATCCAAGTATTTGAAAAACTCAATAGCAGATTTTCTATTCAGCTTTCAAAAAATAAAACAAACGTTTTCCAACTGGAGGAAAACATTTTATCTTGAAAAAATTTTTTTCTTGACTTCATTAATGGTTATCTACAATTATAATTTAAAATACCAATTTTTTCATCATTATGATATAATCAAAACCATACTTGTCAACATTTGGGTTAAATTTTTGAAGAAAACGTTCGGAACTCCATTTTCGCAAACAGAATTTAAACAGGTAAGACTTTTTTTCAGCCGAGTTTGTGTGGTGGACTGTGAAAATTCATATTTTTCGACAGGTGTAAAATTGGGATTATACGTTAGGATGATTCTTTCTGGTGTGTTGTCGTGCAATAAGACGTGAGCAAATTAAATGTGCATAATTAAAGGGAAGAAGCGTCTTGACTGTTAGCGTCTCCGGTTAGAACAACGGATGGTTGGTTTCGAAGCAGGCATAAGGTAACCAGTAGGTACCAACATCTGGTCGCTATGAAGTATAAAGAGGCATGCGATATCATCCACAGTGAATGCTTAATTAAAACCTCAGACTCCACTCATTCCCCTAGTCGCGGCATCCGCAAGAAATGCTCCTGTTCAACGAAAGCTTCGGCTCTCAGCGCAACCTATATATATTCCACGTTGTTTGCTCTGTTGATTCCATCTCTTTTCTTCCTACGATCATCCTCAATACCATTCATTGTTACAGCCTGACGAAGCACCAACTTGCCTCGCGCACTTTCCAATAACATCTCTTCTTCCCGTTATCATTTAAATCAATTTATCATTTGTCCATTATTTTTCAGACTTTGCTCATCTTCAAAACATGTTATCAACATTTCCAAACAATTTCCTACGAAACAAGTTTATTTTCTCAGTTTATTAATTGTATAAATTTCAGGAAAAATTTTTATTAGAAATGTTGATTAAATGTTGTATTATGTCATTGAATTTCACAGCAAAGTATCAAATTTAGGGGTGGACAATTTTTTGAGATGACACCTCTTGCTACTGCTTGGAAATAAAAATAAACCATCTTTCATCGCCATTTTAAAGAGGCAGTGTCAGTCGTTGAGTAGGGCTTGCCTGTCAATCACCAGATCACGAAGCGATCTCCTGCCGCAGTTGCAAAGGGAGGCCTTCAACCCTTATTCGTTGAGCTCGATTTCCCATTCAAGTCCAAACGTTCTTTTTTCTCTTTCCTCGCCAAAACATCCATATTGGTATTTCTCGAAAAGTAAACTCATTAAAAGAGCAAATGAATTTCCTTCCACGATCTTGTACGACCGCAAATATTTTTCAATTTTCGCCTCCAAACCTTTTTCTAAAATCCAGAGAAGAAAAAGTCTTTCTGTTGCAGTCAAAATTGTTCGCTAATTTTTTTACCTTGTTAATTTATTGTAAAAAATGTTTTAATTTTTTTTTTCAATAATATGACCTGTCAAATTAAAAATTAATGAAAACTTGTGTCTCAAGTTGTTTAAATGTACATAAACCCACTTTTGAAGGAGAATTTAGTGGCGTGGGATACGTTCGTGTAAGTTATACGTATGTCTCCATGAAAGGCGGGGATGTCAATATATATGCAAACGCCGACATAACGATCTATCGGTACGTAAATATACAGGGTGAGATCAGAGGGATGAAGAAAAAGCGAAGCTAAGAAAGGCCGGGTAAGTGGGCGGAGAAAAAGATAGAGAAAACTCCGGGCTTAATATAAAACTTCATTTCGCAATCGGCGTGAACGAAAAAACTCTCGGGGACAAAAAATTGCGTTCTGCTCCGTGACAAAATGGAGTTGAAAAAAAAAACACTTTGTAAACTCAATAAGCAAAGGAGTTATTAAACTATCCGAAACAGTTTCGAACGAAATAAGGAGTGTTGCAGGAATGAATTTCACACGTTTAGAGTTTTAAATACAATTTTAAACTTTTCTACGGTTGGATTTTGTTACTGAAATTTTTGAATTTGAAATTGTCATTGAACAATCGAGCGGAACAAGATTGGCGCATTTGTCGTGAAAAGCATTGGGTATATCTCGACGGAGGTTTTCTTGGAGCGAAGTATAAAGAAGGGCGAACGTCACAAGCACAGAACGAGGTGCGCGATGAAACTTTTAATAAATGGCAGAGTCGATATGAAGTATAGGACTTTGACATATCGTGTGTCTGTAATGTATAGTTAAATCTGGCGGCAGATGTGGCGTTCCTCTCTGCGCCCGACTCGTCCGGGGTGGGTACACAACCCATGCGCGCGACATCACCCGGTTTCGTAACTGACGATTAAACATAAAATCAAATTTGACATTTCAATTGCACCAACAAACCATTTTTCAGTTTCTTCCAACATTTCATCATTTTACTTCTATAAAAACCAAATAAAATTTTCCATAGAATTATTAATCCCATGGAAAATCAATTGAAAGTGGAATTTTTGAAAGGATGTCAAGAAGTAATAAAAAGTTGAATTGGAAAACAAGAGCAAAGCAATTCGAATGAAATGAAATTGAACGAAATTTAAATGCAATCACATGATGTCATTATTAACGGTTAAAGTTGCCGTGTACGCCGGCTGTGATATGGAGACACGCAGGACACACCGTGAAGCGATCTTGATGACAGATTACCCTCATCCGCTTTGTGGCGAATCTCTCATTTAGACAGGCGGTATGATTGAAAAGTTTGCCGTGATCTCAAAAAATGGATGCTACAATTTATTTCGCACGATATCGTCGACACCGTGGATGACTACGCATCTCGCTAAAAAACCTATGCTATTGTTCAGATTTCTGACTTTGATGTGTCAATCCTGCAAACAAAAAATCACAAAAAAGTTTGAAAAATAATAATCAAAGAACCAATTTTTAATATTTCATTCTAACAACTTTTTTCCAAATTCTAACTAATACAGCAAGAAACAAAAATGTTGCAAATTATTTGCAGAACAATTTTCGTCTAAAAATGGTCCTGAAAATTAAAATTTCAACTCTAAAACTGCAGAAGAGGAATTGAAAAAGGGAATTGGTTTGGACTATTGCAACTTGCCGATTACAACAAACAAAACAGAACGACAAGTGGCGCACAGGGAGAGAAGGAAATTACATGTGCAGGGCAGCGGTCACGTCGGCGGATATTATTGTAATTCGCGTAAAGTTGTTTTTGGTGGATGACAGTGGCGGTAAACAGCGCACTTACTTTTTGTCCGCGCGAAAGGAAGGAGTGCTGCGAAATGTATGAATTTATGAGCCGCGTGGCGAAACACGTGACAAAAGTCCCCCACCGCGGTGGCATCTGGTCGCGCTGGCGCGACCCGCCCACCTTGCGCCAATGCGCTGCAAGCCTCTAACAGAATGCCGAGTCGCTCATATGCACTGCCGCAGTACGCATCAGGTTTGCGAAGACCTCCGCCTGCGAGTAGCGGAGCCTTTCTCTCCGCAGTCCTCCGAGACCAGGCCAGCCCGCCTCCCGACGGAGAGGGTTGAACTAGCCGAGTTGGTTACCGCGACACCATTGGCTCGCGCGAACCGATCACGTGACCCCCGCGGCGAACTGGTCCCACTCGGTCTGCTGGTTTCCCAAACAGAGATAGCAGTACCAACAGAGTCATGCTGCCGACAACTTCGGAGAGGTGAAAAAGAGCAGTTGAATCCACCTCCGTGGTCTCCTGCTCCTCCTTCGTCTACCATCTTCTTTCCTCTCCTCTCTCCGCCTCTCGCGTTCGTGCCGAGAACGTCGATGCCAGTCGTGACAGTGTCCTCGAAATAACCGCGATCGTTTCGCGCCCCTAACAGATTTTACCCGTGATGAGTGTGTGTTACTGTTTCAAACGAGTGCAAAATACGACATTGTGACAAACACGAATTCCGTTCCCTAACTCTGCTGCATACTTTTCTACCAGTTGGGATATGTTTGGAAACGGCATCTTCGTTCTTACTGGGTTAATAGTCCTTTACAACTCTGCAAAAATTAGTCCTGGCAGGATCGCCAATTAGGAAAACTAGCACTTATCGTTTTTTAGAACTTTGATTGAACTTGCAAAAAGTTGGTTTAGAAAACGAGTTTAGAAGAGATGGTAGTTGGCTAGTTGGTGTGAAGTGAAAGAACTTGATGAGAAGTCAGCCACTGTTCCACCAGCAAGAACCCAACCAGCTTCACGTGTTACAAAAAGCCCGGGACCCGGGCCAGCTTGATAACGAGGGGTTTGTATCCGTGAAGACGAGGTCGCTGACTCCCGTCCTGGCGAACGACGGCGGAGGTGGCTTCTGGCTGGCCTCGGTGGCTGCGGGGCCCGGGGCTGGTGCCATCCTGTCCCCGCACGCAACCCATCCAGGGATGGAAACCGCGTGCGGGCCTTCCGACGCTGGGTTCATGAACAGCCAAACCACCATGGCGGATTTCATGACCACGTTGCCCCAGATGGGCCCCGAAGGCCCGCTACAGCACTCACCAGGCGCTGGAGGATCCATGAGTCCTGGCAATCACCATCCTGGGTACCATAGTATGATGGACCCCCATGGAGTCGCTGATCCTTCTGGTGTTAACGTGCCGGAGTACCCTTGGATGAAAGAAAAGAAGACCAGCAGGAAAAGCAGTCAACAAGGTAACCCCTTTACTCCCTAAACTTAATTTTCAACGCGTTTCTATTGAAACCTATTTTAAGAAATTTATCATGGAACAAACAAGTCGAATGATAGTTTAGATCTTGCTATTTTAATTTTACAAAGATAGCGAGATAAATGTTATATTCCTACAAATCTAAGCTTTTTTAGAAGTTTAACCGGAATTTTGAGAGGTATTCAGAGATTTGTTTTCTTATTTAGTTGAGCAGATTTTTTTTATTTCATTTTTCATAGGCTGAAAAAAATTGAAAGGTTTTTAGTCGGAGTAACAGATACATTTTATTAGTTCAGGTCAATTGCTGCACTTGATTAATAGAAAAGAAAGAAAAAGTGATAAAGATGAGTTAGATGCAAAAAATGGTTAGTTAACAAAAAATGTTTACACTATTTCGCCTCGTGAAAACTGTAATCGTCATAGATAAGAAATAAAAATAAATTGTATGCCAGTTTTTCGACCCAAAAATAATAAAAAATACAATAAACGGAGAGTGCTCCAACTAATCTCATACATGACCACGTCAAACAAGAGGGATGGTTTGTTTAACATGCAACTGTGTTGATTTCATTGCAGTTTCATTGTGCGCGTACATTGTTTTCATGGCACGGTGACAAGAATGTTGGCTTTGCATAAAATTAATTCAATTGTGTGTAAGGAAACAGACTCACGTTTATAGCACCTTATGCAAATAAACAATAACACAAAATTACTGCTTACAATCTGTTCTGATGGAACACGTGAAAATTGATCAATCCATGATGAAAAGTTAATTCTGATTAATCACAGTACGAATTAAATTACCAACAACCAAAATGACGGGATTTTGTCTTTCAATTAGAATTTGAAAGACTATGTTTTTGTTAGCTGTTTCGATTTATAGTTAAACTTCCTCGACAATTTTTTTATGAAATTTTATAATTTTCTAAATATTATGCAAAGTACACAACGTTAGTATATACAAAATTTCGATATTAACTTTCTGAAAGGGATACTTGGATGAATCTAAGAACTTTTTACACAAACAAATTGGGAATAAATTTAAACAACTCTTTCTGACTTTCTGACTGTTATGCTTATGATTCTCGTAATAATATTGAAATAATTGAATGTTCCATTTTAACATTGAAATTTGTTACAATTCGAATAATGCCACTAAAATTTAAAATTAATATTGAAAATATTATCGAAACTTTGTGAAAGAAATACAAAGTTTACAAGAAATGCAAGTTTATTAAGAACTATTTACAAAATTGAGTCGGCCAAAGGGATCAAAAGGCATAACAACCCAATAGTCAGAGATTGAAAAATCAAATTTTATTATTAACTTAATTTGGTTTCACCTGACTTCGGCACGAAAAATTACGTGAATTTAAATTCAAAACAAAAAGACAATACTGCCCATTCAACTTCTTCTTTCATATAAGTTCAAGCTAAGGCAGATGGGAAGAAAAAAAACAAACATTTTCAGGGGTTTAAAAATAAATTTCCTTTTGTTTCCAAAGCTTTGTCACCGTCTAAGGATAGTTTTTCGTATTGAGAAGGGTTAGGAATCAAATTCCATAATTCGTTACGCCTGAATGAAGTTGGCAAGAAAAAGGTGACAAAAATAATGCTAAAAATGGGTCATTTGGACAGCGCGCAAACAAATCGTCGAACGGAAGCCAGCATCATCAACTCTCAGAAGCGAGTGACATTCGAAACGATTGTTCGGCCCATGTGCCGCAAACGAGCCTTATTTGGCGAATCAGCATGTTCGGCTCCGCGGGGAATCCCGACTTTCATCAACCGGTAGCGACTCTGTTCTCACCAGTCGATTGACGAAAAACCACATGTTTTCCCATCGCCAGAACATTTGCAAACATTTCGACCGATCATCGGGACCTATTGAGTAATTATTATTTGTCCGATGGTCAGCACATGGTCCTTTCTCAACAGCCCTTTGACTTTGACACTGATGAATCGTCGGCTTTCAATAGCATCATTGTGCGTTAAGTGCAACGAATGCCTGCCAAATTTCCGTTCCTTGACACGTGCGAACTTACGTCTCACATACGTCTGGATCAATTGTGCCAAGCTTGTAAATAGGCTCTTAGTAATAGTTTAAGCCTTTCATCTTGGCTCAAACTTTCGGCTGTGACGAAAGCCTGGGCGTAAATTTTTGGCTACCAGTAAGGGGATTACGCCCAATGGATTATGTTTCTTTTCGACACGCTTCTGTTTTTCCTTCTCAAGATCAACTTGGATCTCGATTGTTGGTTTAATTTTTTAAGTCAATATTTGGAGAGATAAATAGTTGACCTTGCAATTGAGACACTAACCTGTAGTGACAAGTGTGTGGGACGATAAGTAGAGTGACATGACAAAGGAAAATGTAACATCCAAGTTTCGTTTAATTTCTTAATAATCAAACTTTAAAAAATTTTAAAAATTAATTCATGTTATAAATAACAACTTTTCAACAATTTTAATGTTTCTGTATTCTATATTTTTAAAAAATTTTTAAGGCCTTTTAAATTTAGTTCCAGATTATAGTTTTGAAATAGAAAAGAAAACCTGAGTTAGACTAATAAATAGAGATTATTTTTCTGCGAATGTATCAGTTACACAATGACACGATTTGGAATAATCAGCGGTAAAGTATTTATTGGGGATAAACCGCAATACAAATGTATTGGAACGCGATCGTTTTCCGCCAACTTGTTGGCCATTGTCGAGCCATCGAGAAGCCATAAATCTGCGGAGAGGTTTTCGGGCACGCTTCCGCAGCCGTGTCTCTCTATATACATGACCATTCTGATGACACGGAGGAAGGGAAACTTTATGGGCCACGAGGGTCGCTGTACGGCGACTTCTCCAGCATACGATGTCAGTGTTCAATTCGCCAGCACGCAATCGCACCTCTAAAGAAGATTAAGTGGAAGAACCGAAGGTTAACCAGACACTGGCCAACACATGAAATCATGTGCAAATTGAGCGCCCGGTGCTGCCACGATCATAACTCAAACGCGACCGTGTCGCCCTTATCGTCAACCACTGACCGACCTTGTGATTTGCGAGCCTCGAGTGGATTTTTTTAAGGTCCACAGTTTTCACCGAGTGGCCATTTTTTTCATCCTACTATCTTTTTTTTTATAGAGTGACTTTTTTTTAGAGTGACTCTTGATTAAAAGTATGTTGATTCTATGAAGTAAGAAATGCAAAATAAAAAAATGATCAAGATGAATGATACTTGGAAAAAAAATAAATTATGTGAAACATCAAGAGACACTCGTCCATTTCTCTCGTCCAACGCAAACTATGGGAAAACGACTTATAATTTGAACTCGGCGAGTTTTTGTCCTCATCGTAGCAAAACATCCTAACATAGATAAAATTTTCTCATGTGCACTGTGGGAACAACACGAAGTGCACATTATTCACTCGCTTTCTTACTCGGTTCTTTTTTGTCCGGAGATCAAGCTTAAACTTGAAACTGTGAAATTGAAAACTCATCCCAACAACATTTAGCTGGTACAGAGGCGCGGTTCAGGCCAACATATACGAGCATTCGCAAGATGGCGCAACTCAGAACTGTCAAAAATATCCGCTGAAAAGTGTCAGCCGGTTGGAATAGCTCGACAGGTTCCCTTTTACTTGGTTAATTCTTTGCGGAAATTGTTGAAGAGCCGGGAAACTTCGCAGGAGTTTCAATTACGAGTTCGTCATCCTGTCGAGAACTTTGCCATTTCGGCTGGCGCGCAATCCGGATGACTGCACGTCTCGCAAAATATTCTGTTGGCGAAATTTCCGTGCGATCGGAAGACTGTGCGTCACAACCCCCGGGCGTATTAAATTTCAATCTGTTACAGCGACGTGCCGAGATGTAACGAGAGGGAGGACTCGCTCTTGCCTGATTAGTAGACTTATTTGCCGGCAGTGTCTATGCTCCGTGCGGGATCCTTGGCAGCATGTGAACAAAAACACGATTTTCCGCGGGCGTTTTTACTGTGCCTTGTTTCGAGCGAGTCATCAGTCACCGGTGCCTGTGGAACCAGCCAGCTGCCCTCACCGGGACGCCAATGTGTCAATTAATCCTATGCGTCCCGCGGGACGGACGCCACCACGCTCGTCGCCGTGCTTTCCATCCTAAATTCCCATCTAACCTGCCATTCTTAGTTAATCACTAGATCTTCGCCCACCTTCTTTTTTTTTCTTCGCCCAGTATCAGAACTTTGACTTAATTAGGAAATTAGAAATTGCGAGAGGATTTGTTAACAAGCTTTTTTTCTTGACAAAAGACCACAAATAGTTGAATGAAATTTTGTTATTCAAAATTAATCTTTTGGTTACTGGTATTGCGATCAAATCACTTTTTTTGTCAGAAAACAACCCAATCCAAGGTTGGTCGTTTTTTATCATTCTTATTTGAATCCACTTTTGATATAAATTAACGGTAATATTTTGAAAATGAAATTAAGTAACGGTCACTTATTTATAGTAACGTTAAAGTGGTGTTACATTAAGGTTGCGTAGATGTAGACGGTTGAAAAAATTTGTTGTTATTACCTGATTCATTCCGTTTTCTGGATGTTTTGCCAATTTATCATATATGTTTGAAATTAAATGTATTTTTAGAGACAGCAATCACACTTTGACACAATGAGGTTATGAATATATAAAAACATCTGAAACTGGTTTTATAACCAAAATAATGATTTCATGATCATGATTTTCTTCTGTCGTTGTTTCCAGTTGTTTCGAAAAATGAATTGAATCTTAACAGCATGAGAAATTTGCAAAGTGTTATAAGTCAAGGAAAAAATTAGGTAAGGATATTAATAACAATTAAACATACCTCAGCTGTTTTGAAATCGTTATTCGTTTAACGGTTATACTATCTAATAACTTTGCAGTAACATTACTATACCGTTACTACAACTTTTGAAAATTTCGAAAAATAAAAGTGACTCTGTTTCAAGACGGACAATATTCAAAATGTTGTCTAATTTTTTTTTGTTTTTAATAACTTTTAAAAGAAACTAATCATTGTAAAAGTGATAAAATAATAATAACGAGTGAAAAAAGCAAGGTTGCATAAAAGTTGTTCAAACAAAACTCAATTTACTGCTCAGATAGACGATTAGACGATAAATGAAAAAAGGGACACTGTAAAACGCGGGCGTTCTAATTTGAAGATTCATCGCGGAAGCAAATCCCGGGCGAATCAGAGATAACTCTTGTCGCAAATCCTGGCATCTTCGGCTCTGACTTTTTTTCGCGTCGTATCTGCTTTTTTTTCTTTGTCCCTGTCTTTTCTTTCTTCCAAGGGGGAGGAAAAAACCGCGAGCGAGACAGTTTCAAGATGGCGATATCGAAGCTAAAGGGATGCCGGAACTCGGGGCGCTATCTAATCCGGTAGAAGCTACACTTCGGCGCGCAGTTCAGAGAAGACGCGCGGGACAAGCCGGATCCGCGTCCAGTCAGGCAAAAATTTGATAGCTTGACTTTGACCCGCATAAACCGAGGCTTATCGATCAAACGAACCCTTTTGAAAAACTTAAGAACAATCATATGTTAAGAGTGGCCCCGAAACTCTAGTAGGAAAGCCCTATAAAAACGTCAATTTTATGACCGAAGATAGCGCGAATAAAGTGACTAGGGAAGTTTATTCCACCATAGATTTATGTACTGGTTATTCAATTTTTGGAGTCCTTTCCCTTGTAAAAATTCAATACAAATCTGACAAAAAAACTAAAAAAATTTTTTCCCCTGATAAAAATTTATTAAATTAATTTTGTTAAAAAAGTTTACGAAATTTATTTTTTTAATTTTGAAGGCCATAGATTGACAAAGGTAATAATGAAAAAATAAAAGAGGATGAATGAAAACTGTGGTCTAATAAAAAAATCAATTAAAATCTGGCATGTAATGGATTGTTCTCACAGTTCATTTATGCAACAGTGATTAAGTAACAGAGGAAAGACCACACAACTGAAACTGCAATTAACAGGGGGAGAAGGGAGGACGCGTGAAACAATAAACATGAAATAACAAGTTGATAATCCGGAACCTCGTAAGCGTGCAAATATTTTGAAGTAAATCTGTAGTCCGACACTAAAAGAAGTTTCCACGCTCGTTGTCGCGCCAAATGGGCCGATATAAAAGCTGGGGGTTGGTGTACCCCGCCACATCCCTTCGCAAGCACTTTTTTTCTGGGGTGGCGAGTAGTTCCAAACGTCGTCAAAGAATTACATTGATATTTGGCGAACAAATTTCGTCAGTTGTTTTTATACAAATAATTTTGATGGAAGAAATATATTTAGTTCAGAAAAAATCAATTCAATTTTGTTGCAAATCAAAACAAAATTGGACACTCGTTTTACGATCGCTGACAAAATTGTTTCAGTTCTCGTACAAATTGTTTATATTCTCGTCGAGTTATAAATGCGCGTAAAACTTGACAGTCGAAACTTTTTTCACTGATAAGAAATAAGGCGATGTTTCGGAAAAAAGTTGTCGAAGCCAGAAAAATATATACGACCGAAAGAGAATTCATCAATCACAATCTGTCGACGCGAGATTTCCATGTGAATTTTTAGTTCAGACAAAATAATTGTTCAAAAATTTCCAATCTATTATTTTCAGCTGCGAAAATGATTCTGTTCCAATTTCAAGAGATGAAAAAAAAATTGAAATACAATTTCAATAACATCATCAATTACGCAGTTCGCAAAATATTCGCAATTCAGACTCTGCCCCAGACGAGATTCTTCGTACAATCTATATATAATTTTTCACGTTGACTCGTCATTTAAAAAACGAGCAACTTCTTTTCTTCACGACGTCGTCCGCGACTTTGCCCCGACTCCGGATACCAAGCCGAGGCCTCCCTGGCAGAAACGCAACCGCAGCTCGCCGCGTTAATAATAATTTTATGTAAATGTCTGTCGGCGCTAGAACGAGAGCGGGCGACAGAGGCAGTGGCGAGGAGGAACGGGGGGAACAGTATCGAGGACGTTGGGTGAAAAGCACGGTTCAGGAGAGAGAAAAAAAAAGATTAAAAAGGAGGGAACGAAAGAACAGCCAGCGCACTGTTACTTCGGCGGGCTCGTAAAAAGGAAGTAGGTGTAAAAATTTGCAGCCAGAAGCGACGATAGCATATGCACAAGCGGATTTCCCGCCGATGATGCTCTGCGCCAGTTACGGAAACGTCATAAATTTCAGCTTGAATACCTAGCCGAAAAGACAAATCAACGTTTAACGAAGTTGTAACACACGGTTGTACGAAATGATTTATGTGCAAGGAAACAAATTTGTGTACCAACCAAAACAAGGAAAACAAATTTATTTATGTTAAGAAAGGTTTTTCAGAAGTTATCGAACAAAATAATTTCAAAATTGAAGGGAATTTGATTTTAGCTTAAAATTTTTCAAAAAAATTTTTCGAATGATAAAAAAGAAAAGATGAAATTGTAATTTGATTTTGAAAGAGAAATTAATACTTGACGTTTGATTCGACCGTAATTGCAAGATTAATGGGGATCATTGTTTCGAGCATATGTAAATGTTGACTATTCATGAAAAGCAGAATGATAATAATGTTTCAAACATGAAGATCCAAGAAGGAGGACTATGATGGATTAACTTAGACGAGCGTTGAAAGTTCAGTGTCGCTTTAAAATATGTGAACGTTGGTGTGCAAACGTTTAGAAATATACAATGATATACGTTGCGAAAATATTGATCCTTGAAGTAAACATGACAACGATTTTCAGTAGCTCAAACAAGTACATTCTTTTTATTGCGAAAGCAAGAATTATGACTTTTTTTCTCATGTCAATTTAATTTGCGCTTTTTGTGTCGAGTAAATGCGATTACATTTTTTCAAGTACTGTTTGTTGCAATTTATTTAGTTTCTTCCATTGAATGATGATAATGAAATAAAGTAATTGAGTTGTTGGGATTAAGTTGATACTTTGCGAGTGTTTATTTACATGTTAATTATTATGGCGTACAAAAAATTCACTCCCTTTTACGTGAAGCGACGAGTGTTAATCTCATTATATTTTATGACCAGGAGCAATCTTGTAAGCTGGCATGCGCGCGGTTACGAAAGATAAGATAATGTAAGCGCAGCAATTTCGACGCTTTATGCTTGCCTCAATAAGTGATTTTTCATTTATGCCTCTAAGACTCATTAGAACCCTTTTTATTCTGTCAAAAACAGCTGAGTTCGGTTTAAATAGAGTGATCTTCTTACACTCATGTGAACAGTGAATTTTGCAACACAATTTAAAAAAAAACGAAAAAATAATTTAAAATCTGCTAATTTTTTTAACAGAATAAATTAACGTATTTTGGACATTTTGCTATGCGAGTGAGGTCAAAATGTAAAGGACAGAAAACTTTGGCAAAACTGTAATTAGTTGTAAAGAAAATGCAAATTAATTGAACAAACTTTTGTCAAGAAATGCTGATACCTTCGCGAAGAAAAGATGGGAAAAAAAGTTCCCCTTTAGTATGAAACTGTTTTCTTTTGCAGTGCAAAACGATACCGCATTTTTGTCCTGTCTAACCCAAGCGGAGGAAACTAAAACACGCCATTCACAGAACTCGACAGAGACTATCAATAGCATTTATTGCAAAACTAAGCAGAAAATAAAATCAGTTCTCCACTTGGATATTTTATCGAAAATCTGACAAGTGCTTTTTACAATTTTTCTTGTAAACATAAAACTGCCACTTGAATTTTTTATTGAAATTCTTAAAATCGTTATTTACATTTCGTTTATTTTGTTATGAAAATCGCTAGAATCGCTGCGATGTAGTTTAGTGAAAACAAATCCTAGTTGGAATCTTGGTCGCGAAATCAGATGCAGAGATTTTTTTGTTTCTTTCGCGATTTCTCTTTGTCGTAAATGACAAGCGCTTTCCCGCTTTTATATTAAAAATGATCTGTCTTCCCCACTGATGACATGGATAGGCATTTGACTATGGCGCTACTTTTATATTTGATAAATTGTGCGACTGCCTTCTCTTGATGGTCATCTGAATTTCTAATGCTTGCTGTATATGATCCCTTTGTACACTTTCTCGAGGGTGGGCCCTAAGATGTTACAAAAAAATCGTCATTTTTTATTTTACAGCCGATTTATTTATCAATTCCATACAACTCCTACTTTGTAACAAAAATGGTAACAGTTTCGAAAAAAATGTATGGAACTACTTTTAGAATGACATTTCCTGTACAGTATTCAAAATTTCTTTTGAAAAAACTGGACAAAGTTCGACGAAACTGTCATATGTCGTCATAATTTTGAGTTATTTCCTTTACACCAAAAATAAATGTCACAATCACGTTTTCGTGACTTTTCCATGTGTGAACAATTAACTTCAAAAAATATGACAAATGAAATCTAAATTTTCGAATTGACAAATGATGTGATTTTCCTAACCGTGAAAATTGAAAATAAAAATATCAATTCAAGTCGAATATTTGTGAGAGCTCATTTTTCTCTAGAAAGAGTTAAAAATTGATTGCATTCATAGTTGCGAAAACTTTTTTATGATTTGTTGTTGCGCTTTCATTTGACAAACAATCGTTTCTGATACATGCGCCCGAACCTGTTGCCCATAATGAGCCTTACGCAGCGATAAAAAGTTTTCGACTACCGTAGCAGCTAAATCCTATATTTCATTTGCACCGACTGTTTAGCTCAACAATGCAAAGACGCGAGTCATCGCGCGATCAAAAGTGCCGCCCTCTCAGTCCTTTCTGTTTTGTCGTCTCTTTCTCGCAGTGACATCACGCATCAAATTCGTACGAGAAAAATTCTAACGGACGGCCATACAAAGATCCCAACACGCATACCACACATCATAACACGTAACGGTGCAGTTCTTATAATTTCATTACATTTTTCTGATGCACCGTGAATAAGCAATCATTATAATAATGCCAGAACGTGCGTCACTCTTTGGCGGCCAATCAAGGTTCTCCGCTGAGAAAAATACCAAAAAAATTACGTCTTTTGTTGCTTGACTTAAAATTTGCTAATCAGACTTGAATAGAAAAACAAACAAACAAAAAATAGAAAAATTTCCTATCGTCGTTTCAATGAAAGTTAAAATGTTCGAATTTATTCAACGACGAAGGAGGCGTTTTCGCGATGATCCGAACGAAGCCACTCACTTAAAATACCACGACGTTTTTCTCCCTATTTAAATCCCATTGTTTTTAGGATTCGGTTTCCAATAAATCGCGCATTGCATCTGAAATTCAAACCGCAGGGAGATTCGCTAAAGTCGATTCCCAACTTGGTCCAAACATTTTACTTTTAAGGAACATTAGTCGAATGTGGGGAGCGAGCCCTATGCTTCTTTTCCGCAGGGGTCGTCTGCGAGGGTAAAAAGCTGCGGAGATGTCCGCAGCTAGACTCGGTTTTAAATTACTCTGCTTAGGAAATGTCAAGCCATCGATAAAAAGTCATGCAACGTCAAGTAGCATTTTTGAACAACCGAGAGCCCAAGAACACAAGCCACTCTGAACTTCATCACCGAGTTTGCCAATTGACTTTTGGTCTTCCCCCTCTCATTATTTCAATTACTTTTCTCAGACCCTTGAATCAAGAAAAAGGTCAACCGGTGTACCATGATTGGCCCATACAATCACGTTTCATTTCAATTAAAAATTGATACAAAAAGAATTGAAAACCTATGTAAACTTTTGTTCAGTTCTGGGACATTAACAAATTGACAAGATTTTTCATCGGGATGAGAAATGGAAATGAAAAACGTTGCAACGAATTTATAAAAGTGTCATAAATGAGTGGCAGATGACTTTGATCAATCGGGGATACAATTTCTCTTGCCGATCTCAATTCGTATAATAATCCCGTCAAGTGCAGTGGATTTCAATTATAATTAACTCTGACCGCGAGTTATTGCGAATTGCGGTGCGAATAGTCGTTCGTTTTTTTTTTCGTTTGTTTCAATAGCAAATGTTTTCGTCCCCGAGGCGACGGCATTATGTATCGCGCACGGTTATTCGACCGGGCGTTGTTTTGTTTACGATGAAATTTCTTGCCGCGCATGAATTGTAATTCTTGCAAATTCATTATTCCGCTTTTCCCGTGATTACAAACAAGTTTAGCGTGGAGCACGAATCGATTGTCAGCACACGGGATCGAGCATGACTCGCGTTTTTGCCGCAGAGGTGTTCGCGAACTCGCCCTGGACGTGGCTGACCGGTCGACGGACGGCTGACTGAGTTTCTGATTGATGATCACTACTGGACTCAACGCCGCCACACATACACTTACGCATCCTCCCGGTTCCGTTTCACGTATCTGCTTTCGCACCTCGACCACCCTGCCCACTTGTTTCGATGCACTTTTTCGTATGAAATAAATTCGCAAAACGCTCTTTTGCATTCAACTGCAAAAGTTGTATTCATACATACATTTGTAAAATGCATTCTCATCGAAAACATTTTTTATAGTAATAATATTTTTTAAATTAAGGCGGTTGTTCCGTATCCTTGAAAAATGAATACAGCGATAAGTTGCACGTTTTTTTATTAATTACCAGAAAAAAAAACATTCATTAAAAACTAGAATGTTTTGTATCTAATATTTTACCATAACAAAAGTCAGGATTTACTTAGAATTTCCAGTCCTAGAATCATTTCTAAAGTTTTTAAATTTCAAACAATTTCAAAAAATACCTTGACGTCGAATCGAAATTATGAATGAAAGATTTTTGTTTTGGAAGTTTAAAAGAGTGTTTTGAAGAAATTTACTATTAGTAGAGTAGTTGCAAGAAAGATTTTGGAAAAACGCAGAGTGACGAGAGAAGCGATATCATATTGATTGGTTCGAGGTCGAGGTACAGAGTACAGAGATGGGATTGGTTTGACGGCCGGAAACGGGTCTGGAATAAGCCGCGATAGATGGGGAACGATATCACAGTGATGAAAAGTGACTGTGCAAAAAAATTTACACGCGCCCGTGTGTGCTCCACGTTGCTACCATGAATTGCACGAAAATGTCCGAAAACTTCCAAATTGTCGAAACTGCGGTTCACTAATAAAACTTTCCAAATGAAAAGCGTAAAATATCAATTTTAAAGCAACAGAACAACATTTGATTAACTTCATTTACAAATCAAACAAAAAAAAATTGTAAGTAAATTTTTCAATTGACAAAATGTAAGTAAGAAATTTGTAATTTTTGTTCATGGTGAAAGTCTAAAATAACGTTGATTTATTTTATTCGCTAATCAAACAAGAATATTCGAAAAAGTCTCGCGACATTATTTAAGTCTAATCGAGAGACGCTTGATAGCGAATGACCTGGAATGAAGGCCAAAGGAGCAGTTACAACGAACGGTCCCCCACTTCCTTTCATTGGGGGCAATATTTCTTTTCGCGAGTCCCCCGAGTCTTTATCTAACAAGGAGCAAATCATTTCCCTATTATTTGCTCGCTATCGCTTTCTCGCTCCTCCGTTTTGGCTTCCTCTCGTTCGTTTTGCGCCGCATATTCAGCGCCTAGGAGTGTGGTATATTTTTTGGAGCCCATCCAAACTCCTCACCCATTGTCGTATTTGAGGCTCTCGCTTAGAAGACATCGGACTGGGATTTACAAATGTTCTCTTTTAGAAAATACGAACGCGTCACAAAATAAGCTTTTGTAGATTAGCCGCGGCGTTAAATCTTCCTCGAAAGAATATTTCAACTTTTCAAGCGTTCTTTTATCTTGTCGAATAATATTTTCACGACTAACTCGAAAACAAAATTGTTCGAAGGAATTCGCCTTTTCTTTTGTTATTCAGATTTCACTTAGTGTTGATTAAGTATCACTTGCTGTTACTTAAGTGAACAAACGGCATCCAAAACAGTAGTCAAGTAGGATCGGACCCGAGGGCTGCCCAGTGGTCGATTTAAACAATTATCACAAGGGTTAGCGCAGTCATGAGTCAACAAGGGTGATAAGTTATGGCCAGGGGCAAGCTCGCAAAGTTCTTAGTGGTCAAGAGCTTTACTACCATTCAAAAAGGGGTTTAAACAATGATTATGAATTAATTTTCAACTAAAAACTTGAAAAAATTATGCATTTTTTTTCTATGTCTTCTAACATTTTTTGCGTACATTTTGGGTTTCGATGCTGAAACAATGAGAACGGTATCATTCGAATCAAAGGACGTGCCATAAAAATCATATGAAAGAAGACAGGTCGTAAATCCTGCAAGGGTCTTGAACAAGTGTCCTTTATAGCATTGTTAACAACTAATGTATGCGGTCCAAGCTCTCGAGCCCACTGGCATTTAACATTCTTTAACATTATTATACACATGGCGCCTACCCGAATATTCTTCAGCAACCCTCGCAATGGTCCTTGAAAAAAAATCCTTGTCCCACACGCGAACCCTTCTATTATTTTTTTTTCTATTTTAATATTCAGATAAAAATCATATTCTTAGGAATCGAACCGCCATTGAATATGGAATTTGATTGAAGTACAGAAATTTTTTTTTTTAATTTTTATGTAGAAAACGTACAAAAACGTGTAGAAAGTTTTGGGAGTAGACACTTGTTTGAGTATGTGAGTTATAAAAAGGTCAAGTTGACAACACTGCAGAATTTTGAAGTCGCAAAAGATTAAAATAAAGTTTTTATCCATCTAACCAAGGGGTTTTGTGGTCGAGACAGTGAGCCTTAGGGTGGCTGATTGGAGGCTGAGAACTGATAGAAAGACGGGACGACGAACAACGTAAGATTCAAGGTAACTTTATAATACAAAGATAGCCACCCTGAATCGCAAATTATCAAGAAAATTAGTTTCCACTTTTCTGTTAAATCATCCTCAATTTGAAGTACTCTGTGATACATAATTGGCAGTGCAATTAGCAGGACATAGTTGAAAAGTTTGTGAATAAAATTAATACAAATAAGATGCATTTATCAATTTCTGTTAACAAATTTTCGATTTTCATTGTTTTACGAGGTTCAATGTCCTGCTTAAAGGTCCAATCGGCAGGTACCCATGCTTACAGACTCAGGACTGGGTAGAACTCGAATCGCTCCACCCCGATGATTGCAGGTTGCAGCGTCACGCCTTCGCCAATGTTGGTAACGTTGGTGTATCGCAAGGCCTCGCGTTCTGCACGGAATCTTATATCCAATTTTCTATTCTCAGCCATAATTACAGGTTACGGCTCATGATACCATCATGTCCACAACATGGACTCCGCGCTCATGATGCTTGTATTAGTGACGGCATTTTTCAGCCATGAGAGGAACCTCAATCGTCTTCGCATATTTTCTTATGCCCTTCTTCGTTCATCTCTCGTCCTCTATTTATCTACACCATGGACGTTTGACTTGCCGCTCTTTCACTTTGGGCCTTTCATTATTTAGTTCACCCGATGAAAAGATTAAAATTCAAGCCAACTGATGAGATTAGATATACCTCCACTGCACCCTTCCAGAGACCAAATCACCATCTCATTGCGTATGAATAATTATACAATTTACAAATAAATAATACTAAGACTGTACAATCTTAAATGAACGGAATAAATGAAAAAATTCAGAATTGGTTAAACCGAATGATATCAGATTATTTAATAGATATTAGCAGACCATTCCGTTTATTACACACGCTCAATTTAAACTCGTCGAGACTATCTTTCATGTGTATAAACAGCGGAAGTAAGAGCAACCTCCGTCCTACGAATTCGCAGAGAAAGCCGCACGAAACAACGTATCGGTTCGAATGTTTTGCGGTCGCATTCGGCTGACCAGTCGGAGTTCTTCTTGCGCGTTCTGTTAATTGATTATAGGTCGAAACCTGGACATTATGCGATACCGAAACTCTTGCACGTCGCGTGAGGTTTTGCCTCTTCCATCCCGGTCTCTAAAGCGACGATAAATCTGTAATAAAGACACGAGTTAGCACAATAGTCCTATACCTCTTACCGAATTATCTCTTAGTTCTATGATGCTTCTTGCCATTAAACAATATTGGAGGCCAAAATAAGCCGACGTTTAGGATAATCGAACCAATCAAGCAAGAAACGTTTTTTTTTCACTGCGAGTGAATGACCAGACAAATGGGTCTGTTGATTTTTGATCCGGCCCAAATTTTGCTATTAGTATCAGTCATAAAAGCCCTGGAAACCAGTTACATGTTATTAATTATCTAAAAAGTCTCAGATTGTGCCCAACGGTTGAATTATAATTTGCCATTAATATCAGCCACGAAGGAAACAATCACGTAATCGTAATCGTAAATTAAACTCGTTTACAAATGTATTTTATAAAATTATCATCTCGTGTAGCCAATCGGCATCAGAGAGTAAACACACGATCCCAGATGTTTCGTCATTTGTTTCAAACTCTCGTCAATCATTTTTCATGCTCGACTATCGTCCCTCGTGCACGCTCGTAACCTTTGTCTAGTCTAAGGTTTTCTTCTTGTTCAACCGCCTCCGTTAAGGAAACAAAAGACAAATTACTCAGAGTATCACGGTGTGACTCTAAACACCTGTAAAGAGAAGAAGTAATGATTAAAATAAAAAAGCGCACATTTTGTAATGTCAAACTTGTTATTTTTATTCGGGACAGACATTTTCATAACAACTTGATTGTAGAGAATACGCAAATCGGTTCTATAAAATATTACAAGTCATCCATATTAATTTTTTAACAAACGGCAAATACGCGCCATAAACTCAGCAAATAAAGGAAATTATTGTGAAATCAGAAGTATTTGCAATTTATGTTACAAAATTACAAACTTGACAGACTTGACTGAAAAAAAAGAATAACCATAAATGGGAACTAGAAGAGTTGACTTACAGTTTATCTAAAAATTTAGTAGCTGTTATAAGAAAAAACTAAAATTTATCAACTTTGATTATTTTTATTATAAGAATTCTTAGAAACGTTGGATCCTTGAATCTTCGTCGTGTATAACAGAACGCGTAAAGAAAAAGTGGTGATACAAATATCAAAATGTGCTTGTCACTGACGAAATGACGTATATCTGTAGATCGTACAAAAAGTGTCGCGACTCTCGTACAAGAAGGTGCGAAGCGACGGCCGACGGCTCGGCTGGCGGCGCTATTCTATCGATGATTGAAAACTCGTCCAGAAATAATGTCACGTAAAACATCTCACGATATTCAGAAATCCCTCGGGTTATTATTTTCGTATACTCTTTAACAACGTCCTTGTCGTCTCATGTCATCCTGGAACGCAATTATAAATAGCTCGTCACGCTTGAACACATGCAATGTTTTGAGCAAAAATATACTAATCTTGAATTCCAAAGTTGCCAAAACGTTCATCCTCTTATAATCGTAAGCCATAAATTAAACTTGATTAAGTTGATGGTACTTTAGGATTAATCGAAATTATGACAATGAATTCATCGATCTGTGTAATAAGTAGTGATAATGATACTGCTGTAAAGATTAGCGCCATCGTGATTCCAGAATACACCGTCTATCTTTATGCTGCGTATCTATTTCATCTCGCACACGTTCCTGTCAGTCTTCATTCTATGAATTTGCCTGACAATCCGTCATCTCTTACGGTCTCGGAAGAGTGAAAAGCAAAGACGTCTCGTTGCTTGATATATTTTCGTCCGGTTTCTTTTCAGACACTCCGCTATGAAACTAATAAACTCAGACAAAACTCAAAGAGTTGCCACGACGTTTTGCTACATTTCAGGCAATTATTTTGACAACCTCTCATTATTATGGGAATAATTTAAATTGAACGGTCTTTTTTAAAATTTTTTTAAAAATTACGTCTCTCTTTTGCAACAAAAGTTGGATGTTTTTGTAGTTGAATTTTGGTCGAACGGAGTGAAGTTGAAATCAATTTTATAGAGCGATTGAAAATTGCATTTGAAGAGGGATGTTAGTTGAGAAAAAGGGAGTTAAAGTGCGTGCAATAGGCGTGGATCGGTTTGATTGACAGGTCCGTCCAGCCAATCGCAAGACCGAATTGCTGATGAGGTTCACGTCAATCATTCTACATTCTATCTCGCTCTATGACAAGCCCCTGTCGGAGAGTTATAGGGCTGCTTCATCCGATCCACCCTCATCCCTTTTTCAGTCTACAGCATCCCAGGTTGCCTTACACTCGTATTCCATGGCCAGTTTTGCATCTTGGCATCCGAGAAAGCAAAAGCGTATGCGTAAATGATCCAACGTCTCGCTTATACAACTGTGACTATAAAAAAATAATATAACATGAATTTTCAACGAAAATACAAATTTGAATAAACTCTAATATTACGCAGACTATTTATTATTAACATTTTTTCAAAAATATAACCAAATGTTTCCACAAAAAAAAACATAAAAAGAACTCAAAAGATGCGAATTTCAATTCACGTTTCTAGAAAATTGTTTTCACAAGGTGGAGAAATCTAAGATGTGTTTAATCGTAAGATGAGAATCACTTCTCTGCCTGCAATATTCCCAGCTTGTTATCGGTAGACAAGTTTCTTAGGCGACAACAATTAGGCGACGTTCGCATCGACAGGAAATGCTCGAAAGTTTGAAAGGAACTTAATGCCCCACAAGATTACCCACTTTGCCGCGAAGAATGCTGCTTCTGGAGGCCTCATTCTGTTATACCCATGCGATAGTTATAATATGACTTGCCAAAGTAATCCGTCTATCAATTTTCTATTTACTGTTGATGTCAAAATGTTAATACCGTTATTATTTTTTGCAGAAAACGGTCTACCTAGGAGGTTACGAACAGCGTACACAAACACACAACTACTCGAGCTGGAGAAAGAATTCCACTTCAATAAATATTTGTGTCGACCAAGACGCATTGAAATTGCTGCTTCGTTGGACCTTACAGAGAGACAGGTGAGGCATAAATCACAATGCATTTTTAATCGGTTAAAAATTAGCTACTGAATATGTAAACACACTTTTTTATTTTTATGTTCCATAAGGTGAAAGTGTGGTTTCAAAATCGCCGCATGAAACACAAAAGGCAAACCTTGAGCAAGGAGGATGGCGATGACAAAGATGGAGCCTTGTCAGACGGCGTGGAAAAAACAAAAAGCGACAAGATTATGGTTCTTGATGACGACGAGAAGAAAAGCTGCCATAACTGTGATATTTCAGGAGTAGGCGACGTGGGAAGTACGCTTTCGGGCGACGTGTCGGAACTGTCAGGCAGTCGAAGTGGCGCTACTAACAATAACAATAACACACCAAGTGTGACCAACAATAACACCGGCTTCAATACAAATAGCAATGGCGCTAGCAGTGTAGGAAGTACAAACAGTGTTTCAAGTTGTTTCGAAAAAATCATGGCAGACGATGACTCGCGGTCGCAAGATGGAAGTGAAGTCACGTCACCTAGTGTAAACTGTAAAAAATTATCCAGTGAAATTCGGATCAAAGTCGAGACTGAACACAAAACCCCAAGCTCATCAAAGCAGCAAATTTTGCTCGGTAAAAAATCTCCCGCGACAAACACAAAAGACATCTGTACAGTAAATAGCAATGGAGTGCTACTTGCAATGCCAGATTCTACTGTTGGCACACCTGGACTGCCAGGCCAGGGTTCTTCTGCCAGAAGTTTGACCCCGTCGTCCACTCCAGGAACACCTGCTTCAGTGCATCTTCAACAGGGTAGTCCACTGAGTATGCAAAACGCTCATGGTTACATGCAACGGCCTAGAAGTTCTCCATCCTCGACAAGTACTGGACAGAATCCCGTCTTACCACACAACACAACCAATCCGTCGACCATCGCTCCTCACAGCAATAGAAGTGTGCCTGGGAATCCTCAATCCCACTTCCAACAGCAGTCGGTGTACCAAACTTCTAATATTGATTACAGAAATGGCATTCCTGCCAATAGACATCCCATTCCAGGCGTAACTCAACAAGCTACTCAACAGAATGCATACTGTCCCCGAGAAGCGTACCAGCAGCGATCGTCTTACCAAAATGATATCCATCCACTTTACACGAGGCAAAATCAATCTAGAATGTCCCATCACGCGAGACAATCAGGTGCACCATCCAGAGCTGTTTACAACTCATCTATGCAATTTCATCAGCAACAACAGGCTCAGTATGGAAACGTTAACGACTACAACGGTTATTCGCAAGCAAACACTTACAACAATTCTTATCATAGGAATGTTCATTCCACCAATTCTTACACTACCAACCAGTCTTACTCAAATACTCAGTCCGAAACACATGACAACTTCATGAATACCGGCTACTGTTATAGTGGAGCCGGGTACCACAATGACAATATATCTTCTCATGGTCACTCTCATAGTGGGCAGCATTATTACGGCGACATGGCTACGCAACATCAGCAGCACCATCACTCGGAGAACTTTGTTCACCATCAAACAGACTACAGAGCAGGAAACAAGTGCCACCCCAACGCTTATTATGAACAAACAAGTCAGATGCACATTCATCAAGGTGGAGACGCTTCAAACATCCCGACCAATTATGTTTCTTCGCCAGATCCGTTCCCGGCATCGGGAATCACAACGACCGCGACTGCAATTGCAGCTGCGACCGCAGCGGTCATCACACCTCCAGGCGTCAGTGCACAGAACGACAATATTGATAGTTATAACAATTATAATCATTTTTACAACGAATCTGCTTTAAATATAAACTCTGCACCTCCAGCTTCTGCTGATAATAGCAATAGCTCTTCAGATTTTAACTTTCTTAGTAACTTAGCGAACGACTTTGCACCGGAGTACTATCAGCTGAGCTGAGTGCACGAGACTCACAATCCGAATCAAGTGGATTGGAACGACGAGCAGTATTTGTTGAACGAACTATATTAATTTTTCTGACTACCATTCTTACGTCTATTAGCTCGTGTAAGATATTTGGAACTTCAAAGTGATACAACATCCAAGTGCAATCAAACCGACGTCGAATATGGAATAGAAAATGTCTCGGCTAATTTGTTATGTAATCCATTATCCTGTCGCATTATTTTTTGCATTTGCACGAGTTCTCAACTCGAGCATTTCATAAAACCATTTTTGTGTGATATTTAGGTTGTAAAATAATATCTTTTTATATGAATTCTAGTATAATGTAGGTTGATAGTGTTTTATTGTATTATTGTTTTCAAGAAAGTGGTTTGACTCGTGGTATTTTATGACACGAGTTACTTGATTTTACATTTAGTATTTTGTTATAACAACGAAAATTTGTAACATAACATTTGGAAGATAAAAAATTTTATTGTCATTTGCGTTGAGTAACTTGTTATTTATGAGAAAATATTTTATTTGCGACATCGCTCTAGTACTTAAATTGTTGTCTCGGAACGAATTAAATTACGTTTAAGTGATCTACGCTTTTTCCTGATAACTATAAGTTGTGAACCTGACTATACTAGTTCTATGAACGTAGGTCAATAACATTTTTATATTGCGTCGTTTTTTTCGACTTTTATTTTAATGTATGACCTAGTTATGTATTAAAATAAATGCCCTTTACATATAATTTACAATTACTTTCAAAATTTTATAGATTGACTGCTACGCATCGCAATATTTATTTTTTGAAACAGTAACAGCATTATACAGTTCAAACGAACGTTACAAAGTTAGTGAAAAACAGTTCCTGATAAATTTTAGACAACATCCACATTGCTACTGGTTTGAAAACACGTATCCTATAGAAAATACATTTTTGTCAGAATGTATAATCAAACGTTTTTTAACGAACTTTGTGGAAAGGTATTTCGTCCTTAACACATTCATACAATCAAAAAATCGTGTAAAATCGAAAATAGGTATAAACGTTCGTCTGAACGTATATAATTATGTTCATTTAATAATACTATGTCAACTGATTGTTGAATTGTGAAATAAATATTATAATTGGCTACAGTTTCAAACACAAATTTTGTAAATATTTAGGATAATCAGCGTATACTAAATACGGTTTATCCCACTTGTACTTGAGCCTTGTATATGCGTTTACATAGTTCTACTGCACGTATACAATCGTTCACCAACGAAATCGTCAGAAATAAGTAATAGTAAAATATAAGTATTTGATTATTATTTATCATCAGATCGTAATTATTTCAACCCATTAAAATCTTCTCAAAATTCATAAAATATTTTGTGCAAAAAATTCCGTGTTATAACGTTCTACTTTAGGTTAAATTTTTAAATTAAAGTTTCTTTGATTAGAGGCAACATCGGTGCAAATAATAAAATTGACTTTGACCTGAAAAAAAAGTGATCAAAGATCCTAACTGAGCTGAAAAAGAGGAATCTAGAAAGGCAGACGACTTTGGTGTCAGCAGTGCCGTTGACTGTAGGTGGAAAAAGGCTATAATATGGGCGCCTGTGTCAGTGAAGAGTTTGTGACAATGATGGATGATTGCGTGCGATGCGTGTGAGTCAGTCCCATACGACGCCATGGTTTTAGCTCATATACGGTATCCTCTTCTTGTCCTGCCGAACTGTTGCTATCGTTGCATCTGTGCCAACGTGCACCCCAACCTTACGCGGTCACGATCCACCCCATATCGACTAATTTCGTCGGTATAAGCTTTTTCAGCAACGACTATTCGATTGGCCGTATACCATTTATGAAGCGAATTCAATTTATCACTGACCATGTTTTTAATTTCAGTTTTATTAATTAATTGTTTCTGCCAGCATTTCATATTTCAAAGCTTTTTGCTATTACTATTACGGCCTAGAAAAACTGTTCTAAATTTACGACACTGATGCACCTGGCAAGTTATTAACCGTGGGCGTAGAATCGCCTTTTTTCTCTATTAATAATCATTTATTCATTTGAAATAAAGATTGGCAAGAATATAAAACGAAATCAATTTATCAAGCACCGACGAATTACAGTTCTTTTTGTTAATGCAGCGCGGTCTTGTCTAAGGTGGATATAGGAGTCGAAGAAGAGTCAAGGGTTAGCCTTCTCCAAGTCGCACCGCCCTGACTGGCTTCCCCAATCGACCAAGGCGACCATAAATCTTACGATCGTCGAGGGACAACTCATTCACGCCACTTCGCTGTCCGCCCGATAACCCAGAAACTCAGACTCCACATTTCGAAAATCACGTTACTAAACAGATGAGACTATCGTTCTATCACTAAAACGATCCGATAAATTATTGAAAAACAAGATGTATTACCATTATGACAGCTATTGCTTTGAAAACAGATTTTTATGATCACCCGGAAAACTTTGGCTAACATTTTTCATTTACTTTTACATATGAATTTTCACTGATTTTTTTTCAAAAATCAATCAAATTTGCATGTAAATCTGTATTCATGTTGCTGTAACTGAGTCGTGTTGAAGATTAATCAACTATTATCATCATTAAATCCAACAATTTGGACCCTGCGAGAGAGAAGTAAATGAGAAGGTTGGAATGGCTGCATGGAAGCCTTTGGCTTTCTTGGAGCTGTTGCTGTGAAGAAGTGTTGTTAATGCTTAAACGTTAACAAATGTAGGTAGAGGTTTGAGTCGCATCGGACAGGTAAAGGCAGCGAGAACGGGTGACTAAGTGAGAGAAGGCCGAGAGCGGCTGGCGGTCGCTTTTGAGCTTAGTTTGTCATGGTTCGCATGATAGATGAACGAGTAAAAGTGAGGTCGAAGCCTTTCGAGTGCGCCAAGTTAACTTCAGTACCGACCACCTTGCACTTCAGCCAGATCTGCGTTTCAACGAATAGAATCACTTTGTTTTGCTGATTTCAAAGAATATTTCATTAACTTAAAATAGAAAAAGACATTTTTTATTCAACATTTCACCAGAGACTAAAAATGAAAGTTCAGACCTTGATTAAAAAATGTTCGCAATTCATCAAAAGGGTTTATTGTTTTGAAATATAATCGATAACTAATTCTAATGTTACCTTGTCATTTGTAATTTTTCTATGACAATATTAAATAACCTTCTTCGAGTCAGTTAAAAATCGCACTTAATTTACATCCCGAATGAAAACGCATTGAATCTCGGCGAGGCTGATTGCAAATGCAGAGAGTGAGCGATGCTTCATACGAGGAAACTAAAGATTAAACGATACACCTAGCAAGAAGCGAGCTGATTAATGTCATGCACATAATAACTAACAATACGAAGCACGAGCGACGACTGCTTCGCTACCGCAAAAAATGCCCTTGCGCGTTTATACTCAACTTTATTTCGCACGTATCTCGAACGGATTCCGCGCAATTGAATATCAAACGCCGTAATAACTCATAAAAAGATTTGCCTAAATTTGTGCTTATTCCAAACGCCATAAACAGATTCCGTACCACTGTTCCCTCTGGGGCTGCTCCCCTAAGCCACATATTCATCATTCAGATATTCACTCGCGTCGAAAACGCAATAGATTCGAATGTACCAATTAACTTTTGCCAAAATTTATAAACTGACGAAAACATTTTTTATGTAATATTGAGAAGAATTTTAATTTAGAGTGCAGGACAAATGCGTGGTAGTCAAATCTGCGGCCGGGAACGTTTTGCGGCTGACTAAGAAGTCAAGGGTTATCCCTTGATTGGGCACGCATCATAAATCTTTCGAGGGCGCCTCTCGGTACGGTTATACCCAGAGTGCCTAACGGGGGTGATAGAATCTTTGCAAGTAGAATTTCGAGCGTGCGTTTCTTCGCTTATAAACAGAGCGCGAACATGGGCTGGTCTTTTCACTTGTAATCGCTCGAGTGATTAGTTGCTTCTTAGCACGATAGAATTCGTCTATTAGTCGCGTGTGCAATTGTATCGACCTTCACAAGACACGCCTAGCTTGCAGCTATAAGTTTGGTCGCCTTGCAACAGTTATTCTCACACACAAGGTGCTCTTATTCGATACAAAAGTTTTTTTATCACTTCTAGATTTCTGAACACGATAGCCTGCATGCAAGTAACATTATTCAAAAATCTTTCATAAAATTGACAATTTAGTAAAAGTTTTTGATTTGAAAAGTTGTTTTCGTAGAATTTATTTGAGGAAAGGAATCAAAATATTTTTCTAAAAACGTCCGCCATTTATAAGAAGTGTTTGTTACGCAAGTATACAACCTTCATTCAATAATATATTGTGTCTAGTAAGTACAAATAATATTTCACTATAGTGATACAGTTCCCTATTTCTTCTGTTCATAATTTTTGACACTGATGTATGGAATTCCAAAACTTTTAATGATCGAATTTTAAATTCAGCTCATGATATGATAATGTTTTGTAAATTCTTCCACATTTTGCAAATAACCTGATGCTCTATTAGCCGGAACGCTATTTGAAATCGAGTGCTAGATTCTACTTATCACATTAATATATACTTTACTATACTGACATGTCTACAAGAGTACAAAAAAAGTAACGATATTTTAAATGTATTCAACAAAATAAATCAATTTTTCGCAAAGATAGAACTATGCGGAACTTCATCGAATGTACAGAGCAACGAATTCGCAGTTGTAAAGTTGTATAAAATGACTAATGATGCAACGCAAAGCTATTGATTTGAAGATGCACATAAGTGACACGTCTATCGGCTACTGAGCTACCTATAATAAGTCACGTAGAGATTTTGACTCATTCAAACATGCACCTGAGTTGAACAAACTAACAGTACCTGCTAAATGAATAAAGCCACAACTCCTCTCCATTATAATTTATCGGTTATTCAACGAAACATTCTGGATTCGGCTCAATGCTCAGACGAACCGCTTTCTTGATGATTAACGATGCCAGCGGATTAAAAATTAAAAACTTTATGAGTATTCACAGACCGATCTCCGTTTCGCTTTCGTTAACCTTTGGTCATGAAATTACAACCCATATTGCCACTACGATCAGCCGGATGATCTATATACTTGGGCGCCGTTATGCGAAACTTGAAAGAAGACTGAAATGTAACTAAAAAACATCAATCACTATCCATAAAACAATACAGATAATTAATATGCGGTTTAACATAATTGAGTACAAGACTGCGGCTTTATGATTGCACGAAAATTAAGATTTGCTCTTTCAGTCAATATATCACTTGCAACGTTCGGTTTCGAATTATTAAACTCTCACGATTGCAATGATTATTAATTATACCTTCAGATCGAATCGAAAGTGACATAATATGAGCTTAACAGAAAATGACATTTAATGTTTTGAATTATGTTAACAAAGTTTTAGATATATATTTAAAGATGCAAAACTAAAAAAAATATATTAAGAAAAGTCCACTTTAAATTTTTTTTTATTGTTGGAAGAAATGAGACATTTTGTTATTAAAATAATATTTATTTGTTGTGAATAGCAAACGCGTAACTGAATGTTAACAAAACTAATTAAATTTTGTTGAAGTATGATGATTTGTAAATCACCATTTTTTACGGTATTTCAGGCAACATCGAAGTTTTCAAATCTGGAAACGTTATACCGGCAAGTGAGCTCAGTTAAATTGTAGCGCACGTTACTTCTACGGTTTATCAAATAGGCAAAGCAAGGTTTGTTGATGTGTGTTAACATGGCGTTAGCCTGTCTCCCCTATGCATGAGTACCGTTGATTTATAGGCGGAGCATCTGACAGTAGACACCACCCATGCAAACTCGAAAAGCGACAGCTGTTCTGTTTCATCGAAGAATGATATGTGTTAAAAAACGCCATCTCTTATGAAAGCACGGAAGAGATTACAGCAGCATAAAAGATAGAGACCTACCTTGAAAGAGAATTTTTCAGAACAATCGTTGAAACATTCAACAAATAACTAAAAGATAACTTGGATTAAAAAACAATACCAGAATTTAAAAAAAAATATTTACTTTACAAATAAATATTAGAAAAAATTACTAAACGGACATTTTACACCGACTTTATTCCTTGTTTAAGATTGCAAGTCGTAGGCTAGACTAATAATAATGCACTTGGTACTTGCTTTTTTCAATGAGAAAACCACGAAAACCCGATTCAGGGTGACCGACAGCAAGAATCGAGCTATACCTTGAATGTTATCATAGCGTTAACTACTAAGCCAAGCAGGCTCAGTACGAAAAAAAACTTATGGGTAAGTTTTTAAAAATTGAATTTTAGCAAATATTACGTCATTATTCGACCGAAAATTACTTTTAACGTAATTGCTCTGAATACACAAATCATATCATGTTTATCTGCTGTTGGTAATATTTGCTTGTATCGATTGACCGCTGATACCAGCGGAAAGCATAAACAAACATTTTCGAATGTTGTGTTAATATAGTGTGTCTCTACAACAAATAACCCTTAATGTTATCAAAAACTGTTGACATTGCGGTAGTACACATTAAATACGTATTTATAATATTTTTCAAAATTTTTGTTATCGAAAGGCTGTTTTGAAATTTCTGTGGAATTTCACATGAAATATGGGCAAATCTCCAGAACTTTTGACTTTTGCGACCTGTCAAATTAATTATAATAATATGCTTAAACATCTTCGATACTGAAAAATATGTTAATGCACACATTAGAAAGCAGAAATGTGGATACTCTAAAAACCATCATACGATGTTAGATTTCGGTATTTTGGCGGATATCGTGTTACTATGTGTCGGTACAATGACGATCAGGGGTTTTACTATTGTGTATTTAAATACCTGCCTATTTATTATCCTGGATTTTGTTGAGTCTATATGTTAATGAGGATCCCAAATAAGCACTGTAAAAATAAACAATATCAAAAACGACAAATTTAAACGAGAAATTTAAATTTATACATTGTTAATTTCAATCATAGCGTGAAAAACGGACAGCAGCTATGACGATCACGGTAAAAACAAACAACAAAAAAATGATCAGGTTAAAAAGTAGCGCTGTAAAATTAAACAGAATCAAAAACAACAAATCATGACAAGCAGTGTAAAATCAAAATTTTGTAAATGTAACCAAAGCTTAAATAACAGACATCAAATATAATATATGATCAATGAAAAGATATATAGTCGATATCCTCACGTGTACTTAGACGAGAAGCTCATATCTTAGTTATTTCAAACGTTTTATAAGTGTAACGACCATACAGCTTCGCAAAACTAGTCTCTATAACGCGTACGATAAATATCGATTGAAACTGATGAACAGCAGAGAGGGTGCGTTTATGATTCACCCTCTCATGACTCGGTGTATATTTCTTTTACAATTTAATTCTCTCATATCCTCTCATTTAGATAAAAAAAATATGCAACAGTAAAGTTGTAGAACTTAAGGTAGAACGTTATTTTTTTATAATCGCAATAAAATAAAATACATTTGTTAATTTTCTTTTTGCTTTCATGTTTTTTTTCTATTTATGCGTAGAAAGATAATTTTCTTTTATTATTTCTTTTCAAAAAAGTTTTTAAAGTATAATAATAACTTTATCCCTCGGTATACTTTTTTATTGAATAATAGAAACACAAAGGGATTGTGTTAAGTTCGGCAAAAAAAGGCTTCGAATCGTAACGCAGTTAGTTTTGTGGAATAAACAGAAGCGCTACGATTCAAAAAGAAAAGTTAAAAATGTTAAACTTTGAAGATGAGTGCTTCATCTGTTTCGAAAGCTTATCAGCTTTAATTGGTTTTTCACTTGATGCACCCGTTCTCTATTTGAGATACATCCATAGCTGCATAGCTTATTATTACATTTTTCGACGAACAATTATGCAGGTGAATATAAGATCTTACAATAATACCAGAATAACACCACACTATGATTTACGCAAGGGAAGTACATGTAGACGAGGACTGTTTTCAAGAATTTTATCGTTACACTTTGTTATAACGCTTTTAAAAACGAAAAAATTTTAAAGACAGACCTCTTACGATGCACAACCAACCATCATCGCGCTCTTCCGTGACATAGTTCCTTCACACCTTACCGTTACACTTTCTCGTAATGATTTGTAGGGAGAACAATTTTTAAAACAAACCCCTATGTCGAAAAGACAGTACCTGTGAATATTTACTTATGAAATAATTTTTCTATAGATCACCGGAAAAATGTGTTTCAAAGCAGTTTTAGGTGTACCCATAAAAGAACTGATAATAGTTACTTTATTCGAGAAATCTCTGTATTACCAAACTAGTATCAATTACTTATTTGTTATTTTCTCTTTAAAGCAGGTATATTTTTTCTAAAACAATATATAATTATATTAGTTCAATTTTACGCTATTCATTGAAATATTTTCTTATTAGAGAAAACGTCTTTCAAATGATTTTGCTGAATATCACCTGAGTCAGTTAGAGAATAAGAATACTTTTAATAATCAAAATTTTCGCTATAGATCTGGTCTAGTGATGATAATAGTTTTTAGTAATATTGATTCTGAAAAAACTTGTTTGCGTAAACAGAAATTATACTGATCTGTAAACGGTTTCGGTTTTCTATTCTATTCTGCAGCCGTTAATGCATTCATCTTACTTTTCATGCAAATGACTGATACATATTACCATATGGCTGAAACTCGTCGAGCTCGAACTGCTGCGCGCGAAACAAGGTGGAACACATTTCTCAATTCTTACAGTAAAGATTTCCTTAACCAACGGCGACGTACGTTTCGAGTATACACAAAAATGTCTGTGGAAAGTATTAGGGATGAGCTTAGATTACCAGGATCTTATGGATTTATTGAAATAACAGATTGCATGATGGTATACATAATCTTATATGTTTTTTTAGACTTATATAATAAGAAGATTTACACTCTTTCTTCTAACCTTCCCAGGAAAAAATCCGCACATCGAAATAGAATCGAAATTCACTCGATTTTAGATCGTTTTCGAGTCGAAAGTGGCTACAAACTAAGTCCAAATTTGGTATGTTGAAAACAAGCCGAAAACAGCTCAAAAACAAGTCAATACAGAAATTATTTTTTCCAACAGTGAAAAATTTTAAAAATTTATTGGTTATACGAGTCGAACTTAGGTCACCCAGGATACGGAGCCCGTACTCAACCCCTAAGCTATCAAGATACTACAGACGAAGGACCATCTTGAACTATACAACAACAAACGTATTACTTATTTGATAATACTATTTATTATTACTATGACACTAAGATATCGACTTGTTTTCGAGCCGGCCGTTTTTGACTCGTTTTCGGATCTTTTTAGATGTACCAAATTCAAACTTGGTTTCGAGCCAATTTCGACTCAAAAACGATCCAAAGTCGAGTCGATTTTGAATCTAATTCGATGTGCGGATTCTTTCCTGGGTTTCTCTTTGCACCTTATGAGCTTGCAGTAATAGTATAATTCGTAACAAGGACCGCGAAGGACCACCTCGCGAGGCGGCCGTCAGCACGCGAAGGGGCCCGAGGCGAAGCCGAGGGTACCCGAGAGCGTTGAATCTTGTGCCAGAGACCGCCTTGTCATGGTGGTCCTTCAAGGTCCGTGTCACGGACAATATTTTTCATTTCAAGTCGCGCGCGAAGACAGCTTCGAGTCTCTTTGCGTCCGAGGAAACTCATCGCGTACTAGTAACGCGAAGAAGTTCTTCGCGCACGCGAAGAGGATGACGCGAAGGTTCTCTTCACGCGCGCATGGAACGAAAAAGTGTTTTTGAAATGCTTAGATATTTCGATTCCTATAAATTTTTTCAGATCTTTAATGAAATAATAACTAACATCCTCGTCTTTATTATTAACTCAGTATGCGATGTTTCTCTATACTCTCACGTCACTTTGGCAAATGCATATATCACTTCTTTAAAGTCAGATTCATTATATTTTCTAATGAACGAGTTTTACATCCAAAATTTTTGTCAACAATACTATTTTTTCCAGATCAAAAAGCACCCTTAGTGACACAGAATACTTAACTGTCACATTTTTCAGAAAATTTAAATCTATTATGAAAGAATATTGGATGATTAAACGGTTCGTTCATTTAATATAAATCGTACATCACTATAAAGCCAAAATAATCCAAGTTTGATTGAAACTTGTTTAAAAGGTTCGTTGCACGCATTCAAATAATTTATAACGGATATCTAATTTTCAACATTGTAGTCTTTTCTGTGGGTTATATGTTCTTGTGCTGTTACTGGGTAAAAAATCGTTTTGCTGTCTCTGGGTTGAAAAAATGGGCTTTTTCTTCATTTGTCGCACTGTGAAAATAATATGATTACATGTTAAGAAAAAAACTTTTTTTTGTTAATTTTCAATATAGATAACTTTTCTTGGTCTGCCTACATATAAAAGTTCTGTCTTAATCGATGAAAAAACACCCATCAGGTAACGATATCAATATATGATCAATTATATACTATTAAATAAATATATCAATTTTACAACAATCCTTACGTTTGAAACATCCTTTCCGGGATCCGACCTGGAACCTATTAACGGATTCGTTAAAGGATCCTTTAACAGAATCAGGTATAAACTGTATTTGCTATAGCGAAGAGCAATACGAACGGGTACGGAATCCGATTTGGATTCTGGCTCGAAAAAATTTGAATCGACAAATGTTTTTTCTTAACTAATTATTGAAAAAAAATTAAATCAATAAAATTTTTTCCTTGATTGATTGTTGAAGATCAAAAAAGTTCGGGGATTCAAACCAAAGTTCTCGCAGAATTGTTAAGCGGAGATTTAACCGTTAAGGGAGTTTTGCACGTACGATTTCCACCAAAAATTTAGTCGCGATGGTCAGTTTAACAACTGTCACCATAAACAGCTGTGCGGCCGTCCTGTAAAAAGATTTTTGACATTAATAGTACAATTTTTCCGAAATGGTTCACAAAAGTTGATAAAAACAACAATATATAACAGTTTTTATAACATTTTCTACGGTTTGATTATAATATAAATGGTAATTAATATTAAAAATTGATAAAAAGTAATTTATTCAAACAAAATGTAATTTTTCATAATTACAATTTTTATCGTTTGTTAATAAAAATTTTAGTTAATTCAATGGGACAATGAGTTATTTTATAACACATTTTGTTATTTGAGTGAGGATTTCTCAAAAACGGTTTGACAAATTTTCTAATTTGTTAAAGCAAATGAATTGATTTTTTTATCTATTTTATTTTATTACCTTTCGAAAAAACGCTGACATGCAGTTTTTTTAATATTAAAAAAAGTAAAAAAAAATGTTACTCTATTGCCGCTTACTCCGATCGATGCGCCCCGTGTTATTCCTTAAAAACTTTCAATATTAATATCTGCTCGAAAACTGTTCGTCAGATCTAAATTTTTAAGTGCACGTGCACCACACAATCCTCAACATGTATGGAATTTGTAGGCATACAATTTAATTTCCAAATTCCGGTACGGAGTTCCGGCCAAATTCTCCATTTTAGTAAACCGGAATTCAATCCGGATTTCGTAGCCGTTCGTACACCGGAAAAATGGCTGGAGCCACCGTTGCACTTCGAGGTGCAATCCAAACTCCAAACGTTAGAGGGATTGTCACTCTATGAATTGGGACCTCAGAGCCACCACGGCACCGAGTATGACGGTCGCGCCGAAAAAATTGCAACGATCGCACTACTTTGTTGGGACGACGCCGTTAAGGGGCCGTAGTGGCACCAAATTCTTGGAAGCAAATATGTACGCACTATAACGAAGAACAACGGTTTCGCTTTGAAAAGTGCTATTGGGATTTTACAGGGTGCATAGTTGCACCTTACATAGGTGCTTACCACCTACCGACGCGAAGGCTGTGGGCGGCTCATTCTCGAATTTTATTTTCAAGTTTCTGTATCACTCTAAAACCTTTCTGACATGCATGTAACTCGATAGGCGTCAGGTCAGGTCAGCTCTTTGACTCATATATTTTTGAATAGGCATCAAGTATGCTTAAAGCAGAGCCTCTCATACTAGCGAGCCGAATGATAAAGGTCTCGATTTTATGTACCGCGGTGTGTTACTGAATGCAGTGACAATTTTACATCAATATTTCTGCAGAGTATCGTCGCGGACATCATAGTCCGATATTCACTGCTTCTCATGTTACAGATTATTGCTTCTTGATGCACTTCCAATTTTACGAGCTGCTTGCAATATACTTGTTCTTACTTTTATATGCCAGAATTTAATAAATGCATGCGAACGCTTTCACTTCAAGTGGTATGAAGATAGTATCGCAAAATACTAGTAGCATTATGAGAACAAATCATAAATTTTATAATAGATCGATAGATTTGATTTGATAGATTTTGCTATCTATCACATCTTGCCTGTTTACATACAGTAACAAACAATAAGAAATAAAATGTTATAGCGTATGTCGTGATAAATTATGATTGCCCCGGCAATCAAATTGAAAATAGATAATTAAATTGTCTTGAAAGATTCACATATATCTTTGTAAGAAAGCAAATACTTTCATCATTTGGAAATTGTGAATACTTGAAGCGTACTGATGGCTTTCACATTGACAGCAAAACTTTACGAATATTTTATTTAAAAAAAATTAAAATAGTATTACAAGCTTATGAGTGTCACAAGAAAGTCTTTAATAAGTTGTGCTGTTGGTGATCAGGCTGATGTGAAGATAGCACTAGTCGCTACTCGGCTATTATTGCTTCTGATTATTTATTGCTTCTTAGCAATAATTATGACAGTGTCACCTCTGCTATTTCAGGTGTTTTTTTTCTGTTCATGTAAAGCACTATAAGGTTTGTTTTTAGGTCCGTTATTTCATGGTACCAACTCGACCCAAAGTTGTGTAAAATGTATTCTATTTCATTGCAAGCAATGAATAAACCCTTATACTTTTATATAATGAAAATATTCGTAATATCAAACGTGATGTTATTAAAGGTAAAAGATATGAATTTAAAAATCAATTATTTAAAAACTGGCTTGCAATGTAATTTTACTGTTAGCAATCGAAGTTTTCAGTTATTTCCCCTTTTGAAAAGTTTATTGATATTATTATTCATTCACAGGCTTTCAGATTTTACGTATCATATCTAACTTGCATGTACAGTTTCATATAACTCTAGCCGAGCTGAAAATGTTATTGCAAAATTTTGCTTACCATCACAGAGGGTAAAAAGTGGCAGCATTGTTCAAACACAAAACCTCCCTATACCACCGAAAAATTCGGCCCGGCTTACGTCTCAAAAATATAAAAATTTGACACTGATAATTTTCTTCCCAGAGTGTTAGGCCACGAGACTGTCCAAGGTGGGACGTCGAGTACAGTCTAAACAAAAGTCAAACCCACTTTTTAATGCTTAATTATTATATTACTTTTAACATTTTATGGCTGGTTTTGCAACAAGTTATATAAAATGGTGTTATCAATCACCCGATATTGATTTTGAAATTGTTTTTGACTTTGTATGCAAGTTTGAATGTTGAAAATAATTTTTTAGATAAGTCAGAATAAGTTTATAATTGTATCATGTATTCTTCTTGTTGTTATAAATAATCTGGCCAAATTTGAAAAAGTTTCACTGAACTGAACTCGAGATATTCAATTCCAAACTTTTAGAAAAACTTATATCTTTCATAACTATACAGTGCGATTCATAAGTACCGTGCATGCTTGTTACTACCGAATCTGTGGAAGCAATTGTACACAGGAAAAATGAAAAAATTCCAGAGCGCTTTACTTGGAGGAGGAATTACTGGAGGAATTCAAGAAATAAAAACGTTCTTTCATTCAAATAACGGGCCACATTCTTCGGTCTCATAAATGAGGTCGATTGCCTTTGACAGATTTAGGTTATTTTGTTATTTTGAATCAAAAACATTTCTGCACAAAAGTTCTACCTCAAGAAAATTTTGCAGTGCGTTAAACGAATAATAATGGATACATCGCCTCAGTTTGAGGTAGTAGAACAACGTGACTCACCAGTGAAAATGATGGACTTTGCCGGCGACCGATGATGCAAGTTGGTTGTTTTGACAGATGAGGTCAGTAATCAAATGACAGTTACAGGTTAGTTTAATTTTTTCATTACAAAATAAGATTTTTAGCATATTGTACCTCTTAAGAATTGATAAGCGCTCCGAATTCTTGACAATAAAATCAGAAATTTTAAAACGTAAAACGCATGGGAACGTTGAAACAAAAAGCTGATTCAAAACCAACTCCCTAAAATTCATTGCATTAATTTTAAACGACCAAAGGAATGAGCAACTCAAGAATTTTTTGCAGAAACATTGAGCTGCGAGAGGAATGAGCTCTCAGAGCCATACCAGTCGCACAACGATTTGTATTATTATTTGTTATATTATTAAATATTATTTATTATTCATTATTATTAGTTATATTATTATTTATATTATTACTTGTTCCTCCCGGCCCTAACCTACTCCGCATTTGCCCAAGGTCCCTATAGCGGATCCTTGTGGATTAAGGAAACAACTAGGAAAGTCCGCTGATGGAAACTTTTCGGAAAAAACCCACCCCAGAGCGATCGGGGCTAGCGATAAATACTTTTCCCGTCGAAAAAACCCAGAATAGAATCTGAATATTTTTACCGGAAATCGAACCCACGGCCCCTGAGCAGTGTTGTTTCTGGCGGGGCTAGCGCGCTAATCACTAAACCAACACGGCTCTCTGTCAAACCATGTCTTTGACATCTGATTCGTGGTCAGTGACCTTGAAAACCATAAAAATAGTGAAAATTTTTCTCAAACAACTTTTGACAGCGTGTTGACAGCCGTCAATTGTCAAAACGCGTTTTCGACATCAAAGTCGTATTCAGCGACCTCAAAAACCTCTAGAAAACATGTTAGTTTTAACATGTTTTTTTAACATGTAAAATTATGATTATTTAACGTAATAATCATATTATTTAATCAGCGGTGATTAGAAAGAACCAGTTGAATGACATTTTCAAAAGCGTATATTTTTCGATAAAAATCGCGTGTATTTCTAGAAGTTATTTTAAGCAACGCGGGGCACGGGTTAAATTTTTAGATCACACTATCCGTCGGATACGTCTTCATGTAAGGAGCGTGGGAACTTTTAACATGTGTTGCTGTGTCGGTAGGAGCAAAGATGACGCTCGTGCGATCCGTCTGTTTTCGAGATTTTGTCTAGTGTGAATGAGTCAATATAGCACCGAATTCATTTTTTGAGTTGAACTAACGATTCCACACTTGGGAGACCAAAAATTCGAAATTTCGAAAAATAAGGAACCCCTTACTTTTTACTAATTTCTGTTTAATTATTAACAATAAACTTAAGTTTCAAGAATAAACCTGAGCTACAACAATAAGTTATCATAAAAAATATTTTTGAAGAAACAAAGATCAAACAGTTTAACTTTCTCAGGGAAAAATCCACGCATCGAAATATATTCGAAATCGATCCGACTTTGGATCGTTTTCGAGTCGAAAATAGCTCGATACCTAGTACGAATTTGTTACATTTATATGTTGCTGTATATATACATCAAATAGAAACTACTAGTTGTATTTCAGTTTTTTTAAAAATTTTTTCTCTCGAAACAGTTTTTATGAAGTTGAGGCATAGTTCTTCATATCTGTAGAACACCAGAATAGCTTTGTGACTTCAACATCCGGCTCGCTACTGTTTTTCGGGTCATCTGCAAAATTTAGCGTTTGTAAGGAAATTTGGCAACGAATGGACAGAATGAAAAATAACAGAAACTTACGCTCTTTGAAACAATTTTGTATCGTTTGATTTATCACGGCATCTGGTATTTTAATGTTCATTACATCCGTTGTTTCCCTCACATAGCCAATCCACTTGTCGACATCGAAGGAGTTATCATCTTTATACTTACATTTGAAAAGATTCACATAAGTTGTTAAACGTAGTTTTATTAAAATATTTTCAGTTTTTATATTCAAAAATGTCTGCCTTACCATCCCCATATGACTTAAAGTGCAAGAAATAACAGGAGCGCATGGTTTTATTGTTTCTTCTTCCACAGGGTTGCATCGATTTGGAATAAGATCTAATAAGAAAATCAGAAAATTATTGTCTGCGTCTAATGGAGACGTAGTTTTTTTGGATTTTCGAATATTTACCGATGTTAACGTCTTCCACTTCAGCGCAGCCGTTCATTAATTGGAGGGTGTCACTATCAACCAGTTGCATGTACTGTCCACCAGAAATGCTCTATATAATAATTTCATATATATAATCAACATCGAACATCATAAAAAATCATTCCAAAATTATAACCAACTTCTGGATAAGCATTAAAAAATTGTGATATTTTCGTATTGTTGAAAGGGCTTCACTAAAAAATGAAAAGATTAAGAATTGCATGAAATTTTACTAGATCATATTTCAGTTGTATTTTGAAAAATTGCAAAAATAAAAATATTTGCGAAACTGGAATAAAGGACATTCAATTTGAAATTGGGCGAAACGCCAAAATTACTCCGACAAATCAGGATAAAATAAATAAACAAAATAAATTCAGGAATGTGGATCATTGGAAAGTCTATTCCTCAAAGTTATGAAACAATTTCCCTTCAGTTACTTACGTAGCAACCAACTTCAGCAACTGTGACAATTACAAAAAGCGAAAATAATCCCATGATGATGGATTAGATTTAGAATTCAAAATAAAACTGATGTTCAAATCTTGGTCGTCAACTGGCTTTTTATACCATTTTGCTATAAATCTCATTACAGCGATTCGGAACTTTTATAAAACAATTATTACTTTTCCTGGTTAACCGAATGACAATTAAATAAATAATTGCATACATCGATTGACCACTTCAAACAATTGCATCGTGGAAAAAATATGAGGAAATGCTTCAAAATTTGAGCCAACGTTATGTTCAGAAGATAAACATGTAGAGTTCCCCGAAAAAATTGTCGATTTTCTATAATTATAATCATGACCGTTTTTTATTGGGTATACACAAAATCAAAAATCAAATGATCTTTGACCTTCATAAAAACAATGCCACAAAGCTTTGTTTTTTCAACTAATTTTTGGTCGCTGCATCCGAAAAAATTGGTTTTAAGAGCGTGCCCATCGTTCGAATCGAATTTTTGTGAACGGCTAAGTGGACCATAATTCTGGATCTGCTGATATACAAGGTGACTTGAGGCAATTTGTGACGCTTCATGGTAAATGTGGAAGCTGTTATTTTCATCGAAGAACGATTTTCAAACAAACCGTTCTCGTTTTATTAATGTTGAATAACAACAAATACAAATCATTATTCGATAAAGTTACTCAACATATATTACAATAATTACCCTTGTCCCCCCTGTGTTTAAGTTTTTCGCGGATCTCTGTAATAAAATTAAAGAACATCAAATATAAACTACTTCTTGAGTTAATTAAAATAATAACAGAAATCATTTTATTCGTAACTTTCAATTGAAGCCTCGGATATGCTTTTTTGCCGAACTTCAAAAATAATTAGTTTAAACATATAATTACATTCTTTTTACTTCCTATATTATGTAAAACAGTGAGTTGTTTGATTTAATCGTCAAGGTTTTTTAAAGTTCCTATCACAATTTTGTCAAAATATAAGTGTATAGACATGAACAAATGTTTACCTAGGAAAAAGTCCGCACGTCGAAATTGACCCGATATCGACTCGAATTTGGATCGTTCTCAAGTCGAAAATGGCTTGAAACCAATTCCGAAATTGGTGCATTAAAAAATGCCGAAAAGGAGTAATAATATTTCGAAAGATATTAAATATTTCGAAGATTAAAATGGAGGTGAAATTTCGATTTCAACCAATCGTAGTTAAAATTGTGTCAATATTTTTTCTTTCACAAGTATTTTTGCAAATCCTTTACTTCATGCGTAGTTAGATTAATACAAATCATAGGAGTATATATCCTTGGTTTTCTTTATAGGAGGAAAGCTTTTTTTACGAATAGACCTTTAATGCAAAAATCCAATAATGTTCATAATCAATGGTGTCAACATCTGACTGGTCAGAACTTTGAATTCTTTCTACGCATTCAAGCTGCGGTTGAATCATTTATTCTCAGATATCGCAGGTACTGCTCAAAGTGTTCCTGTTGTTCCAAGTTCAAAACGTGTGCCTGTCTCATTGTTGGTTTTTCCATTTGGTCCCTGAAAACCATTAACCATTATAAGATGAACACATATTTACACAACACCACAATAACATACATGATAAAATTTTATATTTCGTTTAAGTCACTGAGAAACACAATTTACAACGATGAAGCCCGACGTAAAACATCCGGCTCGGAATCTGTTAACGAATCCTTTCACGGATCCGTGCTTTAGGAAAATTTGAATTTCGTCAACAGACTCAAAAAATTGTGTCAATAGAGGTGGAAGATTTTACAAAAAGTACACGGAGGTCCGACCGAAAAATTGGTCAAAAATACTTCAGACTACTATAATGTAAGTATTTTCTATTCAGATTTGATGAATATTTTGTTAAACCCTAAACATATGACATGCATCATTTTTTTATTGTTTCGCGAAAAAAAAAATTATGACGCCCGCTTATGCCCCAAACACAATGACAAAGAGTATAAGGGAATAAGCAAAGAATAAATAAGAAAAAGGACTAACCTAAAACAGTATCAAATTAAACAGAAGTACCGTTACTCCTTTTTCTTATTCCTTTGCTTATTCCTCTATACCTTTGCATTGTGTTCAGCATCGCGTTGTATTCAGTATATCACTATCGCCACATACCGTCGCTTCTTTCTCGGTAGCGCAGCCCGTACCTACATTGGTCGGTAAAACAGTTTCAAAACTATTATTCGATGTCTCTACATTTTTTGAGCAAAAAAAACAAACAAACAAACATGCAGAATTTGAAGGATGGCTTCTACTTCCGTAGTCATACAGCTTCTTGAATGAATAGTTATTTTAAGCAAAATTTCAACAAATTTTTTTTACTGACTGATGAAATATAAGATATTTGTATGTACTTCTCGGTAAAAGCGCAAACCAATTCGGACATTACCGTTAACTTTAGAAGTTTAGACTGCAATAGGAGATAAAACAGAATACCCGTGCGTCGCCGCCACAATTAAATTATAAATGGTTTTACATTTTTTTAGCAACGGCAGCTAACATCAAATACTGTAATAGTCGTGGAAGTCGTAAGGTTTACAATCAGCGCTTCTACTTTGACTGCATTTGAAACAATACGTTCCAATGTAAAAAAAATAATAAAAACAGAGTGTATAAATAAGATAAAAAGTTAAAAAAAATTGAAAAAAGTAAAAAAAAAAGTATGAAAAGAAATATGATAAAAAACTTTTTCAGGATACGCATTTTTTTATTTTACTGCGATGCGATTATTAAAACTTAATTAAAAAACATAAAATAAAAGGCATTAACAACTTGAGGAAAAATTCCTTAACAGATCTGTTAAAAAGACATTAGAAAAGTTAAATTTGAAAAAATCTCACACATTTGTTAGAGAAAAGAGTGAGGCAACCCTTTTAAATCTTTCTTATATATTTCTCCAACCATATGATGTGAAGTCAAAGTTTTCAAGTATGAACAAATACGTGGTTATAAGTCGTCATTTTAGAATAGTTTCTTTATAATTGCTGTTGAGAAAATAATGCATCGTTTTATATAGTCATTGTTGTCTAAAAGCTTTAAAAAATTATATTTTCGGGATCACAATGAATAATCTTATTGTCAGATAGAATTTCGTTTTTGAATGTGTGGTTTTACCGATGATCTCCAACGAAAACAAGTTGATCAGTAATTGATAAATAAAATGAAGGCAATAAAATTACCTACAGAATTAACATTACTGCCTTTTACGGCAAAACATACTGCTAAACTTATAACACATTTTTAGTGAAAATTGACTCATTACACGAAACAGTTATTGTTCCTGCTACTTCCGAATTAATTGAGTTTTGAATTTAGTTAACGAAACAGCCGTCAAGACTGCCAAAAAGCTTTGTTTTGAACTGTTCATTGGTATATGCATAACTTGACAATAGGATCGATCGTTATGTTGATTTACATGTCCGAGATGCGCTCTCACATGTGGAAGACATTTCTAAGATTGCTGATAATATTCTCTTTAACAACGATCAGAAAAGAAACTAAGCACTGGGTTAAAAATACACGGTCTTGCGGTCTCCCAGAATTGGCAAAATCATCATATTGCAATGGATTGGTAATTTCAGCATTTTCCAATGCTCAGATTTCATCAATAAAACTCTATCATTTTCATCATTTAACACAATTTTTATGTATCATTTATTTGTTTAAAAATAGACGATCGAACCACTGCCACTGTTACTAAAAAAAGTTCCTCACATTACCTCAGAGATACTACCTTGGTACCAAATGCAACCTATCCGTGATATGGAAAATGAATTCTACAACCTACTGTACTTCCACAGTAGCTTGCGTCAAACTCAATAAGAACCTCGAGAAAATCAGCAAGTGGCAAGTGCATCGTTCAAAAACTTTTCAACATTTTACTAAGTGTAGATGATGAATCCATTTGTCATTTGGAAATAAATTCATTATTTTATTTTTATTTCATTTTGCTTTACAAATTAAAGAACTTCTAGCAAATTTGGTCGATATAATTGTTTTCATATAAATTAAGTTTCATATAAATTATACAGTTAAACTGATGTTGCGAGTTTCAAACATAATAAAAGTCGATTTTAAAGTGTTACCCCAACTTTTATTTATAACTGCAAGTATTGCAAAATTGCATTATTATTTATATTTGAATGAAAAACTGTAACACGTCACGCGGAGACATTTCTATCTCGTGGAATTTCTTAATAGAAATTTCAAGCTAGATTGGCAGCATCTGCGTACAGGAGGTGGAGGTTGCCATCGAACTTAGCAGGGTGCGATTTCGTGTTGACGCCTGAAACGCTGTCCGATCGATCTTCGTCAGACTTGATTTCGCAGCAGTACAATCATCCAACAAATAGAATTGTATACGTAGTTCTAGCCCGGCTAGTGCCCCAAAAGCTCCGCAACTGGCGTTTCTTGTCAACAACCCTTATGAACCTAAATCTTCCATCGTTTTTGTTGCAACCTTTATCCATCACGTGACTTCGATTCCGAACAATTGCAATGACAGACAAGCATTTCGACAACCTTTGGGACAACCGAAAAAAAAAACATTTAAACTTTTTGACTTTTCACATAGCAGGTTCATTAACAAAATTGACAGGCTGTGTATAAATGATTTGTCGTGAAATAAAAAATAGAATTATCGATAGATGATGATCTGATTGAATAGAACACCAGAAAATTTTCTATCACAGCAGATAAAGATAATCGTTTATAACGATAGCGATCAAGTCTGAGGTATATAAAAAAACGATGAAAAACCGGATCGTATGAATTACAGTGCTTAGTATTGGGAACTTGTTCATTCCTTCAACTGAACAAGTTTTTGTGGCTACCGATCGCGTCGTTCAAGTAGTGGCCGATTTAAATCTGACAAATTCATATCGTGGGCATCTTATCATAAATTCGCATCATCTGCTCAGACACGCACGATCAGCATGATTGATACACGGTATCGTTGTTAACATATTTAACAAGACATTTGGACGTTTTCATCTGTCGAGATCATCGAGAGTCGCTCAAATTGAGTGGCGAGAAAAATCGCCACCTCTGAGAGTTTTCTCGCCATAAACATATTTGTAAGACAAGAGAGAAAAGGCAAGCACGTACGAAAACGGTAGGAGGAAGCGATTGCAGCAAGAAGAATGTCATAGGTAGTTGTTTCTGGTCAAGAGAAGTCCTGACACCTCTGTGATGGATGGCCACTGGCCACCACGCTCGTTCTCTCAAACTTCTGCTGCTCTTGTGTTCTTTGATCACGGTGTCTTCTCTTGAGCAGCAACCACTTTTATGTTTCATCGCGTTCATCTTATTCTTTGCTTTTACTTTGCATTTTGTTTTACAAACATTTTCCATTTTTCTGCACTAAAATTCCAATTTTTCTGAAATTGCAATAGAAAACTTATAGGAAAATTATACTAAATTTTGAATTTTCAAAATGAATATTCATCGGGTTTTTTTTGTTTTTTGTAATATGCAAGTCTTCTCGTTCACGAAATCCTCCGACATGTACCATTTTGAATTATTTCCATCCAAGTTATAAAACATTTTAAGGCATTTTTTCGGTATGGTCGGAAATTTTTATACAAAGATGTGTTTTTAATTTTCGAGAAACGTTACTGGAAAAATTTGTTCGGTTCTTAAAATGGGAAATTCTTGATTGTGTTACACGCCAGGAACGGGCTTGAATAAAACAAGTAAAGTGTGGATGCGAAGGGTGGTACTGCCGATGGGAGCGTGCTAATGGCTACTGACATGCACTTTTGATGGATCGGCCAGTAGCACTCTTTCTGGCGCACTAACCTATGCGACTTTTCCGACAGTGGAGAGAAGAGGGGTCGAATTATAGCGCACAGAGAGAAAACAGCAAAACCAACCCCAACGTCGACGGCAAACTCGACCGAATGGTCCGGCGGTAGTGCATACACATCGCCAAAAGGCAGACGCTTCGTCGACACCAACATGGCTTTTGTCCAGGTTGACGTATCTGTCCCTGAGGATGTTTCACTACCCAAATCTAACGTGCTTCCATAGTTTGCAAATCAAATTTCCGAATTTTCAAGGAGAAAAATTTTTCCTCTCGAAAGTTATCAGACAAAATGTAAAAACTTTGAAAACATTTATGAAATAAGTTGATGGGAAAATTCAATATTGGATGTATTCGTTTTTCAATGATTTTTGCAAACAATAAATTTAAGATTTAAAATGGAAAATAGACTTTGATACATTAAGCAATAGTGTTTTATATTGATAGACAAAATCAAATAATCATTAAAAGCTAATAAATTATTTTATTCTCAACTCAAATGAGTACAATATTTTTGAATAAAGTGAAAATCCATTTTGAGATTAAAATCTACATGAAACAAACTATATGAAATTCTATATGAAAAAGACTTATAATAATTTACACCAAACTTATAATTTACACAAAATGACAATGAGAAAGTGAGGAATGAATCTTTATCTGAAAGTTATACAGCGTTGTAAAAGTTTATAATTCGTTTGTTAGCCGATTATAAACGCTCCACTAAGTTACTTATCGCCTTTAATTATAATGATAAAATGATTAGAATTGAAAATAATTTTTAATCAACTTTATTTACAAGTTTATTATTTTCATTAATCAATTCTTATTGTTTATGAGACAAACTTAAAACAATCAAGTTGAAATATTCAACTGATTTGGAAATATTCAAAAATTAACAACCCACAAAGGCATCGAAAAATTTTTCGAAAGCGAACCTACAAATTAATATAACGGGTTAAGATGTTACTCAAAATAAAAACAATCACAAAAATCTCCGGAATACATCTCATTTGAATGTTCCATTTACGAAGTTACGTTAATCCATAAAATATTTCAATATTTTTAATACCCTTGCGGCACACATTTCTACAAAACGTTTTCCTGCAAATCATCCGACGAGAAGTGCGACACGCCGTGAATGCCTCATGGAACTAAACATTGTGACTACAAAAAAGAAGCGACCGTAGAGCTTGCATGTTTCGTAGGATTAAATGCGTGATTCAAAAAAAAAGGAAGCATACCCCAAGAGATACTACTCTGGACACATCACACAATGTATACAAGATCATGTCATTGACTACGATCCCTCGAGACCGCAAAGTTTTACCTGACTTTTCATTTCAAAAAGTCAACGAAAAAAAGTAAGAGTCAAACAAACTCAATGAAACAAAAACTACTAATCTCTTTTCTCAAAGGAAACATAATCTTCCGACATAAGTTGGAAAGTAAACACGAAGACAAAAAAAGAACCTTTGAAAAGCATAATTAAGCCTCTGATGACTTCGAAAATCGTTTGTCCAAGGTTTATTTGAAATCGAATGAGGCTTTGGAATATTGGAACATCTAAAAACAAACATATTCCCCGATACATATCAGTAAACATTTCAAAAAACAACTTATTCACAAGTAGCTTAGAATAATAATTATTTTTTTAAATTAAATCGTTTGCTGAAGATAAATTTGTTTTGATCGTGTTCATTTTTCCTACGTAAAATATCACATGAGAAACCAGAAACAATCTGTCTTTTTATCAAATCCGATGAAATGAAAAGAATTGTATAAAAAATTATAAATTAAAAAAACTGACTGAATCTGAAAAAGGACGAAATCATGTCTAAAAGGACGAACCATCGAACATCCTCGGGTACAAAAAAAATCTATGAAATGCGTTCGTGCAGATATATCCGTTAGTTCGGCGAGAGCTCATTACGAAGTTTCATTCAGCTCTTGCCATGCAGTGTCTATGTTATCTGGGTGTTGGTTTTCTGAAGACGGGAGACAGATATGTATATTGGTTTATTTCGGGCGTGTAGCCTGGTTAGTTAGGCACAGAGAGGACGAGCACGATGACACGCTCGCTGAAAATGACAGGTACACGTTCTGCGAGAGTCAAGGTTTCGAACGCCGATATCGCGAGTTGATCTGACACAAGCTTGCTCGGTTAGTCCGATACAACATCTCAGTCTCCGTATTTCTTGTCCGTCTGCCAATATGCCGGCCTGTCAACACACGCTGCATTCAATTAAATCGAAAACCCAGTCAATGTAATGACGCGTAAATTTAACCTTATTCGTCGCGACTCGTGTGACCCAAGACTCGCAGCATCCAAGCCTCTCTTGTTCATTCAAGAAACCTGTATTACCTTGTAAACATATTACTTGTCAATTACCCAGCAACGTTTGACATTAACATTTGTACGTTTTGATTGCTGTCACATTTTACATGCCCCACAGATGATATACCATTCGAACAATTTTAACTTGTTAACGATATTCTAGATTTCTAATTTTTTCAAATTTATTCAAACATTCTGATGAGAAATTTTGTTCTACTAAATGGATGGTGATAATTGTTGATTTGTTATACAATTCATTCAAGTTTACTTCTTAATCCAAAATTATTTCAAGTGCTACAAATTAGGCAAATTACTTCAAAAGTTCCCACAAAAAACTGCACCATCGAAATATTTTTTGCATCTACAAAGGAAGTGAATAAACCCTTGATCTTTGTTATTTCTTCAAAAACTTGACGCTAATGTGCTCGATTTTTTTAACAAAACTATTAATTGTCTTTTTTTAAACAAATTCTTCAACTGTTTGCGTGAGAATTATTTTTTCGTGTAACATATTTTTCTAAACACTAATTTTCTTCATTTGCGTGAACAAAATGTAAAAAAAAGGTTACCTGTCATAAGTAACAAAAAACTCGGAAATTGTATTCATACAATTAATCAATGTAAAGACAACGAGTTAAATAGCATTTAAGCTAGGTTAGTGGATGGTACCACCAGTTACCCCTTATTTCAAAGTGTTCATTTATTAACACTTCATATCTCGCCTGACGTACGGATAACGAGCCTGTCATAATTATCCTTCTATTTATTACTATTACTACAAACATTTACTTTCTAACTCCAAAAGCCATAGATACTATCATAGAAAAATAACCAGAAAATTGGCAATTGAATTTTGTTTCAATAAAAATTGAGATAATAATAAAAGAAATTAGGAAATGTTTGAAAAAGATGTTAATACGAGTGTGCTTGCTAGCTAAGAGATCACGTTCGGTGGCGAAACGTGAATTCTATGTGTGGACTATGTTCGTTACCCCAAAAAGATATGGTTGAGCGTGTTTGTAAATGTATTCGATTACGTTGGCATTCATGCTCGATGGTTGCAAAGCCGTGCAGTTAGAGCAGCAATCGAACGACTCTCGTAAGAAATGATTGATGACTCCATTGTATCGGAAATTTCCCATACAGAGCGAACGCGAAACGTGCCGTCCAGCATACTGAAAACCAGCGTCGCTCCCAAAATAGAGCGAATCACAGAAAATGAAAAAAATTTAGCATGGAAGATCGATGGCGCGCTATTTGCGATGAAACGAGTCGCCAAATATTCAATGCCCTTTTCATTAAAGTTTCAGCATTTCGATGCCATTTCACTCGGTTCGCTACAACAGTGTGAATTAGTTTGTTTAGTCTATATGAAATCTAATTCGGTTCACCTTTTAAAGGCAAACAATTTTTATGAACAATTAATTTAGATAACGATCGAAACGGCTTTGCAAATGGATTTTTAATAGAAAATAACAAAAATGTTTTTTTTTATAAAAAAAGTTTGTTTCGTATTCTAAAGTGACTCATTCATTCTCGTAAAATAAAAGTGTGAATTTTCAGAAGTATCCAGATTATGACAAAACTGTACATGTCAAAACATCCTTGTTAACAAGAATTTGAAAGAAAAATGTTAATCTAAAATTATGATTCATACAAGTGAAATTCTCAACATTCTAAACGGCACAAAGAAGTTACACAGAAAAAAACGGTTTTTGTTTTAAAACATTCAACCGAAAGTACACGTTCGATGACTTTTCTTTGTGTCATGAATTCAAAATCAACTTTTCAATTTTCTTTTCTGATCAAAAGAAATAAAACTTTTAAGCAAATATTGAAATACGACATGAATATTTTTTTTAAAGTTTCTTCGACTGACAAAAAATCTCATCCTGACAAGATTCAGCTTTTCAAGTTTGATACTATTCTTTTACATCAAGTAGCGAAACAAGATGGTCACATTTATTGTCAAAATTCACATCCCACAAACTATCCACAAGAGACGTCAGAGTCAAAGTCATTGTACAAATGAAAAGTTGAAAAATAAAGTCCTTCGTAGGAACCATCCTCAGTGTTGTGACTTGATGTTTGAATGGCAAGACAGTTCAAACTATGGGTTTCATTTGGGTTTCATTCAAACCGTGACATTCAAAATATTTGTCGCAAACAATTATGCTCACATTGTCATCTCTTGACCGGAAGTGGTCAAAAGGCCACTCTAGTTTTGATACAATCATTACGATTCAATTCTTTTCGAAAATTTCAAAAAACCTCTTCTAATCGATTCAAAACGCGTAAAATTCAACAGCCAAAGGAATCGAGATGATTAGTCGCGATAAATATGGTAACAGGTTAAAAATCGTAGAAAATAAGAAGTCGTCGAAAATAAGAATTTTTTTTTCAGCCAAGAATAAAAACTGCGGATAAAAGTAACATGGTGGGACGAGATTTGACAGGTAAGACTCAGCATGACAATGCAGGTGCCCAATGCCACGTCAAAACCCAGCGTGATATCAACTCGCAAACGAGCTAGTCGTTTGGACAGTAATAATTGTTTAATAACGGGATTAACTGTCACAGTTTACACATCTTGGACAACGTGTTACTTAATGCCATTTAAACCTTGAAACCTCAATGAAAATTTTAATTTTACACCGATACCCAGACCTAATGATGTACGAAAACACTTTCTTTGTAACCCAAAACGACTTTTCTAAAGGATACCTGTCTGAGATAATCTCAGTTAATGATTCGTATAAACGTAGAAAAATTTCAATCTCAATACGCAAATTTGTCAGAAGGTGTACAAAACGAAGTCTTTCAATCAAATTGATAGACTAATAATAAACAAAAAAACGATATACATTTCAAGAGGCAATTATTTATACCTCGTTGTATTATAAGGGTTACAGATGATACGATACTATTGATTTCTTAATCTGTTCTTAATGAAATGATGAATGACTTTATTGTGAGCGAAATTTCGGTAGCTTCACATCAACGAGAACCATTGAACTTTTTACTAATCGATTGTTTATCTATTGAAACAAACAAAAAAAGGTAAACAAAATCAATTGGAACAAAAAAAAAGATGAAAAATGCAAAGACGTCTTTCAATCAATTAAAAGAATTATTCGATGCTTTGGTGCTCATTCTCCCATATTAATTTTCAGAGTCCAAATGAGACTGCAGCGCGCAGAAGGCGTTAATCTGCATAAATGCGAACAAAATTAGAGGCTAATTCGAAGAAGTGAATGGAGCCGGGATCAAAAACAAACATCAGTGGACTTCGATCAAGATGAGGATCAAAAATGTTGATGCTAGCTGGATGGACGGATGTCGCGGGTGGCCGCAGGTGGCGCCCACGGGGGACTCGAACCCTTCTTCTAGCCGAGCTCTACTGATACAGCCCGATACAAGCTGCGCTCCCAAACTCTCACGATAAAGAATGTGTCATTCTGTCAGTGAACTTAAGGTCCGGGATAACGTCCCGTGGTCCTGTCCCGAATGTCTTACCAACAACTAACCATTCTCACTGATGGTCTTTAGATTAAACGACGCCAAAATCAACGTCAACTTTTTACATATTATTTTATTTATTTTCATTATTTTAACAATGACAACAAACTATGAAAATGTTTTCAAACTTGCATATTCATATATGGTTTCATATATGATCCATATATAGTTCATAAAAAATGTGTACATAGTTCTATAGGTGTGATTCCAATAAAGTCCCAAAATTAGGTTGGGAAAAAAGAAATCTAAAAAATTGAACCCACCATCGAGTTAATTAAAGCGTCAAATGTCTCGCATAATTAAAATGCACGAAATGTGTACGAGCATCAGACAGGTGGGACACGCATGTTACAACTGTACGTAGGGTTCAATGCTCGTATCGCGGAGGGGGGAAGGGGGCGCGAAGACGCAGTGGCGGCGAACGTTCAGTTGCACTGGGTGGTTGGGGAGGTGGTGCCGAGTGTGCGATAAGTGTCAACTGCATGGAAGATAAAAGGAGCGAAAATATAAAATCCAGTTAACGATCCATCATGCTGACATGACGCGCAAACAGCACAAAGTGCGCGGCATTGGCTGGCTCCGCCCGCGACCGATCACGTGAGCCTGCCAGACCCCGCCCCACGACAGCCTCCTGGTGAACTCGGTGGAAGACAACATTCAGCGAGAGGGCCGACGAGAACTCGAGAGACGGTGGCGCAAAACAAAGCCGTATCAGTCTCACCTGCGTCACCTGGCTGCGAAACAACCAGCGATCGCGCAGCTCAACCACAGTCCGCCCGTGGTACCGTCGTGAGTCGCACATTAGCTCGCTGCTGCTGACTAACCCACCACAAATCTTCCCACGACAAATTACTCTGCGAAGTACTGTTATGGCTAACTCAAGTGATTGACAAATTGGTGCAAATTCCAAGTGCTGTTCGAAGGTGTTATTACAAAGTGGACGTGTTGGTGACACGTTGATCGGTTGGTTACATGTGGTTAACCCGCGAGGATGATGATGATGGACATGGGCATGTACGGGTCCTACGGTAAACCTGACTCATATGCTGGCTACGGTTACCCGGCCCAGTCGAACCAGCTGGCCGGACATGTCTCGGTGCCCTCGTCGCCCGAATCCGCGTCCACGCACTACTACCCCCAACCCGCGATAGCGCCCTACAGCTCGGTCAACGAGTCAACCTTCCTCGCCGACAACACCCCCTCCCAGAGCTTCTACTCGCCCTCAGCGACTATCCACGAAGACGGCACCGTCATCATCCAGTCGGAAAATGGACTGAGTTATACGAACCTTGACTATACCTCGTCCTCGTCCTCGTCCCCGTCCTACCCGGCAGGACACCCATGCCATGCCCCACAGGATCACCATCATGGGTACCACGTTTCCCAGACACTGTACCGCGATGAACATTGTCATGGGACCATCCACCAGTCGCTCATCCATCAGAGGCATGAACATGATCTTCACCAGCAGTCTAGTCACGAACAGGATTATCAGATCTCACTTGCAGGCAGTTCGAATTATCTGCACCATATGCCCGATGAAAACTTGCACTACGGCCAGGGTGCAGTTCGACAGGACTTTACGGCGCATACGACCGGGCATTTCAAGGAGGAGAATCCTGATGCCTCCGGGTACCATATGCAGACCGGGCATATTCAGCATGGACACACGCACCCGCACCATCACCAGCAACAGACACACCATCCTCAGCAACACCAACCGAGCAGGGTGCCTACCTATAAGTGGATGCAGGTCAAGAGGAATGTACCAAAACCTAGTGGTAAGATCGGTTTTTGTTTGAACTGAAACAATGAATAACATATTGAGATGAAAAAATTTGTGGTTTTTCGTTTAGAAAACATTCTGATATGTACTTTTTAAAGTTATTTACAAATTACAAACTTTATTGTAGAAATGAATTGAAATAATTGTCATAGAAATTACAAAAATATTGTGGTTAAGTTGTTAATTGCATGAAATGTCAAATCAAGCAAAAACATTCTTTTTTCGTATTTTACAATTTTTGTTTTGCACATCGTAGTTAGGTTGGTTATGAAAGGGCGATGGAACTGAGCATATCAATGTTGTAAAAATGTTAAAACATAAAATCAAAATTTAAAAAATAAGAAAAGGTATCAATCAAAAAAATAAGTTCATATTTTTTGCACGAAAAAACTTTCTAATTTGAAGAATACAAGTTTCAAACTCATTTTTATGTTGGTATAATTTTAATTGAATTATTTAATTGGTTATTTAACGAATGCAAGATCGATAAAACGTGAACTTTAATGGAAAAAATGTAAAAACAAACAATGCAGAAAACGAAGTTCAAGAAACTGAAGACATTGCCCTACAATCGTAAATCAAATTGTAAAGCTATTACGATTTTATCTGTTTCACGCAATGTCACAATTACGCAAACCATGAATTTTAAACGAGACCTGATCAATTTGATATTAAACATCTTATTAGATGCACCATGAAATCTGATAATCATTGTGTCATTATAAGAATAATTGTGAATTATAATTTAATCAGATGAGTTAACGGTTTAATACCGTTATCAATTGAGTATTAAAATATGATCAATCGATTATTATCATAAGTAAATGAACAATCCGAAAACTAGTTAGGTTGAAACACATTAATATCATTCGGTTTGAAAATAACATCGCAAATTTCATTACGTGGTTGAACTTATCAAGGAAAAATGCACGGATAAGAACAAGCGCACCGATAAGCAACAATAAAATTAATGAGAATGCCATGCGTTCGAGGTGAAACTTTTTCATTGGAGAAATAGTAGATTACTTTGCAATTTCACCAAAATATCGGACTTTTGTTTGTTTTCTGTTTTCTTAATTTTTAACTTAAATAAATCAAATAAATTGTTTGTAAATCGTATACGAAATTACGACAACTCGCCCATCATGACCGCTATTGCGTGATTACAAATTTAAGATTCTAGATTGCCTAGTAATGATAATCTGCATCACAGTTGCAATCTTGACTCCACCGTGGTATACGACTTAGATCTCGAAATCTCTTTTAATGAAAACGTTTAAATTGCTGTGATTTTGACAATGAAAATTTTATTTTAACCAACTGTTCATTTTAGTTTCTTCAAGTTAAATTATAAAATTAAAATAAAATAATACCGGTAGATTTTAACTTGTTTGAAGTTTTAGTAACAATTTCGATCACTTATAATTCTAATTTTGAATAATCAGTTTCAGGTTTTAAAAAAATTAGATTCAAAAAGAATATTAGGTTTAAGACGAATATTTTGAAAAAGGTCAGATTTTCTAAAATGTAAAAAGTTCCAATATGGAACGTAAAAGAAACTGTACCAGTTTAGATCGGTTACATAATTATATACGTAGTTACTAATCACCACAGAGACATATGAATACAATTGCGAGTACCAGGAATCATCATCAGCTTCTTCGGAGACCGATGTCACCGGATAGAAACGCGTAAAAATTCGAAACTCGTCGAAACATCTTCGTCGTTCCTTTGGTCGAGACAAAAACTGACACATTCTGGCGCCAGACTGTCGAATCTGTCGGAAAGTGATGTTTATCATTAAACGTGTTAAATCAATTAAAACTTTAACCAAACCGGTCAACGTGTTCTTATCTCAACAATATACTTGGCGATCGAAATTGTTTAATGAATAAATGGTATGCTAAAATAACAGTATCCGATAAAACAGCAGAAATCACTTTCGCGCTAAAACTTGCTAGAAAAGCCGATTGATAATAAAAACCCTTTTTTTAGATTCTATTTTAAAAAAGTCAGTTTTACAGGCACGTGCAGATTGGGCTACGAAAAAACTAAATTATATAAATACGTTTAATTAACAAGAAAATCAACTGTTGGTTGTTGGCAAAGTTGTACACAATTTTGAAATAAAACAGAAAAAAGGAACAAATAAAAACACTGATTTGAAAGTTTGATCTATGAATACTCAACGAACCGTTCAACCGTAAACGATCATGAGTGCTTACAGTATGCAACAACACATTCTGACTATAAACTTATGATATTTAATGTCATTTTTATTACGACAAATTAAACATTTTGTGATTGCAAAACTTTTCGAATAACATTCAAGGATCGTTTAATATTTTTAATGAATTTTGCAAAATACACGAACAATTTCAGTAAAGAAAACAGTTCATGTTTGTTCATAAAACCAATTTAATAATACAAATCACTCGATACGATTTCCACACCTTCAAATTATTCAAGTATGCACATAGTATAACGCCCCTTATTTAGCATCGCTCAATTTGCTTAATAGATTGGTCTTACAGCGGATAAATAAAGCTTCAGGAAAGACTTTAGTCGTCTGATGGAGCTTGTCGGGATCACTTTAAGAGGCCCATTATAATCAAATTAATAAAATCAGGCAAACACTTGAGGAGGACCTGCTGATAATATTTATAGCGCTGAAACATGCGATGTTCAAGTGCAATATTTAGTACTATGGTATAGGATAGTCATGTCTAACCAAATTATTTTGGTTAGTTTACAACCCGTTTAACATTTGCTCAAATATTAATTGACAAACCTTCACAAAATTGAGCTGTTTATCTTTTTCTTTTTTTTTGTCTATTGATTTCTGTATACATCAAAAATAAATTCACTTTATGATAAAAACAATTTTTTATTTGGATTTTTTTCAAAATGTAATTCTTTGTGAACAGTAGTTGAGAAATAAGGCGGAGTTTGAAGGGAGGAGTAATTTCATCGCTATTTCGGTTGGTCGAAACTCGCCATACAGCTTTGAAAGATTTTTTTTAATCCGATCGCATTCTGTGTACAAATTCAAAAGAGGGTGCAAAACACGTATGGACCACCCTTCTTTCGACTCGTCACAGCCCCGGTGTCAACTTGAATACCTCGATCTATCATATGGAGCTCGATTCCTTTTTTTATGCTTTTTTCTCTCTGAACGTAAGAAAATCGAAAATTGTATTTGCTATTGACATTACAACATCGGGGATGAACAAAAAAAAAGCTTGGAGAAAAGTCGTATCGGTTGGAATATCGAGAGGGGATTAACAAGATTAAAAAAAAGGTTGACGACTTAATTAAATTTCTCTGGTAAAAAATAATTAATCATAAACGTGTCCGATAGTGAAAAAAAAGGACCGAAGATATTCTTTGTCTGTTCCAAACAGCGTGTATTTGAAAAAGGCGTGACTCAATATCTTTTAGAATGAAAAACCGAGAAATATCTGTTTTCTAAACGTGTATTTCTATGCTGTGAAAAAATGTGCACAGTCATGACAGAGAGTTTCAAAAAAGATGCCCAAATAATAAACCCAACAATTTTAGAAACCTTATAACTCCTCTTATAACTGACGCGTCGATCGTCGCGATAAGAACACGACAGCTTTGACGATATACAAATTTGTTTTGTTGCTTTTGAACAATAACAAAAAGTTTTTGACAAAAAAGAACAAAAAACTCTAACAATTCAAAAACCCATTTACAATCAAATTAACTTTTTTCAATTTTCGATTCCTTATTTATCATTGCAAAAAAATTATCAAAAGTTTTGAAGTTATTATTATAATTTCCAACTTTGAATTTTGTTAAGGAAGTTTTTTTTTCGAAAATGGTATATTTTTAGATGAACGAAAAGTGTAACAGAATTGAAGAACAATATTAAATAAAAAAGTGGAGTCATTTTTGTAAAGATTTCTTAGGCAGTAATTTGCCTAGCGGTGAGCTTAAAACCGCACGACCAGCCGGGTATGTTGCATTTGCAAGGGCCGGTGCTAGACGCGTGAGTGAGCGGCCGATATCTCACAAGGGGATCAGAGGATCGCTCGCGTGCTTCCAGCGCCCACCAAAGACCGGCTGACCCCGAAACCCGCAACCCCCGCAAATGTTGCCCCATGTCCACGTGTCTCGCTCACGGTGATTTTCGTTTCCGCGGCACTTCACCGCTATAACCTTAACTTCGCCGCGGTATGCACGTACCAAAACTTGCTATCGACTTAGACTTTTATTATTCTCACACCGGTCATTTTCATTCAGTGCAATGCAAATCCACCCCCGTTTTTTATTTTCTTCTCCTTTCAAAACCTGAATTTTTGAAATCGTACCTTTTGAACTCAAATTTCATTTATTGCAAAAAAATTGTCAAAAGTTTTGAAGTTTACTTAAGAATGTATTTGTTTATTTACTTTAGTTTGAAATTTCAATTTGTTCAATGTTTATCAAATTGTTTGTTCGAATCTAGTTCAATTTTTTATTTAGAAAATAACTAATTGTAGTTGTTGCAAAAACAAAGTTTTTTGCTGTTAAAATTGTGTCTCTCATTCTTTACGTTTTGCCTAATTTTGTTTTTTTGTGATTTGCCCAGGGTTTTTACGTGATCATGGTCGCCTTACGTGCAATAGGTATACGAGAAGAAACATGCATGCACCCCATATTGTATAAGTAATATAACGTGACCGCTCTCGTTTCTTTCTGCAGTGTGACTCAGGATAATGCCTATCATGTAGCTTCTAGAGCAGATTCAATCACTACTTGAAATCATTATGATGACCACGGTCAATGCAGTTTTTCTACAAATCAATATGTACAGTTTTAAACCTACTTTTTACAAAACAATTTTTTTTGGTCATTTCAATTTTCAAATAAGTTGCATGAAATAATAGTTGTCAGCAAAAATCAAGCCAAGTTTAAGCTGAAGGACAATCCGTTGTGTACACAGGATCATCTGCTTTGTGCGGTAACCGCCCCTCTTGTGGGTGCATTATGCAATTCAAATATTATTCAAAGGCTAAAAGCCAGAAGGCACCGAATAAGTGATGTAAGAAAGGAAAAAAGAAAACCTGAAACGGGACGAAAAGGGTATTGAATTTTATTCATGGTAGTTTTTATTTGAGCGCCATTTTCAATCTGGTAGATTGAAACTTCAAATAAGAATCTCATTGGATACTTTTAAAATTAAAATTAACTAAATTATTCAAAGGAACTCAATGTTACGAATAAAATTAACTATAAATTTAAATTAACAAAAACACTACGAAATCAAACAAGATGTAGTTCCAATTATTCTCAAAATTGTTAACATGACGTTACATTAAATCAGTCAAATGAATGTCGGAAAACAATTTTTTTCAAACTTCTGTTTCGTTGTCCAGGTGTATTTTATTACTTAGCCCAATATTTGAAGACTACGCTCTAACGCCTTGGTTTTAGATTCCTATACAAACAAAGCCGTCCTGTTTAGCTTAGCAAAACTTGAGTGTATTGCAGAAATGATAAAAATAAAAAAATCAGTTTCCATTTAGAACTTTTCTAACTGAATAAAGTTGTCTCCAACTCACAAAAAATATCTTCCAAGTAAAAAAATAAACGAAAAAAAAAAACAAAAAAAAACTCGATCCCCTTTCGTTTCGTTCATTGAATTCAAAGTCGACACTTTCAAAAACGAGCGATACAAATTTTGAAAGATCGATCGAACTTGAGTGAAAGAAACCGTGGCATTATACGAAAAAAGGTCATTTTGATTTTTTTTTATTTTTTCGTAGGTAACAAAGGGTGGCGAGTATTAACAGAATTCTTGACCAATCAATACCACCGTCCCCGTTTCTTTGGTGTATTTACTCTTGGCACAAGCAGCGGGCAAGCGAAATGACCGGATTCTTATAGTAGAAATACCTGATTGCACTGTGAAACTAGCGTTCGCGTGAACGTTCCAAGTCCTCGTGACAATATAATCACAGGGACGAAGAAGCTTGTCGAGAGGGTTGCAGTTCACCTCCTGAAAGATAATTAACAGTGTCAACGCCTGACTCTTGAGTCAGCACTATCGGGATTTCACTTCGTGCTCAAGACATTTGCATAATCATTTCTCATTTGTACTTAGACAAATAATTTCCGTTCTGAGCTTGGTTCTGCCAAAAACGCCTTTTACTTGTTTCCTTCGACGATCCAATTTTATCTTGTTTTGCGCACTATTTTCTAGTGTTCAAATGCTAAATCACAGTCTGAATAAAAAATTATTGAAAACTATAAAAAGTTGTGCCCTGAAAGATTTGATGTGAGTTAAGGTAAGGTGTAAAAAATTAATTTGCGTTAATCAAATGAAAAATTGAATATAATAAAGCTGATTATTGCGTTATCGTCATCAATTATTCCACCTACAAAATGAATAATCATGAGATGTAAAATTTTTCAACGAAGCAGTGAATACAATTGAAATGAGAAAAAATTTTAATTTTAAAATTTACGACATTTAAAGGATGAAAGAATGCCTAAGATTATAAAATGAGAATAAATTATTTACTAAAAAACACAACCGAGTGAATTTCCTGAACAAAATTTCAACCAACGTAACATTCGGGTTATGAACTTAGACAAGTTAAATTAAATGCAAGAAGTGAAACACACCAAACTATTCTCACCTCGCGCAGCCCATTCATCAATTTGCCTCCAACGTGTTACACGAGAAGTGCAAATCAGTGACAAATTATTTAATGACAGACTAATTATCAGGCTGATATAAAGTAACTTTTCGTCGTCTGTTCGTGAACAAAGTTACTCAAAAATGCATCGGGAAATAACAACTTCTGGAAGAGAGAAATTCATCCCATTGAAAAAAGAGAGAAAAAATGGTTCCGTAAAAAGGAAGCTCAATATTTATATAAGAAATTTTAGATTAAATCTTACATGTGACACTTAGATATTAAGCAATGGACCGTAAGATGGATCATCATTTTCCCTTGTTATTCGCAGCCCTCTATTATACTTTTTCGTCGTACCGTCGCATTTTTCCGCGCTCCTGTGAAATAATAAAAGTAGATAAAATCAATTTATACATGAGACAGAATGAATCTCACTTTTTTGCAAATATTTTTGTACTAATATTAAGTCTAGAAAAATGAATTCAATAAATTCGTTTAATTTGGGAATACCAAATGCAATGATTTGTTTTAGAACCATTTTTTTTAATTTTGTAACATTTGATCATGACATTATATGAACAATGAATCACCAAGCTGAATCTTCAAAATAAAAAAAGAACTTGCAATGATTGCAAAGATGAAAAATTTTAAACATCAATTCTACTTTTTTTTGTTATGTCTACATGTTTAACAAATTTCATCGTTTGTTAGGAATAAATATCGACTACAATTTTCAAGTTTCAATAACCTTTGACACAAAAAGCATCAAAATTGTCAATTTATTATCAACGACACAAAAGGATACTTTTTTTTGGTCTTTTCGGGGGGTTAGAATTTGCAAAAGATCAAAATAATTCGTCTCAATCCTTTTACAATAGGACTGTCCGAAATAATTGGTATGACATGTCCAGCTGTACTGGACATTCGATTTCTAAATGAAACTTGTAATCTCCACATTTGTCTCAATCCCTTTGTAAGTTCTTACTCATTGTCAACAAACTACGAGAAAAGAACAACTAAACAAAAAATGAAATCATGCAAAAAGCAAAAGTTTCAAACTTCGACGCAAACATGAAATAAAACTGAAAAAATAACAAGAACTTGAAAATTTCTTGAACTTGAAAATTTATTTTTCAGTACTCAGTTGTGAAGATAATTTCTATCATTTATATCATGCAAGGAACACTGAAAATAAAAGTTGAGACCTTTATTACTTCTAAGTTACAAAAAGTAATAAAGTAAATGTAATATTTATGGAATTCTATAAGCATTTTTGCAAAACTTATAACCCTTATTTTGACGATCATGAATTTGATTATATTGTATTGTTAAAAAGAGTATCCAAAGAAATTATTGATACAAATATCACAATTTTTTATTTTTCTTTTCACTCTATTTAACTACTTCTTTGTTTTGATCGTTCAAGTATCTGGGTTTAAACGTTTATCTTAAAAAACTGGCAAAAATAGTTTTCATTGTTAAAAAAAATCGTGCAAATAATATTTCACATTCTAAATGATCAAGCCAAATGTATAATAATTATATGTAATATCCTATTTTCAGCTCCAAAAACGAATCATACAGTACAAGAATATAGCAACACAAGCAGTCCAGGAACGTCGGTTTTCTCTCCGACGGTAACGTCAGGCTCGATGAGCTGCCTGGCAAGTAGTTCGCTATCAGGGATCCCGGGCGGTTTCAACAACACCGGTCGGACGAATTTCACAAACAAACAACTCACCGAGCTGGAGAAGGAATTTCACTTCAACAAGTACCTGACGCGTGCAAGACGTATCGAAATCGCATCCGCGCTGCAGCTCAACGAGACCCAGGTGAAGATTTGGTTCCAAAACCGAAGGATGAAACAGAAGAAACGAATGAAGGAGGGTCTCATTCTTGGCGACGGTAACGCGTCAACAATTAGTCAAATGGGCGGTGCTCGAAGTACAAGCAGTTCGCCCACCGGATCATCCAATTTGGAAGTCAGCGGGATTAGTCTGCACAATTTTGCCAGTGACAACAGCCGGGGCTCGCCACCTTGTAAGGAATAATCATTTCCGAGATCTCAGAATCTGAAAAAGAAGATATTTCAACATTTTTTTTTTCACATAAATTTAATGAGTTAGATCACATTTTTTGTTTGGTGGAAAAAAATGATGTTCAGACGAGAAAATCAGAAAGAAATGGTAGCATTTTATTTCTGAGTTATTCACACTAGAAAGACCAATTATTGAGAGATCAATTTATTTTGGTCCCAAACACGAAATATTAATTAGATTCAAAATTGTTTGTTGCAAATTTTATTGGTACCCAATTTGGATAAAAAATTTTTTTGGTACTTCTAGTGTTTTATTGTTTTCAAAATTTGGCAAATGATAAATAATTGTATCTGAATTAAGATTTCGTTCAGCTGGAAGTGATCACAATTTTATACTTGATAGCCTCGCAATTCGGACGTGTATAAATATTTATTGTGTATAAATTTTAATTAATAAGTAACTTATTAAAACGGATTGAATGTATAGTTCATTAGGTATAGAAATTGTTAGAATAAGTCTAGATGTAAAATATAATTTTTAGTTTGACAAGACGAAATAGAATTCGACGGAATAATAATCGAATTAGTAAACAATTGTATAACGCTAACCTCATGTAACTTTGCACGGAAAAAGTATAGGACAGCTAAAAAATTTGTTTCCCCTCTGGATCAAAATTGTTGACAGAATTACAAAATTCAATTTTGCAAATAAATTTTTATGAAAACTGTTTGTCAACATTTTATTTTTTCCGTGTATTTGAGAAGAAGCACTCAATAAATTTGAAGTTCAGATAGTTCAAAATCAAACAGAACAATAATTATTTTCGGACTTAGCGATTTTACTTTTTTGCAGATTTCAACAACGCTAATGAAAAACTGTTCCGAATTATATGTACCTAAAAATATTCGATTATAAAACAATTATAAACAATTTAAAGACATTTTAATTCGTTGGCGATGCTTATTTTATTTATGAACAATTTGTTTTGTTTCGTCGTCTTTGCTTTTTTGTACATTTTTCCATTGTATACAGTATTGATTTAAAAATTGTACTTTACGTTCCGTTAAATTGTATACCAAAAAGACTTTAAGCGTAAGTTTTTCTATCGTTGTGAAATTGTCCTCAGAAAATTCACAACAATTCACATAAAATTTTTTCTATAAAACATAAGTATGTAAAAAGTGATGTTATTGATATGAAAATATAACAAATCGAAAACGACATTTCATTGATTCTTTCATCATTGCAATAAAATGACCGAATGAAACCATTCAATATTTTCATTTTTATTTTTGAAATTGATTTTTTCAAATTGAAATTGAATCTACTTTTCTTGTTGATGATAAGGTAGAAAATTGAATAAAAGGTTCAATTGATTAAACTTTAGAAAGTACTCAAAATTGCAAACTAATGAATTACTAAAATTTCAAAAATCGTCACGCAAAAATTTAGAAAAAGTTTCTAGTTTGATCACTAACTGACTAATAAGAGAAAGTAAAAGATAACTTCACAGATGCGAAAATTTCTTTACCATCTGATACCCAACGTCAAGAGTGTCAAGACTTTACAGCAATACAAAATCAACCTCGGGTTTTCAATCTGGCATCACTGTTACTGTTATGTCTTCGACTGGTTTTTGTCAATCAAAAAGAAAATTGTCACAATAATGATTGTATTTAAATGTTGAAAACTAGATTAACCAAGTTTATAAGTGTCAAACTTTTTCTTTCGCGTCTTGATTTCATTTCCTGATCGACAACTCCGGTAAGTCACTTTTCACATTGCCTCTTGAAAATAAAATTCATCACGATCAACAGCACCAGAAACTGAGACGCAAAATGCAACTAGTTATTATAATTCAAGAAAGTTACAATTAAGAGAAAGTTACATAATTTTTGGGTTATCAGTCCAACAACAATATTAACTATTGCAATTTAAATCGATGTCAATACTGCTCCGGGTATTGATGACATTCTTTATTTGTTTTGTTTTTTTTTTCTACTTCATAATATGTAGGTTAAACATCAGTTGGCCCTTTTCAAGGTTTGAATTAAAACTTAATTTTGTTAAACTTCATTTTGACAGATTATAAAATGAGTTCAGAAATCTTAGACGAGGCTGGTAAAAGTAACGCCAACGAAAATGAGATGCTTTCTTCGGATGTTGAATTTGATTCAATCCAAATCGAGGAATCTTCAGAAACAGTGTCAAACACTGCAACAACAAAGGTTTAATTTTGCATACTGATTTTCATCTATATTTATTTAAATTTTTCTGACTTAAATTTTGAATTTTAATTTTGCCTTTTTTAAGGATTCTCAAACAAATGCCTTAGATCAGGGAATCTTTAACCAGATGTCTCACTCAGATATTTCACCAACAATCAACGAACTGAAAGATTCAGAATCCATCTTTGAAAATTTGGATTCCACAGAAGTTCTATCGTCTCCCAATAAATCTACAGGTAAGCCAAACAAAAACGAACGAAAAATAAAAAATTCTTTCGTCTGTTTTAATTGTTTGTCCGTTTTTTTATAAAAAAATGCGTTTTTAGCTGCTGCAGCTGGGACTGATATGGAAATCTTTGACGATAACAGTACTTCGTCTCCAAAGGTACAAAAGTCTCAGGGCATAAAATCATAAAAACTGTTCAAGTACTCGTATTTTCATCTACTAGTTTTGATTAATCACAGGATGCAGAATTAGAAGCTCTGCTGCGGGAATCAGTAAGCTCCAATGAAAAATCAAAACCTAGCTCATCCGCTGAGAAGTCCGACTTGTTTTTAAAATCTTTGAGAGCGTTCTTCGACGAGGGAGTTCCGTCGACCAGTGGAAATTCAAATGATAACACCAAGAGCGAGAGTTCGGGAAATAAACGATCTGTTGGTATGTGGGATTAAAACAGAAAACCAAATTTTCGTCTTTAAAAACAAACTGTTTTAATCTGCTCGTAGTATTTTATTCAGAAATCAATATTTTTATTCTCAGATCAGAGAGATGAAACTGTGGAGTTATTCACCGCAGACATGGAAGATAGTTCGGATGAAGATGCTGAAAAAAGGCAGAGGTTGAATGAGGAGCACGAGGAAGATGATGACCAAATGGTTTCTGACCTAGAAATTGAAGAGTATGATGATTCCAGCGAACATTACGGTGATAGTAAGACCGAATAAAAATTTTATTTCTCCGAATAAAAATTCGAATTCTTTTCGATAACATTATATTTAATTAAAAAAAAACTTTTAGCTTGGAGTGAAAATTCTTCAGATAGAGTTTCAAGCGATGGGTCAGAAGGTATCTTTGGAAACGCTTTTCATTTTCATCAAAGTAACTATTGAAATGGCCGAGTCAGTATTAGAACGATTCCTTAAATGAAATAATTTTTGTGATTGTAATATTTCAGGATCTCAAGACGATTGTGACGATGATAATTACCAACTTAGCGACAGCAGTGATGATTCAGAGGACGAAGATGATAAGAACAGCTCTGCTATCATGCAAAAGGCGACGAGAAAATGGTCCTGGTCGGCGATTCGCGAACTGCATAACAGAGAACTAGGATTGAATCCAAAGTTCACTGAAAAGTATTATCGATCTTTGCACAATGTTTCGAGTTTGAAGATGGCTTGTGAATTGGAAGGACATACTGTAATAATCGTTTTTAATTATAATTCATCCTGTACTCATCCTGTACTGTATTCATTCTAGAAATATTAATTATTAATTAATGTTGGGTTCGTGTTTACTCTGCAGGGTTGCGTTAACACTGTGGAATTCAATGAAAAAGGAACACTTCTTGCAAGTGGATCCGATGATCTGAAAGTGATCGTTTGGAATTGGGCATCCAAAAAGAAAGTCGAAAGTTTTAAAACTGGTCATAGAGAAAACGTCTTACAGGTACGCAAAAAGGCATGCAAAATAAATGTTCAATTGAGTCAAAAATGTCTAATAAAATTTGACTTAATTTCAGGCGGAATGGTTGCCCACGAAAGACGATAGATGGATAGTAACTTCTTCTCGGGATGGTCGGGTGCGATTGCTCGACGTCATGACTGGCAAGCACCGAAGAATAGCTAGACATATGAACGCATGTAACAAAATCGCCACTCACATAGAAACACCTTCTGTGGTATTATCAGTCGGCGAGGATGGTCGCGTCTTGTCTATCGATCTTCGTGATGAAGATCCTAAAAGGTAAATACTTAGAAATTTTTTTTTCGACCTGAAAAACGTTTGTGTTTTTTTAATTATTCGGTTTCTTTTTTCTAGATTATTATGCCTGAAAGACGAATCGGGCGAGTATCCACTGAGACTGTTCAGTATCCACTCAAATCCACTTGACAGCAATCAGTTTTGCGTGGCTGGAGATATGAAATACGTTCTCATCTATGACAAACGAAAATGTCGAACACCTGTGAACAGAATGTACCCTCCTACAACAGTACGTTCAAACATTATTGAAATATTTTTCATAGCTATTTTTAATTGCAAGAAAAATAATCAGAATGTGAACATGAATTTGTAGAGTTCAACACACTCGTCAGACCCGAAAGCAACTTGCGCAGTTTACAACTACAACGGTACGGAAATCCTTGCAAGTTATGACGATAACAACATTTACCTTTTTGATAATACTCCATCAGCGAAAGAGGGAACTTTTATTCACTGTTACAAAGGTCATCGAAACTTTCTCACTTGTAAGTATTACCTACTTGTTGAAAATTCAATTTTTGCAATTTGAAATCACTAAATTGCAAATTGGTATTCTAACATTTTCCCATCAAATTTTTTTCAGTGAAAGAAGCCAACTTCTATGGACCAAAAAATGAATACATTATATCCGGATCAGATTGTAGAAATATTTTTATATGGGAAAAAGAATCGGAGGCCATCGTACAGTGGATGATGGGAGACAATGAAGGATCGGTAAGTTAAATAAAGTTGATAAAATGATTTTTTTTCAGTTTGATTGAAAAATATCATTTTCTTTTGTTTGAATTTTTAGATAAACAGTTTAGCCCTACATCCGGAATACCCAGCAATGGCTACAAGTGGATTTGATCACAATGTCAAAGTCTGGCTTCCATCTGCACTTCCCTCTAGAATAGATAAAACCAAACTCAAACGAGTAAATACAAAATCAATCGTGTACATTTAAAATTAAATACGAAACTTTTGATAATAAAATTGCAAATTATTTTTATTCTTTCAGTGCATTAAAATCAATCGAGAAAACAAAGCCCGACCTTTAGAAGACACAAATATCTGGAACATGCTCAGAAATCTGCACCGAAATGTGAGTTGAATTTTTTGTACATCTCCATTGTATTTTTCAGTCCCCACCTCTCGTCATAACATGTTATGAGACTTATTTTTATCAATTATCTTTTTTTTGTTACACTTTCATTTTAAATTCTGAAATTCTCTATGATAAATTCAAACTGCCCATACTTAAATTATTTTGTTTAAGTTTGTAGCAACTCTTTTAAGTTCAAACCCGAGCCACGATTAAGATAAAATATCTAGTGGAAGGAGAAATTGTTACGCTACAAGGGTGGTAAGTTCATGTTGTTACTATAATGATAATTAATGTGACAAGTGCACAGAGTCTTTTTAATTTTGATCTAGAATCATTTTTGAATTGAGACTTAATAATTAATTTATAATTATAGTTAATTTATAGAAAATATTTACTTACGTTAAATTATTGAAAATTTGAAAATTAAAATTGGCAGTATGTGAACATGTCACATGAGTCGAGGTAAAAGAAATAAGTGCATCGACTTATTTTCAGATCACTTTTTAGAGTTTCATCTTCTGCAACATCCTATTCATAGCGTTTTTACAAGTACATTAAGAAAAGTGATTTGAAATCGTTCATCCTGTAAATACCGAGCTTGGATTTTTGATTATTCAACTGTACGATATTATGCAACTATAACCAGTATTGCAATTTCGTCACTAATTTATATGCAGCAAACATTCGTCTTTGTAAGGCAACGATAAATCAATTGTTTCAAGCTCTGTTTACTGTTATTCGAGTTTAGTGATACCATTATATTATTAATTATGAAATCAAATATTCTGTAAATAAAATATATCAACCGAATTGAAAATTTTCATTGCAGTGAACTTTAATTTGCAGAAAGAAAAATTAATAAATTTGTAAAACATGATTCGAACGGCTGATTTTATTCCCCTGTCTCATAACATGTACTTTTTAACTTGACTAATTATTTGCATTTTGTTGACTTATCAATTAATTTTTAGATTCATTTGTTGCAGGCTTTGTATAGAGGGTACAGTTTTCGTTATGATGATTATCCAAATCCTTCCGATTCGAATAGTAATTCATCCTCTTCTCCAGCTAACAATTCTATCTTATGAAGAGTTGAAAAAGTTTTTTTGTTTTTAACTAAACACTTGTTTTATTTTATGTAACGCACAAATCCAAACACACTTGTTAAAAAATGAAACACATGGTTAATGTATAATTCAAAGTTTATACAATAGCCTAAGCGTCTTTATATTTGTAATTTTTTTATAATAAAAACACAAATGAACAATTTTTTTTAAAACTGATTTTTTTATTGAAATAGAAACAAATACAATGTTTTCGTCGTAATAAAATTTTCATTTCGTAATAATATAAATTATATTACAATGATGAGATATTTTCGCGTATGCATTTGTTCTAAAAATGTATAACTAAATGTATTTTGAAGTTATAATATTGCTGATTAAATTTCCTCTTGTGAATACCTGTAGTAACTTCGAGTAACTTTAACTCTGCGTGCATGTTAATATTTTGTTTTTAAAAAAAGTAACGTTTCATATAATTTCAATTTGTTCAAACAATCATTCATTTATTCCAATAAACAAATAAGAAACATCAAAGATTTTAAGTTGACAAGTCGTATTCTTATTTTATAACAGTATCAAGATTTTTTTCGATTTGTATCAAGAACTTGATATTAGTTGAAAGTATGTCGTTTAGCTAAAAATTACGAATCACTTTCAAAGTGAGTTTCTATAGCCACTTAAATATGGAACGATCAAAATTTTTTTGCAAATTTTATATACACACAAGTAGTAAAAAAAGCACAGTCATAACATGAATTATTTGTACATTGACTAGTACACTCCAACCGAATCACACACAAGAAATTTCGAGACGCATTTTTTTCATCCCAAAAAACATCTCTACACGGTATAGCAATCCCACAAAAAGCGTTTGGAATGTGTGCATGTAGAAGTTTTTGATAAAAATATACCTTTCATATTTGTTTTTAACAAGTTAAGAAACAATTGAGCTTGTAAATTTCAAGTTGTTTTATATAAACTATACAGTACATTTTCATCTGATATAATTTCTCGGATAAAAAATATAGATTTATAAGATATAGTATTTATCATTTTTAAAATCTTTTAAAATATGTATCTCAATGTTTGAAACATTTTCAAACAGTTTCTTTCCTTAACATACTTTCTTTCTGTAAAATATTTCTTCTTTTTAAAATATTGATAAAAAAAATTGTTAAATTATTGTCGTTGCTAACATTTTACAATTAAAATTATGTTGAATTATCAAAGCGAGATATCATTCTGATTAAAATTTTTAAATCATTTAACAATCAACTATTAAAGTACACATTTGTTCACGATGTTCAATCGAACATTATTCAGTGCTGGAGAAATTGAAATGATTCTTAAAAGTAACATTTGATTTGTAAATAGTTGATTTCAGCTGTAGAAGTAGGTCTTACTGAGTTGAATGGATCTTAGTTGTATTTTTCCTACACTCAATCTAGTCGTTCTTTGATCCTGAGTGCTATCGCTGCCACAAGTGCTCCTCCTTTTCCACTACCATCTTCAACGTTCATTAAATTGAACTGAAAATTGTTAATCACTTTTAGCCAACAATCAAAAACTTGTATCTAATTTTACTTTTCATTTTATTTTAACACTTACTTTGTATCCAGGGGCCAGTAAACTAATGTAGTTATTCATCCAGTGCTTGAATCGTGGATGGTGCTTGTACAAAGATCCATCTACTGCTATCGTTATTTCTTCCTTGTCTATTCTTTCAATTAAAGCAGAAACACCTATAATCAAACGACCGCTTGAATAATCAAACACTTTTTTAACTCTTAACTACTACGAGTTTTGTACAATTTTAAAAGCGAAATTTTAAACTTACGAATAGAAAGTTTTAAACTTACAAATAGAAACTAAAAGAGCAGCTCTATTAGAAGCTACTTCACAAACATACTGAACGATGTTGATATCATCGTCGTCAGGTACAATTCCAAACTTGGCTAGCACTTCCTTAGTGTTTTCTCGTCCCCCATCGACAGTATCCCTAAAGAAGAATGAATTTGAGTTAATTGAAAAACATATTTCGGCAAACCTTTTTTTGATTTTAAACATTACAAAATGAAACTCACTGCTCTATATGGGACACTAGATCTGTGGTCAAATTTCCTGTCTGCAGCAAAAGTCCCGATGTATTTCCAACGAACAAGAGTCCTTCCTGCGTCAATCTTGCCAGGATACAGCGTACTATCTCACCGAGATATTTACCTGCAATGTACTTCTCAAATCTGCAAAGTGCAATTTTAGATTTCAATTAATCTCAAATTTGATCCATGTGAATTAACGTTTGCAAAATAAATAAAAGAACGTACGTGAATGAATTTCTAATGAGCGAATTAGCGTCATTTTCTTTGTCGAATTCTGTTTTGATAAAGTCAAGGACACCGTTGTCCCCAAAGGCACCCCATTCAATATCTATAATAACTTGTTTTTCTCCATGCCTCTCCACTTCCCAATGTTCTACCCTGTCGGCCCGTTCCATATAACAAGCATTGCTTCCAGTGCCCAAAATCAAACCTATGGCTGTTTTTGGGTCCTGAGTAGCACCCTGAACTAGAGTACCAGTAGTATCGTTTAGTATTGCTAAAACTTTGACTTTTGTATCGCCCCTTTTGTCGAGGGAATTCCGCAGAAGTTGAACTGCGTCTTTTCCTACTACGTCGGGACAGTTGAAACTCTTTGTCCAGGTCACTAGTTGGCCTACGTCCAAAGAGTGCTGAACCATCGGAAAGGAAAATGTAAAACCTGAAAAAAAATCAAACGTCAAAATTTTTTAGTTTTATAAGAGCCAATGAATAAACTGAATATTCGCATTGAATATTTAAAGAAATGATTTGGAATAGTTTTGCTACTTTTGTGGATTTCTTATTTAGGAAGGGCAGAAATAACATATATCGATTTTAATTTACCAAGAGGAAGCTCTATGTCCTGAAGACCCTCATTGATGACGAAATCACTCACACACTCAGCAATGTAATCGAAGAGTGGAATTCCTGAGCCGATTCTTAGTTCACTGCCAATGTGATATTTTTTCACATCTTCTCTTATAACGGCTCCGTTTAGCAGTTCCAGCAAAATCACTCGAAAATTTGTTCCACCCAAGTCCAAAGCAAGGAATAATCCCTCCTCTAGAAAAAAATTAAAAGATAAAACTTGAATAGATTGACATCTTAAGAAATTTCAATTTATATTCAAATGTCATACCAGTTCCATCCGGGAGTTCAGGAATGTATGTGTTCTCCATCTGAAGGGAGGATGGTTGCTGGTGAATTCCTTTTTCCATTTCATTTTTGAAGACTTTTTGAATCGCTCGTACTGTTTTTGCAGAAAATCTCATGTGTGATAATCGATTTTGAATCTAAAAATATTTACAAAATCTAATGATTTTGACATCTAAAACCAGCTGTAAAAACAATTTATGCAAGATCTGAAGACTCTTGATTGACAGTTTTCACTAATAATCCTTTTTTGAAATATTCTACTTTATCAGTAAACGCGTCTGGAAAAATCCAATTTTCGCTCTAATTTCTTTATTTTCACTTTATCGATAGATGGGGAGAAAAAGCTCAAGTTCAAAGTTCAAGAATAAATGAATCTATGTCACGACCCGCTAGACTGTAAACATTCACTTATCAAAGTGGAGTAAAATTGTTTGAAACAATCTGTCGAGCGTTTTAAATTTTATGTTATACCATTCTAGAAACTATAAACTTTCCATTGAGAAAACACGATTTACGACTTCATAATACATATCCTCAAACAACCTGTTTTGATAAACTAATAAAAACAAAATGACTGAAATATTTTATTATTTTTGTTTACTTACTTTTTGACATCGAACGTCGTCAGATAGAATTAAAGGAGCAACTTGAATAGCCTCATGGAGGGTGTGCTCTGCTGGAACTACCATTTTTGATCCTAATAAGTTCTGTAACAATAAACAAATTAATTCACGATAAGCTTCGTCCACAATTTTGTTTGATTGTAAATGAAAACTTGAAACAATAAAATTGAAGGTACAATTGATTTTACACTTTTTAGCCCGCTCAAATTCATCTCTAAAGTTTGAATAGTAGCAGTCTAAGCAATTTCCTGGTATTTATTACAAAAAAATTGGTGCGTTTTTTGACAAAACAGAGATGGTAAAACTGATATTGTTGACACTTACACTAAATATCGTAACATTAATTGCGGTACTCTAATCAGTTTAATAACTCAAATCACTCTTGATTGCTGAAATCTATCTTGCCCAATTTATCCCACGAAATACAACTTACGTAAACTCAAATCTGCTTTATTTTCATTCTCAAAAAGTTGTTTTCGGAGATCTTGTGTGCGATAAAGTGTCTATTAAAATCTAACGTGATGAACCAATTATAATTAGACGTCAGCCTAGCTAAATCAATCCTGATCTTTAAACACAACAGAAGCCAATATTAATAAAACTGTTTTTGAATGAAAAAAAAAAACAAAAAAGACAGGGAAAAATAAGAAAATATTATGGGTTCAAAAAAATGGGGATTAAAAAATTGGAACATAGATTTTGGTGGACATAAATTTGGCCATACCGCAGGAGTTGTGCTCGAAGAGACAAAACACCTCGGTTATGTTGGTGTTTCATCAAATAGCAGCTTCGTTCGATGTAAGTCATAACAAGTCATAAACACGACTTATATATTGATTGCACCGAATCGCGTCGTTTGCTCGCGATGACATACGCTGCAACTCAAAATGCATACAAGTTCAGACCGAGCATCACGCATGCGTTTTGTTGAAATCTTAGCTAGCGAATAAACATGATTATATTTTCCGTTCAACAAAAAGTATGCAAATTTGCATTCTTGTTTGTTGACTGATTTCATGTTAACAAACACTTGTATCTTGACTGAAATTTGGCTCGAAACTTTTTCAGAACATAATTTAAAGTGTGAGTTGTTGAATAAGTAACTAACGAGTCTTCATTAAAACCAATTCTAAGGTGCGAAACGTCAACTGAGATAATTCAGCGAGTTTATCCACAGCAACTTCAGTAATGACTGTTAATGTCTTAGGAAAAAAATAATAAAACAGTCATTACATCAATTATATTTCTTCAACGCAATGCAAAACAATAATCTTTCATGACGCACAACAAATTTCTTTTCCTGAAACACTTTATGCTCAATTATTGCATTTTGTCTCTACTTATTAATCATGACTTTTGTAATGTCCAGATAAACTGTCAGATTTTTATATCATCAATAATAAATCTAAAGAGTTTTCGTTCAAAAGTGATTCCTTATATACGTGAAACATTTAAATATTTTGGAACAAATAAGTTAAGAGGAAAAAAGATTAAAAATAAGTGATTTGAAAAGGTCAGTTATCTTAAGTTTGATATAAAATAATGTTTTTATCGTCGTTTTTTTGTTTCATCATTAGTGGTACAAACTAGAAAATCCTGATGTAATTACAGACCGATGAGCAGATAGATACTATTTAGAAATAAATAAACCTCCACTATTCTCAATATAAAATGAAGTTGACGTCTATGAAATATCGATTGCAAAAAAAATTGTAGCAAAAAAAATTTATTTATTATTATGTCTGTGCGCACAATCGTGTAGGCGTAATTCGAGATTTGAGCCTTTTGGAATGTAGTACACATTGTATATCATGAAACAGAAGAGAGAAACGTGATTCCTGACCCCTTAAAATGAGTTACAAAATCGAAAAAGCAAGATAACTGTCCGGATTTAGCTATACAGTGACCAGTCGCATAAATTGTTACGCGTCTCTACCAACATTATTCCGTAACTCTAAACTTCCAATCGGTTTAACTGCCATTCAAATCTGAATTTTCAAAGGTTTAAAAACTAACAAAAAACTTTTTTCTTTAAAACAGAGTTTCGCCATGTCAAATCTTAATTTTTTTTTATTAAAGTTTTTTCTGTTGGAATGAAATCTCCGATCAGAAAGGATTTCTGAATACAAAAACAAGTCGGATTGTTTGGAAGTTTATTTTTGGACGAATTTTCAACTAAGGTCATTATGCAACGGGAAGACATAATGAAAGAGCGTAACGCGGCAAAATTTTTGTCACGAAGCGCGTTAGTAACTCGTTGACCACCGGACAGTCGATCCTCTGACGTTGGTTATCAATTTTCTGCTCATTTTAAACATAATTAAACATACGCTACTCGGTGTTATGACACGTGCGAACGTAATGAGCCAATTGCTTTTGATTCGAATCGGATAAGTTACCAACAATAACAAAAACACAATTAATTCAAATTTCTTGAAAAACATTCATAGTTTAAAAAAAACTCAATAACAAAAATCAATAACAAAATCAACCAATCATAGAACCATCAAACTTCGTTCTGTTCTTCACACGAATAAACACAAAAAATAATCACAAAAATGAAGTTTAATCAAATCTAAGAAAAATTTAATAAAGCAATTTTCGATTCGAAAATAGTTTTATAGTTTGTTGTTAGTTGTAAGACTAATCGAAAAACTTACTCAGTTGTTTGGAAAAGGCTGTGTCTTCAAATATGGATCATGCAAGAAACTCTCATCCGGCGATGTCAGCTCGATTTGAATGTAGAATGTAAAATGTGCGATTAAAAAGTATAGGGATATCTAAATGCGTTCGTTATCGTGGGTGCGAGATCAACAAATGTACTCAATGTTACACGGCGTTGTGATCGAGCCTACACGCGCGTTCCCCACCTCGTGAATTTTAAGGGACTCTCACTGCTGTGGATTCAATATCGGATGCGGCTAATACTGGTTGCCGGAATTTTCTCTTCATTCGTGGGAAACGTAATTGAGACGAACTGTGATGTAATCCTTTGATTGAGACCCAATATATGTCGGAGGACTTGACATAATACAAGCGTTTTCAAGCGCCGCCGCTGACTGCTCTTGATCTCTTCTTTAATCACTGTCATTCACAGCTTTTGATTGTTTGATCATACTGATTATTCAATTTTATGAATAAATTTTTCACAGTTTTACCCAAATCCGTCTTATCTATTTTTAATTTCCTTATCTCTCATAATTCCGTAACATTTCGTCGTCATTGATTCGTTTTCTGATATGGAATCAAACGTAATTTGTAATAATAATTTTCTCATATCGAATTGAAACATTTTTGCAGGTACAAAACCGCTGCTAAATCTGTTACGAAAAGTAAACACTAAGTCACACGATTGTGCTAGAGCGTTCACCAACCTTGAATGTAGTTAAAATCTGATTAACTCGCATTAGGCGATTGAACAAAAATTCTGAAATTTTTTCGACGAACAAACAGTACAATTTTTCATTTTTTTTCGCAGATAAACAATTGTAAAAAATTATGGACAATCATTGAGACTACATTTTTCATTTCATTTGAGATTTGTTTAATCGTCTTTCCAATTAGGTGAAAAAAAATGCTTCTTACAAAGAAGAATTGTTTGATGATGATTAATGTTAAACCGATACGAGTTAATAAACATGAAGGAAATCGGAAGCAGGACATCAATTTTTCATTATGACAAATAATTTAGTGTTTTTTAAATGCGTTCTCCTGTTTTGACAATTTGATAAATCAAAAAAATGTTCATTCAGTTATATTTTTGAATGAAAATGAAATTTACAGAATTGAACTACGAAAGAACGTTCTTCTTATCATTTCGATAAAATGATTAGTATTTTAGGAACAAAATTATCATAATGAATATTTGCTTCGTTAATTTTTTGTAGTCAAAGTTTTAGAAAAAAATTCTATTTGAATAGCAAATATGTGGTGTATAACGTGATAATCCAATTTTTTTCAAATTCAGTCAAATCTTCATTCATTGTTCTCATATCTTTGATTATTTGTAATGAAAATGCAGTCTTTGTTCAGATTATTTTTCATTATTTTTGTTATTTGGTAATTTCATTTTAGTTTTATTTTATTCTGGCAACAGGTCATCGCCCAACTCCTCATCTCCGAAATCATCTTCTCGTTTTCCTACAGATGTCATGGGACGCGCTGGCAAAGGTCCCACTGGATCATAAAAACCGTTATCTGAAAAAAAAGAATTTTTTCTATTACTGTTTTACATATCATTTCACTTATTACTAAAAACACAGTGTTCGGAAAGTTTTGCAAAAAATTGGAAGAAAAAGTTTTTACGAAAATTGGTATTGAAAGCGTGAAATCGCAATAACCGAACGGGCATCACTTAGCAACGTTTATCATTAACTCACTCCATTACGTCAAAGTGTGACGTGTGTATATCACTTTAATTGATGTGCAGAGCGTATAGATCTATGTGTTTCAAAAATACCATTTAATAAAGCAAGCTACTTGAAACAATAACGAAAATAATGGCTTTTCAACTTTTAACATTTTTAAAACCCCGTCGAAAGCTGAAATTCTTTCTAAAAGTGCTGTACAATTGTTACCAAACAGTTTTGATCAACTGGCTAGACTGAGAACTTTTTTTAGAAGTTGTCTCTTAGACACTATTTTTAAAAAACGAAGTTGGAAAAGTACTATTGCTTGGAAAATTTCAAATGATAAACTCGAAATGATTATTGACAAACGTTTTACGTTACGAGAAATGCAAAAGTTATCAGTTTTATGGTTCGATGGATTAACGTTAGCAGGAAGACAGTCGTTCAAAACTATAATTCTAATTTTTTTCTGATAAGATGAAAAGTTTCGCAGTTCACCGTTGTTTGGATACAGTTTAAAAAAGGAACTAGGACTGAAAACAGTTGATAGTCAGGTTTGATCGTACTTGATCTTGTTTGAGATTCGGAGGGAGAATCAAAAGAGTTGCCCGAAATTCTGGATGGACCGTTTTGGTATCCTTCGATAGTTGCGAATCCAGGACTTCCATGGCGTTCAGAAACTGTACTTATTGCTGAACCTCCTCTTGATGAAGTTCCACTTGTGCTTCTTCTCGATCCTATAAAAATACACATTTTAGTTAAAATCAACAAAAACTTTGATTTGTTGAGTTTAGTTTGATTCAATATTGACAATAATAACCTGTAGTTCCAGGTCTACCAGAGCCTTGTCGTTCTTTGTTCTCCTTCGTCCTTTCAGCCTTCTTCAATTCCGCAGAGTATATTTGAGCTTCCTTCATTCCCAAATCAGTGCAAAGTCGAACTAAAAATCTTAAACATTCAATGTTATCTGGAAACTTTTTGTAAATATCCTGGTACTCTGCAAGAGCTTTGTGAAATTGGCCCGTTCTTCTTAGACAAGCTGCTATTAACAGTCTCCATCTAGGCTGGTCTGGAGCTAATTCAACTGCACGCTCGAAATAAGTCAATGCTTTTTCGGCAACCTATAAAATTTTTTCTCTCTTTTATTATCATTTTTTTATTTTTATTTGTGTCAATAATTCAGAAGGATGTATTTTTAAGAACATCAAAATTTATTCGGATGAAAATAGTACCTGCATGGAAATAAAGTATGATCCAAGCCAATCGATAACTTCAAAATTTCCAGGATAGTACCTATACGACTGGAAATTAACAGAAAATTGAATACCCGTTTGAATTGTTAAAAAAGAGTCTTTTTGCAAATGAAAATTATTACATCAGCGTAATACTGATAAGCTTGTTGCTTATCTCCAGCACTATCGTACATCTCGCCTAATTTTTGAAGTACTCCTGGATCAGAGGATATTATCCCCAACAGTTGATTGTACCTAGAAATAAATATTCCATTTTAAAAAATGTTAAACAAATGTGTGAATTTTTGTGATATCAATAATTATTTTACCATTCAGTAGCTTGGTCAACTTCGTTGACTAATTGACACAGATGACCAATTTGGTAAGTGGTCTGAGGGTCGTACCGAACAATGTTTCTCACTTTCCAAAAACATTCCAACGCTTCCTCGTATAAATTTTGTTTCTTATAAACTAAACCTGAAACAAATCAAATTGAAAAATTATTATCAAAATTTTTTGCTTAGAGTTATAGAAAATTTTTACACAAATTTTAAATTACCTAAATTGTAAAGTGCTTGAACATGACTAGCATCACTTTCTAAGGCACACAAAAGTAGATCTCTGGCTTTTTCCAATTCGCCTTTTTTGATTGCACAGGCTGACAAATTAACGTAAGCTGCTGCGTTGTAACTGTCTTCTTTTCGAGCTTCTTCCCCACAACGTTCTGCCTGTTCATAGTCTCCTTGCTAAAAAAATAATGGATTTCGTATTGGATTAATTTTGTATTGTTTGATAAACAAAAATTTAATACACTCACTAAAAAGTATATAAATGAAAGCATAGTTAAAGCAGCACTGTTAACTTTCGTGTCTCGATTTTCAAACATCTTCAGAGACTCGATTGCTAGTTGAGTTTCTTTGTTATGCAAAAAGACCATGGCTTTGTTGACTTCCAAATTCGCAGCCAATGAAACATATGCTGATGATTTTATTGCATCTACACACCTGAAAAAAGTAATTTTAGTATTTCCTAATATTCGATTTGCAACTTTTTAAGAAAGTATTTAACTTGACAAACCATGCGAATCCAGCTGACAAACTATCCTCAATCACAGGTGCTATAAGATTAGCAGCATTCAAAATTGTCTTCTCTGCTTCGGTTTTCAAGTCCTGTTCCAGTTTTGAAAGGTCGTCATTCTTTATAACTTCATTCAAAATATTACCTGCTTCGTCATCCTAGACCAAATTCAATTTCTGTTAATTCTTTGTTAACATTGTTGATATTACAGGGTTATAGGGATATTTTGAAAATGAAATTACTTACAGTGCTTATGCAATATTTATCTTCCTGATCAATGTTCAGTTGAACTTCGAGAAGTTCCAAAAAACCTCTCTTCATTTTATCACGATGGAAGAGAGCAAAGTGACATAAAATTGCATGCAATCCGGCTTTGAATTCTGCCTTCTCTTTCATCACCCATTCGAAACTGTTTGCAGCCTCTTCCAAACGACCCATTTGAACAAACAACATCCCTATGTTATGCATGATTTTTATCCTACAATTTTTTTATCACAAAATTTTACATTTAAACTTGATTTAATATTTAATCAATGAATAGGAAAAAAAAAAGATAGATTGAAATTTATGCCTCAAATCTTTATGTGCAGCAGGTGCTTGGTCCAAAGCCATCCTATACATTTTTATAGCCTGAGATAACTGGCCCATCTTCACATAAATGTTTCCCATGTTCACTTTCAGTCTTGCACCACTTGTGAATAATCGATTTCTTGTGATTGCCTGGTAAGTGGCGATTGCTTCTGTGTATAAACCGTTATTAGTGTACTGACTAGCCAGATTGAATAAAACCTAAAACCAAAAAAAGTTTTGAATTATAACAAATTCAAAGCTGCATTCCAGCAATGAAGAGTGGCAAAAATTGCAGATCATTTTTTTCAATTTTTGAAACATTAGTTCAGAAGGATGTTTTACAGCAAAAGTCAGATCGACGTTGTGACTGTCGTTCATTCCAGCTTGCTCCTGAAGACGTATTAAAGCTTTTTCTCTTGAAGATGCTTCTCTGGCTCTTTCCAAGGCGACTTTCATATTGTTCTCACTAGCAGCTATTGCTGAACTTTCTATCAGCTCCATTATTTTACTCTCGGCAGTTTTTATTTTATACTCCAAACTGTGAAAAAATGTAATGATATTTTTTCTTAAAAATTAGAAAATATAATAAATGACAATGTTGTAATCATTTCAACCTAGTTTCTTTTTCAAGTTCCAAAGGAGGAGCTGAAGATTTCGCAGCACTTCCCATGTTCAACGGATCAAACATAGGCTTAGCACCGCTCGTGAAACCTGCTGCTCGAACTGCAGTCATCGGACGAACTATTGCTCCTGTTCCTAATCTGCTCTCTAAAGTTCCTCGTTGAAACTGAAAAAATATTAATTTTTAAAATCCAACTTTTCAAACAAATCAAATGAATAAAATCGCCAACTTACTCCTGTTGCTGTTCCAAGTCTCATTGGAGTAGTATATTTAGGTGTCATCTAAAAAATCAAATTGACAAGAAGAATGAAATTTAAATAAAATAGAATACATTTTAAAATCAAAAATACTTTCTAGAGTTAATATAATTTGTAAAAAAGAACAGTAGAAAAAAATTGTATCATGTCTTACAATTCCTCTTTTCCCGTAACTTGATTTGATGGCTTCCTGATAGACCTCATCTTCGTCGAGATGTTTTGTATCATAAACCGTCGGAAAGTCATTATAGCCGACGTAAAGTTCATCGTCTTCAATTAACTCTGTTGCTATAGGCCTTATGATTGTGTCTGTTGCGTGTGAAAGTAACGCGTTCATCTTTGCGAGTAATTTTTGTGTCTCGCAATAATATCAAAAAACTATTTTTTTAATTGTAATAAAAATTAAACTTAATGTAGAATCAAAAATTGTATTGTGAATCTTATTTTACTATTAGTTTTTGTCAAAAATTCGATGACTAAACGAGGCTAGGTTTGAATGTCTTCGCAAGTGCCACTGTAGTGAGTTCGCGTCGTCAAGGTAACCGAGACCAAACAATTTTCATTCATAAAATTTGCATCTTCGTATCATTCGCACTTTAGTAGAAAATAAATGACTAAAACAATTCTTTTTTGAACAATTAATTCAAATAATTAATTGCTTAAAAAACTTCTTATAACTATTGGAAAACAAGAAAATCAAAAATATAAAATGTTCTACAGAAAAAAAAGATCTTTATTTCAAACAACGTGGTTACACGATTTACAACACGATTTGCAAATTTCTTACGAATCGTGCAGAGCCCATGCATAATGAATTTTCATCTTTCATCGTCCGATTGATTGACGGAACATAAGTTGTTTGTTAAATTATACCCTATACATGATAATGTAAAAGACACTGTTTTCTTAATGAACCAGATATCAAACTACACTTTACAATAAACTGTGCGAAATACTCGACTTGAATATCGCTGCTTCATCACGGCGCTTTGAGACTCAAATCTCAAATTAAATACATAATAATATGCAACGATTTATTTTATGGCACCATTGCGATTCGGTGCAAAAGTCGGCTCGCCAGGAGGACATTCACTAATTGTGAAATTTCTAATCGTTCACTTCTCCTTGTTGAGGGCTTGGATGAACTCTTCGAGCTTTTCCTGAATCTGCCGGACGCGTTCTGAAATGAAAATTGCAAAATGATCAATCAAAATTCATCAAAAACGTGATTATTTTGAAAATAATTTTGAAACTTACTCAGTTCTTCTGCAAGAGTTACTCGTCTACCAACGAGGTATTTCTCTTTGATTTCAGTGTCCTGACTGTAATCTTCCAGAACTTCTTTGATCTCCTTCTCTAGTCGACGAGCTTCTCTGTTCATAATTTGCCTCAAGGCTCCTGAAGTCGCTTTCAGCATCTGCTGTATCCGCCAAAACAAAACCACGTCGCTGCACTCGATCTAGAAACAATAAATTTTTTCATTATTTGTTCATCTCATTTTGCCAATAAAAAAAATTTTTAAAGCTAGATTTACCTCAGAATCATGCCCAGTGTGGTACATGTAAAAAGCTTTCCTACAATCATAGGCTCTAGACAAACTTTGCTGAAGGAAGAACTTCCTATAAACCGGATGCCAAGTGTCGCGAATGAACTCGTTATCAACTTCCAACCCGTTGCGTTGTAAATTTTTTCTCACTGTTGTAAGCTCGTCTTGGGAAAGAACAGGTGGATGTTTCTTAAAGAAAAATTACAATCCGTATTAACAAAAATATAACGAAAATCAGCGGTCAAAAAGTAACATTTTAAGTTCGATTTTTTTTTATTTTGTACCTTATCAGCATGAACTATCTTATCTAATTCACTCTTGACAAGCGACCGTTTCTTCTGCTCGTCATTTTGGCTGTGCCAATACAACCAGCGTTCTGTTCTGCTCGGCCCGAGCATGTCTTTCAAAACCTGGTCTGTACTTGACAGTTTCTCCTTCACAGAAAGCTCCAAGAAATTCACAGCCTGGTCCCAGTCCTTCTTATCGTGAACGTTCTTGTCCTCCAGGATGTTCATTTGAATGACTCGCAACATCTCGGATGCCTGAGATTTTGTGTTTATTATGAAACTGTGGAAACAATTATAAAATTCTCATATTTGTGTCAACAAAAATACCTTTTCTTCCCACTTGTGTCTCTGCATGGCTTCGTTTACAACGGCATTTTTCAAGTTATCAAAAATACCATCGTGATCAGGACTCAGTTTCGCTTGGTCCATGAAGTTTTGGAATTCTTTTTGTAGACATTCCCAACCGCTTTCGACGCTGCGAGCTGGTAACAGCTGTTCTGTCCATTGCTTCAATTTGATATCTACTGTAGTGTTGAACGTACCTGAAATATCAAAAGCATTTTAATTTTCCAGTTACGAACTTGAGTGGAGAATAATTCTTTTGAATTTTACCTGAGTTGCCACTTTGCGCTGCTGGTAAGTAGATATTTTCAAACACATGCATGCTGACTTTTTCCCAGATTCGAGTCGCCAAAGCGTCCTCCCAGTGCCTTGGAGACACTTGTGACAAATTGACAATCTCATCGAGAATTTCACCTCGGGCTTTTTCAAAAAGCTCATCTCGATCCAGTTCCCTGATCCTACAATTTAAACAAAATTTCCATAATCGAATCTTCAACTTGAAACTTTGAATTTTTTCTGATATAATTTGAAATTAACCTTGGGAAGTTGTTCTTCCATTCAGTTTCTAAATTGAATCTCGTGGCTTTGAAAGCGTCTGCTTGCTGCTCTACAGTTTCGCGAACCATCTTCCAAAAGCATTCTGACACTGCCAGGCTTAAGTTCCTTGTTGTCACTTGATTTGACATTGTCAAACTGTCTCTACAAAAAATAACAAAGATATTAGTTTTTAGACTAATTATTTTTCGTTTCAATTAGTTGAAAATAAACGAAACCAACTTGAACAATTTCGAACTCCTAAAGAACTTCTCTTCATAGTCCCGAATAGTTTGGATGCTATCGTCTGCCCTTCCACGACCAGTAACCACGGCAAAGTATCCCAACGCTTTCATAGGGAACAGCTTTCCAGATAGGATTTTCTTTACTCTCTCTGGATTAGTAAGGTTTTCTTCAGCCATATCAACCTAATTTAAAAATAAAAGTTTAAACATAAAAGGTTATTCTGTATAACTCATCTTACAACACAAGTAATGAAATAAAATAAGACAAACACTATTAATTCGAAAATGTAGTTACTTTAGTTAAAACGAAAATCGTTCGTTTTCCTGACGGATCCATCTGAGCAACAAGATCAGTAACGTTGCTTCGTTCAGCATCGACAGAACCATCTTGGATGCAAAGAATTATTGCATTTGGGTTGCTCATGTACTGTTGAGTCATATTTCGAATTGAATCTCGAGTGTCTTCAGCCATGTCCACGGTCACAGTCTGTAATTTTGAAATAAGTATCATAAAGAAAGTGAAAATTTATTCAGATAATCACGAATTCGGTTGCACCTACACTTATTATTCCTGGCAAATCAACGAGAACCATGCGCTGCAAACCAGGACCCTTGACAGTCATCGAAATAACATCGTGGCTCACAGTCTTGCCATTTTTAACGCTGTTCTTCATTCTGAACTCGACTTCTTTTCTGAGTTCAGCCAGTTCTGATTCTTTGGTCAAATCATATTCCCTGGAACTGTCTTTGAATTGAGCTATGTGATATGGTCCTTCGCTCAACGTCACCTTTACTGGAGCTCTGGTCATCATCTCACCTCCTCCTCTGAAAAAGTTATACAATTGTAAGATACAATTCGAACCTCATTTTTTCACCTTAATTAATATTTATTTATTTTGTGACTGATTTTTACCTTGGAAATATTCTCGCCTGAGCAATCATCTCTAACACAGAAGTTTTTCCAGAACTTTGGTCTCCCACAACAACGACCCTGGGGAGATGATCAGCGGTTGAATAAGTACTGTCATACTCGCTGAGTTCGTCCAACACGTCACTGTACATGTCTATCAATGACTTCTGCAAAAGATCAAGTGTTAATTTAGTTACAAACCTTGTTTGTACGTGAAATAAGTTTTGAAATAATATTTAGAGGACTTGCTTTGATTTTCCGATTCGGTTTTTGATTGTTACGCAGCAACATTTGTTTTCGTAGTTCCTTATTCTCGCGCTCCAGTCGATCGATTTCACGCTGGTATTTGAGTTGCATCTGCATGAACTCGTCTTGAACTGAATCGAATCTTGCTTTCGATGCTCCTGAAAAGATACAATATTGTAAATCTTTGAAAGAAAATCTTGCATGAAATAAAGATTGAATTAAAAACTGCATTACGTACTTCTGTCTTCCTCAACTTTGTCCAAAGCATAAGCTACAGTGTTTTTTTTAATTTCCTGTTTAGCTTCTGTTGAAGAACGTTGAAAATTGCGATTGTTAGTTACAAAAGAAATGTGCATGTTTGTTTGTTTGTTTTTTTTTTTTTTTTGCAAAGTTTAACTAACAATTCCATGAATGACAAAAAATTAAAGAGCACTGGTAGGAGATTAAACTAATAATTGCAATCGTAAAATAAAAACCAAATTTGTAAAAAAAAGGTGCGAAATTCGGGTTGATACAAAATTAATAATAGGGTCTGTTCCATTCAGTATTTTTTGTAAAAGAAAAATATTTAAAAGGGAAAACTTGAAGTATTGTTAACTTTGAAAAAGGTAAATAAAAGTGAGTGCATTTCGACAAGGTTTCATTTGCTTTTTTTGTTTGTTTATTTTTAAAATAAGTTTAGTTTTGTGCACGTAATGCTGAATGGACAGATTGAAAAGAGAAGAAAACCAAAAACGTTCGTTTCGCTTTTACACACCTGAGTAAACGTGCATTGCTTTGGTCGAGATTGCATCTATTACACCTGAACAGAACAGACCAAATCATATTTACACACTGGTATGGAAAAGTGCAAATCAAAATAATTAACTACTTAAATAAATTTAAATAAAACAAAACCGAATGACAGTTACAGAAATAAACTATTTCATTCATGTAATGTTTTGACATTCTTCAATTATTAATTGAAGATAAAAATGATAAGATTGCTTGAAAAGTTTTTTTAATAAGCATTAGAAAAATAATGCGAAAAGTTGATTCTTCTAGACGATTTGTATTTTTGAATAGAAAATCTCACTTGAATGAGAAAGCGGTTCGATTTCTGGCACTTTCGTACTTTCCGCTGCTTTGATTGCATCTTCCAATCTTTGCTCAAACCATAATTTGTATTGCCTGTACTTCGCCTCTCCGAACTGTTTAAATTTTGGATCTGCAAAAGAAAAATAACATAACATTTAAATAAAGTTTACATATTAGAACAACAGATATAAATTATTTTGAGTTTAAAAATCAATTATGTTTAGTTCATCTCATTGTGTTACCTAATTCAAGTTTATCTGAAACATTATCCTTCATTTCAGATAGTGAACCCCAAAATTCGTTCCATTTTTGATCGCTTGGAATCAAATCGTTCAGCCAACCCAAATCTGGTAAATTATCTCTCCAGTTTTCATATTTCTATGAAAAATAAAAACAATGTTTTTGTAAATTGTTCAAAATTGTTCAAAATGGTATAAGATTTCAAATAAAAAGATACAAGAATTTGTTTATTTTTTATTTGTTACCTTTTGAAGAGTCAGACCACCCCCAACAGCACTACCGAAAACAAGGTACCTAATTTTCAAAACCCCCCTGAGCACTCTTCCAACAAGCATTGCGATTCCTCGTCGTTGATAAACGTTATTTGATACTGCCAATAAGGGTTTTGTAACTCTGTACCTTCCTGTCATTAAAGTTCTTGTGTTTGACATTATCAAAAGGGTGCTAGACCTGTAATGACAAATTGCATAACTCAAAAATCGGCAAATTTCAATCCAACTTTGTCCACAATAAAAAATCATACATTTTCATTTTGAATTCATATTTGCGTTCATAATATATTGTCAGAAAACATAAAAAGAGAGAATACAAAATCAATACGAATTCAATTTCTGCGAAATTTAACCTTTCGGAAGTGCAAAAATAATTTTGAAGTAAAGTGCAAAAGAAGCAATTATAGTTGACAACTTGAAATATTGATGATAAAAACGTGGAAAATCAGAAAGAAAATTACCCAAATCTCCCACAGATAATTTGTTCCATTTTGCGTGCACTGGTTAGCGATTGAGTCACACGTTTCTTCGACACTTTATGTACAAAGAAATTGTATCAAATCATAGGTGACAACATTTGTCTCGATAAAATCTTGCGTATAAAAAATGCAGACGAAAAAGGCTCTCTCAAACCACTGCCATCGTTTCGAAGTCAAAAAAATAAATATAATCGGCCACAACCTCACTCATCGTAGCAGAAGGCAAGCAACGACAGTGCCGACCCGAACATTATAAACAGTGCGAATTATAGAACGAACAACACGATGAAAATCTCGAGATTGTCTGTTCTAAAAAAATTATATCGCTTTTTCATTCTCACATCTTGACAAAAACAGTGACAGATATAAACTCGATATATTTGAGTTGAGAACTCAAACCTAATTTTTAGTGGTAAATTACCGACTGAGTTTATTTTGCCATTTGTAAATATTTGAATAAACCTCAATAATTGTGTTTTTTTATTTTTATTATCACTTGGAAGTACAACAAAACACTTTTTTTAAATTACATCGCCTGCCCATATGTACATTAAAAATAATTCAACGTTAGCAATAAGCGATAAATTTTTTTATTTTAACATTCGTATACAAAATTAATCTACTTGGAATACAAAAATAATTTCTGAATTATAAATATATGGGGTCTCCTCTTTAGTCTTCTTTGTCTATTTTTTGATCGCTTTTTTCAATTCTGTAAAAAAAATAAATTCTGTAAAAATAGAATTCTGTAAATGAAAAAATTGTAAATTTGAGATTTCATAATCTACCTTTGTCAAAATTCTGCATTTGTTCTTTGACTTTTCCAGCCCAACTGAATTTGTTGCAACCATTTTTGCAAACCACACGATGACACGGTATCAAATATCCAACTTGATTGGCAGCCAAAGCACTTGCAACTGCACGAGTAGCTTTCGGATTTTCGATCATCTCAGCCATGTCTTTGTATGTGACTAATTCACCTGGACTGATTTCCGTCAAGGCTTTCCAAACCGAGATTTGAAATTCTGTTCCTTTTAAGATGACGTTAACATCGTCAATTTGACCGGTTTCTATTTTTTGAAAAACTTCATCTGCAAAACTTTCGGTCTTTTCTTGATCTTTTATTAATTCACTGAGTTTCCATTTTTCTTCAAGCATTTTCAGTCCTTTTTCCTCTTCTTTTCCGCAGAATGCAAGATGACAAATTGAATTCTTTCGGTCCTTCATTACACCGAGCAGAAAGTTACCAAAATTACCATTATGGAAGCCGTAAATTATTGTTAGGTCACGACCAATCTTCTTGTACTCCTCTGGAGTTATTATCTCGATTTTCACCATTTTTGAACTGAAAAAGTTGAAAAATTTATATAAACATTTCAACAAATTTGAATCAAATAAATATATGTATATTCAAATAACGTTTCAACGTTTGAAGTCTGAATGTAAACAAATGAACGTGAACAATAACAATAAATATTAAAAATCAATTCATAAAACAAACAATGTAGACAATAATAAAATATTACAAATCAATTTTGATTCAAAAACTGTGAAATAATCGACAAATTTTTGCAAACAATTTTTGTGCAAAAAAATTTTGAGGTTAGAAGTTGAAACGTAAAATAACAAATTTCAACAATAACAAGACAATGACACTTAATTGTTTTTGCTTTATCTTTGAAACCGTAATCGGAAAAAGAGAAGGAAACCGAAAACAAACTTACAATTTGGATAAAAAAAATGATTTTCCAGGTATTTTTTATTGACTTCTGCCAGTTGAAAATATCGCGGGAAATATTTTCAAACGATTTCGTCGGCTAGGTTGGTAGCTCCGGCTGGTTTGTAATAATGACAAGGGCGGTTCGGTATGCTGTGCACCGTCACAGTCGTCACACTGACACATCTGTCTGTGTATGAAAATCCGTCTCGTATGTGCAAGTGTCATCTAGCCGAGTGGGTGACGTCTTTGCGAGTCGTGCGGTCGTACATGTCAAAATTGCGCTGAACCTTTGGGGCCCAGTGACGCGCGTTTTTTCGTTCTCGAACATCCCCAAAACCGGGCACTGACAAAATGCTGGCGCTTATCAACCGGATCCTCGACTGGTTCAAGTCTCTCTTCTGGAAGGAGGAGATGGAACTTACATTAGTCGGTCTCCAGTACAGTGGCAAAACCACGTTTGTTAATGTTATTGCGGTATGCAAACCTTCATTTTCTAAATATTATTCACCTTTCCAGTCCACAACGACAAACTTTTTTTCGAATTCAATCATCAACTTAATTTCTCAACTGGAGCATTTTTGGTTAGGTTACCCTCTCTACTAAAGCTTTTTAGATTTTTTTGCAAATTTTGAATTTTGTAAACAGACCATGTTCCTCTTTGACTTTGACTTATTTTGAATTTGGATCCAACGTGTTTTTTGTATTTGGTTGAGAAGAAAGGGGAGTTGTGAGGTTTGAAAAATAGAATCAATTTTGACGTATTTCTTTTTTTGATATTGATTGGAGCAACAATGCCCATCATGACAGGAATAATGTTATAAGGGGATCGAAATTTTCTTAGCAGATGTTGTCCTTTTTTTGGCATTGTTATCTTTATAAAATAACTAAGTTATTGTTCATGCTCCAGATAAAATTAATTAGTCATACTGATAACAAAGCTTTTCACTTTGACAGCTTCGATTGTGTTTAGGTTTTTATTGTTGCTCATTTCAATTTTGTCTTTTTTTTTATAGAACGTAGTATAACCCAAGTAGATATTATTTATTAACGTCTCACTTCCGTTGGTAATCTATGAATTTGTGTTTAACGTTTCTTTGTTGGTACTTTTATAGCCGTGAATGGAGGAAAGTTTTGCATAATTTTTCTAACAATAGAAACAAGATAAAAAATTAAATTTCCAGATTTTTAATTTTTCTTTCAGTTAAATTCTCTAAAAATTTAAATGGCTTAAAGAGTGTGGCATTAATTTAGATTTATTTTTAAACATCAATGCAATTTTCAACTTTTCTACTGATAAAAACTTCGTTACTTCATTGTTTATAGAAACAATGTTTTTACAATCAATTTACAAGCAATGCAATTTAAATCTTAAGCGCCATTTGAAAACCATTTTTAAAATGTAACCAATTTAGAAATAAATGTTTGTCATTTTCATTTTTACATTTCATTTACTAAGGTGAAAAAAATAAAGTAAAAAGATATTTTTACAATCGATTAATAATTTTCATTTTATATTTTGCAGTCAGGGCAGTTCAGCGAGGACATGATTCCAACTGTAGGATTCAACATGCGAAAAATCACAAAAGGAAATGTAACCATCAAAGTTTGGGACATCGGCGGACAGCCTCGGTTTCGGTCCATGTGGGAACGTTACTGTCGCGGGGTTAACGCGATAGTCTACATGGTTGATGCTGCGGATTCCGAAAAAATAGAAGCAAGTCGCAACGAACTGCACAATTTGTTGGACAAGCCACAGCTTGTGGGCATTCCTGTCTTAGTATTGGGAAACAAGAGGGATTTGCCTCATGCATTAGACGAAAACGGACTCATAGAGAGAATGTAAATTTTTGATCAACTAATTTCAACGAGAAAATAAGATCGTACTTTTTACAAGATATATTGCAAAGAATATAACGCCATAACTTATTTTATTTTTCATTTATTAGTAGGTGTACATTAAATTTGCAGGTATTATTCCCTTTAGTAAGCGAGATTATAAAATATCATAGTGACCCTTTTACCCCGAACGTAAGATTAGGTTACTTACATGTTTTATAGTCAATATAAAGGGCAACCTGTTTCTCATTTAACACAATTAATAATAATATCTCCGCAGAAAGCAATTTGCCCATGCGGGGAGTTGCTTAGTATATCACTTAATTTTAATATCACAATAGTCCCTCAATTAACATACATGAAAAGCATTTCTATATCGCATAAAGAATATATAAAAGTACATTGAAGAAAAAAATGTTCTAATCTTTGGTCCAATAATGTGATTTCTCGTACGATCTCATTTTTGCGGTGAATTTGATTTTTATCTTTTTCACTGAACTTGATATTTCTTACTTCAAAAATTGGTACTGAATTTGTTATATTTTTTTGTTTCAGGAACTTATCATCGATTCAAGATCGCGAAATTTGTTGCTACAGTATTTCGTGCAAAGAAAAGGACAATATAGACATAACATTGCAGTGGCTAATAGCGCACTCGAAATCAAGTGTTCGTTCCGTGTGAACGGTTGTAAAGTATTGTGCAATGAGCTCGACTGAAAAGCAGGTAACGACAAAGATCGAATGGTTCTTGAAAACGCGCGAGGGGCCTGACGCTCCGCGAGTCAACAGTCTTGCGAAACTTAAATACAGAAATACAGCAAACCAAAATTGCAGAGCGCACGCACTGGAAAAGAACCACAGAACCTCGCGCAATTGAAAAAATTTAAAGAAACCAAGTGAGCACACTGCGGGCGACCTAGGTTTAAGGGAATTTTTATATTTTTGTTTTTAAGTAACCAATTTAGATATAACTGTAATCCTAATTTAAACATTGCCATATGACTATACAAGAATTTATTCGAATCGCAAAATCCAAGAAAAGAAAAAAAAAGAAAAACCAAACTATATACAAAATGTATACATACGCGAAAATGAGTAAAGTCGAATAAATTGTAGATTTGCGCCAAAAAAATGTTTGTTCAAAAGACTACGAGAGCTGTAAGATAGATTGTTTCAATGATCCAAACGAACATTGTCGTATTCACAACTTCGAAATGCGCTTTATTTTAACAATCTATTTTTTAAAAGATACATCCCCCTGATGAGACTAATGTGTATGTTCAAATCTTTTAGCGTAAAAATTAACACGAGTCGTGTAATTAATTTGGCTGTACAGTAAACAAAGTTTCAGAGGAACAAGTTTATTGTGTTTTTTTTTGTATATTGGTGAAGATTGTATACGTCATCGTCACTGTTTTTCATGTGGATTCTTTTGGATTAGTATTAAGGCTTTTTCTGTCATCTCGTATACTCAAGACTGTAATGAGCTTCTTATTTGGCATAGAGAACCACGATCATACAAAAAAGTTTGGAGCTTCGTTTGTTCACTACGTGGCTTAGAGTCTTCTGTGCACAATCAGCATCATTGAAGTTTGTTGAATGACGTTTATACGTTTTGTAAAAGGATACAATTTTGAATTAATTAATTATTGAAACGCCGAATTATACATATTTCATCATCGTCATTATTATCAATTGATTATTATTATACATGATTGTTTTATTATATTGTTGTGAGTCATTGAATATGAATATATTTAAATTTACATTAGTTCTGTCATACGATTATTTTTCTCGTGAGTATTTAATTGAAAAAATATAAGCGATAGGTCTTTCAAGCTCGATCCTTTTCGGAACCAATGTTAGGATTGAGCTTTAGCTTTATTGGCCAATAAAATAAATTGTTTTCAAATTAACAATGTCAATTATTTGGATGAACATTGCTTACCGCGACAAAACTTTTGATTTTCGGGTTTTGATAAACCTAAACAAAATATTCGATGAAACATCCAAACTGAAACGTGAGCTAAATACTCTGTCCCCATGTCCCGGAATACAATGAAAAAGCTTTTCTAGTAGGTACAATAAATTACACTTCATGGGAAGGATATTTAAATAAGTTTGTTATGAAACAAACTTATATTTCAAGTTTTTTATGAAACATAAGATTTCCCGATTGGATTATCGACAAGACTTGAGAACGATTTGGTTGTCATCTTCGTCAAATCAGAAAAAATCTGATGTTACTAGACGGTGAAATTTCTTTGCAGTTTCACAATTTTCTGTTTTTAAAGCCCAAAGATAACAAACTATTTTTAATTAATGTATCACAAAATATAACACAATTGAAAATACTTCTCGATTTTTCATTATAGTGTCTGATTACAAAATTAAGTAAATATATATTTCTATTCCCCATATTTGCTCAACTATTCATGAGTCACACTTATTTGTTCCTAACAGTATTATCCTGAAATTTTGAGAAAAATTTTATTGTATATTTTTGTCTCTGGCTTTGGCCAAAATTGATTGTTATTAAGTGTTGAAAGTAAGTATAAACATTAAAATTTTCAGAACAATTAATTTGTAGTACATTCCACTTTTTTCATTTAATATAAACTTGATATAAAATAATTTACTTACATTGTCCATATCGCAACTGTGACAAACCAGAAAACTGAATGACGATTTCCATTATATTTCCTTTCATTTTCATACAAAATTCATACAAAATATTCATACTTACATTGATCGATGACATCGTACTTGTAAAAAACCAAAAAAGTAAACAATACTTGATTTGAACATGGAGTTTTGCACAGCACCTTATTCACTAGGTAGAGTAAAATCTTTTCAACGTTCAAATCAAATTCAATCTTCGATCGAAATTTTTACTGTAAAGATGGGTCGGGGTGGAACTTCAATGAAATTGTTATGGCGCCTAATGGTATTTTACATGCTGAAAACTTTGAATATACTGAAAGGGAAACATTGTTAGATGGTAATTTCCTTCCAAAAATGGGACTTTTCGTTTCAAGTCTACGATGGAATTTTTCCCGAATCTCCTGAAATTTCCTGATAGGAATAATCGGCATTTTCATCGATACTTATAGACAAAGAAATGCGAGAAATTGTAAACGCAGGCACTTAAAATGAGTTTGGCATATTTTAAATTCATTTTTGTAGAAAAAATATATGTTATTATTCTCTTGCTTGCCACAGATAAGTAAAATAGGTAGCAGACACTCGAATAAGCTGAAAAAAAGTTATTTAATGTGATCTAGCATCACAAAAATGAGTCAATCATTTCATTACAAACCTCAACATACAAATTCATTGACAAAGTAATGAATCCTATAGCATTTACTTGCAATGGAATATTACATCTGACTTGAAGAATGCTCAATGATCTTACCAACCTTTTTGGCAGTTTTATCCAAGGCGATGCGTATCTAAATTAAATTAAAAACAAATGAATTCAGAACAAAATAAAAACTATTCGTTGAGTTTTTTTAAACCACACATAGCTTGTTGAAGCTGAGGGTTCATTTCTTCAACTATTTCTCCGACTAAACAGAGTGCAAAAAATATGCAAAAACACATGATAAATATAGGAATGATAGTGATAAGTTTTTCAGGCTGCTTTATAAGTAATTTAGTCTAAAAAAAGGAATAATCATTCAATTCTTTAAATTTAAGGTAGTACTCACACTTTTGTATGAAGGTACCTACAACATAGAGACACAATGTTATTGCAAAAATATTGAGAGTCATGCCAACAAAAATTGGCATCCAGTAACATTCGTTACTCGCTTGAACCATTCTAATTAAAGTGTAATTAGTCAAATTGTATTTATCAATGAAATTGCAAATGTTGTTCAAAATTGAATCATTTAGCAAAACCTTATTATGTGCTGATGTTTTTTAAAGCATTTTCGTACTGGATTCAACTCGTTAGAGCCGTCGCTTTTTGTTTTACCATTGTAGTTCTGTTCAATTTTGATATTTTCAAGATTACGTCTAAGTGTGAAAATTATCAAAACTTATTAGTAATCGTTGTTTATCTAAGAAACAAGAAACGTCTAAATTTACTGAAGTTCCAGGTGACAATTAAACCCAACGATAGTGTAAATGGCAACAAAACCAAAACAGGCGTACAGATGAATCATACTCAAAAATATGCCAGCAATAGCCAAAAGTTGATGAATTCCGTATGAATAATTCGTTTTCAAAAATATAAATTTTTTCATGCAATCAAAACGATCTGATGACTTTGTATCACACTTCACTGATCCCATTACAACCGGCTCTATGTTTAAGAAAATAGAGATACATCCAACAATAACTGCAATTTAGAATTATAATACGAACCTTGATTATCGTAGTGAACAGTAAAGTAATAATAATAAATCTAAAATTCTATTCGTTACTTGCTGATAATTTCATAAATCTTGATAATTGATCTTTGTTGTAAAGTGTAATTCTTTTTTTATTATCTTTCAACATTTCATCTACTAGATGCATTAAATCTGATACCTTACAAAGACCGAATCATTAAATCATTAGTTTTTTCAAAGGTTTATGAAACGGTTTATGAAAGAAATACTTGGTGTTTGTAAATGATACTATGGAAACTTATGGCGATAACGAACGATGAAGTAACTACCCAAATAGCGTTCAAACAGAGTTCGTCTATGTCTTTTCGATGACGATACAAATACACCCACTTAAACAATAAGCATTTCAATATTAATAACTGTAAACGAATTCCAATTTTTAATAAAAACCTGGCCGGTGTAGAGTATCAATGAATCGATGAGTTGAAAAACTGTCAAGAAATAGCTATCTCGTTTTCGCATGTACGGCCACTCGCCAGTAATTAAAAGTGACAATTTTAGCAGTTTAAAATCTTCACCAAGTGTGTTTAGTTGATTCGAGGTAGATTTATCAACCGAGTTTTTGTTTTGCACAACCATTTATATTTTATTTAATGAACTTTGCAGCCTCAAATTTTCCTACACCTTGGGACAAGAGAGAGATTTGAAATGATAAAAAAATACTATACATGAGTTTTCGACTGCAAGCTCTTGAATTTGTACTGTAGACTGAACAAATTTCATTGACGCTATATTCGAAACTGTACAATTTGTAACTGTTGATTTTTTCATGAGACACGCAACGAGCGAAGTAGAGCGGCGTAAAAAGCTACCCTACTATTCAACGTAATTACAGTTCAGTCTGTTTTTTTAACAACCCTTTTTGATAATCGGTTATTATGTTGAAAAAAAGTCTTTCAAATACAAAGTTACAAGTTTCATTTCCTTTGGTAAAGTCGTAGTCCGCGCTCAACAAATATCGAAAACTTTTCTTTGCAGTCCGATGTTTGTCATTCAAACTATTCTTTCAAGTTACCAAACATAAATTTTGATTTTTGTCCTTCTTGATGTACAGTGGCGCTGTAGCATTAAAAAAGAGCTGTGGTTTCAAACATCTGCAAGTTAATTATACTTTTAAAAAATTTAAACCATTCTTTTGAACATTTTTTTTTCAAATTCGAAACAGTCATCTTGTATAATTATATTCTAGTGGTGTTTCCATTTATGATGATTATTTTTTTTTCATTAATCTATTCTGAAAATAGATTAATAATGTACGGATGCTAAAATCTAAAAGACTTGAACATCCATACATCCATCTGTTACAAATGTGTATAAAATTTTCCGATGGTGTTCATCGACGGTCAATAAGTAGTTTATATGGTACGACGACGCGCAGAATCGTTCAAAGCTCTCACGCACTTTTTGCCAGTCCATACATAACAGAAACAAATAATATCATTTTAAAAAGTAAACATCGTTTAGAACTTGGGAGAAACCTCAAGTGCAAAATCAAAAAAAAAAAAAGATTGAATTTGAAAGTTTTAGAATTTGCATATTACAGCTGTCAGACATTTGTGAGATTTTGCAATTTCAAACTCGTAATTTGATAATAAGAGGTAAGGAAACATTGAGTTAGCTTTTTATTTATAGCATGACACGATTTATTAGAATGATAATTGAAATCGATTAAGTGGAAACTTTCAGTTTCCGAAATATGGATTAATTACTGTTTAATGACATTTAAGCAGAATGGAATTAATGGAACGTTAATTGGTGACGGCTGAAATTTCGAAACTATACTTTTCTATTGATAGACCTACATAATTGCATTAGAAAATGACTATTTTAGTCATGAAATTTTAGTTCGAAAATGACAGAGGCTCTCATTCATATCAAGGTACGACTAGTTGGAATTCCATTGTTATCTAAGTGGTCCTAGACTATAAAAACATTACCAAACTAACGACAAGCTCACTAATCATTTGTTTTGTTAGCAGCTACAAGCTAAGTCATCATGATTGCCAGAAGTTTATTCGTTTTTCTAATCGTTGCTGTAGCTTTTGTTGCTGCTGTTAGAATAAACAAGTGCGGAGTTTGTGAGACAGGTAAGATCAAAAACAAATTTTTACTCAAACAAGTTTTCATAGAACAGTTGACACTGAAAAACAGTAAGGTCAAAATTGTAGACAACAAATTGATGATTCAAACAAAAATTTTTTTAGATGCAGCCAAATTCCAGAACAAGCTTCCATTGTCTGTGGATGTTGAAGGGTGTTCAAGCATGCCATGCAAGCTCAACGGACAGCCAATCGAAATGAAATTCACAGTTGACAGAGAAGTAACACAGGTGACCCATTACAAACAAGGCAAATATGGAATTTGCATGGACGGTGACAATCACATGAAATCTGCAAATGATTTCATTTACAATGTTGATGGTACCAAAGCCACCTTCCCGCTGGTTCCCGGACAGGTATATGTCCACAAAGACCTCCTGCCAAAATACTCATCGGTATGTCAAGTTTTATTATTTAATTACATTCTTTTGGATTTTGAAAATAGTTGGCCAATTTTTGGTTTCCTTCTTTTTACATTTCAGTTCTTCACCATCAAGGTTAGGTCTGCGTTCTCATTGTTGGACCAAAACAACAACCCAATTGTTTGCTACCAGATGGCTGTGAAATCTATTTAAGCTCAAATTAAGTTTTATTTTTATTATATGTTATGGAAAGTTGTAGACGAAGAGAATAAAATTTTTTTATTATTTAAATCAAAACTGGTTGTTGTGTTTGCAAAAATTTATTTTTCGTTTCAAAATGTTGATCCACAATTGCTGAAAATTTCTGGACAGTGTTTCTGAGCAATAAGAGCGTAAGGCACTTTTTCGTCCACTCGAATATCTTGCACATGGCTGAGTTTGTTCCAAAAGTGAATCCCTTTACTGTTTCGAAGATGGTACATCAATTCATTGGCTCCTTCTGCTTCAAAAAATGTTGTCCATTTCTGATATGGGATAGGATAAAATACATACGGTGGCAACACTTCAAAACCGTGACATTTTTCCTCATTCATCAGACGTACCTTACAAAATAGAATTTAAATTTGAATCACTGATATTTTCAAAACTTTTTCATGTCGTTTATAAAAATAGAAAACGAGAAAGATTACAAAAATACTCACCAGGCTGACTTGACAAATTTTTTGCAATACTCTTGTTATAACACCGGGACCATTATTGCTCCAATCATCGCCACGATATTTTTCAATAAGGTCCAATAAACAGGCGTCTGCGATTAAATGTCCAAGTCCAGTATCAGAAAGTCCTATCACTCCTGCAGCAATATTTAGCCTGTCTTGTGCTCCAGCAAAATTTATCAGATCCTTAAAAGGTCTGCACAAAAATTTTTATGTAAAATATATACTTCTTTTTACTATCAAATAAATTTATTTTGCAACAGTGAAATTGTTTTTACTTCGTCATCACGACGTCCAAATCCAAATAAATGCCCCCAAACTTCCAAAGAGTAAGATATCGTAGAACGTCAGACATGTGACTAGTTGGCCATTTGCTGGTTCTTTCCAAGATGCCAAATTGGTACCATTGTTCCAAGGGAGTATTTGCAAAATAATCCTTCACTAGGATGCGCCTGATTTTGATGTTTTCGTATCGAGTCAAAAGGTTGTAAAAAGTTTCGGATTTCGATGATAATTCGGATGGACTGAGGTAGAAAAGATAAACTGCCCGATTTGGGTTCATCCTTGCTGCAGATTCCACTGCACAAGCTTGTCTCGCAGTCAGAATTGCCTCTTTCGAACATGATGTTTCAAGGAAGAAAATACTATTTTTCACTAAAAATAACAAAATGGTTACATTTTCTATGGATAGGTACATTTCCTATGGATACATTTATTTTGAAATTTTAAAAGTTAAATTTGTTGTAAGATCAAACAAATGTTTTACCAATTTCGTTGGGATCGAGCGTTTCAAAACTGTTCTCATTACTGTCTTCAGTGTAACAAGAAATGTTTCCTCTTTCTTCATCTTCAACAGATATTGGTGGATCGTCGTTTAAAATAGGTTTAGTCGATTGTTTTCTAAGTATTTGGTTTTTGACTCTTGCAATGTAATACATCCTGGGAAATGATTTCATTAGGTATGTATCCCTCCAAAAATTAACTCTCCTATTTGTTATTATAAAGAATAAAAATAAAATAATCCCACAAATGGAAACCAATATTATGTATTTCCGATATCTCCGGAAATTTATTGCATTCATTGTTAATTCTAATTCGGAATCGTCTTTTAATCTGAAAAAAATAGATCACATGAAAGTTTATGAAAAAAGTTAAAATTCATGTTTATATGTACACTAACTTTATGATTTGCATAACAACAAGTTAGGGGGAAAAATATGAAATTCAGTTTTATATTTATGTATACGCAAATCGATTTTTAATATCGAATGTTTATGAAAGTTTATTTATAATAGCTTACCTCAAGTTAAAAAAAATGTTGAAAACAATTTACGATCTTGTTAGTTTGCTTTTCATTTTTGAAGCTGTCATGAATGAGAAAGTTAAGAACACTATTAACTGATCTTTCAGTCTGACATACGTTTTTGAACCAAGCTTGGTAATGACAATTAACGTAAGACCTTACATCGGCGCTTATGGATAAACGCAAAACTATTTCAAGTTTAAATACAACCTGTTTTGTTATGCAAACTGCGAATATTTTTCTTATTATTATTTGTCGTCGACGGATAATTATTCTTTGTCAAGTTTATTGTACTGTGCCCTATTTTTAAGATAAAGAAAAATATCGTCATCCGATTGTCATTATGAAAACGTAAGAATTAATTTTTATTTTAAAGAAAGTATATATGAACAAAGTTACGTAGAATCAATTTGAAAACGAAGTTGATTTCTATAGTTTAAAGTTCCATTTTAAGTTTTTTAAAACTGACAGATAAAATAACAATTAAGATAAATCACATGAACAGCATATTTTTTTCATATACTAATATCAATTTTAAACTTGTGTGGAGATTGAGTTATCTTGTAAATATCATATTCAAGTTTAGAAAAACTGGTTAGTTGTTTGCATCAGGTCAGAATTTTAGAAAAACCAACTGTACAACATTTCAACACGACTAAGTGGACGATTAGATATGCCTGTGTGAAGATAATAAGGTTTGTGCCAGTTAAAGTGCCATTACCTTTATTATTTGGAAAAGTCAATTTAATTTGAACCAAAATGAAAGAGTTGCAAAGATTACGAGCAATATTTTTTATTTCATTTTTTGTATGGGCAAAATCGCCTTGAATTAATATTTTTTTCATTTGGCATAAAAAAAGGATTTTCATCTATATAAAAACTGATTTAGGTCAAAAAATACAGTAGGAGAAGGATGAAAAACATGAAAATGCCGAAGAATATTTCAACTAAACTTTTAATCAACTTATAAAATCAATTAAGTTTAAAATATATTTAAAAAATGTCAATATGGCCTAGTATATTGTATTGAATACTGAATCGCCATCGGAATTAATTCTAAAATAATCAGAGAATCGTATCCAAAAATCACACTCGCCAAAATTCTTTGATCAATGAAACATCAATTTCTTCAAGACTCACCACATCGAGCAATACAAAACCTCACAACCCCTTAAAAATTCTTCCTCACTCACATCCACCAATAAACTCATTTGTTCGACTCTTAATTATTCAAAATCCAAGGCGGGTGTCATCATTAAATACCTTCCTCCAGTACAACTTCGATAAAAACAGAACGTACACACAATCAACGTTGATACTCGTGCAATGTAAAATATGCAGTAACATTTGTACACTCTCTACACAGTTATACACGTGTTGAAAATCATCATCATTACTCTAACAATGTCTAACACTTTTGCAAATTCAAAATCTCAAAAAACACGGAAAAAAACAATCTTCCATTTTACAAAGCAATAAGCTTGGAGTTGCACTTGACCCATCTCTCCTGCAACTTTTGTCGCTGTTCCAGATGATTATCCGACAGATTTCTCGACAAGCTGATTGAACCCCCTTTCAATTTTCTGGGGTCCAAGTTGGCCCCCAGCGATTGCACTCCTTTAGCTAGTTTGGAGAAAGGTGACAGTAGTTCTTTCGTTGTCATTGCGATGGGGCTTGTAACACCGGGGCTCCCAGGCATGATGGTCTTCAAGGCAGACTCACTCTGCGAGGTGCTAATGTTCAACACTAAATCTCTCGCGGAGATTGAACGCTTTTTATCACACAGTTTAGCCGAATCGGTGCTAAGACTATTGTGAACAGAGCTCCTATTAAAATTCAGAGTGTCAGGGGGCACCATCTTGTTTCTATCACCGTCTATCTTTATTGCAGGAGTCGACTTCTCCAACGACGCAGCTTGCTCGCCTTGTTTGAAATTTTCTTGGGAAACATCATTGACAATCACATCGTTTTTCATGCCCATGATGATGCCGATCTTAGGCGTGTACGCCTCCATGAGTTTCGTGTCTCTCTCGAAATTCTCCGGCTTTGGCAAAAACACCTGCGGCGTTGCAATATTCTCCTCGCTACCGCTACAGCTACTGGATTTGTCGTTCGAGTTACTGGAGATCTCTCGACTGCCAAGAGTGAAGACGGGTTTTTCTACTGACTCTTTTTTGCTAAGGCTTTTCACTAATGGAATTGACTTTTTACCGGTCAAGGTGTGGCTAAGTTTGTTCAGTTTGCTGAACTGTTCGGTCACGTTGCTGATTGCTTTTGTTCCTACGCTTTTCAGGGCGTGCAATTGGGTCTCGGAGACGTTGCGAGTTAGGTCCGGAAAGCTGATGTCCAGAAAACCGGTCTGTTTTTTGTCGTTGACTATTTTGCTCTTTCGTTTGTCTAGGTTTACGTTCATAAATACTGGTACTTTTGGTAGAGTCGCTATCTCCATGGCTACGACGATGGCTTCTACTATTGCTTTGAGGGATTCTAAAAATAAGGTTGACAATTAACCAACAGAAAAAAATGACACGAAACCAGACCAGAAATTGAAACGCTGAAAATTATTCTATCACAAATAAATGATCTAAAATATAAAATTGCAGTTTCTTGTAACAACTTATTTCCAGTCCGTTTTCCAGTCAAAGTTTTGATTTAACGAATTAGATTAAACTTTATTTTATTACCTATAATTTCTTCTTCGGTTTTGATAACAACAGCCATGTTGTTAAAAAATCGCAGGTTTGTACTACGGAACATATGAAAATATCCTGCCTCGTTGTCGACTTTGTAATTTATTCGAATGCAATATTGGTTTTTGTTCTTGAACAGCGAAACTGTGTTCTCTGGCTGACCGAATTCGAGACTATCTACTTCACTGAGATTGACTCTTTGGTAGTTCGTCACCTTGTCTATCTGATCGTCAAAATCAGCGACGTAGTAACTGTCATGGGTGAGAATTAAAATTTTGTCCATCTCAGTTTCAGTAGGATCGCCAGTTCTGAAATTAAAAAAGAAAGATTAACGTTTTTTTCAATGCACATTTTTAAAAATTAAAGTAATGAAAATAAAAAAGAAAGTATTCTTACACAGGATCAGCATCGATAAGACCCCAACTACCGAGAATATTGTCTGGATTATTGATCAACAATTTTTTGCAATCCTCTATGAGCAACTTGACATGAATCGCTGTCGCTGCATTATCCTCCTCCTCGGTTTTTTCTTGAAACAGTTCCTCATTTAGGGGATTACCTAGCATTATATCGATCGTAGCCTGACGATAAGCATCCTTGAACCTGTTAACGTAGTACCTGAAAATCATCCAAAATGTAATAAATAATGACGTTTCATAAACCTTAAAAAAGTTACAAAATAAGATTTAACAAAATTCATTCAAAGTTATTTTAATAAAAATGTTCAATCTAGTATTTTATTAAACGCGAAAAACGAGTTATAAAAAACATGCATCCGAGCTTCAATCTGGCGTTCAACTTTCGACACTATCACAAGTGATAATTTTATCATATAGAAATTTCATAAAAAGTCAAAGTAAAAACTAAAAAAATAAGCTTGGTTTGGAAAACCCAATAAACTAATTGTTCATTTCTGTTATTTTTTGTTGATAAACTAAAAACCTATTTCAGAAAGATCAATAACGACCTGAAAATAACTACACACAAGCATACCAAGGACAGAAAAAAACTGAAACATATAAAACAAATAAAATGCATCAGCAGAAAAAAGGTGTCACAAGAAAAATAAGAAAGAAAATTGAAAGGCCAAATGCAGAAAATCATTAGAAGGGGAAAAAACTAAAGTCTAACAAAAATTTGTGCAAAACCACACTGACCCAGGCGGAACAGAGTTAATCGTGTGATTATCATTTGTGTAACTGTTATGACTGTCCACAAATCTGGCACATTAGCAGTGTTTTGACTCCGAGTGAATTTTGAATTAGACTGGAGAGTATACAAAGATGTAAGTCACTTATTAAACAACGAACCTTGTCAGGTCGTAGACGACTTGAGCATAGAGTATTTCAGGGTATGAAGAAATGTTAATCGGTATATGGGGTGGTGTAGCAGGAATGAGTTCTGAACAGCAATTATCGATGGTATTTAAGTAATCTGACCAACTATCCACAAAACCTTCGGGGTCAAAAGGATACCCAAGTAAAACGTTAATCGCCGTTTGTCGCACACCGTCTAAAAAATGTTGCCGCAGATATCTACACAAAAACGAAACTCACTTAAACTCTCAACAGAATTCCACACTTTTCTTTATTTAAACTCCATCTTTGAGGCGAAGGAACATCCTCTTTGATCAGACCTCATCCCTTCTACTAAACTTCCACGATTCTTTCTTCTTCTAGTTTGGATGGAGTCTAAAAGCTCTATTGTTCTATTTCTATTTCTCGTAGATGTGTGTGCAAGTGTGTGTTGCTAAATTTTTGCTCGAATTTGTATTTAGAATATTCCAATACCTGTTTGCTGAATTCATCCCATCTTTCATCATGCCAGTAAGTTTCCTCTCTCCAGTTCTTGTATAATCACCCTGAAAAAGTTGAAACCAAATTAGAACACTGTTTAGCCATGAAAATTATTCATACAGTTTAAAACAAACCTTTAGAGCATTAGTTCCAGCATACTGCTTGCTAATGATATCACCATTATTAGCCCAGAGTGATTGGAAAGTTTGCCGGATGTTTGAAGGTAATGCTCCATCAGGAGGGATTAATCCGAGCTTGGAAAATTGCATCTCCATGACGGTCTTTCCTAGAGCTGTCTGCACGACATTCGTTCTGTCCAAACAGTCGATGCAGTTCACTCGGAACACGCCACTTTGCATGCATATTATACCTCGCTCGTCTCGCCAACAGTATCCCATCTCGGAAAGTACTCCTGCCAAAGCCGATACTAAGATGGAAACATTCTCAAAATGCATCCCTCGACTGTACCAAAGAAAGTATGACAATCAGTTATATCGTCCATTTTTTTTATTTTTTGCTATCGCTGCAGAAAATTTTGAACTTCAATCCTCACCAGTACTCGTGGAAATCAAACGTTGTGTATGTTATATTTGGATTGTTATAACTTAGAACGTGGTTACTGTAGACGTCCCAGATAATTTTTTCCTTTCCATTTTGCTCTACGAGGTTTACTATACATATAGGACCGTAACATTCTAGCTCTTCACTGAAGTGTTTTTCAAATGCTACTTGGGTTTCAGCTTCACCTATTTTTTGAGAAACAAATTTAGAATTTCAAACAAACAACAAACTAATTTGGAAATAAAATTTAAAGGTAAAATGTCATACCTTTATCTATCCTAGGGGGTGGTCTATATTTGTACCCAGGTTGGGACCAAAATACAGGTACACTTCCACGAACTTGTACAAATGATACCTGATGATCGTGGTACCATACAAGTTGTTCTGTTTCTACGTAGTTTGCACATTTTCCGTCCTCATCTACGCCTCGTCTTTTGTACCTGATTAATGACCAAAACAACGTACAATCGAATTGGAATGAGTTTGTAATATTATTTTCAAGATTGAAGTGAATTTTCATTTAAATTGAATTTTTAAACATGTTTGTACCTTGTTCCCGCACGAAATCTACAGCGTCTAGATATGATAGCTAAATTAAAAGTTTCATATTGAGGCTGACCATCGTAGCCTGTTTCTACTTTACATTGTTCTATTTGTATATATCCTTGAATTACAGGCAATATCCAGCAATCAGACGCCTTAAAACAAAAAGATATGGAAATATTAATGACATAGTAGGAAATGAAAAACAAGTGAAAAATCAATAATAAAACTTACATTGATATCAATCAAATCTTTCAACATATGTTTGTTCCAAAAAAATCGATCATCCACTTTTCTCCATAGGGGTAAATCTTTGTACTGTTCACTTTGTTCGGCAATGCTCCGTCTTTGTAAACTGTTCGTTATGTCAGTGGTCGTGCAAAAATAGAACGAATCAGTTTCGGTAAAAATCTTGTTAAAGTCCTCAAGCAACCGCTTCTCGAATTTGTCCTTTTCTTTGAAGTAATACTTATTAATCACAGTTGACTTGACCTAAAATTAGACGCAACGTACATCAATTGCTTTAATAATTTTCGAAAAAATATTTTTATTATAGTTCAAAATTCATTATTTTTGGTTACCTGAGAGGTCGCTAAGGCCGCGGCCTGTTGGGTCGTATTTTTGATAGTGTTCGTAGCACTTTTGATGGACCCCCAAGTTTTGGAAAAGCTTGTCTTCTGTTCATTTTGCTTGCCGGGGATTTTGTTTTTTGGGAAGTGTTGGTGCTTTTTGCAGGTCAGCAGTCCAATGTTTTGGTTCTCGACGCCAAGTTGCAAAAATGCTATCGATTTTATTTTATTCACAACATGACCTCGATGAAGTTCACCGACTGCTGCTATTTCTTTGATTAATATTAAACGCGGTTCTAATACTGACGATTGTTCGATTTTGCCAAGAATTCCGTAACAAATGCCCAAACATTCGATGTCTATTGTACTTGCCCATTCCCAATCTAGAACGAATTTCACATTTATAAAATTTGCGAATTTGTGACAAAATCTGCACTTTTTTAAAACTAATCTACATTTTTAAAATAGCAAAAAAAAAAAAAAAAAGAAAGGCAAAACGCAATAATTGATGTTAAAAGTAATTAAAAGAAAGCAACAGTGATTAGAAATGAGTATTTTTGTTTCAAGTTTAAAACACAAGTATGGAAAATTAATGTACCAGATTTGGATGACAGTTCCCCAGTTTGTTTATCGCACCATAAACTGTATCTTTCCTTGACAAAGATGTAATGCGACTCGGTGCGTAACAACTCCATTGCCAATTTACGTTGATATGAAATGAATTTCCTCGAAATGGATTAAACCGAACCATCTGCGCCTCATTTCCGATAATCAATATCATCCGACCTAAAAGGAAATTTTATTACAGAAAAACTCACTGGAATATTCATTGCACGAGATAATGATTGTTATTGTATTCTAGCACTGAATTGACTCACTCTGACAACTCGAAATGTCATTGTATAAGTTGACGTCAACTTGTCGACTACAAATGAAGTTACATGTCTCTGGATGAAACTTATTGATCGACAATAATGTTTAGAAAACAGATAATCGTCCCGCGATCACGGAACGATTTTCATCTTAGTTTTTGACAGTTCAGACGGACGTTCTCAAAGAATAATCAATGTTATAACCTTAAAATAGTAAAAGACACTGAAAGACACTGACAGAAACTGACAGATTAAGTGTTCGCAAATTTCAGAACAGCTGTTATTGCTGTTGGAGAAGGATAGGTATAGGTGGGAGGGAAAAGGAGAGGGGAGAGGGTGGGAGTTTAAGGTTTAAGGTTATGTTTGCCCCATGCGCATCACAGATTTTTAATCTCAACAAACTCGCGTGGAGGCGTTTGATTATATTAAAAAAGTGATGTTGTCAAAACATCGTAGGAAAAGTTAGAATAAAAATTGAGAACTCCGACTGTACGTTCGCTAAAATTAGGACGATTCTTTTCGATTCACCATGTCAAAAGCTATTCCAGATAGGTAAGTCCCTTGCTTGTTTATGTTTTTTTTTTTACATTTCAGTACACTCAAGGTAATTTGTTGATTTGAATAAAAAATGCATTGTTATCTGACAGTTGCTCAATAAAGGTCAAGTGACAAGATTTGTTTATCTTTTTTTTACGTTTGACAGTTAAGTTTTTCTGAAGCGTTTGTTTTGATTACTGAATTTTGCTCTTTGACTTGTTTAGTATGTAAATTATAAATAATTGAGCAATCGTACGAAAAAGTAAATGTATGAATATAATTAGATACAATCGAATTATTTTTTTCTAAAATGTATATTGTTTCATAGGTGGTTGGAGTATAAACCATGTGGAGAAGTTATGGAAGGTGTTCCTATAATTGCTTTTAGAGTTCCTTTAAAAACTGTAAGTCTTATCTTTTCGTCAATAATATTTATGATAGTGATTTTAATTAAATCTTTTTATTAACTTTCATTTTTATTTTTTAGTCTGCTGTACAAAATTTAAATCCAGATCAACAGTAAGTGACCAAAACAAATACAAAAAATTGTGCCAACGAAAATAATGAAAGATAATTTTCGAATTTTTTTACTTAATTACGTAACTAATTTGTTGCAGGTTCACAATTAAAAGTTTGTTGAAAGAAAAGCCAAACATAAAGTTTGTAATTGATTTGACGAATACCGCCAGGTATTATAAACCCATTGTAAGTAAAATTGACGAATATCATTTTTTGATTAAAAACTTTCATAAGAAACAAATATTTAAAATGCAGCTTTTTTCGTCAGGATTTCAAAAGTATGGGCGTGGAACATGCAAAAATCATGATTCCGGGCCGACAAATCCCACCTTCGCATTGTATTAGACAGTGAGTACGAAAATCAAAATTAAATATATCACATTAAATTTGGCGACACTTTCAAGTTTCCGTCGAGGTTTTCTACTACTTTTTTTCTTGTTCAGAAATTGGATACAAACTTTTTTTATGCTTTTAGATTCTACAATGTTATGGATAAATTTATGAAATTACGTCAAGGTGGTAAGCAATTTATTAATGTTCAAAAAACAGATGTTGAACTGTGGTTTTAGGGTTTGATGAAAAGTTTGAAATAACAACATAGTGACTAAAATGTTGACAATGATAGTTTTAACAAACATTAATCATTGCTCATCATACAAATGAACAATAATTGTTAATGAAATTGATTACTATTTTTTAAAATAACATATCTTTATTTAATCTGTTCGATTTTCAAATGATATAGAAATATCTTATTGTTTTCATGATTTAGATCAATTGATCGGCGTTCATTGCACCCATGGAGTTAACAGGACAGGATATTTAGTCTGCAGGTAAGTCAAAACTTGAAACCAAGCATAAATATTTCATACTATTACACTTAAGACTAACATCAAAACTAAAAACCAATTCCACTTTCAAATATTTTCAGGTATCTAATTGAAGAGCTCGGTTGGAGCTATGACAAAGCCATGTCAGGTAAGCTAATGTTATTTTGTTGTAAAAAGTTGAAAATCACTTGCAAAAGACATTCAATAAACGATATTTTTAGTGTTTGCTGATGCTCGCGGACACGCCGTGGAACGTGAAGTGTTCGTAGAGGATTTAAAGAGGATGAAAAGTGGTAATTCTATGCACAAAAAAACTGGTCACGATTCATATCTGGCACCATCAACGTCACGCCCGCCTAGAAGACCAAGACATGACTCTAGGCCATCGCACTATGCACGTCCACCATTGCCAGCACCTCTGAGGATACCGGACTTGGCTCATCAAAGGCCATATCAAATGCCCCCTCCAGGTCCGAGATTCATAAACGGTTTCCCACCTCGGCCTCCTTACCAAAGACCACCGCCTAGAAACGATTATCACCTTCCCAACTACACTAATCCCATGCATCACCCACACCAGCCAGGTGCTCCACCTAGCGACAAGTTTTACCGACCTCGATTTAATCAGTCTAATTTTAATCATTATAACAATCACTACTCGAATCAATACTACTGATGCATCGTTCCATGTACCACGCAACTTTTAAAATTAGCGAATAACAAAGTGGAAAGCTTAATTTTTGCAGCTCGATTACCCTCACTACATGGAACTTGTAAATGCAAATGAGACGTTTTTGTTGTCATGTTGCATAGCTGCACTAAATCATCACGAATTGAATTTCAGAACTTTATGCATATTAAATAAATGAAATAAAAATTATTCGAGGTATGAGCGAAGGTGACGGATGGAAGTGAAAAAGTAAGGGCGATAGTCGTCTCAAGTGAAGAGGTAGAGAGAATGCAGAGGTGGCTGCAATTTCCGCAGCTCGTGATTGGGGCAGCCTCCTTAGGGACTAAAAACTCCATCTACAAATGAACTACCGTGACAAGCGCAATAATTTCTCGGGCTTGAACCTCATACACTGACAATTCTCCTGGTGAAAACAACCGTCTAGCCATCTTTAGCGAGGCATATAAAAATTGTGCAAAAAGCAATATTCTTATTTTAAACAAACTTTAGATTTTTCGTTAATAAATTGGGCGCTGAAATTCGAAGATGTAATTTTTGCCTATGTATTACTTTTAAGTTCCTCGTGAGATGAAATTTGATGATCATTTTTCACTCTTTAGTTGAAAATGGAAAGAAAAGTGGGTGCGCACTCGAGGTGTTACATCTGGATTAGGTGCGAATAAATAACAGTGTGCATGTAAATAAACATTCAAATTTTGAAACGTTGTTATAGAAGCGCGCACTGTGGCTTGCACAAGTTTTGAAACAAAGGAGTTCCCGCAGGACTCGTAAGGTGCTGATACACATATGTTTATCACGTACACGTTCGAGACAGACGAGAGCCCCTTTCGTTTATCTAACTTGCTCTTAGCTAATGTACTGTGCATATTTCATATTTATATTAACCTAATTAAGATGTGTAGCATGAAATCTTCATTTGGATGTGTGCAAGAGTTTGTTTCTGAATGAACTTTTAATTCGACTGAATCGAGGTCTTCCATTTGTGAAAAGATCGTTTGTTTTATTCCAATTAAGCAGCTTGTAATTTCTTTTTTGTTCTTCTCATTTGTATTTTTTTTTATTTGTAAAATCTCTTGTAAAACGAAAGAAATCAACGTTTTCAAACAACGTTATGAATTGTTATAATTTAAAATAGCGAATTGAATAAAACTTGGTCACTTTGAAAGTTACATTATTTTTGTGTGAAATAATTTGTTGATTTGTAGTCACGTAAGGTACATTTCATTATGTAACGAATTCTTCCAGCATTATATATGCCCAATATGGTAATGGAAGGTCAATCATGCGATTACCATTCACTCTTGGGAGATGGTCAAAATTGCGTCCTGTCGGTCAATTCTCGTCAATGTGTCACTTACGTAGAGTGTAACAATGATCTCGCCAGTCATGGTTGTTCCCTTGATGCACATCGTCTGTTTGAGTTGCATGTCTAAAATGTTCTATTACTATGTGTGGTTGGCAAAGATTTTACCTCCGTAACTCTATTCACAGGACCTTGTCTTATAAAAATTTTAAACCAATGGTAAAACCTAGCAATTTCAAAATCAGCCTGTACAAATTTAACAACGTCCAAATTGATAATAAATTTACGAACTTTTTTTTGCCACGGAATATTACTATTAAATGAAAAAAAAATTATTTTACAAGTTTTACTTTTTGACAAATTGAGTAATGAAATTGTAGTAATGCAATTTTTTGTTTTCCGTCATATCTGTCTTGAAGCCTGCGTTGGCTAAATTAGGAATTGTTAAATTAGCATTATGAATCGATTCAAAAGGTAAATGAAATCATGGCGCAGACAGACTTAATGAAATTTTATGTGCACGACTAGTTTCGATTGGAGTAAACACACAACCAGATCATTTCCCCTTGTTTTTATCCAGTGATGAGAATCGTCGGGAGAAATGTCATAGAAACTCGTTCTGAAAAATAATCTAATACAATTATTCAACGTCAGAATTTTTTTCTAGATTAACATTTTCATTTTGTAATCAACTTTTTTGAGACAACTTTATTTTCAAGTGTGATAAAACAAGGCACAAAAAAGGGTACAACAATTCAAACGGCACTTTTTCTGAGCATTCCTGTGATAAGGCAGAGGGTAGATTAACAGTGTGTCTGCTGGAGTGTGTAAGATTCTGCTAAAGTAAGTGAGATTCTGCGAGGGTGTAATAATCTTCCAAAATCAAAGTCAAAAGAGCATGCAAGAAATACTCGAAAATATTAAAAAAAATGGTTTCGAACAAATGAAAAAAGGTACAACTTTTTTCTGACGAAAAAATATGCTTGATTGAACAGGCTTCCTGATAAAGGTCGGAATAATTGCACAAATCAGTGGGAGCAAATCAAATTTACAAAATAGTCCGCACTTGATTCTTCACCCTTGTTACCATAGTGACAATTCAAACGAAACAAACAATATGTTACTTACCCTCGACGATATTCCGAATTTGAATTTAAATAACTTTGCAAGATCGGCTGTGGGACTCTGGGACGCAAACGTATGAACCTTATCTGTCTTTGTTGCGCGCTTTTCTTTTTTGTACGACCGTTTCACTCGTACACGCTATATTACTCTAGTTGGTCTACCTCTTTTTTGGTATTAAAACAGCGACAGTTAGTTTGATACCAGGTGGTAAAACTGTCACCATCTTCGATAATCCAGTCACAAAAATTTACCGCTTTTAATTCAGTTTGTCTTTAATTACATATTTCTTTTATTTCAACTTAAATTTTTTAAGAAAAAAATCGAAAAATAAACATAAATTACAGTTAACAGAAAAATTAACTTAAAAATTGAAGTTTTCAATAAAACTCTTTTTTTTTAAATTGTCTATCAGTATCTTATCTTATCATTCCTTTTACAAAATTCTCTTATCATTGTTTGAACAAATTCTAACAAAACCTCAAGTTAAAAATCTGTCCAGGTACCCAAAACTCCTCATATCAATTAACATCTCAGCTAATAGCATAGTATGTTTTTCACCTCCAAGTTTCATCGACGACATAATATACATATCCAAAGGATCACTTAAATAATCTCCTGCAGGTTTCCCATAAATCACATTTGACAAATAAAAACAAGCAATAATGTACCCTTGGATGGCGTTTCGTTTGTAATCTTCCATCAACACTTTGGTACTAAAATTTTCAGTAGGCACACCTTTTTCTTTCAAACACTTGTGCAAAATACTACAATAGAGGTCAAAGATCTTCTGAAAACTTTGTAGGATTTCCAACCTGGAACAACTCATATAGAAGAAAGTGGACAAGTCCATAGAAGGAGTACCGTACTTAATAATCGCAAAATCAATCAACATTGCATCAACATTTCCTTTTTCAACCCGAAACAATATGTTGTTCCTCAGAAAGTCACCATGGCACAAAGTTGCCAAAGGTTCCACTTTCTGGTGACAGTCTTTCAGGACTCCAAAGCCGTTTTCTAAAACCTGTTCCATTTTCGTACAAAAATCAGGATCGTACTTGATAGAATTCAGGTACTTCAACCCTCTGGTTGCCATGGCGTTTACGTAGCCCATAAATTTTGTATTATCATTATCGCACTTCCAGTCACGAATCTTGCTAATGAACTGTTTAAATTCGTCAGGTTTTTTTAGTTTCATCTCGTAGCCACAACTGTGAAAAATCGCTATCTCTTTCACAGCAGCCATGATATGGTCCAGGTCCAAGTCGAAGGCTTTTTTGCTAAGGTAAAAACCTTGATAGTTGACGTTTTCGATCACCAGAAAAGAATCCTGGTTAGAGTTGTGAAAGTGGTAGAGTTTAGGTAAGCGGTTTGTGCAGTAACTGGCGTACCTGGTGTAGAACTCGATTTCGTTGTCGAACATGGCTTTGAAAAATTTGACATCAACTTGAAAGCTGGGCCAGCGTTTGACCAGAACATGAAGGGGGTCAGAGTCGTCCTCGAATTTGATGTCTAGTAGCATCAAGTCTGACATGTAGAGAGCACCCTCAGGTTTAGAAATTTCATATGTGGCAGGTACAGATTTGTTGAATTTCTGGCTCAGAGGTGCTATCACTTGAGTATCGATGAACTTTTTTAATGACATCCTGACAAGTTACGTTAATTTGAAAAGTTTGTCAATTAAACTGGTTCTTTCATGACCTCGAAAAATGAACTTCAAAACAAAGATGAGTTTTACATTATTTTCTTCAGCAATTGTCTGAAAAAGCAATGGATACAATGTTTTAAAATTTATTGTGCAGACTTTTCGCAAAAAATTGCTTTCTAATAATCTAGATAATCAGAATTTGATGAAAGTTTTGTTTACAATTAGATTGTATCTCAATTTCAACTCCTATAAACACTTCAAATTTTATCGAATCAAAATTTGATCAAAATCTGACTATTTCAATTTATGACACAATTACCTTAAAGATGTCAATGTAACGACAAAGCTGCGTTAACTGAAAATGTTGAAACGATAAAAGCTGTACGTGAAGAGATTTTGTTTGTGCCTGATGATAACGCTATCAAAAAACTGTAAAGAAGGATAGTATGTTACAAGAGAGCAAGGATTAGTTGCACTTTGCTCAAGATTATTTAATTTTCTGATACCGATTTACGATTGACATAGCCACTTATGGTGAAAATAAATCAATGAATTATCACATGGTTAAATATTTCTACTTTTTCATAAGTTATCGAGTTTATTAAGTTGATAAAATTGAGTGCAAAGTGTAATTTGGATGTTTAATATTCAGTTGGGTTTGATTTATTAACCGTGATTATTAAGCATTATCGCTCGTTTGTACAGTTTCGTTTCCTCCTCGAGTTGATTGATCTGTAAGCGAATGGGTCAAGCATGGGGAATGAGGCATCCAGTCGGAAACCTTTGGGGAAGAATTTCAAACAAATTATATGAATTATCATTTCTCTTGTTTTATAAAACGAGTAGGAACAAAGTTAATCAAACATTTTTAAACAAAAGAAAATTGTCTATTGAGAATAAATTTTGTTGAACAATTCAATTGGACAAAGGGGATTTCAAATATCATGACCTAATTTGCAGACAAACTTTTCGTTACAGAGAATTAGTTGTTCGTTAGCCAATCGAGCTTTCGGTGTTAATTGACCGTGTCCGATGGTTGAATAATGTAAAACTTAAACTGAGCAATGCGAATTTTTTTTCATCCCAAAACAAATTCACAATGTTTCTTGGTATAATAAGAAAAAAGTAACATTTATAAATAGATAAAAGTCCAAGAAAATGTAAAAAAAAAACATTATAGGAGTCTCACCCAGGGGATACATTCTTCCGCCTTGCCAACAGCTGATTAATCGTTCTCTTTTCTCTCTTGGGAATCTGGGATTACAGACGCATTGAAATGACTTCTTTTTCGTTCTGAACGAAATTTTGCGCTATTTTTCCTTTTTCCTATACAAAATCGCTGGAAATCGAAATGATTGCGTTGAACAACTTTTCAACATTGTTGCAAAAATTTTCAACTCTTTTTTAGAGTATTTAATAAATTGTTTTGAATTTCATATTTTCCTATAGTTTAAATCAGTTTTGATGAGATTGTATAGTTACTTTTTCATTACGTTTTGGGCTATTTTCTAAGCTGTAATTGAATATTTAGAGGTACAAGGAACCTACTCACGTATATAAACTGAATACTGCTTCATAATAGAGCACCCCAATAAAATATAAAGTTTTATCGAATTCTCGACAATTAGGCCAAGCAGTTCCATCGGATAACGATTTGTTATGAAAAAAAAATGGATTGCACTATTTTTATACTAAAAATAAAATGTTCAACTTTTTAAGATGATGTCGTTTTTTTCAGCGTTTTCCAATGTCAATTGGTGCACATTGAAATATTGCTTTGCAAAAATCTATCTAAAACTTGCAAATTAAAAAATTACTCGTTCTTTTGATAAAAAATAGCGAAAAATTAAAATAAAAACATTTTTCAAAGTTCTACGATCTACGTACAGGATAAAAAGGGTTAAATCAAAGTTGACATTTAAACTGTACACAAGTGCCAAGCTGCATATCTACGATGCACGCGATTGGAATAAATTTAAATTTGATTTTTCTATACTTTATCTTTTTTTTATTTTCGTAACGCAGAATGGATCAAAAATTGGTCATCCTAAAAGAGACGAGCTTTGCTTGTCATGTCGCCATCCTGAAGACGGATAGTTTTTTCAAAAAACAAAAAATCGCGATAACTATTTTTGAAATTCGTTGAACGTAAAAAAACAATTGCACCATAGCAATATCCAGTTTGATAAAATTGTGAAATCCTTCAAATATCTTGCCTCGGAGTAACGTGAGCAGCCTACGAATTTTGTCCCTCGGGCATACGGCAACATATCAAACTTTCAGCTAGATGCTTCCTTCTCTTTCTGTTCTAGTTAAATTTCTTTGTCTCAGATCAACATCGAAAAAAAAATCTTAATAGAAAATGGCATCGCGACGAGATCGTCATTCCACAAAACTTGTTTCATCGCGACGTCGCAGAGGTCTGAAAAAGAGACGACTAAAAAAGTGCACTCATTAAAATTAATAGAAAAATAATAATACTTTGACTGTCGAAGAGACCCCATTTGAATATTGTGCGAGCTCAAACTCCCCACATAATTTTCTATTCCGTCTTACCGATGTGCTATACATGTTTCTGAACAATGGAAATTTTGAAAAGATTGCATGAATTTTAAAACTGCCCAGAGTCCCGTGTGGTATAATTTAAGTTAATTCTTGTGCTGCTGCGGACTTGATTAAAAATCTCGACTCATTGTCTTCCATTTGCCCCCGGCAAATGCTTCGGGCTCAAGTCAATTTTCGCACTTCGTGACACTTTTAATACGTACGTACCTGCAAAACCCAACGTATTCATCATCACAAATACATACCAACCGGAGCTATTTTTCAACTTCAAATTGACCTTTTTCTCGACAATCCAAAGCCCATCGGTTGGCAACACTGCCAAGTTGGCTGACCTGTCCAGAAAACCAAATTTCTAAAAAGTCTCCAAAAACATAACCCAAAGTGATAATAATTTAACACTCATTTTTATTCGCACATTCTGAATGTTTCGATATCGATAATTAATGCTAGAATTTAATCATCGTACAAACTGTGATTTACATTAAAATAATTATAAATCCGTACGAAGTGCATCGGGTAAATAGGAGCTGCAGAGTCATTATGTATATTTGAAAAGTCAGCTATATAAGATGTATTATATGCATTGGTTTATTTCTCTTTAGTTGTATCGGAGAGCCGAGTACGAGGTAACTTCAAGTTTTTAATATTCCTCGTAAACAAGTGATACCTACCTCTGGGACGAAGTTTGAATTAACGGAGACATATTCATACGAGGAGTTTGCATGGAGGGTCGTTCCTCCGAGAGCACTCCGTCATCTCACTGCTCTTCTCGTTTGCCAGGTCTCGTCGTATGGACGCCCTTAGGGAGAAAGTGAAACAAGAAAGATAGAGAATAATAAAGGAAGAAGTAGTCATTAATTAAGTCTTTTAGTCGAGTGATTCTTTAAAGTGATAAATAATATAAGTATTGACTACCCCAACCCATGTTTCGCCTTCGAATATATTTTTTTGCAAATATGAACATCTTTTTCTTTTTTCCAATTACTTTTTCATCTCAAATGAAAAAGGTGTACCAAAGTAAAGCACGTCGTCTGTGTTAAATATTTTGTTTGAGTTGAGATTAAAATATTTTATGTTTTTCTTTTTTTTTTTCATTAAAAAATGGTTTGGGGTAGGTTCATTTCACTGTTGAGTAAGGTCGTTGCAAGGTGACTTATGGGGTTGAACCTTTTTTTCTCCATTCAATTTTTTGAGATAGAACTTGTATCATAAGAGTCTAAATTTGAATATTTAAATAACGATACATTTTTCTATAAAACGAGGTTTTTCTTTCGCTCAAAGTCAAGTTTTGGTAATTCAGTTTAAAAACTGTTATTTGAATAGTTAACAAATGAAAGGTTAACAAATACAATTGCAAAAAGCACAATGTTCATTTTAAAAATGACAAAATAGCCTTGTACTCGACAGTTCTTATACTTTGCATATAAGGAACCCAGGGGGTTTAGCGTTTCTCTACTCTGTTCCATTTTACGATCGACTAACTAAGTCGGTGATACGGGAATTCAAACACACTTCGACCACAGACAAACATGAGAATCTGAGATACTCTGTGGGACATTTTAAATTGGCTATTATACTATTTATTTTGAGGGTTTCCGCAGAATACGTTGTGGTTACCAAGATAAAAGTACACACAAAGAAAAGACTTGAAAATTGGCCCGTATTGTAACCATCTGCATATGAAATCATTTTTCCTATTGCACTACACTGATCGGTGTACAAAATGCAAACACGAGTCAATTCTGTTTGACAATCTTTTTTTTTGTTCTAAGAAGAACAAAAAATGTTATCCCCTTATTTTATAAATGAGTATTATGAATTTTCTGAACTCGGTGTCGTTGAACTCTCCTTGGTACGAATTTTGCTCGTTTTTAACTTGAACTTTGATGACAAGTTTGTTTTGCGCTTTATTTTTTGAGATGTTGTTGAGCGTAAAAAAGTTCAAATTATTTCATCCAGCTCGCAAAAAGAAGAAGAAGTTGAGGCACACAAATCAGTGCGGTAATTTAATTATTAAGCAATATCGGTAGAACAGGCAACTAAGTTACCCATCACCATAAGAGGGTGGATAATTTAGTAACCTATTCGAATTATGAAATTTGCACGAAAATTCAATGCTTTTAATGGAGCAATAAAACATCAGACAAAGTTTCGAACAATCTTGCGCGCAAAAGCGCGATTTCTTTTATCAATTTTCGTCGTGCGAAATCTCTTTTCAACTTTTGCAACGACTTTATGGGATGAGAAATTTCAAAAAAAAAATTTAAACAAAGTTTGAAGCCAGTTTTGAAAAGTAAGTTTTTGGATAAAGTATGTTGATATGTTAGAATTTTGATGGAAGGATTTTATTATTGAACTTTTGCAAAAGTGATTTACCATCACAAGTGGGAGTAAATTTTTGGTCCTGTCAGTTATGCAGAAGAATATAACATGTAACAAGATTGAAATTAATGTTGTCGACGAAACAACCTGTTTTATTTTGTCTCTGAATTGCTCCATTCTGAACGGTTACAGTAACAAATGGCTGTCGCATCTGTGCCTACAGTAAAGATACTCTTGTGTAAAGAGCGCAGTGCCTTTTGAAAATATAGCGTGATTCTAACCGCACCCTTTTGAAGGAGGGATTTCCTATTATTATTATAATCTTGTTCATTGATGAAGTGATCACTGCTATTGTTAAGCCAAATGTTTGACAATTGTTCAGTTTACTCTGCTGATGCGCAACCCATGCATCTAATTTATTATATTACCACTTTATAAATCTGATAAGATATTTGTGCATTTATTATTTCATATTTTACGTAGAAAAATTTAAACATTTCAAACATAATGTATTACAACTTTTTTTATTCCACCAGAAAAAAAAGTTCGATTGAAAAAATGTTTTTGCTTGATAGAAAACATGAAAAAAGTAAAACCAAATCCAAATAAACTGTTTTTAATTGATGTTTTGAATGTGATTGAACATTTGAAAACAAATTTACTTTTGGAAAAAGTGTAATGAGTTTATCTTAGTTTGTAAAAGCAGCAGATTTTTCTGTCCGAGGTTCATACACAACTTTAATTGTGGATTGATAAATGTAAATTAATAGGCAAACTTTTTACCGCAAAATTTATGCTTAGTTCAGTTATAATTTCAAATTGACATAGATGATGATAAATTGTGAACTGCGAACTACTTTTTTTAACATGATATATTCTCAAAAATGTATATGAATGTGTTATTATGTTTGTCGTAGAAATACAAATCCTCGTTTTCCATTTAAAAAAATGAATTCGTTTTGAAAATAAAAAAATCAATTGAAACCGATCAAAAAGTTCGGCCACTGAATTTTTCTCAAGGGATGAAGAAACTTGCAAGTTTTGTGAAAAATTGAACCCGACATTTGTTTCAACATCGAAGGTCAAATGAAACAGAACGATCCACTGTCGTCGAATCCTGTTGTCACGGTAACTTTGTTTATGTTTATAACAAATGTTAAAAAAAGTAGCATTAATTTTTCATTCGCCTGAAAGTAAGTTATTGATTTTGTCTAATTTCATTTAAATTTCTATCAGATCAGGCAATAATTTCATTTTTAATTGTGTTGAAAAGTCTCCTTCTAAAATTATTTTAATTAAAAATGGTAATGCACAAAATAGAAATTAAAAATGCTACACAATCCAAAAAAAATCAATAATGTATGTCTAATCAAGTTTTGTTCATTGTTGGTTCATTGAAATAATTTTAAAACGTAATTATCCAATTAATAAAATTTTTGAGGTTCAAGATGTGTTTGATTTTGCAAAACTTAAAAGTACAATGTTTAAAATGCTTGGTATCGCACGGTTTTCGCTCTGGATTTCAATGCTTTACTTTCGAACGAGTAGCACGTTCTCGCCACGAAGAGTTTCTGTACGAAAATCTCGAATGTTTTACTGTGGAATTTCGTTCCATTTATTATAAACAACAGAATACAAAATCTTATACAAATAAATACACATAAATTTCAATCAGAAAAATTCTTCGCAATTTAACAGTTCCACAAAGATTTCTCTATTCGATAGTTCCAAGTAATCTATCCGCGATCGATTAATTTTTTAAAAAAATTTCTACAAACAAAATTGTCCCCAACTATCATATCTAACTAAATAACAAACAAACCGAGCTTAGCATTCTAAAACTGTTCAAAAAGAGTTGCAAAAATTAAAAAATCTTCAAGAAAAACCGTTAAAAAATGTTGTTCAAGAATCTAAAATTTGTTAAAAATTATAATTTGCCATTCTAAATTGCACCAGCACCTTGCGATCCCCAAAGAGCAGCTCCCTGGTTGGCAACAAACCCATCCAAATATCGCAACAAAACTCATCAAAAGCATTTGAAAAAAAAGTCGAACAAAATGAGCAGTGACCAGTGATTGAACGGAGCAAAAAAATGTGCAGCGACGAAAGAAGAAGGACGAAAGAAAATAAAAAAAGGGGTCGGCAGTTGTTGCGTTAGCGCTGGTCAGCGATGATGTGAATGAAAGAATTGGGCTCGGCGTGGCGCCACTGTGTTTGTGCGTTTGAAAGAGGCGTGATAAAAGGCGTACTAAGAAACGATGATTGGCGAGGTGAATTGCACGAGATTGGTCAATGATATAAGCAGGTGCGTCTGAGTGTGGCCGCGCCGAAGCGCGAATCTTGAACTCCGCCCTTCCAGCCATAGAGCGGGACCCCATGGGACTCGAACCACGCCGGCTCGGCCGGCCGTGACACATTCGACAAGCGGCGCCGTAACGGGAAGCAACGTGCGACTAGGGACCACGCCAGAGATCCCACTCTCACAGTTTTATCGTTTTGATTGTGTACGTTAAGAACGTGTAGTCATTTCGCCCTCCACCCTTTCCTTCGTCTCTTTTTTTTTGCACTCCACACTTACCATCATACGATCAACCAAGATTATGCAATTTTACAACGACGATTGGGACGTCTTACCGATGCTAACGATACTCTGGTGGTAGATCCTGCAGATATATCGGACGAAATAGTACCTCGTGGGATTTGCAGCGAGGAGCACACGCAGCCAGGTGAAAATTATCAATTAAAAGAAGAGTCGTCCGAAAGATGGATCCAAGTTGGAGTGATCGGTAGTGCGACTGAGTGATCGGTGTGAAATAATGAGAGGCGCGCGATGTTACCCGGGCCGCGATGTTGACACTCCAAGTGACAGCCCAAACTGACAACTGTGCAATGACTTACATACAAACGTGAAAGCAAAGTTCGAATACGCATACATATCAAAAACAACAAAGTACGCAAATTTGTAAAACAAAGTTACGATTAGAGAAGAAGGTAGGAAAATTGCGTGACACAACTGTGCGTTGCGGTCAATTCGAAGTGCCTTGCTGGAAGATTAGATGTTCACTGAAGATGCAGCCGCTGGTTCTGCGCGATTATTCTGAGCTGTCAAGTTGCGGATTCTAGACAGGGCAGATCGATTGGTGCGAAGGAAAACCCTGTACACGGCTTCACAACGCGGTCCGACGAGTGGAGTGGATTTTTGCCCAGCTCCACGATCGTGGGAGCTGGGGGCTCGCCATGGTTGGGCCTTGGTACCGCTGGTGGTGGGACCGCTGCTACTACCGGATCTGGAAGTCCGGTTGAACTCGACGGCCACTGGGGCAAAAAGTTGTACGGCTCGAGTGTGCCACCCCCGCCGCCACCGCCACATCACCACCCACGCGCCACTCTCGTTTTTGCACCACAAGATATGAGACAAATTCTCAAAGAGGAACCCATTACACGAGGATGGTCCCAGACCACGGTCACTTCCAATGGAACGTAAGTTCAAAACTTGCACAAAACTAGATTCAAAACAAAAAAAAAACAGTTGGCGCAATTTTCAGTGCACATTTTAATTATTGGTTGAAATTCAATTTTGTCATTTTTTGTTTAATTATGTGTGTGGAATTTAATTTTGACAGAGAATATGAAATTGTTAAATTTCAAACTTTAACTGAACTGGTTTTTATTTTGTTGCTGTATTTTTTATTCCTATCTCGTTGACAGCGACGTTTTGAGTTTTTCTAAGTTATCATCAAGCTAAAAATCATAAATGCAAAATCAATCATTGTCACTACCCAATAGTCATAATTTGCAAAACTGCCAAGAGACATGAAGTTATAGAATTTCTTTAAATTAAAATTGTTTAGACGAGTGATCTTTTTCGTTACATAATCAGGGTCAACTGTAACTATAATTTTTTTTCAGTTTTAGAACTAGTTGAGATTGTGAATTGTTAAAATGTTTTGACAGAAGGCTTTCAAAAATGATAGGTTCAATCTGGCGCCGCTAGAGGCGGAACTGTGCGCCACGATGGAATTCTGGGTTTAAATTTCATAAAAGTTGAGATAAGTTAGTTGGTGGTGGTTTTTCTTTTCCTTTTTTGTTGACTGTTAAGGTGGAAGTTTGGTTGCTTTGGTTTGACGGTTGGGCGAAGGTAAATAAAGTCAAGTTGTCAACGGATGTAATTTTGTTATGATATGTGTGATACAAACTTTGCGACGGTTTGAGAGACAAAATCAATACAAGGTTGCATTTGAAGAAAAAAGGATTAAAAAGTACAATATTTTGGAATTTATAATCCTGGTGCTAGTTCATTGCAAAAATAATAATTTTTCTCGAAGAACAAACATTTTGGAAAATGTCAAAAGTTTTTTTCCTGGTGCAAATTTGAAAAAAAGTTAAACTTTTTTCCTTAAAATTTTCTCGTTTAATTCGTTGAAATAAAAATTTATGAATTTTAAGTTAGATCCAAAGTAACAATTCCTAAAACTTTATTAACATGAATTTTTCTGTGCATTATTAACTTGACATTTTTTTCTTTAGAACTCAGTTCCAATTAGTTCGTCAATCGTTTAAGAAAAATCTGGAATCTGTCGAAAATCATTTAAACTCGAGTTGAAAGTTTAATTTCGACTCAAATTATCCATCGTTCAATACATTTATTTCAACAGGCTACGGAATAAATGTGAATATCCACAATAACAAAAGTTTTACAAAGTTATAATATAAGAATTAAAAGCTAACTTTTTAAATGAAAAAATGTTAAATTGTTTGAAATATTTCATAAAAAGAGTTTCACATCTGTTTATCAAAAATATGAAATTGTTTGTTCAAAATGTAGACATTTGATTCCTCAAGAAAAGTTTGACAAATTATCACTAAACATCTCTGACAAGAAAGTCTAATTTTTTCAGTATTTGAAAGTTATACAAAATAAAAAAAAAGTTTATAAAATTTATCCGGTCTTATTCACACGTCCCCTATAAATTTGAACTTGGCATTTTGCGTGCGAAGGTTCCCAGCAGCAACGTACCATTGTGTGCCAGATTTGGAGTGCTTTGATGCCACCATTTGGTCGCACGTGGCCTTTTTTATTGCATGGATGATTATAGTGTAGGGATGCTTACGTTGATATCGAAACAGGGAACTGATTTAGTTCAACCTCTTATGTTTCGTTGCACCTGTTTTGTTGGTGGTGCATTAAGAGGTTTGTGGTTCAAAAACTTAATGGACAAGCAATGCAGCTTGTTGAAATAGGTGTGCATTGATAGTAAAGTGTTTTTCTTTGTGCCTATCAGCAGTACTTTTTGAGACTTCACCAACTTGTCGATATGTCTTTTAAAAATTTAATACATTTATATCTCGAATTGTATTCGGATGGAAGTTTGATGTATCGAACTATCACACCTATAAAATGGAAAGAAAAAAGAAAAATTGCCTCTGCGATCTTATTTTCAATCTTCTTCTTTCATTTTTTTTATAAAACAAGAAATTTTACTGGAGAATTAAATTTGAATTTTTAAAGTTCAGTAAATTTTATTTACAACATTTCGCAATTGTTATCACAAATCAGCAAGTATTTTCATAATAGTGTTGATCATTGCGCCTAGAACGGCGGCCGCAGATTTATATTCAGGTTGCACACCTCCAAGTGGCTAATAATTTTTCACGCCAACGGAGTCATCCGAAACAGATTTGATAACAAATTTCACAAACATGCTCCAGTTGCTAAAGTTATTCCAATTTCTGAAATCCGAAAATGAAGATGAAAATTTTTCAAAAATTTTCATCCAGTTTTGATAATTATTGAAAAATGCTATTTCAAAAAAAAACAAACAACAAACAAAAAACAAGATATCTTTTTTCTGCAAACATTGATTTCAAATAAAAATTTTGAACTAATTTCATTTTATTTCATAGAATTTGATGGAAATAATCAAATAATTCAGAAATTCTAAATGGTATATTCATGAACACATAAAGTCGTACAAATAACAGCGCTTCATATTAACACGCATGATACATAGATTTGTATACACAAAAGCAATCGGTTGCAGAGAATCACAATAAATCTGCAGTTAATGCTCAATGCACAAGATATTTATGGTACACGATATGAATTAGTCGCGTATACATTTTATTTGAAACAACGTGCTTTACGATTTCCAAACGCAGATAATCAGCCGGGACAAACCGCACAATTCTCACTTTCATTACAACATTAAACAAATACTTCTCACTCTATAAAAAAAGTCGCATAAAAAAACGAATCAATTTGTACTTTTTCCACCCTTGACAATCAAGTCCAATTAAAACAAGTTTTCCCTTTGTCAGCAAACAGGACTAATTTTGCATATAATTTTCACAAATCACTTGTTCGATTTCACGCTCAAATATTGTACTCAATTATAAAATTTAACCCGGATTATCGTTCGGAATTTGCGCTCGACATATATAAACAGACTCTTTCGCTGTTTGTAAATTTGCCTCGCGCGCCCTCGGTATTTATACAATTGCAATAACGATCGCTTAGCATATCCGAACTATTCCGGTTCGATTATTATACTTATAAGTTTTTAATCGAATGTATGTATATGGTCCTTTAATCGTTATCATGCTTCAAACAGAGTGCAGGGCAAATTACGCGATAAACGCGAATCGAGCATGTAATTATTACCTTGGTGTTGGCGTCGGTTTGAAACTGCAAACAATGGCAGTGTAACACGTACGCGTGTAGACTTGTGCTATTGTATATATTAACCCCCGCGTTCATTACTATATATTCGCGCCTGCATATACCTACATGTATGTGCTTCGGAACGTGCCCACTGCAGCTCTACAGTCACATCATAATTATAACTAGTACAAAGTATTGCATTAACGTTCAATGATTTTTATTCGATTCGAAAATCTTTTCAAACTAAAACACAGCGTTTTCCGCAAACTTTAACGCAAGTGCAAAAATAATAAATTTTATGAAACGTTGAAATAAGGTTCAAATGACGTTCAAATAAGGTTTCAGTAACGTTTAAGAGAGGTTTAAACAAGGTACTAGTTTATTCGACCTGAGAATTCGGTAGGGATAGAAATGTTTTTCAGTAGAAATGGTCAAGGGATAGTAAGACAGGTTGAAAAAAGGTAGAAATAACGTTGAATGCAAATTTGTGTGAAATCTACGTTAGATTTTGGATGGGAAAGGATGAAGTATATGGCAATAATGTTAATAAGAGAATAGCGCGAGTTGGTAACGAGTGTAAAAGTGCATTAATTCAAATTCATGTAGTAGGAAATGGTGCATAACGGTCCGAGTAAAATAATCGGACACGGAGAATTATGGGGCGCGAACCGGCGGTCGGTTAATCAGCCACCGATAATTATCGACACGGATAATATATCACTTCCTCCCCATTTAGCTTGCAAAAGAGGCATACCCCTTCCGCGCTATGTAAACACCCACTCTTTACAATGTTCTGTCGAACGGCGATCCTCACATTTGACCGTCTACATACCTATCGGCGACCTATCCCTCCCACCACCCCCCTTGATGCTCCCGAATCGTCTCTATACGTTAACCCTCACGCGCTTTTACTACAATCTCCCACCAATTTGTCAGAACTGCGTTGCTGTGACAAACGTATGTACAGTCGATACCATCATTTATTTCGCAAATGCGCTGCAAAACTGCACCTATTCATTTTCATGGACTTCGACGTGTTACACGGATTTCTTTCTAATTTTGTTTCATTTTGATCAGCCTCGCATTTGCTCGAAATAAAATTATCCAATTTCTCGACGTAACAAACTAATCGAATTGTTTCATTCGGTTACTTTAATCATTTATTTATTTTCCCTGCTAACGAAATTTTAAATGCTTTTTTATTTGGTCCATTTTTTCTGAACATTACAAAATTGAATTTCATATTTAAGTTCTGCCCCTGGATTCGTATTCCAAATCATGAAAAGATGAGGTTTTTGCAAAATTTTTTCCTTTATTTCGTAATAACGATTTATACATTTTATTTATAACTGTTAATGGCTTAAGATGATGTGAATGTAAAAAAAAGTTTAAATTTTATTTGTAGAAAAAAATGAAGCGATGGAAAATTTAAGTTTTTTACCTCTTGATTGATGTCGTTTGCTTTTTTGTCGATCTTCATTGAGCTAATATTTTTTGTCAACAAAAGTTTGCGAACTTTCAGTTTGAAAGCGCTGACATGGCACTGTCTAATACCATAACACTCGACAAAATCCCATGGGTTATATTATGCTAATCGCATCGTAGTTACAGTTATGTGTTTTGTGTCTGTGTGCCGAACACACGAAAGTAAACATATTAGAAAATCATATTAATTCTCCAGCAGCGTATATGAGAGTTCTGATAAACTTTTCAGTCGCAGTGTTCAAAAAAATTTTTGTAGTACATTTTTTTGATGCAAATTTTCTTTTTATTAGTTCGTCTTATTTAGTACTTGCAACTTTGCAACAACATACTGTGTCAGACAAAAAATCAAAAAAAAAATGTTTTTCTGTTACAGCATTGGAGTTGGCCGGGCCCATTTTGAGAAACAACCGCCAAGTAATTTAAGGAAAAGTAATTTTTTTCATTTTGTTATTGCTCTGTATGATCGTGACGGAGCACCCATAGAGATAGAAAGGACAGCATTTATAGGATTTGTCGAAAAGGATTCGGTAAGTTTTTTACCACTCAATTAGAAATTAGAAACAAACCAACAAAAATCACACAATCTGAAACATCTCCATTTGAACTTTTTTCTGTACGACGAAACGAAGCTTTTATCACTAGACCAAAAAAGTGGGCATATTTTTTGCCCGAGGTATAAACAACGTTGGCCAGTGATAGAGAGACTTGTCACCTGTTTTTCTAAACTTTATTCGCACACGAGCGAGAAAAATTGATACCCCGTTTTATAGATTTTCGTTTGTAAGCCTGATCAATTGCTTTATTCGATGACCAGATTCATTTTTCATCTTGAGCTATAAATTTTATCACTTGTTTTCGCCATTGTTCCATTTCAATTTCATCTGCAAAAATGTAACAGATGTGCTTTTTTGTTCTAGAGACCGAAACTTATTGCAAGTTAGTCATACTAAAAAATAAAATACAAAATATAAAATAAGAACAAAGTTGTAACAAGAGTCTCCGACGTAGGTTTACAAACACAAATATAAATTCTACCGATCTAGCTCATCGCGTTATTGAATAAAAGATACGACTTAATTTCTGAGACCTGAATATTTATTCTCTTTACTTAACTATGAGTAATATCTTTTAGGGAAGTTAATTGAAAATGCATTAACATCCGTTAGCATATGGTGTGATGCACGCATGACTCGGCAACGAGATAAGATAATTATGCATCGCGTGGCATATGATGCGTAATAGCATGCCTCTTACAAACGCATCAAGAAATTAATAATTAGAACAAGTTGGATACTCGGAAATACAAGGAACCTTTTTTTTTTCATCCACCTTTATACCTCTCAACCCACAATATTTCCCTAATTATTTCCTACTACATTGTCCGAGAGAAAATTCAATAAACAAATTAAATTTTCTACCTGCTACCGTCTGATATAAAAGGGACGCTTTTAATTTTCATTAGCCAAGTAGTAACATTAGAAATAACTTTCTTGAGCGAAATCCTGGTGTAGTTAACGCGGTTACAATTGCCAAAATTTGAGCTCGTCGATTGGCCAGAGGTGCTAGCTTTTGCATTAGGCTCTTTATCTAGTGCCGAAGGTATTGTGACTATAGAGATGGAACGACGAAAGGACAGTTAGGAGGGACAGATAATAAGGGATGAAAAGTAATAAAAGAGGTTGAATGTAGTAAGGGCGTGGAACAGGATAGTTTAATTAAGGCATTTTTGATGGAAATTATGTTCATCTACCTGTGAATATGCATATCGTAAATCTGAGACCACTTTTTTGTTTCTTTTTTGCAGGAATCCGAGGGTCAGAAGACTAACAACGGAATCCATTATCGACTACAATTATTATACTCCAGTGGTGAGTAAAGAAGAAATGTAAATTTTTTTCAAGTTTCTTTTTTTTCGAGAATGAAGTTCTCTGTTTTAAGTTTTGCAGAGAATTTGAAATTTGTTAACCGGGCAACTGGCATTAGAACACGTTTGCCACTAGAGTTATTTTACGATTCGTGTAAAAGTACACACATAAATAGTCTTTAATTTTCTGGCACTTAATTTTTCTTACATTTTAATGCTCCGCTTGGTAGCGCCACCCGTGTAATTCCTACGGTTTGTTCAGCTGAACCAGAATAATATTTCAGGCTATAAACCTGAAGAGTGATGGCAGAAGATTAAATACTAATGCTCTCTCGGAAAACTTTGCTGGAACTTAAATGTGTTGATGTAAAAGACATTTTTTTTGGGACCAAAAATTTCTTCTCTCCTCCCCCTGCTCCATCTATAAACTTTTCCTTATAAAATTCAAAAAAAATGTTTGTATCAAATAGGGTAGGTATTAATTTTTCAAAAATGTTGTGTTCAACCGAGTGATTAAAGAGGTTTTGAATAAAACAGCAGTACGATGAATAATGAAATTGAATGTCTTCGTCTCCAATAAATTAGCTGAAATATTCGACCTTTCTCAAACCGCCGCTGACTCTTTCATGAGTTGTCACAAGCGGCGACGAAATATTCATCAACCCAGACCCAAGTTTGCACATGTATCTTTCACGCCGTAATTAAACACTGTTATAACGTCGTTATTATGTGCGGTTCAATCAGATCCGAAAACTTTGTTTATCACCATACCAAGGTGATTCATTACACTCAGCTCAACATCCACATTATCATCTTTCAACCGACGTCGCGCCTTCTAATCAATTCCACCCTAATCGATCAACAGTTAAAACAATACACCAAACAGTAAATAAATTCACTCTCGTACTCGACGGTTGTTTCCACCTTTGCTTCCCAACTTGCGGCCATCGTTTGAGTTTACGGCTCTGCTTTCTCTGTTTATCGTCAATTCTGATTCTTCAACCGTCAAGTCTTGAATTGTTTTTTTTTTCTGTTCCAGGTGTTAGGCAAGAGCAGGACATCTTCGTGAGGTTGATAGATTCTGTAACGAAACAGGTAAGTCAACATTTTGAAAACACATTTCGTAGATACACTTTGTCAATTCTGGCTAATGCAAATTCTGTATTGCTTCGTGTTACGAGCACTTTGCAATCAGAATGTTGGAACTATAATGTACCTGTTATAGGTTTTGAGGAATAACAACTGATATAATTATTTTGATCGTGAATTTTTGTTGCTAAGATGATTTGACAGTTATTTTTTTGAAAATTTAGGAAAGGATTGGAATGATGTTGTTGGGGATTAGAGTGTTTAACTCAGTATTAAAATGATCAGTCTATAAGTTGACTTTAAGTACATTATGATACATATCTTATCAACTATTTATCATGATGTAACAGGTATGTGTCAGTAACAGTTTACATTATGCGCGAGCACTGTCGTTTTAGCAGGATTAAATTATCTCAATGTTGCTTGGCGGATGACTACATAAAATGTAGCAAAGAGGTGGTTGTGTGGAAGACACTCAATCGGGAACGGGAGGAGCTGATGTTAGTTTTAGCTGATTAAATTACTAAGCCGCGGTGGCCTTGCCGGGGCAGGAACCAATCGACGATTCGTTATTCGTTCATTTTCTTAATCGGCTTGAATTCTCATCTCTTTCCTTTTATAAAGCGAAACCTATTTTGTAATCATTTTTACCAATTCGACTAGCCTTTTAATTACCGTTTTAGTCGCTCACTCTTTTTTCCTCATCTGTAATCTGGCACTATGCTAAACTGAATAAAAACGGGAACAATTATTTGCACGTTGGTGTGTACACGGAAAATAAAAAAAAATAGTGCCTCAGATTTAGCAGTTATGAATCGAGATGAAACTGGGCTACGCAGTTGGGACAATTAGAAAAAGACATTCTGCAGAACACATCTGGCAAAAACCCACCTCCGAAATGGTGGGAGAGACAGATAACCAGCTAAAACGCTCTTGATACTTTACCGTCGGACACGTCGCTGAAATCTCCTGTTTTGAGTCGTATATTTGCTCTCGTTAGGACAACAATTTGAGACTTTTAAAAGTGATTGATGTAGTCACTCGGCAAAAAATAAACACCGCATATTTCATTTTGCCTTCACTTTCTATTGCGATGGAAATTTAACATTTAAAAAACGGTCTCGAAAATACTCGTTTCAAAGTTTTAATATTTTGATAGTGGATAAAAATCGAAAAAGATTATTGTGTGTTACTTGGCATTGAAATAACAAAAGAGATGATAATTCGATTATAAAAAAGTCATTTGTACGTGACTTTATGAAAGTTCGATTTAAATTTGTCGGCAAATCCAGCAACAAGAATAAAGCGGCTGAAGTTATAAATCCATAATAATTGGCTGCTGTCGGATTGTAAGCTTCTTCTTTCTTCGCTTCACATTTTCCGTTCAATTTTTTTTCGCACGCCTACTTGTTCGTTCCTACATTAGTTAGTATCATTACATAACGTTTTGAAGTAAACATTTTCACCGCGAAAAATAACGACTTGCAAATATGAAAAAGGGGGTATTAATTTTATTCAACATACACTTCTGTCGTTTTCTATTTTTTTACACTCTCCTTTTACTACTTCAAGAATGTCATACCATATTCAAATATTTACTTTTATACAGAGGTTATATGCACTGGCACGTTACATTCATGGTAATAGCAGGGCAAATACGCACTGCTGATCTCAGATATAGTAATACATTCAATAAATATACCTTAAATGAACTTTATTTGATAATATTTACTCGTTCCTGATATTACTTTTACTCACAACTTTTTACGTCAGAGAAGTGTTAAAGTTTCATAGAAAAAAATATTATTCTAAAATGTTAACAAAATTTTTCATGTCGAAAATTGTAACTTTTCAAAATTGAAAATTGAAAAATAATCCATTTGTTGTTTTACTTTGATTTTTTGGTGTGTAACAAGATGTATCAACGTTAAAAATCAGACGCAGACAAAGTTGGGCAAAAAAATAATAGAGGGTGGGAAGGCTCAAAGAGATTTCTGATAGTGCATCGAATTTCAATCAAGTGCATGTCGAATGAAAACTAATGCTGAAATATAGGTTTTTAGCCACAGATTAAGAAAATAATATGCCAAAGATAAGCTAATCCTTAAGAGATAAGATAAAATGGGACCTGCCCCACATTGTTTGAGTTTGCCTATTATAATAAGGGGGACACAACATTGAATGCACGTCGTTTTACAATGCTAGACTGCATGGGTAGTTTGGCGAGCGCACAATATTCCCATGGGTATTTCAAAATCGATTTCGGATGAAAATCATTACAAGCTGATTTCAAAGTCTATCCTTGACAAAAAATGTCTCTTTTTCCCACTTTTATTTTGTCCAACGCGAAATTGACAAATAAAACACACCTGTATTTGAATAATGTGAAAATTGCATTTCCCCCATCGATGTTCGATTACTATCTTTGAATTTGCAAGAACTGCAAACTTTTACTCAATCGTGCTAAAAAGTAAAGGTGTGAATTGGAGCAAACAATCTCGTTTTCTGTGGTACGTACAAAATGTAGCGAAAAATTAGTATTGGATGACCGTTAATTTGGGTTCGGTAAATCCCGTTGATCCGGGTGCATGATTACTCTCATAACAATCAATTAAAAACAAGATTGTGTGTGTCTTTAACGACGGAAACATGTGCCAAAAGCGTAGCTCGCCTTTCGTCAGGATCAAAGCGTACGGCGAATCCTCCTGAGACTTTATTGTTCCACTGGTAATCCGCGATTACATTCCCTATCCATAAATACATGAATGCCAAGTAACATCATGTTGTCATTAAATAAAAATCAATCAAGAGGTCGTGAAGCGAGCTTAACGGATTTAGTCTTGCCGTCACACTGGCTTATATAGCTAATGTTACTATACAAGCCCCCTACTCTAAACAGGAAACCACCTAGTTACCAACTTGTTGTCTGTATTTATTATAGCCGCACTGCAAAGATTTCACTCTGGAATTTCGCCTTTGAATCAACTTTCTGCTTCATCACAAGTCAACTCAAGCTGTGAAGACTACTGAGATGATGCGTGCTCGCCAACTTGTCCTTTTAACTTTTTCTTTACTTCTTTTTTTTTCGTTTCAACAATCTTACGCAACTCGACAATTGTGGAAGATTGAATTTAAGAACTATTAATTTATAATAAATTTGCAAAAGCAATAACAATGACATTGAATTTCGCAAATTTGGAACATTTTGTTGCAATGCTCTTGTTCATTAATTTTGTTGCACAATTTTATCGGCAATGTCATTTATAGTGTTTAAATTTATCTTTTTGAAAATTTTGCAACAATTAAAATTGGAATTAAATAAGATGTAATCATTTCACGCTTGATAAATTGAAAAAAAATAATGATTCGGAATCATAATTTTGTGCTTCAATTTTATTTTTCAGGCTATCATGTACGAAGGTCAGGACAAAAATCCTGAAATGTGTCGAGTCTTACTGACCCACGAAGTTATGTGCAGGTAGATATTGCAAGCGTTTCATTTGCAAAAATAATTTCACCGAACTAAAAAAGAATGTTTGGGAAAAATTGTTTCCAGACAATTGGAGCATGAATCCCATTTTGCCAATAAACTCATTTATGTTAATTCCGCTACGAGGGCGTTACTTTTATAATTATTTTGCAAAAGTTCTTTTATTATAAAACATAATCACGCGGATAGCGTATATACAAAATGTAGCCATCTCAGAAAGAGCTGACTCACTGACCCAAGGGATTAGAGTTGGTGCCTTCTTGCCCTTGTCTAACGTCCCTTGGGTACAGCTTATTTTTAGAACTGCTCTCGAAAATCCTTCCCGCTTTCATTCCCTCTTATAATCATTCAGTATCAAACACCCCCATTCATTTTCGACCACTGTTAATGATCCCGCTCTCTTTCTCACACGTGAAACTATTTTTGCATCCGAATGTTTATACCCCGTACGAGCGGCGCAAATCTAATATCCAATTCTTATATTTGCAGTCGATGTTGTGATAAAAAAAGTTGTGGAAACAGGAATGAAACTCCCAGCGATCCTGTTATCATCGATCGGTAAGTTCGACAAAGAAAAGATAGAAAATAACATACATTATTTTATTTCGTTCCCTCCGTTTACTTTTGTCCCGATACCATCGAACAAAGACAAACGTGCTAATTTGCACGGTTGTCGCCGTTAATATTTCACACCGCCGCAAACAATAATAAGAACGTGGTTGTCGTCGAAATCCGAACGTGACGGACGATTTGTTGACAAGTAAAAAATAACCTACTCGTGAGAAGACGCGACCGACAACAAACAAACGTGTTCACGGTTGACCTTCAAAGGAGATTTGTGTTTATCAAATAATTTCAACGTTAAAAACACTGTGAGGAAACCGAGAGATAAAGTTAGGAGGATAGATCGTCTGTACAGAGTTGCTGAGCTTTGTACATACCTTTACTACTGTAGGCGACCTGTACTTGGTAACGTCGTTGGATCTTCATCCAACCTCTCGTATCCTAATACAGCATACTGGAACGATCCCGGTATCTGAATAGCCTATAGAATGGTTTGAGATAGCAACTGTTCTAAGTAGTAGAGGCATCCCGCGGGACTTGAACAAAGATAGTCTTCAGAAGAACACTGAATATATTTTTTAAACCTCCATTATTACAGCTACTAGCTAACTTCAAAATAAACCAGAAAAATTTGCAAAAAATTTGTATACCCAATTAGTTGGAATAGTATCTTTGAACTTTTTGATTTTTGGATAGTTCGGTAACATGAGAAAGTGAGATAGAAACTCGCACCTCATAGTAGATAAGACAAGTCTAGTGTCACATAACCTAAAAGTTTGGTTATAACCCTCAAGTGAACAGACGACGAAATTATAACAAAGAGCTTCACAGAAAAATAATCATCTGAATTGTCAAATAACAATAATCAGGAAACAATTATTTTTAAGTAAAACAATCTAGAATGGTTGTTTAAACTACTTAATTACATTAGAATCTCAAACTTGAAAAACTTATTTTTGTCGGTTTTAGGAAGAAATTTCGATTAAAAGGAATAGACTTTTTTGACTGGTTCTGGCAGAGGCATGCGTTTGAGTTTGCGAGTAAATTGAGAGTTAATATAGATGATAAAGGAACGTTGAAAATTGGAAATTAATTAATTAGCATTAGACTAAAATAGATGTTAAAAACAATTGCACGCAGGGAAAAAATAGTAAGTAATGAAATTGTCCTTGAGAGATGAAACTGAGGGAGGGTTTTTATACGACACGCGACCAGAGCAAACGCGTTACATATTGCATTAATATCATACGAAGTAAACCTGTTTTGTCAATACGGAGGACACGCATTCTCGAAATTAAAATTTATGTTTCATTACATACATCAGCGTGTAGCGCAAAGTAAAAGAATAAATATCCGAGCGGATGAAAAAGTTTTTCAGTTTTGCGTTCATTCCGAATTAATGAACACAAACTCGTTTTAGAAGTAATTATGAACACACTGCAAACGCTGGAACGCGAAATTTACGGCTCTTTTTTATGGTATTAATCACGTTGAAATTACAATATATTCATTTAGAATTATGCTCCACGCTGTACACTTTAAAAATTCATCATTCAAACACGGCTACACTTGACGAGGCTCATTTTCGGCTAGAATTTTGGTAGCTTCGTTTTTCGGACTTAGTTCACGTTCGACAAATTTCCTGTATGACAATTTCGATTATTATTATAATATCAGCGTGGAATTTGCTAGAACATTACTTCGTATTCGATTGTCATGTTTCTGATAATAGATAGATGATGACAAGTCTAACACAAGAGAAGCACGTATAGAGTTGAGGGTAGCCTGTACGCAATTAACATGTATAATTAAAACGACAATGTCGTTGTCTGAATTAGCTCCGGATGCTTACTTTCTAGACTCCCATGAGATTGTTGATAATGAAATTATGAATTTCAACTATCAAACCTGTAAATAAGTTATTGCAATATATTAAGATTTTTTGATTTCATATTTCTAGTCAACTTTTTGACTTTGTTATCATAAATCCACTCAGTCTATTCTAATCACATTATTAGAACCGTCAAAACAATTCTCATCATTTTTGTTTCAACTTTTTTGAACTCTGTTGGAACAATTTGGATTTTTCATTTTCAAAACGAAATTTGTAATCTCAAAAATCGAGATTACAATGTTCATTTCAATCGCTTACAGATTGTAAACTTTGATGATTAAGTTTAGCAATTTGATGACACTATGCCATTTGAATCGACAATCAACTATGTTTGTTAACCTTACTATTTTGATGCAAATGTCGAAGGGTCACGTAATGGTTCGCATTTTTATACATAAATACCTATTATCCGGCATATGAAGACAGTTGAACTTTGTGATACAAAAATAAAAAGACAAAAAAACGTACCCCAAAATTGATGGAACATTTTTTATGCAATTCCAATTGGGTTGGACGCTTCGCGTGCCGTATTGGCACTTATGATTCACGCGCCGGATAATAAACGGGGCCATTTTCGCGAATAATTAATCGGAGAAGTATCTATTATAAAAAGTAAAATAAATTTTTCGCCATAACAGACTTGTTGCCGAGGACATATGGGACTGAAATGATGGGGTGTCACACCCTCGATCAAGTTCAATGTACCCCAAAATAAATGGTCGATCGTTTGTATTTATGATTGTATTTTTGTGTTCATGTGACAGTCGAGTACCATATGTATGGAGCCGTCGATGTGTACGTGGCTGCGCTCATGTCAATCAAAAACAACTGATCAGCAAAGCGAAAAATTGTAGATAAACACGTTCGTGTTTGAACGAATAATTATTTTTGGTTTCACTAATCTTGAAATTAGGCCCACATCAATGCAAGGGTGCGCGAATAAATGTGTACATATTGCCAACTCGAAAGGGACGACCAGCTTCTTGCGCTCCGGTTCTAATCATTTGCTCTCGGCTTTTGTTTCAACCTTTCGCTTCAATACATCTTGAGTGTAAACAAAGGTTTTTAAAAAATCAATCAAACTGATGGCTGTGGTTTGTGATTTGCCGACCACTTCTTCTTTCTCTCTGTCTGTCTTTCTCTCTTTCTGCAAATAATAGGTCGGGGTTTAATCAAAAAAATATTTTTGATTTTTGATGATATTGATGGGGATGGAAACGTTTCGTATTTTAAGTACAAGTTGAAGAAAATGAAATTTTTTTAAAAAAATTGAAACTTTGTTGTCGAAATTGTGGTATGAAAAATATAGGTTCATATGCGCCAACAGATTGCGAATTGAAAGGAAGATGTTTATGGCACAGTACCATCAACAGATACACACATGAATGGACGTATTAATTTTCTTTTTTGCACCCTTGACAATGATTAAGTGTCGTATTTGTGTAACGCCTCGGTAACTTTGTAAAGCACTGCGAGGAAAATGATGCACCTTGTGTCTGACTTTGAACACTCTAATTTTTGAGGGTTCGCTTTGTTGGACATAATCTCGCTTATACTCTATTATATATTACAAAAACGAAAAAAGATTAGGTGAAAAAATATAATGAGGATATTTGATTATCTACTGGAAATGAAAATGAAAAGTAATTCAAAAAAACAATATGAAAATAAAACAGTGTTGTTTTGTGATATTTTTCTAGTTTTTTTTTTTAATTTGTTTTAGAAAAGTTTTATTGGCCTTAGTCTTGTAACAACTTTTTTTGTCTGGGTCGTTTTTGCAATGAAAGGAAGAAAAATAGAATGATTGTGTAAAAATATCTGCCATTCATTGCGCACCTATACGTTGGGATGAGAAAACAGCAAATTTCTAAATGCACCCTTGGGTGCCATCGAGACCACGGAAAATTCTAACAGTAACTTGGTTTTCGTTTTATTCTCTTACGATTACTTCAATCAGCTCTTTATAATTACTACGTTGTAAGGCACAAATGTTATTCGAATCAATATTTTAGCTCGAGCAATTACTTTTATTGGCGTTAAAACGAAATTGGAACCTTTCAATTTTATAAAAGTTGTAACAAAAAGTTAACATGTTTGGTTTGAATACCTAATTTTTTCAACGAGATGTAAATTCTGAATTTGAAATGTAAAAATATTATTCAATTTGAATGTGAACTTTGTTCACGTGTTGTTAAATTGTAATTTGTTGAATAAAAAAGGAACAATGGAATTTATTAATAAAACATGAAATTTCCATTAAATTTGAAAACTTCACTATGACTACCTTCAGCAAGCAGATTTTAGATCGTGAAACAGATGCCAAGCGTCACGGCTCGCTGGCATCTAAGAGGGTAACTTCATATTGAGACACAGAAGATAATTCGAAATGTCATTATATCTCAAACTATGTAGTCATACTATGCCTCTTAATTCATTTTGATTCAACGTTAACAAACAATCTGTTTTTTCAAGAACAAACTTAATAACAAACTTCATCAATTTGAAAAACAAAATCTAAAAAACTTAAATTGCTGCTAAAAATATTTTCTAATCTTAATAATTTTGATTACCAAAGATCAAATTTGCATAAAAAGATGTAATTTAAAAAAAATTGTTTGATGATGGCACAAAACAAAACATTTTTTTTAAATAAGCTAGGTCCATTTGCAAAAAAGAAAAAACATTGCTTTTTAATAAAGTTATTTTGAGAACGTACAATTTTTCCTTATAACAACAAACACAATATTGACTTAGTTGAAAAATAAATGCAAACAAATCAAGGATGTATCAGGTCACCCCTATGCAGTGCTTGATGATGCTAGAGGTGGTGAAATTTATTTTATTAGGGCACACAAAAGTTCGCTACCCATCTACCGTATGTTGCGTAATACAAAATTTACTCCCTGGCATTTTTTTCATCTATCCTACTGCAAATATAATCATGATTTCAAGATCTAAAACTTCGCCAAAAGCAAAAACAACCAATTTTCATCACTTCAAAAAACTCAAAAACAAATTAATTAAAAAACCAAAGAAAATGTAATAATTTGTTAATTCTCTAATAAGATTTCTGAAATTCAGTTGATGATTGGAAACAAAATCGAACTGACTCTGCTAAAACTCTTGACGAGAAAAAAAGTGAGATCTTTTTCCCATTTCCTTTAGTCGTTTTTTTTTCTTAAGTGGGCTAACTCTTTAAAACAGGTGGTTCACACAGTGAATTGCATCTGAGAGAAAGGGTAAATTACTACGTACGAGGCTAAACGAGGGGCTGCATGGAGAGTCGCGTGACTAACTCAATTACTTTGCATAGTTCATCAAACACTAGTACTTAACTGATGCTCTAAGCAATCCGAAATAAGTTCCTAGTTGCAAAATATTTCCTTACCCAAACTGCCTCATTTGTGTCTGCTCCATCAACTCGCACTAAATCAGATGAGAATGTACGCGTATCTTCTGGGTCGTCTTAACGTCAAAAATTAATTGGGGTTATCAAAAGCTCCCTGATCAAGTATCCGAAATGATAATAAAAGTTAATTCGAATTTGTACAAGGGAGGTAATTGTACGACTGCCAGTTGTACAACCAGGCAATCGCGTTGTTACGTCGTCGTTGCACAGTTGGCTGTTATAGATCATTACCATGTGGTACAAAATATGCAGCACGTGTAACTCTGCCTCGCATATGATAAATGGACCATTCTTCTCATAATTGGGCTGGTGCCTTTTTTTGGCTCCATTGAAAACAATCGTATAAATTAAATGAATCAAACTGTCCAACTAAAACATTCAGAAAAATTATTTTTCAAAAAACACAAAAAAAACAATAAAGAAGAATTTTTTGAAGTTCCTAAAAAGTGGATCGAAATTAGTATTAACAATATTTTTTGGGGTTTTCTCATTCAACTCATTCGTAAACGTTGTTGAACCCTGTATTATTGACAGGATTAGCAACATTCTGGAGGTTGGTTATGTATATTTCACGAACGCTCTATAATTCAAGCGGTATTAAATTTCGAGGGTTCCTGTATATGGATTTTAATAATTAAATCTTATGATCTGACAAAAGGTCTCAAATACAAGTCGTTTTAATTAGTTTGATGAAAAAGAAACAAAGGCGCCTAACTTGAAAAATTGTTATCCTGTCAATTTTTTGAGTACGAGTAATTTCATATCAAAAATGTGAGACGAAAAAGTGTGAAAAAATACGAAATTTATACGTTTCAGTTTTTGTTTCGATTGAAATATAAACGTGTGCGCGAATCTAAAAAAGTTTCGAATTTGAAATACAATTTTTACGACGGATAAATATTAGATGATGCTTCGGAATATTTTTTCGATTTAACGTAAAATAAATTCACGTCTCAAACAAATTATGGTCCGACGTTCGTTTTTTGTTTTCATATTTTTTAGGGTCAATGCTTTCTTGTTTCGCCAGGGCAAATATATATCTTGTGTGGATGATTTCCAACACTTTTACATTAGAAACATTTATACCGCATGTATGTTTGTATATACGTTAGTTCAGAGCTTTTTCTGACTTTGGTACACTCAACCCCTCGTTTCGAGAAAGACGAAACTTATGCGACTGAGCATTCTACATGCAAATTTATAGAGATCCTTCGGACACGGGTGTCTCAAGGGAGTGAGTCCTCCAGGGACAAACAGCTGCTAGGACTAAGAGCGCTTCCTTGTACTGTCACTCTACTCCTTTTGAATCAATCGCATAAATCTCGAAGCTTCGATCGACCTTTTTCAAAAAAATATCGGACATGATATTTTTTGTTTTTATTACCACACATATACAAAATTGTATGCAAATTTGATGGATTGATTGATTACTTTATAAAAAATGTCGTTCAAAATTATTATTGATCTAAAAAAACGTTTCACATTGACTTCGAAATTGCTTGATTTTACAGGTAATAAATTTTAATTTTCATTTCAAAAGATAAAATGTTGAGATGTTGCAAAGATAGATCAACATATAAAACCAATTAGAACAAGTTCAAGTTGGAAAAGAATTGGTAAAAAAATGTCCAATCGCGATTTCCCGGTTTGAAATTACATTACAATTTAGAATAGGCGAGGGAAGAAAAAAAAATTCAATTAAACGATAACAATCATGTCAGATGGATAAAACATACCCGCGGAATTGTACAATTTTCGAGTCCATTGATGCGAAATTATGAATTTAATTCTAATAAATCACTGTCCAATACTAGACCACCCACCAAGATACTCCATATTAAATCACAAATTGGCTTGCGATATTATGGAGGTACTTACTGTACTTCGATTCCGAGTCATCGGAATTCCTGTTTTGTTCCATTCGTCTGTCAACTTTTTTCTCGTTTCATTATCGTTTCCACCACTTATATTTATTCTGGTTCACTTTTTCATTGCTCTCTCGATCGCAAATTATTAATGAAATTATTGTGACAGATCGCTCCTTTTTTAATCCTCTTAACGTAACTTTTCTTACAAACCATCAATTTCTTTATATCAATTAAATGCGTCGTTTTTCTTAAATTTATCAAAACTTCATGTTTTGTTCATTCAACCATTTCTTCATCGTTTCAAGTTTTTCATTCTTTTTCGGAAATCTTGCTATTGAGATGCAAACAATTGTTTAATCGCGACTTAATTAAAAGAGAAAATACTTGTTGCAGTACGTGTGAGTTATAAGAGAGTGTGTTAAAGGTGTAATAAGGTTTCCTATAATAGCGTTACACGCCTCATTGGAACTTTCAAAGTCTAAAGTTTGGAAGACTTTGTGCTCTATTTGAATTAACTGTAAGTCAGCTTCATGGATGGACACTTGTTACGACCTATCGATTTCATTACATTCGACAATTTCAAAAGTTTTATTCGACGAGTAATTTTTTTCATTCAATTTTTGTTTCTTTATCAAAGCGATAACTTTGAAGGCGAAAAGTGTATTTAGTATCGATGAACTTCATCTTTCACAATGTAATTAGATCTGCGAACGGAAATTGAAAAAAATTAATATTAAAAAACGCACGAGCGTTCAAACGAACAATTGCTATCACTTTTTGTTTGTTTGTTTGTTTGTCTGATTACGGAATTGTTTTCAATTACGCGTTCGCGTTCTCAGAAACAAACGCGGGAGCGAAATAAAAGAAGTTTTTACTTTTTCATGAGCATATACATTTTGCTCCGTCGAGTTGGAAGCTAATAATTCTCCGACCATTCGCAATGAATTCTCATTTCAAGTAGCAATCCTTTCATCTATTACACCTGTTTAATTCCCGTTATTATGTTAAAGTATTCGGAAAACTTCGGAACAAGTCGTAAATCAAAATAACGATTCAAGCAATGTAAACGAAAAAATAAATCGTATTTGATAATTCGGATTGTAAATCATAATGAAATGACTTGTATGAAGATAAAAGTTAACAGATCGAAAAACGAAGTTGGCGTGATTTTTTTTTGCATTTCAACCGGGTGAATTATACCATGATACCGATGCTTTTTTTCGTCCCGACGAAAAAAATGAAGATGAACGGTGGTTTAGAAAAAAAAGTTACCAAGTGCGCAAAAGTGGCACAGCTTTTATTTCGCGAACAAAAATGGTCCTCTAATTTCATCAGAAGATCATATGTGCTACTTGCATTTACTTTTTTTTGCGACGTGACGTGAAGAGAGCCTCAGGGTATCCTAACTTATCTATCATCCTCGGTACCTTGCTAGATTTAACTACTCTGTAAATAAATATGGTTAGTGGGCAGCCAAGACCCCTCAGATATAGCTTTTGACAGTACCAGTAGGCATGGGGAAATAACCATGTAACTGGTAAGTGCCTGGGGCGACCATCTGTGCCCTTTTGCGCCTATGCAGTCGCATATGAACTTTCGCCTATCATTTGTTGCGCATAACCAGGTTGGCATGCATGAATAATTTATTTTTATTCGATAACATACAAATGGTATCAACAATTTTTGACAATAAATAATCTCCAATAACGTTTCAAGATTTCTCACTAAGTATCTTTTATGGAAAACAAAATTTCATCCAATGTTAGTTTTCTAGACCATCAACATTTCTTATTCAGTGTTTCCACAATTAGAAATTAAAAAAAAAATAAAAGTTTTTGAAATATGACAAAAAGACGTGTTGATGTTTTCATAAAAATTGCTATTTTTTTGTAATAAAGCGTGTTTGAAGTGCAACATGAAATTATAAAAAAAAGTACACACTTTTTACAAATTAAAAGTTGAAATAATAATTGATGAAATGAAAGAAGATAAATCGTATAACTCTGATAATTGTTGTAAAATTCTAATGAGAAATGTGGAAGGTTTCTTTTCGGATCAAAATGCATCATACCGGTTTTGCAAATAAAAAGTTGAGCAAGGGAACTGAGCTGGGTCCTTCAATCGCCGGCCTAATTGAGAATCCGACGCTTCGGGTTTTATGATCTACCACAATCCGGCCCCAATTATGATGGAATCTTGATCGTAATGAACTGTGATAAGATTTTGATTGAAAATGAAACCTCGTATAGTGTCATTTCTACTTTCATTTAATCAAAAATCGAGTTCTTCTTCATTTCCTATAATAATCCATGAATTATTTTGTGAACAAAAGTTCTTAAATTATTACTAATGAAGTTGCAAAAACACTTATCAAAAATAAATTGAAAACATTAGTTTTTAAGTTTTTATAATCATTTGTTTTATTAAGAAAATTTATTATCGAAATAGATTAAGCAAGTGCCAAAATTGAATGTCGCATTTTTGTTATGTATAAAAAAAGTAACGAAAAGCACTACACAATATGATACAGTTTTACTTTTTGATAAAACATGTGTGTAAGGGGGCGGTACCATGGATATCAGGTTACAGCTTCACAGACTACGAGTGCAATTCCACTTTGTTTCTCATTTTCGATAGTATTTCACATGAACCCTCTTCAAAATCTTTTATCTACTTACTTTTTAATACAATATTTATCAGCCATTTCTTATTCATCGCTTCTATTTCGCAACTTTATTATTCATAAACGTAAAACCGTCTAGATAACAATTTTTTTCTGTCTGTTTAATTCTTGGCTAACATTATTTACGATATTTTCATACGATTTCAAGTTTTGAAACTGCACAATGTTTACTTTCATTCCTTTTTTTTATTAAAAGCTTGTAATAAAGATATAATTATAACGTAACGAAGAGACAAAAAATAAAATCTTGACGATTTTCTTGGAGGAAGAGTAAATTTATCACCAATTCGTCAATTCGTTATTTTGCCCTCGCAGGCAGTATGTTACGAATATTGACATTAAATGAGCATGCGTTAGCGTTAGTCGTTCATCCCCTTCTGATTCGAATTCTTTTCCCTCGTGACATGTCCCGTTACCCCAAATTGGCAATTTTATCGATAATACGAATCTTGTAATTTGATAAAGATATAATGCAAATTTAGTTAATTGTTCCTTACACTGAGGGGAAGACGGTCCGGAGAGTAATAAGAGATTAGATAGTATGAAAGTACAAAAAGCATAAAATATTCAGTAACACAAGTATACATCTCGGGTATTGTTCATCGCAGCTTCGAACTTGCGTATAGAAATATAACTCGAGCCTCCGAGATTGAATTTCAGTTTACATGTGGCTCCTAACGACGCGAGTCAACGGCACAAAAACGGCCAGATGGTGCGGATTTATATTCTTCTGTCATTATTTATTTCGGACCTCGCAAAAATGTATCTTCCCTGATCAAGATTATTTTTGCACCTCGTGCAACTTTTATACATATGCCTCGACCTCAACCCGATTCGCTTTCGATTAAGGATATTTTATCGCTGTCCATATCTTCCTCTCGGTTGAGTGAGATTGCAAAAAATAGTCCATGAGACCAAAAATGATAAAAAATGGTTACCTTTTTTTTTCACAACTTGATAACTTGTTCGTTAACATCACTGTCGAAATAATACTTTTCAAATACAAATTTGGTATTCAAACCAGTTGTCACGTCTCAGTCTTTGCTAACCCCTTTTATATAAGTAATATCAAATGGATAAACTAGCTTGCTGTCAACGTCAGGTGAACGTCTTGATCTCATTAGATGCTCATTAGCATATCAGTTGGAATGAGCCAGACACACAAAATTAATGCATGTCAAAAATCAGTTCGTGTATCTGTTCAGTCATTGCAAATTAAATTCTCAAAATTTAAATTTATACTTATTTGAATTTGTAAAAAAAAAATAATTCGTCATGTTTGACAATCAAAAACGAATGTCTTGTCAACATTTTAATTTGCAGAGGAAGTTGATTTGGTGAGCAAAGTTGATCAAAAGTAAATTGCAAAAAGATAATGGGCGAATTGATGTGGACCGAGCCAATCGAAAATGTTTGGATTATAATGAAAAGTAATAACACAAAAACCGAGGTCTCGTTACATGACAAATGAACAACGCGGATGTGTGCGAGTCACGTGACCGCACCAAAGGCTCATATTTTTTTGTTACATCGGCTGTGTTATCTCACTTTCTCTTATTGCCGTCCCATTGAATGAGAAGGGATATACTTCATCACAAAAGGGTTAACATAATTCGTTCTGAGATGAAATAGAGGATTAATTTGGCCATGGGAAAATATTTATAACTCATTTTTGGGCGAAATTTCAGCGTACGTGAATGAGGTTTGCAAACCTAATTATGATTCATGCCTAATAAAAATGTCTACTTTGGAAAAAAAAAGTTTCCACACTCATAATTCATGTTTAGCAATTTTTGTATACAATTTCGTTTAATGTAAATTCATTTATTTAAGTTTTATTTATCCAATTTTTTATCGGGGAAAAAAGTGCAATCGTATGGACAATTGCGTTAGCGCGGTTATATAATTACTGGAACGTTATTTGTACGAATTAAAAAAAGGGTCGAGGTTGAATAAAAAAGCGGGTTTTTGCAAATTTGAAACGTTCAATTTTTGTGAACCTTGATCGTCTCGACAATGTTCGCGATTCATTCAATTCTGTATCACGTTAGCGTCGGTGCAAATCAAATTGTACCTCTGCAGCATCAAATGTCACTGCCTCGACCAGGAGGGTTGTAGTATTGTAGTTTTTGATTGGCTAATCCACCCTAATCTAATCGAACATAGGCTTCACAAAGTGATGCTATGCACGAAATTATGTTGATTTGCCAATGTCCAAAAATCGTTCAATAATATTCAACACCTTACGTAGTTTTTTGCAATAATATCCTTATTTGTTATTGGAAAATTTATCTTCAAAATGTGCAAATTTCTATGAAAAACAAAAAACAACATACAAAAACATAAACATAAACCGAAATTTTTATAGTTCAAAGTTAAAACTAATAAATAACAAAGATTGTAAAAACGAAAATTTATGAAACATAAAAAAACAAGCCTCGTTTCTTATGATAAATAAAAATTTAAAATCTCAATTGTTTTAAATTTGAATTAATTTTCAGTGTCACGATGATAAAGCGTTGTAATTAATGTGGTTAACGCTAATTAAAAGGACGTTAATGTTTAATTTGTAATGTTAGACTAACTTTTTGAACGACAAAGTGGCACGATTAATTAACAAAGCCGGCACCTGAAAAATACAGGTTGCTCATATAACGAAATCGGTGTTCGTGCTTTAGGCTGGATCGCTTTTGGGATTACATTCACTTGTCTCCCGAATTGCGCAGCGTCACACGCAGCATCTCCATTTCGATGCTTTCTCTGGCAGCGCGTGCGTGTTATGAATGGTTTGCCCCCACGTCTGAATTGCTTTGAACTTAGACTGCTCGGTGTGAGATCAAGTAGAAGTTTGATCTCACCATTATCTTTAAAACAAACATTTAGATAAACAATTGCACCCAACTTTCAACTTTTTTCGTGTCCATTTTTCATCAAATCTTATTTTTCCTGCACAAATATTTTACTTTTCATAATAACGAATTCGTAAATTGTAATTGTCATCGTAAATTGTACAATAACATTTGGGTGTAATTAAGAGAGAAATTCGAGTCGATTTTGAAAAATGGTTTTTGCGATAAAAAAAAGTGCGATCTATCAAAAGATGAGAAGAAGAGCTGAGAGCTGTACTGATTATATTAAGAATAATCATAAAACATATTGATAAAAACATTGATATCCTTTTTATCTTGAGTCCTAAATATTCTGATCGAATGATTGCACGGAAGGGTGCATACATTGTGTCAAAATAATGTCCTCTTCTTGCAAAGTCGCACCCTCCACAATAACGAAACTGATCGTAACACTCTACGAAAAGCCAATAATACCACGTACTACCAACCTAATATGAGCAGGCTTATTATTTTCCTACGGCTCATCGAGCCCACTGTGCCACTATCAATTACAGGACATTCCGAGCTTGAAACAACCCCAGGACCATGATCAACACCCACTAGTACCACTAGTCGTATACTTACACGGATAAACGTAACCAAAGTCCCATCTGTTTAACTTTCGAGAATCAATAGGTCCGACAACATCTGTCAATCAGATTTTTAAATAAATGTGCCATTTTTCTTGCGCACTCTTAAAACCAGAGTAAACACTTCGTTATCCGCGCTTTAGAAACATGTCTATTCATGCTCACCCCTCTCATTTACATCTTCGTCACAACAAAACATTGTTTTTTAGCCATTTAAATATTCCCTTTTTCAAATAGTCTCGCAAATAGTTTTCTATTTCATTCCAATTTTAGTTGATGTTTTATTCTGTATGTAATTTTTATTAGATCATTGCCGTTGTTATTAACTTGAATTTAAATATTATTAACGATTTGTTTCCCATAAATTTATACTATCCTTCAAACGAATCGAAGTGTAAATATTCACACTTTCACACAGAATTAACTTCGACTTTTTTTTATATCTGACTTTTTACTCGTCGAATTTACTGTATTCGTTTGGATCGATTCAGACACCAGTTTAGCGTGGGAATGTATAAAATATTTTTTCGCTAGATTTTTTTGCCCATTTGAAATATATGAATTGGATAATAAAAAAATGAAATTTAATTGATTTGCTGTTTCGATTAACTTGATAAGTCAATTGATTATTTTCAGTCAAAAAAATTTTAAATGGCATAGAGGCAAATTGAAAACGGTATCCAACCACATTTTTACTCATAAATTGCTTTCTTTTACATTTAAAAATGAACCTTTCATAATTTTGCAAAAAAATTGATGAATTAAAAACAACATTAATGTTTGCTGTTTTTCTTTTTCATTTTCATACCGAAAAATCTGTGGTCTAAGAAATTGAGCCTGTCTTCTCTTCCTTTAAACTCTTCAGTTTATTAATTCAAAAAGGTTCTCGAGATTAAGAAAATATATTGAAGCAGACTTAGTGGCAGGTATACAAAGTCGCATCACAGTATTGGCAGTAAAAATAAATTGTTAGCGGTTTTTATTGTACGCTAGTTGAAAACGTATCAATTCATAATGGTTTGCGAAAAAATACATATCTCACTTGCGCTTGCGCTAAATGTTTAGGAGAGCGCAGGTAGAATAAGGTGATGGGGTAGCATGCGGGAGCCAACAGAGACAGAAAACGAAAACAAATACAAGAGCGCAGAGGACAGACGTGTCCCTTGAGTATTGACTTCCCTCGCGGGACTCGAAAGTCGATAGTCCTGTGGGATTTGCCGTCTCATTTTCTTCTCCATTGGCACCTACCGAATATATCCTTCTTTTGTAATTTTTGCCCAAAATTTATCCCTTGAAAAATATTATTTATCAACATGATAATGACCTTTTGTTTTTCTGAATGAGAAAAGAAACGAATTTTTTTTTCGTTCTAAAATATTTGAAACTGGATATTTGAAAATTTTAGGGTTCCAAAATGTTGTTTTGTTTTCGTCAACTTTTGGACAAAACTTGCACTTCAATTATTCTGATTATTAGAAGATATAGCTAGACGAAAGAGAAAAATTGAAAGTATTTATTGTTGAAAGTAGTTCTTCGAACAAGTGCGTTCTTTTCATTGGTATAATTTGCTAAGAGTTTACAAGTATAGCTATTTCTCATAGTGCTAGAAATGTTCGACCTCTCTGATAGTCTCACCTTTAATCACACTAAACAATGATAAAAATGATAAAACTTTTGTCAACATCAACAAAATTTTGTTATTTTTTGAAGTTGAACAAATTCTTCTTAAAAAAAATAATATTCATTTTACCATTTTATAATACATAAGTGTTAAATAGTTTCAAAAGCAAAGAAAACATAAAACGTAAAAATTGTTTCTTCCACGGTGACGTCTTTCGAAGTAAAATATTTTCACTGACATATATGAAATCCGTATATTGAATAGAGATGGATGAAATTTATGATATACATTTTTTTATATTCGAGATCAATATACAGTAAATATTTTCCAAATGATTGCCTCGTGGTTTGAAAACATAAACGATAGTTATTCTGTAATTTTTTCCTTTTTAAAATAAAGTAAACAATTACAAATGAAGAATAGATTATATTCATGTCCATCAGTTGCAAAATTCGTGTATTTGTAATCCACATTCTCTATCAGATTCAGAATGTCCAAAGCGCCATATTCAATTTCTGCTGTACCTGCGCATGTCCGCCGTTATTTTTGAGCTTTCGTAATTTCGGGAAAAAACTGAAATTTTAAATTATTGATGATATTGTTTAATTTGAAATTGAAACTACAAAAATAAATTCACCTTAAATGTACTGAAAAGTCTTTTTGAAGTTCATAACTTCTTTTTTGATATTCTATTGTTAAACAAAAAAGCGAAAAAAAGAACATATGAATTTCAAACAACGAAAAGCAAATTTTCGAATTGAAAAAAAGCGTTTTCCAACTGTCTCTTTTTTCATGAACTCATCACGTTAAATTTAATCTACTAAAACTTTACTAATAGTAATGAAATAATAAAAAAACTTGCATTGAAATTTACCATTTTCTTGTTTAAACAACCTAACCAGATAATCAAGTCCATAACACATTGCACACAAAGGAATACTCACGCGAACCAAAACTAACACAATAAGCGGGTTTCACTGTAACGCGGATAGATTTGTTTACATTTGATAAGCCTGAAGATTCGCACATCTCGAGCTCCTCTGCTGATGATTTACACGTGATTTTTCAACCAACCATAATCACAAATATCAAACTATATAAACCAAAAAAAATGTAAAACATATTTTCACGTCACAGTCAAATTTTGATAAACTTATTAGGGAACTATAATTTCAGGCTCCATATCAAGAACTTCATATTACATTACTGCGCTGAGAAAGTCTTGTCCAAGTTATCTTTCAATCCGGTCAAACACCGACCTTATGGACAACATTTGATCGACTTCAAGTCTCAAGAGACTTCCATTTTGACTCTGGGGATTAAGCGAAGCTCCGCCTACGTAGTAACGGAAGTTTTGTCGTTCACATCCCAACCTTTGCTTCGCAACCGCGCTGGCTGAAATCAAAAATCATGTATCAGTAAACATAATTTTTAATTCAGCCAAACTTTTAATTTGTTTCATAGCCGGTGCGACTCTACGCCAAGTGTTTAATAACCCCTGCGCATAAAATTCTCAACGAAATGTGCCTCTCAACCCCCTATCTGCGAACAAACTTTGTTACCACTTTTCTATTTTCACTTTCTACGACATTTCGTAAACTGCAAAATAAATGTTTCCACGTTGGATTAATATTTAACGAGCCAAGTGCGATATTTCCTCGAGGCTTCTCTCTCCTTACATCTCCTGCTTCGTTTTTCTCTTTCTTTTTTTTTCAATTGGTAATTATGAATTGTGAATTTGCGCAATACGCTGTATGTAATATGTATATTGAGTATTTTATTGTTTTGGTACGCGAACCTCTACAAACAGTAGAATAGTAGCAGCTCGGGATTTGGGGATTGGTCGGACAACAGCATCATAAGTTCAGAGTGGTTTGGGCTTGGGTGGCTAGGGTGGTGAGGGTCCCTGGAGGCGTTAAGCTAAATATATCCAGCCCCGACAACTCTCAAGAGAGAATGTCAAGACAACATGGCCGACGCCCGTCATCCTACCCCTAACCCTATGTGTACACTAGCCGTGTTCGACCACCCCCCAACCTAAGAACGTTCCAAGACTACACAAGTTTTCTTCAAACTCGAGTTTTGCTCAAATATGGAAAATGTTTCGGACGCATTCGCCGGCTTATTTTTATAACTTCAAAACCCAATAAGTTGCTTTAACTCAGTGTCAAACTGGAATTACCTTTAACAATAATCGAATGCCCAACATTTTTTGTCCAATTTTTTTTTCCTTTTTTTTTTGGTAGTCGGTGAGGAATCAGTTTTGTACGATTGCGAGGGTGCGTAGCAACTTCTGAGATAAAGGACGAGAGGGAACTTCTAGATAGATCAATATATTTTACATTGTAAATTTACACATTTTTTGTACGTGTAAGTAAAAAAACTAAGTTTTTCTAAATTTGAAAAAATGAAATTGTTAGTGTAAACTGTGATTGTTGGGTTGTAAGATTTGATTTTTTGTTTATTTAAATGTATCAATTGATTTAGAATTACGATGGAGTTAAAAATGAAGGTATCGAGTTCGAGTCCATCGTTTTTCATTCGCTATAAAATAGAAAAAAGTAGTAAAGTCAATATTTGTTACGACTCCTAGTGCCCGTTCTATCTTTTACTACTGAAAGAGAAAACCTCTGGATCAAACCGCACTACACATTTCTCCGACTCTGATAATGTGTCGGAAAATGAAAAATCTACGACTAGAGCGTGTATTACATCCACGTTTTCTATCCACGTCTTGCGCCACAGTCTATTCATATGAAGAACACGTGTTTGTGCTGCTGTATATGTAGGTTGTAACATTTCTTTCTGTGGCACCGAGTCAATTGTCATTCGAACAACCAATTGAATTTGGCTACTCAGATACACTTTTTCATCTCTCATATTTTATTTCCTGCCAATTTTATTTCCTTTTCGTAAAAATTCAGAGGAATGAAATTAAAAAAATTTTGATCTTTGTATTGAACAAAATGGTTTTTGATAGATGAAAAATATGTACGTCAATATATTTTTGGGTGTTTACTATATGAAGTTGATATTAGATCATTTGTGTAAGAACCCATAACAATAAGAAACAGAGAAAAGAAAAACGTGCAGAGACTTGGAAAATTTTTTCAAAAGTCCAACATGGAATAACTGCACGAGAGAATTGTTCGTATAAAATATTCACTAAAAAAAAGAAGTGAAGGGCGCCAACGTAGTTCAGGAAACATACATATATTGCAACTTTAACCGTTATCTCGCGAGCGTTCGTTTTTGATGTTTTTATGAATTCGATTTCATTAATTTTGTCGTTCTTGAGATCAACATTTCATAAATCTAGAATCAAATTTCACTATACACCACAATAATTTGCATTACGACAAACCGCAGGAATTGATTTATGTATAAAAAAAATTTTTTTAGGAATGACAATGATACAAATTAAAATATGGTCTCTGAATTGAAAAGTAAAATAGAGAATTGAAAGGACAATAATGCAATTTTGTTGTAATGCATTTATTTAGAGTTATACGATTGGTTTTTATGGTGTGTACGTCTTATATACATTGAGTCTATCGAATATCAAATATAATGTCATAACCTGGAAAAAGTGAAGATGATGGGAGCAATAAAGGTACGGCAAACGGTGTATTCGATATAGACATCTTATACACGTACACTTACGCTTCATTTCTTGAGTATAAGCACACACAAATAAGAAATGAAATATTTTTCTTGCAAAATCTATAGAACTCGTTTCAATTTCCATGTCAGTTTTCAGTTTCTTTTTAGTGTATATTTCTACTTTTTCACAATAATTTAATAATTGAATCATTCAGACCAAAGTGAAAATAAACATTTCATCTTGCGTTTGTAAATTTCACTATTCAAGCGTTAAACATTTTTTTTTGAAATGAGAAAAATTGTTTAACAAATTGTTGACACCTAAAAAGGGTTGAATAGTCAGTTTTGAGTTTAGTGCAAACAATTTGTATGCAAAGAGAGTGTAATGAAATCGTACATTTTTGCGTATTATAAGAAAAGGATTCAAATTTACGCGTCCGATTTCCTATGGAGTAAAGAACGTACTCCGCAAGGGAATGACAATGGCGTCCCGAGGGAAAGAAGGCCTACCAAACGTCGTACTACCCTCTTCTTTCATATCGTCTCTCACCAACCCTCACTTGATTGTTTCCTACACGTCTTTTTCTCCTCTGTATTTCTTTCCACTATTTTCATTCTTCATTATACTACTTCGTACCTTACTTTTCTGCATTTAATTCTTCCACTTTCTTTGTTCAGTTTTGTTAGAATTTTCTATCTACACCTCCAAACATTTCCAATCAATCAGATACACAAAGAGATTTTTTAGTAAAAACTTCATTATTTTAATTGCAAAATTTTTATTTTTTTCCCTAATTGCGTTTTGCATTGCTAAAAAACATTGAGCTCAAAGAATAAGTGTAAATTGTTCTAAACAAGAAAATTTTCGTTTTTTGCAAAACCGTTTACCGTTTTATGGTATTTCAGAAATCTTTGTCACGACTTAGGATCTATTGGGAAACGTTTCTATTCACTTTGGGTTACAACTTTTGAAAAGATCCACTTTTGCGAAAATTCAAAAACATTTTTTGCTCTGCAGATTTATCCAAACTTTTGTCAACTGTTTTAACGAACAAGAATTTTTTCATTCATAATTTCATTCCACTAAAAAGTTTTTCAAATTTTGTAGCAAAGAAAATTCAAACATGCACTAGAATTATTGTTGATCTATTTTTTTTTTATTTTTGACAAGTACAACTTGAACGAACGAAAATTAGTTTGACAAAAGTATAAAACACACCCATGTACGAACTAATTATTTGCGCAGGAAAAGTGCGAACACGACAGCGACCATAGCCATTGTGATGATTTATCGCAGGGATTGATTGAATTCATTTGAGTCTGTATATTCTAACTTTCGATGACTGTAACCTTCCAACCCCTCTAATAAAAGATCTCGCGGCTCGTGAAACGAGTTCCCCTTTCCACATAATAAAACGATTTCGTTTTTTTGTAGAGTAACTTTTTTTAATGCTGTAAAATGGTTTCTCACTCTCTTCTCTTCTGGTTTCAGGTTTTTCTTGAAATTTTTTCTCAAATGCAATCAAAACTGTTTGAAGAATGCTGGGAATCCTCGAGATATGCGGCGGTTTCAAGTGAGTAATTCCTTGTCATCTCAGATTTTTTTCTTTCCAATCATATGATCTGAAATTTAGAGAAAAAAAAAGATTATATTTCAAAGTCGAAAAATTCTTGTTAAGTATACTTCGAGATAATCATTTTCTATTGATAAAAGGGTATTAATTTTGCAATTATTCCACAGGTTATCATATCAACGCAAGTTGGAGTAGATGGACCTCTGTTAGCAGTATCAGACAATATGTTTGTTCATAACAATAGTAAACATGGTCGTAGAGCGAAACGATTAGATCCAACTGACCCTGGTGAATATAATAGTAAGTGTGACACTCAAATAGAATTGTCCGACTTAATAGAATTTAACTTTGATAAACAGAGGCGAAGCTTGAACAAGTTTTCAAACTGCTTTTGATATGAAAATTAAATTTTCGTCCTTTGATTTTTCCAAAAAAAAAAAAATATTTCAACATCACAATAAAACACGTACATAAAAAAATCGTTTTCTCACCAGTCTGGCAATTTTTTGAGAACCTGCGTGGTCTTAAGTAAACATGAAAGATGTTTTCAGGTATTTATCCGCCAATCCCCGCGTCGATACCGTGCATCAAAGCAATTTCTCCGAGCGAAGGATGGACGACCGGTGGCTCCACTGTAATAATAATTGGCGAACATTTTTTCGACGGATTGCAAGTCGTGTTTGGAACCATGTTGGTTTGGAGCGAGGTACAAATTTCATCATTTATTTTAACTTCAAATGAAATATTTGAAATTCAACAAATTTTATATCAGTATAAAACCATTAAGAAAATATTGTTGTTATAAAACAAAGTTAACTTACATCATGTAACATTTTCCAGCTCATTACACCAAATGCAATCAGGGTACAGACACCACCAAGGCAAATCCCCGGCGTTGTAGAAGTCACGTTGTCCTACAAAAGCAAACAATTTTGCAAGGGAGCGCCAGGAAGATTTGTTTATGTCTGTAAGTAAAATTGTGACATTAAAAAAATGTTTTTTCTTTGGTTTTTGAAGTTAATACATTTTAATAATGATCTTACTTTGACAGCATTAAATGAACCTACGATTGACTACGGGTTCCAAAGGTTACAAAAACTCATCCCAAGACATCCTGGGGATCCTGAAAAGTTACCCAAAGAGATTATTTTGAAAAGGGCCGCCGACTTAGCCGAAGCTTTGTACAGTATGCCAAGAAGTGGAAATACCGGGATCACCGGAGCACCGAGGAGTCCAGGATCCAGCCACTCATCTATACCACCCACATCTGGTGCTTCTGGTTTCAATACTTATACTGGGCAATTAGCTGTTACGGTTCAAGAAAATGGAAGTACACCTAAATGGTCAGACGGTTAGTATGAGAAAAATGTTATCTCAAAAATGTAAAAATAAACAATGAAATAAACAAAAATAAAAAGTAAACTAATAAAATGAAACCTGAAAAAAAGTAAAGTAAATATGATTACAAAAGATTGTTTGCAAAGAAGATTTGTGAAAAGAATTTTACAACAGAGAAATTTTCATCAAAAAAGCAATTTATAAAACTGTAAAGAAATAGAAGAAAGTTTCTGATTTACATTCGTGTGTGATGAGATTTAAGTAACCACATTTTGTGAACAAATTCGATATTGAAATATTTATCTGACGGACAGGCTTTTATTTGTAGAGAATGCAGTCGTAACGACGGGCACAGGTCCTGGAGGAGCAGGAGGAGGAGCAAATGTTGATGCATATAGACAAAGTAGTAGTGTAAGTCCGAGAGGAGTAGCATCAGGAGGATACTGTGGGAGTTCAGCTAGCACGCCACATAGTCACAGCACAAGCGGAAGTTATTCAGTGACCAATCCGTACACAGGCAGTCCGACTCTTTATACATCGCGTAAGTTGTCACACCTTATGTAAATTTATGTAGAGGGACAATTTTCTTGCTTTTAACCATCAGCTCATATCGACAGCATAAATAATAAAATATTGCCTTTTCTTACATACTTTTTTCCACGTGAATGATTCATAGAAGTTGCGATGATCGAAAACTACAACTGTGTAAAAAATCGTTCCAAATATATGCATTTTTCCAAGCAAAGTTTCACGAGCCTTTTTTTATTTTGCAAATTAATTTTTGCAAGTGAATTTTTTTTATGAGAACAAAACAACATTTTAGGTTTTGGACTTTCAAGATTGATTTTCAAATCGAATTTATCTCCTGATGTCCAGCTACTTGCTGATGGGAATTTAAAGTTTAAGATGTTCTGCAAGAAATTTTCGCTTATCCTACACTGAATCTTCAACATCTTTCCTTTGCAAATATAAAATTGTGCGAAAAAAAGAGATTTGTTTTTTCCCGATTGACACAATCCATGATACCAAATCCATTAAGTAATTTCTCGTTATTTATAATTTACTTTACGTTGCATTTCGAAGATATGATTTTCATTATTAATTTTCATTTTAGCTCACGAACAATATGGTATTTTCTATACGTCCGGAGACGGAAGCGCATTTGCTCCCGTGGTCCGACCACCGACCACCTCAGTCCCACCGCACTGGTCCACACAGCACCACCTCGCGACAGCTGCCCAGTAATTGCAAACCGTCCACCACCATCACCAGCTATGTATCCTATCAATTGCAATCACACTTTGAGATATCAACTCACTTGCAATTTTGATATAGGTAACCTTCCTTCTTCCCTTACTCAGCAATTCATTTTGTTATAATAATTATTAATCGATATTATTTGTCACGCTTAATATTATTTGAAAAAAACATGATAATTATTTTGAACAACTTTAAAACATCAGATTGAGCCGAACATCAAGATTTGTAAAATGAAAAACAAAGATACAAATCTTCAACTTCAAGTATGTTGTAGTTTTTTGTCGATCATCAAAAAAAAATTTTTTGTAGAAATAGTATAGAGTTGTTATAGTACTGAAATAATCTGTTGTCATTGTTGCAGGATTAGGAGATGTAGTTGGATCACCGTTTAATATGAATCCCTTCATGTTACCCGCCTGTGGTCAAAGCTACACCAATGCCGATAGTCCAATATTATCATCCAATGGCAAATAGTGCTACAAAATAGAGGATTAATTTGATGAAAGTTGGCTTATACGAATCATGGCTATCAAACTGAAAAAAGTGAATAAATGAGCAATTTATTGTAAATCACTTCCAAAGATCAGAATCATAGTCAAAAAAATAATTTTAGAAAAAATTTATTGGAATGTTTTGCATAAATTTGCAAGTCAGTGATAACAATACAGTGCAAATCGAGGGTTGCTGTATTAATACGTTAGAGGAGTTAATAATAATACATATCTCAAGGATAGAAAATAAAAGAACTGATAAATTAATACCATATGTCAAAACAGTTGTTTATTTTTACATTCTATTTATATGTATATTTATCTTGCTAAAGATATGTAGTTGATAAACAAAATAAATCATCGAAGAAAAATATTATTAAAATATCAATCGGTTATTTCAATGTCCTTCTCTCCTAGTCAATCATCTTTCCAAATACTTTCCCGCTACTTGAGTTTTCAAAATTTTTGATAGACATTTTTTATGAAACTCACCATTTTTAGTTAGAGTTAGTTAAACGAAATTTCAAGCAAAAATTGCTATGAATTATTTTAATTGAACATTTTTTAACATGTATTAAAACATACTTGTCTTTCTGAAAAAAAATCCACAATAATTGTAATTTTTTACAATAAGAATTGCCGCAAAAAAATGAAAAACTCACAATTACATAAAAATATTCCACACCGATTTAGCAGCATAAAAAATGTGTTGTTGATTTCAAGTCCAAATTTAAGTTAATTGAAAATGAAAATAGGTCTATTAATTTTATTACCTTTTATATCTGTTGAGTAAAAATTTGTAGATTAGTAATCCTTATTCCCCTTGGTCAACGTTTTGCAACAATTGCTTCTTCTTTTCATTTGTTTCAAACTGAGCGACACTAACCAATATGAATTATTGTAATTATTGCAATTGTTATTGTAATTATTGCAATTATTGCAACTAAGCTTAAGTAGCATTCCCTCTTTTCTCGCAACTGAACGACGCTATTGGTTGGTACGAAGTTAGTGCCAAGAAAGAGAGAGCGGCCCTGAGTGTTGACAATTTGTAACAAAGAAAAATATGATTTTTATAATAAAAAAATATTATAACAAAATATAATAATATTTTAGGACTAAATAATTAGTTAGGAAACTACATTTTAGGAAAACGATGTTTGTTCAAACATTTCTTCGTATTCAGATTGATTAATTACTGATCTCTGAATTTGTTTTATAATAATTATCTGATACAGGTAAAACTTATCCCTTATCGGTAGATTTTAGTAGCACGGGATAAATGAAACAAGAATTCATTGTATCGTATGTATATTTAATTTTCTGGAAAGTTTGTGATAATCATAACTAAGGTAATAATTTTTGCGACAGATCTCCGATTGTGAGGGTTCTGGTTGTCGGTTTGATTCTGGAGGCGTGATCATAGGCCTAATGGGTATCTGCTCACACCCATTTTTTCTTTCGTTCACCGTAAAAGATTCAATGTGAGGATCTGTATTATTACTACTGTTTCCAACTGTTGTTTCCGACTGCTCAGTTGTTTGCAGGTCTACGATTTTCAGTCTATAGGGCAAGGCATACCGAATTTTATCCCAAAAGCACTTGTCGCCCCACTCGATGTGCAAGTCTTTTTTCAAATACGACTTAAGCTCGTCGTCAAGTTCATCATCATTTGGTAACTCGCCATAAATCACAACGATGACTCTGGACTCGGTCTCGAGGAGTGCCTTTTTCGGGGAAGCGGCGTAATCGATCGCGCCCCAGACACTTGTCACATAGTTCTTCGACAATATAATAACAGTCACCTGTGACTTTTCTACGGACTCCTTTACTCGACTATGAATCGAGTCGCCTTCTAACCAATCCCTTTGCTGCAAACAGAGCTTATATGGTTGAGGTCCGGACTCGAGCTTTGGAACTAGCTCGGTCATAACAAAATGCTCGTCTTTTTGCGAATAACTGATGAACGCATCGTAGAGTCTATTATCTTTCAAATCTTGCTTTGGTAGCTGACGTCGATAGTATTTGAAATACAGGATTGTAAAAACGATTGACATTATTGCTATGCAACTGAGTGACACGCTAGTGATCATGATGATACTTGAATCTGATGAACACACATCGCTGAAATTCATTAAGGCGAATAAATTTTTGTTTGAGTAACAAACGATATCGTGCTCGTGAAGCTTGGCATGTGCTTTTAGAAAATAGAACAAATCCTCATAATCGCAATCGCAAGGCCAAAAGTTGTGGTTCAGTTTCATGATATCTATACTTGGCATAATAGTTTTCATAAAGTTGATAGTGTTGTAGGTGAGACTTTTCAGATTATTATGGTCCAGAACTAGAACCTAAAAAGATTACCGTTTAATTAATATTAATATGAAGCAGCTCACTGTCCATAGCATAACATTTTGAAATAAATCATTACTTTTAAATTGTCGATGAAATTTGTCTCCTCAATTGTCTCAATCTGGTTGTGAGAAGCGTACAGTTCCTTGACTAGAATGTAGTTTGATTGATTCTTATTTGGTAACTTAGTCAACTTATTTCCAGTGAGATTTAAAGAAATTGAGTTCAGGTTTTCTCTAGATGGAAAAAACTGGTAAGGCGCTTCTACCAGATTACGATTCGAACAGTCCACTAGATCTGCGTTTTTATATGGGCTGAATTTGCAGGAACAGGGATGAGGACAAACTGTTTTCATAGTGGTGTTGACATTGTCGCAAAGAAGTTCCTCTAATTTGACGTCAGCAAGTTTTGTTCCATTCATGTCAGTAGGTCCCTTACAAATGGTATTTGTCTTAATAAAATTGATCGACTCTTTTGGTAACCGGAACCGTTTGTTTTCTTCGTATTGTTTAAAATTGTAAAGGTTGCAGTCACATATAATGGGATTGTAACTAATGTTGATTTCAACTAAATTCAATTTCTTCCACTTCTTAGACGTGAGTCTGTCATTATTAAATTCAATAGAACGTATTTTGTTATTTGATAAATTTATTCTTGGTTGATCCGCCTGGAACGTGACATCAAGATCCTAAAAAAATCCAGACCAAACATATTAAACATGATTTGTATATCGATTTGTATATCGTTCTTCTTAATGATCTACTAACTGTCAGCTTATTAATGTTGTTATGTTCAAGATCTAATATTCTTAGGTGCGTAGAAGAAACCCAGAGTCCAAAAATCATAGAAATCTTATTGTAGCCAAGGTACAGTTCTTTCAGGGCAGAACACCGTTTGAATGGCAATTTCTGGGGATTGAGATTATATTCACTGAAACTGATATTGTTGGACCTAAAATTAGCGTATTTTAAGTGAGTTGCGAATGGCGCCATAGCCTCAGATTCAATCATTTCAATCATGTTCGAATTCAGATAAAGTTTTTTCAACACTCTAAGTCCTCTAAATTGATTGCTGAAACAAAAATTAATTACTTAACTGAATTTAATTCAATATAACAAATTGCATAGAGAATAAAAAGTTTCTTACTTTGTTATTTTTGTAATTTGATTATTTTGAAGGTCTAATCTCTCTAAATTTTCAAGATCACGAAACAGCTCATGTGGAATATCCTGAAGCTGGTTGGATTGGATTTTCAATTCGAGCAAGTTTTTTAATCCATGAAACAACTCATTAGGAAGTGCTCGTAGCTGATTGCAGCTGAGGTCTATTTTTTCAAGATCAGTTGAACCTCTGAAAGTGTCACTTGGAATATTCGTCAAAATAGTTTTTGATAGGGTCACTTCTGAGAGATATTGCTGATTACTGAAAAATCCGCGCGGCAGCTCGGTGATGTTAAGATCAATTAACTTCACTTGATTCAAAAATACATTGTTCTTGAACAAATTTTCTGGCAAACGACGCACCGTTACGTTAGTTATCACTACCGTGCTTAAAACTGCAAGATTGTCAAAAATTCCAGGTTCAATCACTTCCAAAGGTTCGTTTTTAAGTTCGAAATGCTCAACACTGATAAGTTCTTCAGAGAAAGAAGAACGTCCGATTTTTTTAATGGTGTTGAACTCCATCTTAATTTGTTTGATGGAGTAAATATTAATAGTTGGAACGAATGTTAACTTGTTTTCATATAGAATTAAAGACTCTGTGTCGGGTGAATCAGTGCTCATCAGCCGGTCACGAAATTCGATTAGTGAAAAATTATCCGACAAGTTGCATTTTTCAATTTTGATTTCCTTGAAGAACAAATTAAAATTCTCTCCAGCAAAATTTTCAAGTCGTTTTTCTTTGTTGCAAATGATAACTAAACTTTCCTGTCCGTATTTGATGGAGAAGTTAGGTTCGATTGAGTTCGGACAGTTGTAAAATGCATATTTATCGTCTATTATTTCACTTAATTCACAGTCAGGAACTTTTAAATACTTCAACTCCATTGTTTTCACTTGAATTGCACAGTACAAAAAAAGTACGATCACTTGAAGATTCATGACTGTACCACTGCGAATTTATACAAAATTACGTCAAGTTGGTTCATCTACGGACAAATATTTTTCACGACTGATCTCAACCTTTGATCATTAAGTTATTTTTGAAGGCTCGAAAATTGAACACTGATATTACTTTTTATTTAATAGGTTAGTAGATAAAAAATTTGTTTTTGAATTATTAGAGAGTTCATTTTTATCTTAATGAATATTAAGAATATTATTTTATCTTAATTATTATTATGAATTGAATGTCGATTTTATTTTGAAATTATTATTGGTATAATTAAAATTGAGATAAAAAGCCTAAAAAACCTTAGTATATAAATCAATCGATCAATGTTGGGAATTTCAAAACAGCGCTTAAAAGATACTTGAGCTTTATTCAATCGTTATATATTCTGTGTAATCGTCATTGTTATAATATTTCTTGTAATATTCTAAAACAAATAGATTAGAATGTTACATTTATCTTATATAAATGTATATGTAGGTAAAGAGAATGAATTATGAACAAATTAGACAGACTTATATCTATAGTCTTTTTTTTCTTTTCTTGTTCTCCAACCTAGTTTACTGGGTTTTCAGGACCTTTTGTTCATTCATGATAATAATCTTCATTGATTCTTAAATCGATATTCACTCATCAGCTTGGCTTCAAACCATCTTTGGAAGATGAGATTGAGCATGTACTACTGCAGTTTTCATGTAAATTAACACTCGTCGTCAGACGTGTTAATGATGCGTTCAGGTCTTCCTCTGGTAAGAAACAATGAAACAACTTATGGGCCTTCATCCAAATCTCGATTCGGATATGGTATCTATAATATAAAATAATAATAATCGCGCAAGTTATCGTTACAAAGCTAATCAGCTCACAGACAATTTGAATGGTATGAAAACCAGAACAAACATCCGTCAACTTCATTTTTGAAAAAAACTTACTGTTCGTGGAACAGATAATATCAGAAACATTAGAATTGCTAAATTCTTTCAGGAAGTAAAATAACTCCGTGGTCGCACAATCACAAATCCAGATATTGTTGTTTAATGTGAGACTCAATTCATAATGTTGCTGGAGAGCGTATATCGCACTTTTTTCTAGAATCGTAAGTTTGTTGTGATCCAACGCGAGAACCTGAAAATTTCAAGTTATTAGAAAATGTTATATGAGTGTATCATTTCTGTTTGTTAAAATAATACATACCTTCAAATTCGGCAAAATATTATCTTTTTTGAAAGTGTCTATCAAGTTATGAGATGCGTTCAACTCCTTAACTAGGTGGTAGTTTAACTGATCTTTAGTTGGTAACTTAGTCAATCTATTCCCACTAAGATTCAGTAGGATCGACACGTTTGTTCTAGATGGAAACAACTGATAGGGCGATTCGGTTAAATTACGATTGGAACAGTCTACTAGATCTGCGTTTTTATCTGGCGAGAATTCGCAAGAACATGGATAGGGACAGACAGGTTTGGCAGTGGTGTTGAGATTTTCGCAAACGAGGTTTTCCGACTTTACGTCAGCAACTTTCTGTCCCTTCATGTCGTTAGGTCCATCGCAGATCCAAGGTGTGTCAATAATAACTCCTTCCAATGGCGACCAAAAAACTTTTTTTTCTTGGAATTGTTTAAAATAATACAAGTTACAGTCACACACAATAGGATTATTCCCGATCAAGATGTTTACACTCTGTGATTTTGGTACTTCCCAAGTTCTGGATGAAAGTCTATCAACGTTCAATTCAATTGAACTTATTTTGTTAAAATTCAAATCTACATTTAATTCTGATGATGCAAATGTGAAATCGAGATCCTAAAAAAAATTAAATGGTGAACATTTCTCGAGTTTTTTGATTACTCACAATATTTATGATTACGATATTTATGATTTGTTTCAATACCAACCGTCAACTTAGATATACTGTTATATGACAGTGATAACGTTTCTAATTTTTTCATGGAAGTCCAATCCTTAAAAATCACAGAAATGTTGTTCCCGTCTAGATAAAGATATACTAGTTTAGTGAAATTTGAAAATGGCGACAGTTGGTTATTAAGTTGATATTCGCTGAAACTGATCTTGTTTGACTTCAAATCGGCCCTCTCCAATGAATTTGCGAAAGGCTCCATTGACCTAGGCTCAACGACGTCAATCATATTATCGTTCAGAACAATATATCTCAATGATTTCAGTCCGTCGAATTGATTGCTAAAACAAAAAAATCAGTCAATTGTCTGAATCATTGAATAATTAATTTGAATGTTAAGAAAACGAATCACTCACTTTGTAATGTTGCTGAGTTTGTTGTTATGAAGCGTTAACACTTTCAAGTTTTTGAGATCACGGAACAAATAATCAGGAATAGTATGAAGTTCGTTAAATCCAATTTGCAATACTTTTAAATTTATCAATCCATCAAACAATCCTTCAGGAAGTTGTGCTAAGCGATTGCGGCTTAGGTCTATCTTCCTAATCTCAGTTGAACCATTAAAAGTGTCATTTGAGATCTGAGATAGTCCGAAATTTATTAATGTGACTTCTTTGAGAGCAAGGAGATTACTGAAAAATCTACGTGGTAATGTAATGCTGTGTCTATTTCCAGCCATTCGTACTTTCATCAAAAATGGTTTATCGCTAAATAAATCTTCTGGAAGACGAAATAGTCCTGTGTTTTTGAACTCTACTGTCATTATGTATTTGGGGATGTAGAAAGATCCTAAGTTGAAATTCTCTCGATTAGGCACTAAGTTGTTGGTTTGCTTACTAAACTCGGCCATAGCTGTAAGTTCACACTCTTCAATTTTGAACGAATTGAGATCGATAGACGTTCTCAAATTCTGGCTAGGAAAATTTTTTAGTCTGTATTCGTTGTAGCACATAATAGAATATTCATCTCCTTTGTACTTTATATTAAAGCTTGGTTTAGTTGAATTTACACAATTATACGATGATTGTCCATATTCTGATTTAATTAATTTACAACCCTGTATTTCCAAGTTGTTTATCTCACTTGCCTTAGCTCGAAGTGCACATATTAATAACAATAAACTGATCCTGAGTGCCATGACTTTTACCAAAAAAAATTTGACACACAAGTTAATGCTGACGCGTATTCAAATTATTTTGATGTATGTACGACTATTGATTCAAAAAAGGTGACTGGAGATTTTATACTTTTTGACATTTGTGATAAAAAAAGTCGCTTTTTAAATGATGAGAGTCTTTTTATCTTACATAAGTTTTTCGATGATAAAACATGAATTTATAAAAGATAAAATCAGTTTAATGGTAAACATTAAAAAAAATCAGTGGCACTATTCATTATGATAAAAGAAAATAGAAAGACATTGTTATTTTAATTTGATTAATGTCTGATTTTTTTTCATATGATTTGTGCTTTCATATTTTATTAATCTCAGATAAATGCTAGAAATGTGTTTGACATTATAAAACATTCAGATATCAATGTAGTAACTCCCCCTAATTTAAAATCAATGACAAAACAATGAAGTTTTATTCTTTTTATTTACGAAATTTGTTATAACAAAATACTTGCGTTACATGCAATTTCTCACAATTTACTTAAAAAACTGAATCGCAACTAACAAGATCGCTATTTGCCAAATAAATTAAAAATATATAATTTATAAGCTTTTTTAACAATTATATACGAAGAGTCAATCTGAGACAAGCTCACAATATACTGTATGTACGAAATTGTTAAATAAATTAACAGACGTTACATGAAAGTTTCACAATGAATTTAGGAAAAAATTCGAAAAAGTATTTTAATACTACAAGACTCACTTTTGGTTTTATGACTACGTGTCATTTGTAACAATTTTGTACATTAAAAGTCGACCATACAAAAAAACCTCAATTGTTTGATTATGTGATATGATAAAGCAGATTAGAAAACATAAGGCACCAAAACTGACCTAAACTTGCCACTTAGAGATTGGTCAAGAAGTACGTTTCAAAATTGTGCACCATCTCAGTAAGTTTATCTTCCGAGTTATCAAACATTTTCAAAACGATTTCATCCGCGATCATAATCGAATTGGTCATCATGATTTCCTGAAACTTGTCCCACATAAATGAAATCGTTAACGGAAGGGCTCGATAGTGTGATTTGACATCAGCAATTTTCGCGCTGTTGAGTACAAACAAACTCATTTGCATAAGAGCACTTATGAGATTCTCAGATTCTTCTGGAAGATTCGTTTCAACCTCCTCGAACAACTTTTTAATCTCACTAACAGCGTCACTAGTGAGAATCAACTCGTTACTTTTAGCAAAATCCCTGATTAACGAATGATGATTCATCGGGATTTGTTTGCTCTTCTGAATTTTGGACGGATATTTAAACTGCTCTGATTCATCAAGCGAATCATCCAACCTTGTCTTCAAAAACTCTCTGAAGCGATCCACCATCTGGTCTAGTTGTTTCTCATAAAACTGGTACAATGTTTTAAGAAACTCGTTTTGTCGCGTCATCTCGCGAATCACAGGCCGAGCGATAGACCAAAGATATTCGATGATTAAAGATGTCCACTTGCCTTTTGTATCCAATTCACCATTTTGAAACTTCTCCATAAGTTTTGGGACAAATTCCATAATCGTTTGAATAATCATCTTAGCATATGAAGGCCAGTTGACGTTAATCTCGTTGACTACTTTATCCAAATTGGAGACCTTCGTTCCACTCATTGTAAGAGGTTTGCCTGGCTTGGATGTGCTTGCAATCGCAAGTTTTGACATCTCCTCGGGTGTCTTAACTTGTTTGATTTTCCGGACTATTTCATTCGTGTCCTTTGCGTTCCTTGCCATCTTATTAAATGATTTGCGGTGCCGTTTTTTCACCAACGATTTTTTGTGATTTTCAATCAAAACTAGTTGATTTTGTTTAATCAGTGTCTTAGCAATCTTCATATCAATAACAACGTTAGTGAAGAAGAAGATGTCAGTCACGAGACCTATGCACGATGCAACGTTCACCTCCTCGTCGCCGCTGTACATGCCATAAATCTTGTGAGCGATTTCTGTGCCCTTGAAAGCAACGCTGCCTACGGTCACACAGTCATGAGCAATGATCGCTGCTCGTCCAATTTCTTCGCCCTTAAGAGCAGCGCTTGTTATGTACCTTGAAGCCCCCAAAGAAGCTGTTCCTAAAACGTTGCCGCCGATGGTAACATAATGTCCTATTGCTTTTCTGTCAGTCATTGATTCTTTGTGCGTGCCACGGTCAACAAGATCCGATATTGTCCGACCTGTACTATACGCTGATGTTGCTACAGCAACTCCCGTTCCTGAAATATGACAAATTATGTAGTAAAATTGTACATTAATTGAAATGATTGTTATTAACCCATTCTTTACAGAATCATTCATACTGATTTAACAAAAAATTTTTCTGGCATTAGAGTTTTTTTGCTTGATCATTTATGATATAGAGTTTTTTTATGTATTTTAATCAGCAGAAGTCAATTTCTACAGTCGCTAGATTATTTGCACGTTTTTTTTACAAAATTGAAATTTCTTCAATTAAACATACTCATAACAAGTCGTTAACTGGATACTGAAAAATACCTTGCTCCAAAGTATTTCAAGAGGGCTTTTCAAGAAAAATAATACTGATAAATTACGAAGCCTCACCTACAGCCAGAGCAACAGGAGCTACCGGAGTGAAACAAGCAGCAATGCTAACTCCTAAGGAAGCTACTTGTAGAACGTTACTACCAACATCTATGACATCGAGCCATACTTTTCCGCATGCTGGAGACTGGCGATGTTCAATCCAAACGTGGGTCATGGTTTCTGAATACTCTTGGTCAGGATCTGGCTGATACTCGCCGTCTTTTGGAACCACCATGGTGCACCGATGCAAATTGTTATTGTTCAGAAAATCATCCCAGGACTGGTAAACTCGACCCTCCCAGTCAATAAACCAAGCATAATATTCTGAGATTTTCTCATTCTCTTTGCGAACTTTGAAAACAGTTATCGTTGACATCGTGGGATTTGCATTTTCCTCAGTCTCAGGTTTTTCTCCAACTTTGTCTGTAGATTCCTCTTTTTCTAGCGTTTTCTCATCTTTCTTCTGAGATTTCTGTTTGGCATCCTCTTTAGATTGGAGTCTTTCTAGTCTGCTTTCTGTTTCAAACGTGACACAGTGTAATGCAAGGCAATAAATCACTTCAGTTTGATCGGAATATTCCATAATTTGAAGGAATATTTTTTCAATGGTATCTTCTTGTTTTTTGTCGTAGACGTATTTGACCCCTTCGATGTTCTGAGGGTCACCGAATATTGAAACTCCAACATAGTTCCTGAGAAAAACTGAGTCACTCCGGGTGAACACGTTCCAGTCACAGGACGTTTCGTAGAATTGTTGATGAAATTTTCGTGCAGTTTCCAGACGTTCTTCGAACAAACCCTGTGACATACATTTTCTATATTAAAAGTCATAATTTATTTTCATAAAGAAAGTTAAAAAAGAAAGATTACAAACAATAAAAACGTCAAATAATAAAAATGTCAATCTGTTTCAGTTGACAAATAATAAAATACTTGCAAAGTTTTTACATCTCATGAATTTTAAAAGCTTGATGATAAATCGTCTATTTTTAAAACTTACCATTTTGATTTTAAATGTTGTTGATCAAAAAGCTTCATGTATTCCAATTTAGCACCAAAACAAAACCTGTCCCTCTGTAAAAACACAATCATAGTTTGAGTCATTGTCATTTGTGTTTACTTTTTCAAAATATAATACTAAACTATGATTATGCAATGACAACTAAAGTAAAACATGTAATTGTTAGAGGTTTTAAAGTTTCAATTACCTATATTTCGATTAATCCTGATTTGCAAAAACTTCGCAGGTCCTCTCGTTGCCTGCAACGGCACAGAACCGCCATGAACGTGAACCGCCAACAATCTAAAAATTACATTTGGTCAGGGTTTCCCCTGACTTTACCCAGACGAACAATATCAATTCTGAGATTAAACTCCGCACCAATCGCAAACAATCTGACGTCATCCATCGCCAATACTAATGTTGTCATGATCTCGCCATCTTGTTTTTAATTTTTACCTAGTTATATATATAGTTATATATCGTCACTAAAAGTGGTAACATTGGGTAACAACTTGCATGCGCAAAATAAATCACTACAAACAGAGACCGCCAAATTGATTTGTTTATGAAGATAAAGATACAACATTGCGTTGAGAAGTTGAGGAATACAGTCGGTAATTCGAAATTGGTCAAAGAAAAGGCAAAATTGGCAAAAAACATACTTTAATTTAAAAAAATTGCAAAAATAAGTAGAAGGTTAAGTCGAAATGAAAGTCTTGATTGTAGATCTACATTTAATTAGCATTTCATCTGTTATAAAAATTATACATTTTATGATAAAAAATTGCACCGGAAATCTCAACGTGACAAAACCTGTGACTTAAATTACATTAACCAACAATGATTTCTACGTAAAAGGACCATTCTTGACAAATATATAATATATTGCATTCTTTGTTTTCTATCATTCAATCAAAACTTGAATCAAAAAGTTTTTATAGTAATAATAATAATAATAATAATAATAATGATAATAATAATAGCATTAAGTAAATAATGTATAATTGTTATTTGCACATGATTCGTATATAAAGTTCGTGCGTGTGTATCCGTATTAATAAACACGCATATACAATTTTATCAATACATTCAGAATGAAAATGTTCATTTCTCGTTTCACATTCTTTTCAATTGGATTGGCTGATTTCTACGTAGCGCTTCATTAATCTATTTAATGTACAATTCGTAAAGTCCTAAATGAAACCACTTGTTGGAAATTGATGCATTATAAATTTCATTAAATTTAACAGGTTTTTTTAAGTATACCCTTTACAATTAATAAAAGCCTTTTTATGATGATTTTGCGGTGATTTCATGCGATGAACTGACAGTGGCTGATTTGAACGATGGGACGAATTCGGCTGCATCAGGGTTGAGCTTACTCTGTAAAACAAAAAGACAAAACAAACGTTATAATCTCTTCTCAAATTTTAGTTGACTTTGTAAAACAAAAAGACAAAACAAACGTTACAATCTCATCTCAAATTTCCCAACTGGTTGATAATGAAAAAAAAGACATTACGATTGAGGGAAAACAAACCTGCTTTGCAAGTGAGTCATCAAACACTCGGAGGCTATTTAGCTGCTGACACAGTTCAGCTCCATTGCACTCCGAACTGCTTGTAGCCGTTGACCAAGCTACCGTTGTCTGATTCCTCTGATGCTGTCTCTCTTCCTCCAACATCGCTTCCAGACATTGTTCCATTAATTCCTCCTCTTCTAGTTCTTGTAAGACCTGAAATTTCAAACAAAAATGATTACAACAATTATTGCAATTGAAGACAAAGTAAGTAAAAATAAGTAAATAAAAACAGCTGAATGAAATTGTACCATCATGAAATTTTGTTTACATGTTATGAAATGATAATAAACAGTTCCATTTTTTTTTACAATTTTATTTTTACGACTCATTCAGTGTTATTTTTAGTCACCGCTGTGCATTAGTTGTCTATTTATAGGTGTCACTTGCCTGCTTGTCAAATTCCTCTTCATTCTCCATCCACATGTACTCGGAGAAGTCGCCATCTGTTATGGTTTGAACACCATTGTCAGCCTCGACTTCGTCGATGTAGGAAATGAGTCCACTTTCGTGGCCATAGTATCCATTACCGGAACCACTGTTTGGAATCTTCATTTTCATATCAACTGCAATAGAGAAAAAACCTTTTTGAAATGAAGCCAACAAAATAAACTTTCCAAGAAATAACGAATTTGCAAACAATAACAACAGAAATAATTCTTTTGCTTTGTACTAAGTAGTCTGAAATGTCTAATGTTTAAACCCCTTTTATACGATATTATCTTCAGAGATAAATAAAATTTTTTTGCAATAACAATTTTTTGAGTGTTTAAAAACGCATCAATAGCAGATAATTGTTATTTTTAACGAATCTAACTATTATTTGCAAATTAAAAACTAATTTACTGTTTTGAGAAAAATTTTAAAAAAATGTTATATTTGTGTACATTTATTATTATAACCACATCGAAAATTGTAGAAAAGTGAAATTAAAATTTCATAACTTCGCTTCAATGAGATGTTTTGTTTTTGAATTGTACGAATAAAGGAAACAATCATTTCGATTTAATCAGATATCAAAAATTTATCAGTCAAAATAAAATCTCAATTGAAAATATTCAATAACAACGCAATTCATGTCAAAAATGTTAATTTTTAACGTGAATATTTATTTATGGTTTGTTTTTGTATTGTAACTCAAGTTTAAAAACATCAATTTAACACAAAAAGAAACAAATTTTTCAACTCGTTCTTCCTGGTATATAAAATATAAAAAAAACCAATGCAATAAAAAAGAAACCGAAAAAACACTTGTTATTAATATTAAAACATCAAACAGATCACGAGGTCTCGCGCGTCAAGGCCAAAGTCTTTTTTTCGTCTGACAATTGTAAAACAACTTTCATTTCAAGATGTTCAACTCGGCTTTAAATTTACACGGTCATCATCGAGACGAATTTCATCTATATTTATCGGGGACAACAAAATCCGGGTTATTGGAAACAAAAAAAATTGCCAATTTGTTCGCAATTTATCATTTTTCACCAACTGATACGGTATTTGTAAACAAAAGGTCGCAGTCAAGTCCGTGTATTGTCACAACTGGCGTTTTATTTTGTTTACGCATCATCATTCATGTACATCATTGAAAGCGCCACGAAACAGCAACAGAAAAACATCGAGAATGCTCGACAAACAGTTCAAAATGAGCAACTCACCTTAGGATATTTGCGTGCACTGATAGTTGTAGGATCAGGTTGCGGCTTTCGTTTGGCTTTGCGGGCTAACGAACTGGCTGATTGCGGGCTGACAAAAGTTTCTTGCGACTATTTGGACGGCTATCCACCATAAATCGTTGAATTGCGTCGAACTCGGTCAAGTCGGTGGACAAAGTGATAGAGATTCATGTTGGTGTGTGGTAAAAGGTTCTGTTGGAGCGCACCCAAGCTGCCTTAGAGGAAACTAAAATTGTCAACAATGAAATCTTTATTTTGCAAACAAAATTTTTTTTCAAAAATACTTACAACAATTGCGAAACCAAAAGTGACAGCTTGTTTTGATATCAAAATGTGGTCAAATGTTTTTATTGCTAAAATGAAAAACAAATCGCATTTATTTCTTGTCGCATACGTTTGTTTTTCTTTTGATAAGAATTTTGAAAGGCCGAAAAAATGTGGATAGTAACTTATAAATTTGGTGTTATTCTTAACTTTTGATCGATCTGTCAACTGTAAATTTTTGTTTGACAGTTCCTCTCGACTCCAACGCCATCTAGAGTGATAGGAGGCATTTGAAATTAAAAAAGGGTTTAGGAACACGAGATTAACTCAGAGAGGAGAAAACGTGGGTTTGTTATGTATCAACAAATAAATTGTTTGTCTCTATTTTTGTAACGATTGTTGACGTACAGAATGGATATAAAAAGACAATGTGGCGAGTGTGAAAACACCAGTTTTTTCAAAGAGGATGGATATTACTTCTGTTCGGCTTGTCATACAAAAATTGAGGTACAGTTTACTAGAAATTATGCAAAAACTTTTTTTTTCAGTTTTTCAAAAATATTGATTGCTTAATTTTGTTTATTTTTTAGGATTTGAAAGAACAAGTTTATGATGAAATTTATAATTCAAAAGTACGGACGACCAAACGGAAAATCAAGAAACAGAAAAAAGAAGATGGTAAGAAAACAATCGGTCCATTTTATAAAAATGGCAAAAGTTAAAATTGAGTGTTTTAATTGTTATTTGAAAATTGATTAAGAAATGTAGTTTTTATATGTTCTTGAAACGGTTTTTAGATGAGCCCACAGGCTTCACTTCGTGGGAGATGTTCAATTTTGCCTTAGTAGGTCTTATAGACGAGCTGATAGCTCTGGGAGCGAGTCCGTCCATCAAACTGACTGCTCTACAATTATGGGCGACTTATTTGCAAAAACACGAAGTCGCTTTCATCTCAACGACACATAAACTAGCTCCAAAACTTGGCTTATATTACAAACTCAAGTGTGTTTCAAAATTATTTCAAAACCACAATTTTAAATTCGTAATCATGCTTTTAATATATTTTTAAACTAAAACTTATTCTCGTCTTAGAGATGAAGCAATTATTTATGGACGAAAAAAAGTGAAGAAAAGGAAAACAGCAAAATCGCAAACGCAAAGCGATGTTTCGTCAGGAACTACCGATGTCACTGCAAGGATGATTGGTAGAAGAAAAGTAAGCAGTTTGTAAATTTGACTGAGAATCCTACAGTGTAGTTTTCGATTTTTTGAACTTTTTTATCCTTTTTGGTTTTATTTGTTTGTAGAAAATGTACGCAGAGTCGCAGTATGAAAATTTTATGAGCTCTCAAGAAGCATCTGAAGCTACATCGGCTGGTGAGTTAAGTGACTTCAGTAGTGTAGCTTCCAGCAGAGGTGGAGTGTAAGTTTCATTTACATTTTTTTTTATTTTCCATTAAAACAGTTTTGTATGAAAGATAAAATAAATCTTTCAGGATAAGAAAGTTCAGTAAACTAGCATTAAACTTGAGGAAAAAAAGGAACAAAGTTTCCCAGTATATAAAAAGAAGAAAAAGAAAGTACGATGATACCTTGAAAAGAAAGCCTGAAGTGATGTCCAAACGGACACTACTCACTATCATATACATCGCTTTGCGAATACAAGACCAGAATATCTTTCTCAGTGATTTGATACGGTAAGTAACAAAAATACAGATTTAATCTCGGGTTTCATCCACCGTACGTTTATTTGTGCAGATGACAAAAAATTCGTCGCTTTTTGTAGGTTTGCTCGTGAAGGTCATCTTTCATTTTACAAACTCAACGAACTGCTCGCCGATTATGACATAATGACGAGTGTAGAAGACAAGTACACATTTATGGCTTCGGCAAAAACTTCCTACACATCGTACAGACACCAACTGACACAAATGCTCGTATTTTTGGAGGTGGAGTATTTTGCTATGCCTGATATGGAACATTTGATTGAGCGACACTGTACTGAACTGCAGTTACCAAGTAAAAAACTGTTCAACAAATTAATAAACTTCAAAACTAAAACTTGAAAATAATGAAATGATTTTTGCAGGAGGTATTATGCTGTATGCCAAAAGACTGCTAGCCTTAACAAAACCAAGAATGTTACTGAAAGACGGTCGGTATGTTCCAAACTATGAAGGAAGGGCTATGGGATTTATCATAGTCACCTTAAAAATACTTTTTGCCTTGGACGGCATAACGGAATACCAAATCAGTGATTTGGCTGAGGAGATAAACAGGCGAGCCAGCGAGAAAAACGTCCTTGACTCGACTCTGTTCAGTTTTCGTGAATGGCAGTGGTACATCGAGTGCCGAAAAACTTTTCTGATGACATTACATCTACCGACGAAAATAAAGTACGAGCCTGACGACCAGGAACAAACGTACCTGCATAAACAGTTTTACGAAACGATGAGAACCAAAGTACCTGATCTTCTTAAAAGTTTCCCAGTTTATACTTCCTATAACATGTGGCTCGAACAGTTGAGTTGCAAACTACCTCCCAGAGTGGAAGAAACGTTTCCTCCATCTTGCACTCCTATGCATTCGTACCTCCAGCAGACACTTTCAAATCCCTCCTACACTCTCCCTGACATTTTGCGAGTAAATTTCGTAGACACAAAAGTGGGATTTACAACTAAACCAAAAAAGTAAGTAGAAAACAAATTATTCTCAAACAAAAAAAAAATGTTCCAGATTTTTTACTTTTCATGGTTTGTGTTTTGCTTCCAGACTCATTGATTTAGCAGCCCAGTGTGATATTGAAGTCCGAGTGAAAGATTCAAATTTGCATTACCTCGAAAAAATGGTAGCATACCAAGCGATTCCTTATTTCGACCACGAACGGTTCACCAAAACTGAGGACGCAGAGATCGTTGAAACAAACTACAAAAACAATTCAGACAATTTCCAAGAGTTTTTGCAGAAAGAAGAACGTGCAGCAATAAGCATTGACTATGCAAAGCAACAATTGTACGACAATGAAAAGCGTGTCGAGGTGCCGGCTGACGACGACGATTTTTGTTTCGGTGCCTTGGATAGTGCTGGACAGTTACTAGGTCCCCAAACCGACGACGCCAGTAGCATTGCAATAAACAGCGATTCCGAAGAGGAGAGCTTCGAAGTAGCTGCTGAAGAGGTTCTGTTCAGCCAGGAAAAATCACAACTGACTGAAAAGTTGCCGGTTTGTGTTCTGAGTGTCAAACCGAGATATGTAACTTATATCAGGGACAAAGAAACTGGAAATTTTGATTACGCAGTGCCATTCCATGTAGACCAGTTACCAAAGAAAGTACGCAACAGATTACAAATACTCGTGGAGAAATCGGAGGGAAAGAAGGAATTGTTGATAAAGAACGCGATGGATTGTTTTGACGATGTGGTTGACAGCGATCACGCGGAAGATAGCAATGCTTTCAAGTTGGAAGATTCTAAGGACGATAGTCAAGATGCTAAAGAGATTAGGACACTTTACCGACCCTACAGGCATTATTGGTCTTATCGGTTTTTGTCACAGGGAAACGACGACAAGTTCCAAAAAATGCTCGGCAAAGAATTTCCGCAGAGTTTTGCGTGGCTGCTCGAGGAATGTGCAAAAATAACTGAGATGAGTGAGCACGAGCTTTATCGTGAGATCTTGATTGTGGAGCAGTATATGTCTTTGGCGCTGAAGATTAAGCAAAAGTCGTATAAGCGATTGCACTTGGGCATTCCTCGTCGAGTTAATTATGCTTGGTGACCTTGCGGCACGTTGTTCAAATTGTTTCGATTCTTTTATTCTTTGTTTGTTGAGTTTAGATTTGTATATGCTGTATGTAGATAATGTTGAACTGTTTAATACTTGATGAATGGGCTTAACGTTTATTTATTTTTGATGTAATCTCGAACTGACTCTTCAAGACTGACTTTGTAATGAAAACCTGTTTAAGATTGAAAATGTCCAATTTATTGATATCGCTGTAAAACTTGAAATCAAATAAAACAAACACATAGAAATTAAAGTTTTTTATTGTATCAAATTGAATATGTTTATACAAATTATTCGATTGGAAAAAAGTGTTTTCTGATGGGTATGAAAATAATGATACAAAAGTTCCTTAGAGTCGTATGACGTTGCATGAAAGTGAATGAAGGAACAAAAAAGTTTTTAGGAGAAATCATAAAATGAACGTAATTACAGAATTGTATACATGTAATTAAAAATCGAACATACATAGGATAGAAAAGTAGCTTACATGTAAAATAAATTCTATACAATTTCGTGAACATAAATAATATGTGAATTTTGTTTAAACATATAAAAAGTGTAGTGTCTTCAGTTCAAAAATAAAAAGGTTGACGTTGCAATTTATCATTGAAATCGAGCGCGTTCGCACAAAAAAACGAACATCGAACTTGATTTGTTTGAAATTGAGGTGAAAATTAGCAAATACATTAATTTGGATCGATACGCTTGTGTTTCACAGTTTATTATAAGGTTATAGATAAGTATAGAATAATCGCTATTATAGCTGCTGATCGTAAATATCAATGTCCGAATCATACAGTTGACGGATTAATCGGCTCTGAGAAAAATCAATATTTGAATATTTGATCAACAAAAAATCTCAATTGTTCGTTCCTTTCTGTATAAAATCGCAGACATTTTGTTATAAATGTAAAAAATTGACAGACATCTTTTTTCGTTTGTTTAGTATGCTTGTACGACATTTTGTGGTTTCATGTTACTTGTTTTTCTCGTCAACAATCAACGATCCGAGTGTGCGCGTTTTGCTACTTTGAACGATTAAAAAAAAATGTGTGATTCTTCGTCTTTTTATCCCCTTTTACACACAGACTCATGCGATATCACATGCACACTTTTACTTTAATTTTTTTTTCGTTTTTATCGTTTTTTTTCGTTTTTTTTTGTTTGAAGTATGGCTTGCGTTGTTGTCGACAGAATGGCCACTTCTTGATCCGAGGGAGAAGGCGAGGAACGTCGCTCATGTGCTTTTGTATGTGCCTGTCCGTCCGACATATCCTTCGTATACAAAGCAGTTTCAAAATCACGCGCATAGGCCGAGTATTTGTGCTCCCAATGAGTGACGCGCAGCGAATGGCCTTCGACGTTATTTAGTCTTATATAGATAACAATTAATGACACATTAAAATTTCTACAGTGTGCAGGATAACCGTGTATAACCTGCTCCGGGCACGGCCCAGTTTCATTTAAAAACTTTCTTTCCCTTTCTGTCCGTTCGCTTTTCTTTATTTCCATTTTGTCTTAATCTTTTTTTCTTAACTTTTACTTATGTGATTACGATTATTATTCACTCTTGTTCGAAAACAATACAACTATAATAACCCCTCCAAGCATGGTTTTCTGCTGTTGTTTTTATTCTCTTTTTATTTCGTTTTAATTTTTTATTTATTATCATTATAATCAATAAACCTACTATTATTTTATTGCGTTTGAAAGATGTAATAATACAATACCATGGCGAAACAGTAATTTTTTTCTTACGTTTTTCTTTCCCATGACTGTTCTTGTTATTTTGCAATTGGATTCTTTTTTCTTGAAATTTAGGTCTTCGGTTGTATGTTTGCTTTGAAAATGAAAAAAATGATTGGTTCTTGATTTAGTGTTGCAGATAGTGCAAACATATACCTATGCAATATAATATATATTTTTTTTGGTTTTAACGAAAGAAAAGAAAGTTTTTTCTTTCCGAAATACAGCGATGATAAGCAATTATTCGTTCATTTGGTGATGCGAATCTGTGACGATTTCCTGAAAAAATAAAGATAAACCATGAATTTCGTCTCAAATCAAAAGTTTTATTTTCACAGTTGAAATTCAATTTTTAATAAGACTTACATTTGAAAGAGATTCAATATGTTCGGAAACTGCTGCTGCCACTGCTTTTTCATTAATGTCGATTTCTTGGATAGCCTGCGAAAAATAACAAAAATTAATATTCATTTTCTTACTTTCTTTATTTTAATTTCAATAAATTTATTTAACAATTTCAGATGGCCCCTCGCTCTCTTGTCTTCAGAAACCAAAAAAAAAAATTTTTTTTTGATCAATAAGATTGCCTAAGCTTAGCAAGCTTAGACAACTAGTTGGCGATCATCATTAAAAAATAGTTAAAGTTCTATTTGAAAATGTCAATACAATTGGTGTATAGTAGAACTGAATCTCACCTTAGTTACTGAGGCAACATCTTCAGTGATTGCTGGAGCTGGATTGGGAGCATCCGCGGGAATAGCTGGTGGGGTTTGTGGTGCTTTTTCGTTCTCCTCAGACATGCCATTCTCAACGATGATATTTTCAACAGACTTCTTAGGTGTTTCTGTCGGAGAGAGCTGCAAGTAAAAAGAACCAAGTTGAAAAAAACGTCTGGGCATGAAATTTTAATTTTCACACCTGCGGTGTTAAGTGTACAATGATAAGCATGATATTTTCGTCAATGATGATAATAAAATTCTAGTTCATGAAAAATGTAAATGTAAAAAATCTGCAAAACCATGAGCTGTGTCAACAACAAAAATGTGTAATTTTACAAAGACACATCAAGTTGTTTCTTCGGCACTAAAAGTCAAATTGATTAATGACAAACTGCTAGAGAAGATGAAAAGAAATAAAAACATTCATCGTTATCAATGAAAACAAACTTAAACATGAATCAATGATTAGTCAATGGATGTACAATGTTCAGGCTCGAAGGCAGCGACAATCATTAAAAGCAGCCTCTCGTTAGCTTGCAAGTACACGGTTTAGGCAAACACAAGAAAATAGGCGAAAAAAAGCTGTCCGTCTGATAAAAACCAAGAGGCAAACACAGTGGGCGCAAGGGAAATTTCAGATCAAAGAAACAGAGAACAAGAGAAAGAGACAGAGAAGTAGTACAAACTCATAAAACTAAGGCAGCTTTTGCTCCGGTAATCATAACTTTTCCTTCTGCAATTGTACAAAACCATTAAACTTTTCTTTTTTTTTTCGACCCCCCCCTTGAAGATAGCAGAATGAATGAAAAGCTCGTCACGATGACCGGGTACAACTTGCTTGGCAACTCAACAAATTTTGTTCATTTAAAAAAGTTAAAAATAAAACTGTATCAAAACGAAATCAACAACCAAAAAGGAAGAAAAAATAAATATGAAAATAAAAAAAGAAGTAAACAAAAATTTGATTGTTTGAAGGTTTCGGGGGAAGGTGGAGGTTGGATAGGGTGAGATTGAGGGAGGGCACACGGGGTAGGCCGGTGTGCAACGAAATCGCATGTGTTGATCCGTTCGCCAAGTGGACATGCGCAGGAGGGTGGTACCGGGGTAAGTTCACCTGATGGTCAAAGTCCTCGTCGCTCTTCGAGGAGGCCTCCTCCGAATGGTTAGAGAGGTCCTCGGGCGGCGGCAGTTGGCACGCCTCGAACTCGAGCTCGAGGTTGGTCGGCACAGGTGGCAAGGGCGCCTCCTCCTCGAACTCGCTGCTGGCCATCGTGGTCGCAACGAACTCCTGAATGACCGGCGCCGGCGACTCGGGCAAAGGCGGGGGAACGTCGTCGACAGGCTCTTTGAGCTCAGTAACTGTGTTTTTGGGCTCCTCGGCTTTGAGCGCCTCAGCTAAAGCGCTGGCGCTCGCAGCGGCCTGCTGGGCCTGCTGCAAGGGCGAGGGGTCGATCGGTGTTGGTGGAGGACTGGACGGGAGCTGGGACGGGAGGTCCTCACTGGTTTTCCTCTCGGTCTCAGAGGACTCTGCCTTCGTCGGCGCTGCAATCGGCTCGCTGCAAACGGTTTTCACCGCTTCCGCACTGACCTCGTCTTTATCGGCGACGACCTCGGGGGTCTCCGTCGAAGGGGCCGGCGCCACCTCCGCGACTGCTTCCTTCTTCTCCTCCTCTTTCTTCTCCTCGACTGCTTTCACCTCCTCGGGTTTCGCGGCTTCCTTCACAGCTTCCTCCACGGCTTTGGCCTCGGGCGTCACCACGTCGGCCTCCGTCGTCGTTGGACTGCTCACTTCGGATTTCACCTCGGCCACCTCGGCGCTCTCAGCTGGGGCTGGGGCAGCTGCTTCTGCTTCCTCTCCGCCCTGCGAAACATTCAACATTTAGACACTTTTTTATCTCACTTCATATATTTTCCCTTTTTTACATCTTCCATTTTTAAAAACTTGCAATTTACAACCGATATATTCATAAGCTTACAATTTAAAGAAAAATGTTAGAAACAATTTTTACAGGCCAATTTCTCTAATCTTTTCTGAAATAATTTCATGAACAATTAAGAACGGAAACGTCTTATTTTTTCGACTACTTTAGCGTCAACCAATTTCGTTTTTGTTATTAACAAATAACTAGACCAAGTTAATATTTGTGTCAGATGTTTCATGCAATTTCAACTATTTATCAATCAAGTGGTTCCGAAATGTTACTTCGCACAACTTGGCAACCGCACACGTTTTTACGACTCAGAAATGACGACCTGGGAAATTTATGTTAGTTGGTGCACGAGGCGCTTGATCTTTTGCGCCGCTTTTTGAAACTTCCAACTTTCTTTGTTACAACTTGGCAATAGTTGGATCATTTATTTATAAGGTTGTGGATTGTCGTGTGTTTATAAATATTTATGTTAAGATTCTTGTGTGAGTCGGGGCAAATTTTCAAAATGGAAAGTTCTTTGTAAGTGGAAATGATTTATCTGAGACAATGCGAAGATTTAGCGATGCGAGAGAGAAGTTTACATTAAACGGTCCCTTGTATGATATTTTTCCGAGCGAATATATAGGTAAAGCAGATGCAAGTGAACGGAAAGTATACGGCGGATTTGAGTTATCTTGGTTTGTAAGTGTGCGCGCAGCACGAGGTGCAGCGTTAGTTTCAGTCGGCTTGGTCGAGCGTGTCATTGTTTTCTGTGTCTGGGTAATGCTCGTTGAAAGAAAGGCCGTAAGAGAACGGGTAAACTTGTAATACACAAAAACTATCAGTTTCACTAGATTCACCGTTTTCTTGATCCAAGAAATCTTTCAACAATCCCTTTTTTATTCTGACTCATAACTTTGTTATTTTTTTTGTTTGAAAGAATGTTCAAAAGTGTCAATAATTGTTAAATTTGCAATCCCCCCACGTTGGACAATACAAATTGCGTTGACTTAATCTTTTTATATACAACTTGGTAAAAGTTTGGCTTGTTACCAAAAATACGCATACTCGCGATTTCTGGCGCTAGTCCAGACTTTTATACCATGCCTTTATAGGCTGTCTATATCCTTGTGCAGGTGATAAACATCATAGTTTTAATCGATTTCTTTATACTTCACTCTATACTCGCGAACCTTTTAATTTTCTTGTCAGCTTCAAAGTTTCCACAACGTCTTAGTAGAGAGATAACAAAAAATAAAAAACATCAAACCCTTGCGATAGGAAACAAACCCCATCGATCAGATATGAAACTTTGAAAGCCCAAAATAGAACTCAAACTCTCTTATACTTGTACAAACCACGTTCATTCTTAAAAATGCACAAAAAGCTTGGATCTGAAGTTGACTGAATTTCACGTGATGCAGTCACGTAATTTTGGATATTAATAAAAGAAAAGTTGCAAAACATCACGTCAGGTTAGAAAACAAGCTGAACTCAAGTAATCAATCCTGTGAATTCATACCACGGGGACCTTGTCAACAGGGTCCTGATTATCTAAGAGCGCAGAGCCGCCCACGAGGGGTACCGAGGCAAAAATTTTGCGTGCGCCTCGTGCGAAGAGGCCCGCGGCCCGGTACAGGCCGTCGCCTATGGTCCGGCCGATTTGCTGCACAGATTCCATTTGAATATCCTAGCGAGAGCCCTGGGGATCATTCATCGTTTAGAAACAAAAATCAAGTCGAATCCAAAGCACTGCGAAACCTCACTCGTCATGCAACTTAAAACTTCTTGTCTGACTATCTTTATTATTTCATTTTTTTTGTTTAGAAAAACCATGATTTTGGATGAAATGAAAAAAAGTTGATTGAATGTGATAAAAAGGTGATCGAAAAGTAGATGAAGATGAGAAGTTTGAAGTCGAGATGATGAAAAATGCTGAAGGTCACTTTGGTTCACAAACACATGCACACACAATTGTAGCTTGTCCAGATGTCGCAATGGTCATGTGTAAATCAAACAAACGCGAACGCTGTGCGAAGACTCAGGCCAGGTGGAGGAACCGCGCCGGTTTATATAGACTCGTTTCGACGCCACACAAAATTGTGTGGGTCTGTTTCTAACACTATATATACGTCGCGCACCAATCCAAGAAAATAGACTGAGACGACGTCAAGCGAACATTTTTAAATGCTCGACTTGTCGGATGTTTTGCTAGTTCCGCTGGATTGATTGCTGGTCAAATTGGAGACTGGAGAATGAAACACGAGAAACGAAAGTTCAAAAGAATGAGGAAACAGAGAAAAAAAGATCCGAGGGGAGTCTCTGCTGGGCAAGTGCGTGACAGTGGCGATGCAAACGACATCGCCAAGGCGCTCACGCATTTCTATTCTTGGGTTTGGAATTATGCTGGCGGTAAACTGTGCGTAGAGCAATTTTACTAGAGAGGTCTATGTCGGCTACGCTAATGTATGAGCTACAATTACGAAATCACGAGACCAAATTTCGCACTCATTACTCACTGCGTGTGAATGAAGCACATATTTAGATGTTTCGGAAATTGGACTAGTAGGACATCTGATACCATTGATAAATGCTAATGTCGCCTTTTTTTCTCTCTCTCGAATTAAATTCAATTTCAAATCAATTGAAATTCAAACAAAAAAACAAATTCAATCAATGTCAAACTCAAACCAACTTACGACCGAATTAATTTAACAATTAATTATAATTAATTAAGTTCAAAACAACGATTCGATGAATTTATAGTCAAGTTAACCCATTTCGGCCAAACATTGAAAAAGGGTTTTAAAAATTTATATATTTCATGGATTCGTTTTAATTATGTTCAAAAATAGAATGTTTTGCAATAGAAATTGAAACGAATACGATTGTTTGAATTTAATTTTCTATTGTAATTTTCGGAAATTATTTATGCATCAATTCAAAGCTCAGACATCAAAGTTTTAGTTTAGCAATACAAAGTTTATCTTTTTTTGTAACAAACAATTGAAACTGTGTTGAATAATTTTTTTGTTATTATCATTTTTTTAAATGATTATTGCATTTGGTGCAAGAAATGGGTTAATTCAAAGTTCAAGCATCAAATTTTAATTTATGATTCAATGAAAAAGAGTGGAATTTTAAATAAGCCGTTTTTCAGTTGATAGTTTGATTAAAAGGCTTGTTTTCGCGCTTGGAGTTTGTTTAGGAATTTGCGAGGGTTAATAGTGGGCATCAGCCTAGTTATCACTCTATCACCTTACAACTGCGGACTACTCAGATGCAACGGTCCGTATATTTTGTTCAAGACCGCGGAGTTTATCTTCTGCGCAGTTCCACATGGGTGCATGTAGGGAAAAGAAACGACGAATAAAAAAAACAGGAGCGTAGTCTTACTCCTGACACGCGTGGTTGTGCATTTTACACAAGCACGTGCAACACTTGCGATAATAATCTCATGATTGTACCGACTCATGATTTCGTTATGGAATATAAAGGGATACAAAAACAGGCCTTTCCAGTTCAGCCATATAATTTTATACATTTCGTGGAATCGTCTATTAAAAATCCATTATAATTACTTGTCAGTAGACATTTTCTTGCGTTTCAATTCAAATATAAGATATTTAATATTCCGTTTGTAATGTTGGTTCTAAATGCAGTATTGGAGAGCAAAAAAAATGTTTAAATTTAAAATTAGCAGGGATGGAGACTGTTAATTAGATTAATCTGATTGGTCGTCAAATGACCGGGCACAAACATTTGATCGAATAAACAAATTGCGATAGCAAATGTTTGCGAGTTATTTCAATGAAAACGGCGAAAACCCTGCAAGTTTGCTGGTTGACATGGCAACAGCTCAGCGCGTCCCGGCGTCTCAGCGCTCGATACTAGACGACGCCCAAATCCGCACAAGGCTGCTAGTTTTCGCACACAAATGTTGTTGCAAAATCGGTTGACCAAATGTTATTTCTTTTTTTTCGTACGATTGATTTTTGCAGGCACAGAAAAATTGTGGCCGACATTTGTTGCCCCGGCTGAATTATATTTCAGGTCCCACCCCTAATCCCCTATACATTTCAGCCCATATTTCGTTTAAAGATCACCGATTCAAGCGATGTTTCATTCCAAATGCGACCACAATTTGAAGTGACGATTTAAGAATAAAAAGTCTGTTCTTGATCGTTGGGCAATTTATCGATCGAGGAAAATAAAAGGATTGATACAAAAAAATGTCAAGTATTTGCTGTAGCGCGATAAAAATAGTTGAGATTAGAAGGAATGTTTTGACCATTTCGGATTTTACCGAGAAAAATGAATCACATGAGATATGAATGAATGGTCGCATGGTTGAAGTGTCTGTCACGTTCAATTCCATTTATATCAAAGTTACAATTGAAAATAGTTAATCATCATCCAGAAGGTAAAAATAGTAGCGATGACTGACGGTGTTCGAGCTAAAGTCTATTCCATTCATGAATTAAATAGTTAGTTTACACAACTGTCTGAACTTTTTCCTTCCTAGTTTAAACATTTACCATGTTTGGAGTAAAAAATAAAACATTTTCTTGAATGAACTTGGAACGGAGGTTTACGCTGCAAACAAATCGTAAAAAAGTACGAAAAATGTAAAACACGAAGACATAAAATGTCAAAGCTTGTCCACTTGGAAATGCAACTTTGACACTCGAAAAGTCGTGTCTTTGAGAGAACATTTCAATTTATGTTTCCTAATGGAAAATTTTTATTTTCATGCTTTGAATGCATTCACAAATAATGACCGAATTTCGTATTCTAACAACATCCACTCGTAATATTAACGACGGTCATGAGGCTCTTCTAAGCATTCCAATGCGACTAAGGTGTATAAAATTATGTGCGCGTTTCATTTATTCTTACATTTCAATTTTATAACTTTTCATAACATCATCATAAAAACAAATTATAATCATAAAAAAAGGCGTGTGAATATTTTTCTTTTGAATTAAAATCAAACTTGAGAGTTGTTGGAGCATGAAAAATACATAAGTAAGCCGATGAGAATTGCGGATCGATATTGGCCTAAAACTACAAAAGCAAATCTGACATTAAAGCACGGTCGAACGACTACATTCTGAGTGGCGCGCGATTAGCCTGAATAAACCAATAGCGAAAATACATATCAGAAAGTGATCTCCGTTTGGAATCACGAGGCGCATGGGCATTGTTCACGTGAAAACGTCAGAGAGAAAGGAAAACGCTGCGCTCACGGGGCCCACCGATGGCTTATCTCGTACAAAGGATGAATTTCATCGCGTCATTTGGAACGAAATGAATCGAAGTGTAGGAAACTACCGTGCTGACTATACTACTACTATTACCGCCGCGAGCCCACCGGAGAACCGGTTTAAGTGCCTTAAACGTCCTCAACGATAGTGTAACACTGTGAGCGTCAACTTCTTTCTTTATTTTATACATGTATATCCACATAAATACTGCAAGCCCCACTGTCTCATCGCATCAACAACTTTGCCAGTCGACTTGTTCCAGATCATCCTTTATATCAATAAAAACTTGTCAATTCATTTTACGGTTTTTTATTTCTTAATCAGATCCGCTCTTTCCAATATTCAAAACAATTTTTTTGTTGCTCGATCGTACGCGACAAATAAATGACATTCGGAGGTAAAATTGTGTTACGCTGTCTCAAAGTTTTGACGTTTAATTTATGGAGGTATTTGAGGGATTTGATGAATCGACTTTGGATTTTCACCTCGGTTGGTCTGATGATGAGTCTGTGTACACGACCGAGAAAAGAAAAGGGGGAGGTCGACTTGTCTCGATTTTATCGCGAGTCAAGAGACGCTTCGAACAAAGAATACTTGTTTTAACTAACGCACAGCCCTTGTTGATCGCAACGCTTAGTAGCTGCGATTCAAGGGTGTGCGACAATCAAACCAACCTCGACAATTCTTATCGCACAGTTAACACGCACTCACAAAACATGCGAGCCAGACAGAAATCAACCCCCAAGGGAAATATTCCAAGTTTGACAATAACTGTGACAGTAATTAAAATGTTCGTCAATTGAATTTGAAAAACAAAACCAACAAAACACGAGCCCAGCCACTGTTTTAACGACGACGATTTTTATATCCATCGATCCATTTGCAGTCAGCCGTCAAACGATTCCAAAGTTGTATTTATGCGCAAACTTATATGGCGTTGAAGCGTACATTTTTCACGACAACATATATCGCAAGGTAAGTATATCCGGGAAGTTTGGGCCGTTGAACCGTATATCCAACAATAACAGACTAGATGGCTCACTGATTTTCCAATAAGACACACATAAACATTTGCAATTTCTGTGTCCGAAGATTTTTCTATTGGAACGATCGCAAAAGGGAGAGCAAAAAGATAACCGCCCCTCGGCCCTCTTTGTTCGCCTATCAAAATCTATCGGACCGGTCGTATCTTCCCTGAAATCAAAACATAAACACACAATGATGGGGTGGAAAACGCCCTATTGATGGTATTAATTAGAATAACGCGAGGAATTTGTCCGAACCCTCAAACGAACGATTTTATTGTCAAAACGTTGGAGAACGCTGCACATCTGGCATCGCTGCACGGAATCGTGTTTCTTGGTGGTGGTTGTTCGGATGAGTCACGCGTTAAACTCTTCCCCAAGCGTCTCATCTTTCCAAAGAAGGACGAGATCGATGAAAGAGAAGTTTCAGATGCAACATTGCGCGACGGCTATTGGCAGCACACAGCCCAGAAAAGAAAACAACGAGACAAAATAAAAAGCGATTGTGTCACGTGAACAACAAATTGCGAGTCCAGCCCTAAAGGAAAGGCCAGTGCGTGCAATCGCAAAGCCAACCTTAATGTAAATTCACCGGCAAGTGAATTTTTATAAGCAACTTGCGTGCGGAAGTACTGTTGAGCCATTGACCGTGCGGATGTACAGCCAAGGCCACGTCAACATCCAAACAACACGCTTTTGTTTTCAATCTTTCGTTCATTTTATTTTTTGTTTACCCTTAAGTCTTATTGTTTGTGTAGAAAGTTTTTGAGAAACGCAGAATAGACAACTTTCTCTAAACTTTTCTTTTGAATTTTGAAGATAAAATTTGAGAGAAAAAAAAAAGTAGAAGAAAGTTTGAGATTAGACAAGATGAAGAGATTAAGTTTTGTGTATGATTTTAAAATTTTTAAATCCGACAAATTTGAATAGACGGTCTTTTTTTCCAGGTCATTGGATAGTTTCTTTGATATAAATAAACGTGCGAGCAATGTTGCGATTTCGTTACAGCAGTTCTAAATTCACCGAACCTCGGCTTTTCTGCGGGCATTTTGCTCGATACAATTTTCATGTATCAATTTAAACGTCCGTTTCGGGAAGCAAGATACGTCAATCAGCACAGCTCATTGACACTTTCGCGTATGATTTTACAAAACTCCGAACAAACTACACGGCTGTTCTGGAGTTGTCTCTTTTTTTTATTACTAAATGCGTTAACGTGGAAGCTTTTGTGGATGCATTGGATGCCTGATTGTCACACTGACATAAAACACAGCCGATAATTTGGGCCAATAACCGCGCATTCAACCTACCTCAACCAGCGGCGCCTCTTTCGCGACGTCTCCATTCTTCGAGGTGTCTTCGTGTTTGGGCTTGCTTTTGTCTTTTTTACTGAAGCTGATCGATCTAAAGGACCACTTCTTCTTTATCTGCAAAAATGAGTCTGCTTTAGATGTAATCCGACCCTGAGGCCCGGCTGCATTACGTTTCATCGACTTGTACTTACTTTGTCCTTCTTTTTCGATTCTTTGCTATCTGGAGATGTCGCAGAGGTGGGGCTAGACAGAGATTCGTCCTTAGGCGTCGTGGCTTCCACGGATTCCGAGGGTGATTCCTTAGATTCTAGTTTTGATTCTTCTTCCGTTTTTGCCGCGTCCTCCTTAGGCTGCAACGATAGAACAAACAAAATCAACCGTTAGTCATAACTTGGACCATTGTAATCGTCAGGACGCAGTTTTCGGTGTTGTAATTGGAGTGATGCAAATCCTTTCTTAAGTAATCACGATTGCAGTTAGTCGGTGAGTCAACAAAATGTCCACTTATCTTTGCGTCCTATTGTTCCGTCTGATATTGTTCAAACGTGACGAACCACGAGCAGTTGACTGACTGTTCGTGGAAACGTTTAACTAATTATTCAAAAAGCGAAGCCTGTTACGGATTAATCTTCTTGTAAAACAACAAAGAATGCAGAAATAAAAATAACAGAGTGTCTAAAGTTGTATTTTTGTACTCCGTGAAAAATGTTTATTTGAGGTAAAAACAAAGTTTTGAATGGCGTTAATAAATTCTAATTTGTTAATTTGGGTTTGAGAAAGAAAGGAACAAAGCGTGATTGTTTTTCTGCAGCGGGAGAACTCTTAAATAGGCTTTTTGTCGTCGTTCGAATCTTTTCTAGTCGACAAAAGTTAAGAATAGTGAGAAGACAACATTGAGAGCGAATAATAATAGAGAAACAGGCCGGAGGACACGGTGTGCGAGCACTGGCTGAACACAAGCCGAGATCAGCTTGTGCAGGTGCGAGTCGACTGTTACAACAGAATTCCAGATACCTGAATCGCTAATTCGCATTTCTAAGTCCTCCAAAACTACCATATGATCATAATCGTATATCTCACGTCGTATCAAATTGTCGTCGCCGTCTGCAGTCTCTTTAATTTTAAATTACCTACTTTTAACTCGCATCTTCTCACAACTCGGGGTTACTCAATTAAGGAACTCTCTTATTTCTTACATTAAAACATCTTACAGATTTGCAGAACCTTATACGAAACGACAGTAACATTTTAATTTGATCAATTTAATTTACAAGTTTAGAAAAAAATTGGACCATGAGGCGAGAAAAAATGTGCAAATGAAACCAACGTTTTCAAGTTGATTGTAAAGCGTGGATGTTATTTATATTCTAATTAACATTAAATGAAGAGAAAGACGTTGTAGGAACACGTTTTGTTCTTGGCTTTGCAAATCCGACATTCTATCTTGCTTGTGGTCTCGTGTATGTAGCCCATATTGTTGGTTACGGTTCAAATGAATATAAATATATTTAAAGTACCTTCTCCCTGTCTTTCTCAGTAGCTTCATCCTTATCTTTATCTTCTGGAGTTTCTGTGTGCGACACGAGTCCGTTATTAGTTGGCTTTGAGTCAGCGTCTTCGATCCTCTCAGGCTTCCCATTGCCTGGTGTAGTGGCATCGCTGGCTTCGCTCGCCGCGGCTTCTTTCTTTGGCGTTGTTGTTATATCCACAGACCTTTTGCTTTGTCGCACACCCATTTTTGACGCACCCTTATTTCCGCGATTTTCTGTACAGTCAAAAACTCCAGTCTATCCTGCAACAAACGAGCAATTAAACGTTAATACTTTTTCATTCACTATTAAAGTATCCGTCGACAATTTTCCATAACGGCTTTTTCATCATGTTTTTACGATTTTTCTGCTCCTCCTTTGTAAAGGCACTTTTTGAGATAAGATAAAAAATTTGCACCAACATTAATTGGTTGAGTTTTTGCTACGAGATTGGTTTCGAGATTGGCTCGCGGGAACACCGTGATTCGTGATTTCAGCTAACGTTTCAGTGTCATAGGAAGCGAAAGGCAAAAGATGTGGGCAAACCGATCCGTTATCGGTCACTCAACTAAATATTACTTTCATATTGGCTCTACAACACCAAGTGCATTATTTAGCGATTATGCGAACAATCAATTTCAAAGCTATTTTCGACCCAATTATGCTGGCATTTTTTTTGTTTGAACCTTCATGAGCATTTTTCATTGCTTTCTTTCTTTCTTTTTTTTCTTTTCTTCTTCCTTCATCCAAGGTGAAATTAATTGAAGATCATCAACCAAATAGAAATTGAAGGGAAGAATAGGAGAGAGAGAAAAAAGAGGGTTTTTGATTTGATTACACGAATGGAATTAATTAGCTGGTAATGAAGCTTGTTATGCATTGAGAGATAGCTTGAATGGGATCGTTTCTTTTTAATTTCAAGCGTAATTCAATATTCTAGATCGATTGAGACACTCACTTTTCTTAATAAGAAATGTGTATCACTATACGAGAGTTTGTTTACCATCTTATCATTATCAACTTGTTATTGTAATGCACGTCCTATTGTTATTCGGATTTCAATTCAGGCAAATTTTCAATCTTTGACGCACGCAGCTTTATATTTGGTATTGTAAAATGTTTCGGGCACGTTGTTCGTGTGATTGTTTTTGATGATTCCATTCTCCAGCTCTGTTTTACGACTGTGGAAACAAAGAACCGAACCAAAAGAATTGGAGCAGGTTCGTAACAGAACAAAAAAGATCGAGAAAAAAAACTTGAAAATTATAGATCAAAACATTTTTTTTGGAAGGGTTTCACTCGAATCTGGGTCATTGGGTCAACCGAGGTCAAATTTTTTGTTTTTACGATTTTTAATTTCATTTCACGAAGGTTAATTAGTTTGAAGTTAAAACAACAATTTTAACTACTGACGCTTTAAAATTAACGATGAAATATGCGCGTTCACTTAAACTTGAGCGATTTTTAAATTTTTATTCTTGCAGAGCCTATCATTTATCTTTATTGGCATAATTGGAAAATAACGACAGCGCGACAAAAAAAGCCACATGATTTATGCCGCTCGGGCTCTCGCACAGTGTTAAGTAATTTTAAAACAACAATGCAATGTCAAAGTTAGACGCTGATTAAGTTTTGATAAGAATAATGCAATTGAGCTTTAAATTTTATAGCTTATTTTTCTTTGTTTTTTTAACACTTGCCGATGATTTTTTTAAGTGAATTTTTAAAATGTTAATTATAATTAAACTGATAACAAAGAATTTTAAAATTAAAATAAAAATAATCTTTGAAAGAAGAAGCTTGAAAAAATAGAGCACGAATAAGAGGGCTATGAGAAATAATAAATTGTGTTGGTTTCTTCTGCGTCATGGAATCACTCTGAGTGCAAACTTGAGTGCAAACAAAGCAGTCATCTGTCAACGACCTTACAATGCTACGCCTAAATTAAGAAGAACAATCCGATTTGCTTTTATTGTGTCAACAATATTTTTATCGTTAGATTGGCGAACAGAGTTACGCAGGACAATGTTAGTTACATCACATTTTGATACGATTAAAATATCAGCGGCACATCGCACATCCTCTTCACGATTTTTTTCTTTTCTGTTTAATAAAGAAGGAGAATAAAAATTGTGTCATTAAATAAACATAACAAGCAACAACCGTGAAACGTGGTTGAATAAATAATTTCAATTTGGAATATTCGCGTCGTCTTTAGAATGCTCAAACTGAAACAATAACGAACCAACATTATTATTGCAGGAACGAAAAATTATCGCCAATAAAAATGTTTGTTTCTTTTAACAACACAAAGCCTGGCATTTTTGATAACAAAAATTATTCATTATATCTTTCAAGTGATATGACTCAATCTTTTTTTATTTCATCGTACATTTTGTTAAACAACGAGCCATTTTTTCCCATTATTCATTTGTTTTCAAGTTGGTTTATTTTTAACATTTTTTGTTAGAAAATTGAAACAGACTTCTCTGCAACATTTTTGAAAAAAATTCTTTTGATTTGATTATGTTGAAAAAAACAAGTGAACTATTGTTTACATAAACAAATGATCTTTTTTCATTCCGGCTATTTGTTTTTGGTCTGAGAAAATCGTGAAGAACAAAAAATAAAAATGTTAAGGAAAGGAAAAAATGTTCATTTTCAGGACAAACTTTTGACACAGTCATCGAGTTTATGCTAGGATCAAGATGGCGCAGGCGGCAAAAGAGTCAAAGTATGAGCGGAACAAAGCGAGGTTGAACAACGCTCGCTCGTTCCCTAACATATCTTCATCTTCGGGTTTATTCAATTCTCGAGAATTAAAAAAAAGGGCGGGACAACATCGAGCGGTCCTTGATCAACACTTATCCACCGACTTGCCGTCGTCCTTTCATTTTCATGGCCTGAAAATCGACCTGGTTTTTTTGTTCTTTTCACAGGGTCTAGTCGGCGTTGCGTTTGCAAATTGGAAGCGCGTCGTCGCCGCCGCAACGCTATCGATTGCGTGCGTGTTGCGTGTAAATTTTCAAAATGGCGAAAAAGCGCCGGTTAACCTAACTTGCAGTGACAAATTGAATAGCCGACACCACAAGCCCAAAATGCAAAGCCAAACACGCCCAGACGCGTTCCCGCCGGCGCATCCCTTGATTCCCGGAGCTTGAATGTTCATCCAAAGCCGACACGGACTTTCGAATATCAATAACGAAAAAAGAACGTTTAGAATTTGGTCGCTGACAAATCTAACGAGGGAAATTGTTTGAATTGGAATTTGGGACGCAATGATGATGCAAATGAGGGCGGAAATAATGTCCGGGGCGGAATTAATAGGCCCACGTGTAAAACTAACCTCTGATTTGTCCGGGCGTGTTTGAATTGTTCGCCACGAATGTTGGACACTTGAGTCGTGGAACTGCACTGTTTAGCAATCACTGGGAATCGGTCGCGAACAAGGTATAACGGCGTTTTTGACGTTTTGATCAAGCGAGAGGGCAATTGGCAAGAGCACTCGCGGTTTGCATCCACTTGATTCGGTAACGCGCGGCCTACTGCTTACTGTCTAGTGTCTACTCCAGCGCTAAGCCAAACCAAACGAGTAGGCGGCCACGCCGGCGCCGCCACCGATGCTTCACGCTGGCGTCACTCACTGCACTCCTTCTTTCTCCATCACTGACTCTGTCAAATCTACCTTACACGCTCTTTCTTCTCTCTTTCTCGCGATTTCTATTATTTTTCGGGCTAATTCGACAACTTGTGTGTTTGAATTTTTGCAATACCCCCACCAATCAAATCATGATATCGATTGTTTGGCCGAATTCAATGAGCATTTTAAGTGAAATTTGTGCTCATTTTATTGACTTCTTTCTAATGAAAATTAACGGACTTTGACAGGATGGAATTAATTGAATTCGATTTTTTTAATTCGATTAGAGTACCGACTTTTGTTTTTTTGTTCTAATTACTGTAAAGTGAGAAGGGTTTTGGGTGTAATAAGTGATGAGGGTTTTTCGAATTGGATCACTTAATTGATTTATAGAGTAACATCATTTTTTAATTATGGATTCAAATAATCAATTTTTTAATTTAAAGTTAAGTATTTAGATCGGTATTTTATCAAAAAATCGATTTATTTGTTATATTGATACATCGATATGTTCATTAATCGTTACAGAGAAAATTCACGAAAATTAATTATGAAAGTTCTAGACAAAAATCGGCATTAGATTGGATTGATCATTTTATCGATGTTCTGATTGTCAATTTTTGATAAAAAATACATAATGCTGTGACTAATCCTTGTTTCACTTTTAAATCACAAAGCAAAAGTATTTCCTATTTCTTGAACGATATTTGTCATAAATAAAACAATGGTCCGAAATGTATAATGCCAAGACGAATTAATGTTGTTACAATTTCTGATATTATGAAATAGCCGTTTTATTAAAAAAATGTATAACGTAATAATTGATCATTTATAAAGGGATGCCAAATCATCAAATAATTTAGCTCAATTATTGTGCATTTAGAAACATATTATTTATCTATATAAAAAAATGATAAAAATAAATGGGCCATTTTTTATTGGACTTTGTCATTCAAATTTAAATTTTAAGTTTTCTTTTATGGATTCTTTTTCAATTCCTCATTTTCGTTTTAGTTTGAGAAGTTGCATTTGAGTTTTTTGAAATGAGAACAGATTAAGTTATTAACTTTTTTAACAATAAATTTTAAAATGACATTGTCCTAAAACAATGGTTGCGTAAGATATAATGAGATAACGTAACATTGAAAAGAAAATCACCAAACTGATTTTTTAATTGCCATAAATTATTCTATTTTTAACTAACTTCACCATTTTGCCTATTATTTTGCAAAGTTTTTTCCGTTTCAAAAAAGTTGGTCGTCACAGATGTTTTGTTTTAATTTTTAATTATAATCAAAGTTACGTTTTACAATAACGATTGAAAATCAGGCGTTTACAATTTGTCAATAAACTAATTATATTTAACACTTATCACAGATACCCTGGATTCTTTCACAAATTTTGTTTAAAAAAATGTTTTATCAATCGACTAATCGCTATAATAATTATTATAAAATGAGAATTCTAGAACATGACAAACAATATATAATTACACGGTTTTCACTATAATTTCGACACATGTAAATTTCGACATAAAACTATATTTTCAATGTCGCGTGCAATTTTATCTTCAAACCTTTTTTGCAAAGTAAAAAATGTTTGAAAAAAAATTTATCTTGCAATGCTTATCTGCTGTATAAAATAAGTAGAACAAAAATAATTTTTACCAAATAATTAAAAAATAAAAGACCCGAAAGAATATGTTATTCGAAGAAGTAGGCAGAATATGAATAATTTATATTGAGTGAATTTTAATTCAAAATGTGAATCAGGTTGGATTATTTCGGATTCCAAGTTTCCCACTTGTTTATTTCGACGGATGCGAATTCATGAGGTTTGATTGACAGTGTGAATTTGTATCTGTCTAGATGGCTACACCTAAACTGAAATATAACTTTCGTCTTTTTTTCTACACCAATAAGTGATGTTTTTCCATTCACGTAAACCCAATGGAATTGTTCAATAACCATCAGCGTATCAATAAATGGTTTATGTGTTGCATAAACGTCGTGCATATTGAGATAAAAGTGGAATAAAATTTGATGAACAACCATTTCAAGACACATTTCCATAAAAATATATAAAGAATACAGCTTTTTTTCACATTTTCAGAGACTATTCCAAGCAACCGAACAAAGTCAACGCCCTTCTCATAATTTTGAGCTTTGATTATACAGCCCGATTCGAGCAATATTGTAAACAACAGAAATGTTCAGCCTGTTCACAAATTCGTGCGAGTGAAATTGGCCAACAAGAAGAGATTATCATTTATTATCACATCTTATGTGCTTCTACTACATATTTTCATGCAACTTTGATATGAAATATCACGTCTTACACATTATGATGTACATAAAACGTGCCCGAATTATCCAATCTGGGAAAAAGCATCTATAAAAAAGATTCAATTTTTTCAATTTTTCCTAATGAAAATTTAAAGTAATGAAGCACAATTGAAATCAATGAAAATTTGTCGTTGCACTGATTTGTTACCAAGTAATTGAAATGTGAATGAAAGTTCAATTAAGAATGTGAAAAAAATTTATTGTTAGCTAGCTGATAAGAACCTATGAAAAAGGCTTCTTGAAAGAGAACATCTTATCGCAAATTGTCGAGTATGAAATTACATTCGTACTGAATCAAACTGTCAATATCGACTGATTTATATACCTATATCGGTTTACAAACGATTTATTGCATTATTTTCTTTCATCAGCTCTGAAAATGAAACATCGAAATTGTTAAACGTTTTTTAACTACAACTGAAACAGTTACAATTTTTAAACACGAAAAACTTTAAGTTTCGGAGCAGAATAACTGTTATGTTGCTCCAAAAGAATGGTCTCAAAACTGTAAGCAAAATGAGAGTAAGAGTAATGAAATAATATAAAATGTGACTAAAAACCAAATTACAAATTGTCGTTAGGAGTATTGAAGTACTTTTTTGACGGCCAAGCCTCTGAAAATAGCCGAACACTCACACTCACCCGGCGTTCAATCGATTTTGAGTTCGTTCACTTTCTTTGTTTTGCCAGTCACTTAAAAAGTGCAACGCCAGAACTGCGACGTCGTATCCTAGCTGTTGAAAGGATGCACGCGAAGCACTGCACTGGCAAATTTAAAAAAAAGACAACAAGCTGCCGCACTGTCCTCTCCTCCTTTGTGGGGCTGGGCATGCACGCGGATTTGAAAACTGACGTAGCGCGTTCTTCAACGGCCAAACCGGGAGTGAGCAAGACAATTAACGCTTCGAGTAATTTTTTTTGCGTTATAGCAGTTCTGGTGCATTTGCAACAGCCAGCGCCATGGCACGAACAAAAAATTACCTTCGCCAATTTATCCTTCCATAGAGCCCCTATTTTGGGGAGTTTATTTGTGTGAAAATGCCGGGGGCTACGCGATCTTTTAGGTCGCGCTCTCTTTTGCTTTTCTGTACGCTGAATAAAGAAGGAACACGCAACTGTTTTGAATCGTGATAGGGGTTTGAATAGAGATTGTAGAAAGCGTTACAAAATTCAAAATACGATCAACTTTTTTGAATTTTAATGTTCTATAATTGTCTAAAAAGAGTGCAATTTTATTGGTTTATTTACTCTATTAAACAAAGTCACAATTTAGTACCAAGTTGACAAGCCTTTTCTTTTTTTTTTAAATAAAATTCGGTAGAAAAAAGTGAAAATCAATGTTTATAAATTTGTATAAGAGTTTTATTTTGGTTTTTTATTAGTTTTTTGTTATTTTATTATTAGTTTTTGATTTAAATATTCATTGCATACAAACTGTTTCATTTAACTTTGTTATTTGTTACCCAAACTGAGTAAATTGTTATTCCTTTTTATGTTTTTACACAGTTTTTACTTTGTTAACATTAATCTGTACATTTGTACTGACTGTAAACAAATAAAATTATACCACACAAATTGTTTTGCAAATTACAAAAAAATATTTTAGAACATCAATTTTTGCAAAATTAGATAATGCAAATTAATAAATAAAGTTGGGTTGGAATTTTAAATGTTCTAGTTATTGTTAGTGAAAAAACTAAATGATTCTATACTCACTGACGTGACTTCTGAACGCGTCTCAAACGCATTGTGAAATCGGAGAATGGTTGAATGTTTCCTAATTTACGAGCTTGTAAGAAGAACCATGTTTTGACTAAACGTCAAAATATTTTCTGAACACATTGCCAGGAGCATGTGATGTTTACATGCCATAATTTTTAGCCTCGATCAAAATTTGCTTTTTCGTTTTCATCAGGAATTGAATAAATTAAACCAAATCATTCAAGGTACATTGCACATGATCTGATGTATAATTTATTAACATCATAAATTTGTAACCAAAATACTGCTGACATCAAGCAAATAAACAAAAATAATATTTACAATTTTTATTTCCAGATTGAATAATGACAGGAGCCAGTGAAATGGAAAATAATATTTTTGGATCAGAGAAGAAGAAAGCTTTGTCAGAGGTTAGTGAAAACAGTTACTACAGGTGTCATGAAAATCATGATTAGTTTTTAACGACTTCAAATAAAATAACATGTTGATTGTTTGATTTTACAGTTACTGCATGCCTGTGTTGATGAAATATGTGGACACCAAGGCCCGAAATTGGAAAAGTTCAGTGAAGAATGGAAGGAAAAAGATTTTAATTTTTTGTATGGAATGTTTATGGAGTTACTAAAAAATCCAACGTCAATAAATTTACTTGATAAAGAAAAGGTATTTAACAAAATAGACATTCTTTATTATTTTGGTTTACAATTTTTATTTCATATTGGTTAATGATTGACAATTTTTATCTCATTTGTTATACAATTTGAAAATTTTCAGATTCCTGAAGAATACAATGAACTTCCTGACTTTTTAAAATCATCAATCTTAACATGTCTGAAGGTACGAAAGGAACAGTTAATTGAAGCCCTCATCCGGGATGGTTCGAGATATGACAATTCATTAGTCCACGATTTCGATTGGAAAGTGAAGGTAACATCAAATCAAAAAACTATTTCAAACAAATGATCATTTTTCATCTTCATGATTTCACAATTTTGGTCATTATGTTCCAGTACATCATGGGTTCGAGTAAAATGGCCTCTGTTAGAACAGCACTTCTTCAGTTGGACTTCATTCTAAGCGAAGAAAATCCGGAAAAACATTTATTACAACTTGAATTGAACAAAAGTGAACTGACAAATTTAATTGAAACCTTAGAATCTCTATCGAATTAGAATATTTATAAAAATGTAAGACAATCTAATTTTAAGTAAATTATACTCGTTAACAAATGTTCGACGTAATAAATTTCATACTTGTTTTCTTAAGATCGTTTCTTTTTGTGAAACCAATGATTAGTATTGAACTACAGTCATTCTAAGCTCTCTACTTTGTCCAGGTCGGGATCAATGATGTGTACGTCCAATTGCATAAAAAATAACAATTAAATTTGAACGATATGATAGTCCGATATTTGCGAAAAATTTTAAAATGTAATACCGTATTTAAAACGCGTTTAAATGTTATCAGTTGACATTGCAGTCATATAAAGCAGCTGCGAATTAAAATGAACGTTTTAGTTTGAATTTAGCTGAAAAACACAGTAGGTGATAGTGTGCTCAACAAAAATAACAAATTAAAAGAAACCGATGTATAATGGCTGCGAATCAATTTAATGCTCGTTTAAAAACTGTCAGTAAGTATCCAAGTCCATTAAACTACCTTTCTTAGCAGATTTGACAGATAACTTTGTTGTCCACTCAACAATACTTAGAAATTGACGTCTAAAATGCATAATAATTATTTTCTTTATGCAACTACAAAATAGAAACACTTTGGAACCATTTCGGTCAACAGTGTACAATTTAGCGAATAGTAATTTAGTGGAATACAATGGTTCGTCCAATTGAAAGTATGTTCTTTTGCATTCAATCAACTGAATTGTCACTGTACAAATAACTTCTTATCTACATTTGATCAAATTTGCACGTCAAAGAGATTTTCAAACAATTATTTTCAATTATTTTCGTCAACTTATGTTCAGGATCTTGTAATCAGAAAGTCTTTTCCACGTTTCAGCACCCTTACAACTTGTCTCGATTATTTTAATTTTTTTCAACTCGGCTTCGGCTCAGGACAGCGATTGTACTAAACAACAAGATGTTGCTCCTGGTAAGACGTACTACATCGCAAATCCAGGATATCCAGCTGGCTTGGACGGAAGAAAAGTTTGCCAGTACACTGCAACTAGCACCTACAGAATTCAGATCCAGTGTAGAATCGATTTGCCATGGGTAACAAACTAAGACGTTTGCACATTTGACAATAATGTCTCATTTTTAATTTGAATTCAAAACAAGTACAACATTCATTTTTGTTCAATTAGTTTATTATTATATTTCTACAGTTCTATATTATTACATTGTTTAAATTACATTTATTTTACGGAATTTCAGACTAGCGATTGTAGAGCTTCAGAACTAACAGTATTCGTAAACCCTAACACTCCAAAAAGATACTGTGGCTCATACGCATTCACAGAAATTTCGGACGGTCAAACTCTACTGATTCGTTTCAGAAACGAGTATAACTCAAGAGGAGCAAGATATTATTGCACAATTACATCGGTCATTGACGATGAAAATTGTAACTGTGGTTGGAAAAAAGCTGTGAGGAAAAACTTTTTTCTTCAAATTTCATTTTGTTTCATTTTGTTCAAAGTGGTTCTGAACTGACAAGGATTTTTCTATTCAGACGAAGATAGTCGGAGGAACTGAGACGGATATCAATGAGTTTCCCATGATGGCTGGAATCATAAACGCACAAATCAGAGAGCTTAGTTGTGGTGCAACAATTATAACTAACTATCATGTTATCACTGCTGCACATTGTATTGAAAAATTAGCTGTGAGCCAGATGGGTGTGGTGGTTGGAGAACATGATACTTCAACTGGTAAAACAATTGTTCCACAATTCAAACAACAATTCCACAACTTGTTGAAACTTATATAAAAAAGTAAAAGACGAGTATAAAAAAATAAATAATTGAACAAATGGAACAATCATACCAAACAAGTGTAAATTGATAAAATCTTGCAAATACTGAAGGTGTGAAAATGTTTATAGGTGATGAAACATCGGTTACGAGGCTTTACAGGAGTGCAGAAAAGTACATCCATCCTGGTTACAATGGGAGTGTAAATGACATTGCAATAGTTTTAATCAGTGGAACTATCACTTATGGTCCACTGATTGGGCCTGCATGTTTACCATTTTTACATCAGGGCGATAGTTTTGCAGGATCCTACGTGACTATCCTTGGTAATAAATTATGCATTCAAGACGTTAAAACTTTATCAATAGAAATACTCAAGGTAACTTAACAATAACAATCGTAGGTTGGGGCACTGTTGAGTTTGCTGGTCAAAAATCGAACGTTTTGCAAAAGGCCGATGTTAGTGTACGAACCAATCGAGAGTGTCAGGGCACATATCCTGATGTAACTAATCGACAAATTTGTACTTTTACCGAGGGCAAGGATGCTTGTCAGGTAATCCCAAATTTAAAAACAATTTTGTTAAATTACATACTTGAAAGAAACATTTATTTAAAAGTTTACAAAAAAATCAATTCCGTTTGTACAATTGATTGAAGTTTAAAAATGAATTTGTATGACTTTTTAAGTTGGACAGTGGCGGTCCATTGCTGTGGGAAAACCCAACGACTCGTAAGTTAGTTCTGGTAGGGATTATAAGTTATGGTTCGTCTTGTGGTGAAACCATATCAGTGAATACGAGAGTTGGTTCGTACATACCTTGGATTCAAGAAGTAACAGGCACGCCGTTCTGTCAAGCAGAGTAAAAAATTTAAGTATAAAAACTCATCTTAAAACTTGAGACAATGTTGAATCTGAATTTTGTACAAGATGTAAAATTAAAAGACGACATTTATTTTCTATACGTTTAGTTTTTCTTAATATATTTTTTTCAATTTGTATTTTAATCACTGATACGAATAAATTTGGGGGTCATTTGACATTGGATTTTCATATGGCAACTGTGAATCAAACCGAACGTGATTGGAATTTTAAGTGAGTCGCACGCGGGTTTGTACAGCTCAAAAAGTAATCAATCAAAATGCAGGAAACCATTGAGATAAAACTGAAAAGGACATTACCTATTGTCACACCTGCATAGGTCCATTTTGAATACCAAAGATGAATTTACCTTTTGAAAGAATCCATCAGTTTGAAATCAAAGCTACCCATAAATTTACAAATATTTTTCACACAAACATCCGGTAAGACGAAAACGTTTGATAAGATGTATCGTGTTACTTCTTCCCCTCTTTCCAAACCTTCCGCTACTATTAATCCGCTCCTAATTCGATATTTCAACAAATCTGAAACCAAAGGAAACTTGTCTTCGAGTTTCAAATTTTTTAGATTCCTCCTAATTTTCCTATTCCGAAAATAGAGTGCAACTTTTTCCAAACTGTCCACAAGAATATTACACAACGATACATTGCTGTCATCGCAAATTTTCTCCCTTCTCATCTTCTCCTCTTCTTTCTTCCAAGTGGTTCCAAACATCTTCAATTCCTTTTCGATCAAAACATTGTTCCTTTCGTTAACAACCTTTCCTAAAATTTTCAACTTAATCACCTGTGCTAAAAGAACCCTTCTACACCGCTGATTATTCAAAACACAAGCATACTCCAAAGGAAGTTTCACTTTATCAGAATTCTCATAAACCAAACTTTCGACATTCAAATCCGCTCCTTTTTCTATCAACAAACAAACAAATTCCACGTCATCATTTTCCACTGCATAATTTATTGCAGTTTTTGATGACTCCAATTGAAAATTAACATCAGCTCCTCGATCTAACAACACTTTCACAATCTCGCGATTTTTCTTCTTCACTCCGCAATGCAACGGCGAGACTTTGTATCCGACGGGATTGACCTCTGCGCCTTTCAGAATCAAGAATTTCAGAAGGTCAACATTTTCAGTCATCGCTGCTCGAAACAGGGCACTTTTTCCATCGCTGTCCTCGGCATTGACATTGGCACCACTTTCGATAAGTTTTTCGACTACATCAAATCGTCCAAAAGTCGTTGCTCGATGAAGAGCTGTAATTTGGTGCTCGCCGCTTGAATCCACTTTTGCACCGAAGTCTAGAAGAAGTGCGATGATATCTGACCGACCAGAAATTGCTAAATTGAAGGGCGACCATAAGTAGCCAAAAGTTCGTCGATTCACGTCTGCACCATGCTCCAGAAGTAGTTTGACGATCTCGTACGATTGCCTTCTGACTGCAACGTGAAGAGGGGTTTGATAAGCATAGCCGTTCCAGTGGTCTATGAAGTTTACATCAACACCATCGTTTAGTAACCGAACGACTTCCTCCTCGTCATCCGATTCTATTGCCTCCAAGATACTTGTCATTGTGTTTCTCTTGTTTTAAAATCCAATTTTCGAACTGAAAGTGTTTCAAAATGTTGTATAAAAAATTGGACGCCTTGAATTTCATTTGTAAAAATTGTAAAACTTGAGAAGTTAGTACAATTGAAGTTTGAAAATTTTAATTTATCTTACGTGTTTTGGATGTTAACAGGTTCAACGTAGAGAGAGCATGACTTACCTTTTCGTGAAATGCAAATCAAGCGGTGATAAAACCAACTAATTAGTCGGACAATTTTTAATCGTCACACCGTCTTCGAAGATTAAACGTTGCACTTATCTAATCTAACGTGTCTTCGCTATGTACGATCATCACTTTGTTTCATATCGTTTTAATCGAAAAGCGATTTGTTAGAATAATAAGGTCGGGGCTTGAAATAGGCCGTTTCATAATTTTCATTTTATGTACATTTGGATCATTTTTGGTCGGTCTAAACCACGTATGTTAAAACGTGTTTTTCGAGTGATTTAGCAAATAAAAATGGAGATAAAAGTGATAAGACGTAATTTTTGTACCATTGCAGGGTTTATTAGTTATCATTTTTGAAGTGTTTGATTTTGTAAAAAAAATGAAAAGAAATTAAATTCAGACCTTCGACTTAGTAGTAGAATAAAATCATAAATGATATCCTCATTGTTCATTTCAAAATAATCTTGGTGGCAGATAAAACAGTATTATTCATATTGTTTAAACTTCGTCACGTAATCTTGATTTAAAAATTCATTGTTACTCTGTACTAACACTTTTTCAAGTTTCACTTCCATCTAGTTATATTTTGACGAAGTTGGAGGGGGCAAGTCAGACGAAAGTAAGAAACGTAAATAACTTTAAAAATAACACAAACTTCTACGAAATTCAAGACGCTGATATTGAAATGCGTCTAACTAGACTTTTAGTGCTTCTAAATTGCCTGAAAAGTTCTTATCAATTTCTCCCATTAACGAGTTTAGTATTTTATTATCTTTTCTAGTGATACCATCGACCATCTTGATGTTTAATTGTTCAGTTCAAAAGACTTTTTCTTAAATACGTAAGTTTATCAAATTAATTTAAAAAATTAGTTAGTTTATAAAATTCGTAATTTCATTTCATCTGATCTTCGTTATAAATTTTGAAAAAATTTGCTTTTCAGTCTCATCGCCATGTCGTACGACAACTTAGCTCAGCACGTGCAAGACACGGCAGACCGATTTTTGGCAACCGTGATCTTTAACATCGGATCGGGCATCTCAAAGTTAAAGAAAACCAAATCCGCCCTCGAAAGGAGAAACTTGAACTCGAAACTGAAAGTCATCCAAAACCACATCCTCAACCTGGTTTGCAAATCGACAAGATCTCAAGAAAACATCTTCAAAAGTCTAGTTCTAGGCATGACCGACCTGCACCACCGTTTTGAATATCATGACAACTTCATCAACGTAGAGATGCTCCTCGACGGTCTGGCTGAGATGGCAAGTTTTCTGGAACTAGAAATTTTTGACATCAAACAAGTGCCTAGACGAGTTAGTCAATACTTCTATCCCCACCTGGCGAATTTAACACACCTCAAGGTTCTAAACTTGTCAGCCACTTCGTCCTTGAACGACCTCGCTGACCTTGAAACAGTGATGGTCACAGCAATCAGTCAAATGATTTTTCTGGAAGAGCTTACACTTCACGTGCATTGCACCGATAAGATCGTTGCGAACCTATGCAGAAGCTGTCAACGACTGGACTATCTTGACGTCTGTCACTCGAAGGCTGTCACTGGAAGATGTATCTATTTCCTAACTAATTTCCCGAAATTAAACAGCGTTAACTTCAACCATACAGGGTTTCAAATTTCAGACTACCTGGAACTTTTAATAAAGTGTCCAAACTTGAGAAGTATAGGCAGGTACTACCGGATGAACCAACTTCTAGAACGGATAAGAGATACCAAACCAGCGTTGAAGCTTGATCTCGAAGTGTTCGAGGCTGTTGGTTTGGAGACCAAACATCTCATCCTTCTTGCTCAATTTTGTCCGAAAATTAAATACCTAAATCTTACATTACACAACGCAGATGTTTCGGTGTTGAAAATTTTAACTGACATCCAGAGTTTGAGTATCAAATATGCAAATTTTTATAACATTGTTACGTTGTTGGAAAAAGTTGGACCGAACATTAGAGGATTGCATTTAGATACTGTTCAGAACGTCGAGTTGATGAACATCAGCTACCTGTGTCCGTACCTCAGAAGAGTGGTTTTTGAGTCCTGCAACTTTAGTGAGAAAGCTATCTATGACGAGAATTCGCTGAACCATTTTTCCTCAGTTGAGGTACTGAGTTGTGACCGGAGCGTTCCGTTGATGCAGCTAAAATTTTTGTTAACCAATTGTCCAAACATTAGAGGGTTGGCTTTTACAGACGAACGAGGGCTGACTGACAAAATGCTGAAGGATATTATGAGGATTAATGGGATGACTGCTCTGGAGGAACTGTTTATAATAAGTTGCAAAGAGTTGACGGTGAACGGACTTGAGAAAATTTTTTACAGTACTGACAGATTGAAAAAAGTCACAGGGATCAACAGGTGCAAATTAATCACGAAGGAGGACCTGCTAAGACTTCAGAGACATTTTCCCAATTTGGCACCTTCGTTTATGGTTGAAAAATGTGACGTCGTTTGAAATATTTAGTCCCCATAAGTAAACCTTGTAAAAACAACATGACAGTTGGCAATAAATATTTATTCGTTCATGAAACTTATGATTTTGTTGTACAAATAATAAAACTTTTACACACTCTTAGTTGTCATTTTTTTGTTTGTTCTTCCTTATCCCAATAAGCGCGGCGAACGAATTGCGAACTTTGACAAATGATCTTCTGAGGACTATCTTTTCCGCAGCTTCCAGAGCCGTTTTCGCTCTGTAATTTAAAAAGTCCCCATAAACCGGATATTTTGCTCTCGCATCAAAAGTTTTGACCGCTTTTTTCACAGCATCGCCGCTCAGAAACGACACAATTTTCACGTGACTCTCAACTAACAAATCTCGAACGCTGAACTCGGTTCCGCTGCACAACTTATCGTTTTTCAACTCCTCTATTTCTATTCTCCAGTTGGTCCTTCTACTCTCTAGATTTTGGTCCAACAATTCCAAATTTTCCTCGTTGATTCTGTATTTCAGGTGCTTCAGTTTCAACAAATGTGTTATCAGAACATTCGTACAAGCTGTCTGGTCCAACGAAACTGAATATTCCAAAGGAAGACGGTCGAACCCGGAATTTTCATCGTCCAACCCAACCATGTTCACGTCAGCTCCCTTTTCCAAGAGGAGGCAAAGCATGTGCACATTTCCAGTCTCTATGGCATACATCAGAGCTGTTTTTGATAAACATCCATTGTCCAATGGTACCTGAAAATTTACATCTGCCGATTGGTGTAAAAACATCTCGACAATTTGGGTGTTTTGATTTTTAATTGCGAAATGCAACGGTGTTGTGTAAAACCTCGGGGGATCAATTTTAGCTTCGTGCTGCAACAGGAATCTCGCTATGTCCTCGTTGTCCTTTTCTGCGGCGTAGGTCAGAGCAGTTCGACCTTCTTCGTCTTCGTCATTGACCTTGGCGCCATTTTGGACAAGTCGAGTGACGATATCTGCTCGTTCAAAAGCCGTGGCTAGGTGTAATGGTGTTATATCGTTTTTCCCTCGGACATTTACGTCGGCTCCGAAAACCATCAGCAGGTCGACAATTTCTGTATTTGAAGATGTTGACGCCATGTGCAGAGGTGACCAGGTGTTACAAAATGGTCGGTGGTTCGAATTCGCACCATTTTGAAGCAGGTGGTGAACGATTTCTTTACGGTTTTTTTCGATAGCGTAGAGAAGAGGAGTGTGGGTCTCAAAACCGTCTGTGTAGCTTTCCGGGTCGATGTTGCTGGTTTGCTGCAATTTTTGAAGATTTTCAATGTCCCCGTATTTGATGCAATCGAAAAATTTGGATGTGAGTTCAGAGTTAGAGTGCCTGAAAATCAAGCAAAGAATAATAAAAGCGTGAAATTGAATAAAGGTTGATGGTTTTTAAATGAGCAAAATTGAAATGGTTGTTTTTACTTACATCTTCTGAACTAATATTTTTTACCCAGTAACGTGATTACTTCAACCAAAGAAACAATCAAGAAATTTGAGGTGAAATTCGAGTAGGAATACAAATAAACGTGAAATCTGACGGATAAGATATCAGTTACTGTTGATGATTCGAGTCAATTTGTATCACTAGACGTTGTAGATTTTTTATTTCAATTAAAAAAAGCCATTACGAGATTCTAAATATAATCTCGAATCAAGATAGCGGAATGGTATATAAAATCTAATACATTTCATTGTTTTCATGACCAAGTACTTCTGGCATTTCAAGTATTCAAAAATAAATTCTCAATTACTGTTTTCAAAGGTATCTTTTTTCAAGTAAATGTTTTGATTTTTGTAGGTAAAATAAAGAGACAAAATGGAACAACATTGTTATTATGAAATCGGTTTATTAATGCCTTCAAACATTCACTTTCTATAATTAAGAATAAAGTTTTTTTTATTTCTCCTTCCACTCACGTGCTCGATCATACTTTATATATAATATTTATGTATAATATATATCTTTTATATATAATATTTTTCAGAGTCAAATCGTTGCCGGGGCTAACGGAGAGGAAGAGGGAAAACGAGCCTGTTGATAGTTTTTCACAACCAATATACATACATAGTAGTTAGAATAATGATTAATCTGCATTCAATATCATTTTTTCTTTTTGTTAATCCTATCTAATGAACGATGAATATTGAGACAAATAAAATGACATGATTGTTTGTATTCTCATATGAAAATTATAACGAACGTTGACGATAAGAACTACATAAAATGATAATTAAAAAACGCGATATATAAAAGTTGAAAGAAGCGGAGAGACGTGGATGCAAAAACGTTGAGAAAAAGAAAAGAATCTGGCTCACTGGCATGATTTCCAAAAGAAGCTAGTCGTTGTTATCAGTCAATTTAAAACATTCTAAAACTCCACTAATAAATCATACAAAAAGAACGCTGAATTTTAAAATACGTAGAAAAAGGAAACTTTCTTTTTTATCATATTAAAAAACGACGGAAAATCAAATCCGAGCCTTAAACCAAGACACAAAACCAAGGTGTCTTAATTTAAGACAAACAATTTTCTACACGAACACGTTTTAGACCCGATCGGGATTGGTCTTTTTTATGGCTGATCAAGCATGGTGACTGAGCAGAGCGCCTGCTGCCATTGCCAGGACTTTCATGCGTCGGGCATACTTGTGGTTCGGGTTAGCGTTCAAAAATGTTGCTAGTTTGTTTTGCATCGGCATCAGCACGTTGGCCATGTGCTCGCGCGTGACTGGATCGTTCGGGTCGAGATTCAAAATTGCTTCCTCCAGCCATCTACAATTAGTTCCATTTTATAACAACTTACTCACAAATTAAATAATCTACCTATAAAAAATACTCACTTATGTTTGAGTTGTGGTCGGTCTGAAAAATCAGCCGAAAGTTGTTGTACAAGCGAGAGTATCACCGGTTGGGCCAAGATGCATCGAGTAGATCCGTCAGGACTGGACGAACTGAACACATTTGCCGGATCGGTTTTCTCGCAAACCATCATCACCAGATCCAAATCACTGGCACTAAGAGCCTGTTGGAAAGCAGCGTTCAGTTGACCGCGTTGTAAGAGCGCGAGTACTCGCGACTGTGTGTCAGCGGAACTCGTGACTGAGATGGCTGGAGTGGTCGCCCTCGACCTAAAAACAGTCGAAACAATAAATTCAACTACCATTCAATGCGGTTCTCAAAAGGGCTAAAAGTTACCGTATTGCTGACATTTCAGACATGTGCTGGCTAAAGTTGTCCCTGAAGGAATCTCTGAGTGTCCTCATTGTGCTTTCTTGAATCACGTTGATACCTTTCGTCATCTCGGACTGCATCTCTTTTCGAATTGTTGTGGCGATTAGCTCTTGCTGAGCTTCGTTCCGCTTCTGACAACGTTTTTCGATCAGTCCATCAGTGCTCATCAAATCTAATAAAACAGAATGAACAATTTCAACATTAAATTGCAAAATCACCAATTTTTAAGTTGTAAATGTGCAGTTTTGATAGAATTTTACATTGCTTAGTTCCTCTAACGAAAGATTCTTCGATCTGCTTAAACATGCCCTCGCAAGTTTTCTCCAAAGCGGGCAGCAGATTGGTCATAAAAGCTTCTCTGAATGCACTATCCAGCGCGACTTTCACAGCAGTGCCGGCAGTGTGGACGATGGTATCGCGAACAGCTGGACTGTTAATCGTCTTCAAGTAGTTTTCGCGCATGAGTTCATCGACCCTAGCGATGTCTAGCCTCAGCTGATGCTTGAAGGGTTCGGTGATACTGTCAACCACTCGTGGCACGGTTTGCTCGATCTTCTCTTTGACTGCGTTCTCCATGGTGCTTACCAACTCTCTCTGTCTTGTTAACTGATTGTAAAAGGTCTGATCTAATTTGGCGTTCTCCTGCTGCAACGCTCGTCCTATTGTGTTCTCTACCTGGCTCATGTTTGGCGTTTCTTGACGAAGACGTGACATCTCTACGCGTAAATCGCTGAGCTCTTGTCTTTGCTCCTACAAAGATAAATTGAAATAAGAAAATAGAATAGAGATACAAATGGATTAAATAGAAACTAGACTAAAGATAATCATTTTTGTCCTGCAAAACTGTTATTGGTATTGCCATTTAATTTAGAGTCCAAATGTACGCTACTTTGTGATAAGAAAAAAACGAAATGTATTCGCGAGCTCAAGAATTTTTTGTTTTGACAATACCTGTATAGTTTGAAACAGGCTGTCAATTTTGTTTCTAAGCGTGAAAATGTTATCGTTGACAATATTCCACTTGGACTCGACGTTGACGTTTGGCGGACTCGGATTATCACAAGCAATATTTGATTGCGGGTTCGCTGCACCGTCCGTGTCGGTCAACTCGTTTTTGTTCTTGTAGATGTTTTCGTACAGGACGTACTGCATGTCCTGGGGTTGCTTGTAAACGTAGTCCGAAGGTTGTTGCTTCGACGCACTTTCGCTTTTTGTTTCCGATTCAATTTCCTGAAACGAGAAAGAAGATAGAAAACCAAATTAATCAACGGTTTCACCATGTCAAATTGAACAGAATATTTTAACAGCCTTTGACAAGTTAAAATTGAACGAAAAATGAATGCAAAAACGAAAATCAAAGCGATGCAAGGAAATAAACAAACTAATAATCAAAATTACTTCAGGCTGAGCCAACGACAGGATCTCCCTAACCTCCCTAGAGGGGCTGCTCCCACCGCTTGGTGGTGCCTGTTCTTCCATCGCCACGATCTCAACAGCCGGTTCTGCGTCTGCGTTAGACTCGTCTGGTACATTTTCCGTGCTTTCCTGCGAGTCCAGGTTGTTTGTCCCGTCCTTTTTCGCTGGCGAACTGAATGCGTCTGGAGTCATCAGGTTAAGACCTGCGCTACTGCTGTGGTTCGATTCGTTTGCATGCTCCTGATCGCCGTTTTCCGGTGACAAACCATTGTAATTCATCTATAAACAAATAAAATGTAAAACACAACAATAGAATATTTTTATCACTTTCACGAATTTGTTGCTCTGTTTTTTTTTATTACCTTAAGAATTTCACCAAGTCTATCGTTAACAGCAGACAAGAAAGGTCGTCTAAGCATAGCCGGCCTGAAAGTAATGTTGCATTCTTGCAGACTTTTTGGTTGCACGAGATACATTTTGATAACAAGTTGTTCCTCTTCCTCGTTTTCATCCTCGCCAGAGCACAGATCGTCGAGAAATTCACCTGCTGGTCGAATTTTTCGTCTACCCGCGTCGATGATTGCAAACGATAGGATCGGGTATGGCAGCAGGAACTCGGATATTGTGTCTACGAAGGCCACCGAATTTTCACTACTCTTAGTCAGGCTCAAAATGTACAAGATTTTGTTATAGATGTCACTGAGGATGAGGTAACGAGAACTCAAGTCGAGGCTGGCTTTCAGAACCGGCGGTTTTCCCGAAGGACTTGGACTGAACTTAATGGTTTGAAGACATTCCCACAATTCACAGGACCAGATTTTCAACTCTGTGTTGTTGTCGCAACCAGTCACAGCAAAACGCCAGAATTGTTCTCTGTAATTAAAAAATATTTTTTAAAAATTGACATTAAACATTTATTTCTTCTCACTTTTCCTTTTCTTTTCGCTGCTTCAGTTATTGAAATTCAAACAGCGAATAACATTATAATCGCGAATTTTTGATAATCAGTTTTCTAATTGTTTGAAAAGACAATTGCAGAAGATAAATTGAAGTAGCTTACTCTGGTTGACAAGCTTTGTGGTCATCTAAAAAGAAGAGACTCGAGATAGGTCTGCCGTCGTGTGGTTTCCATTGATGAATGCACCTGGACTGTTTTGGCAACGTGGATGGAACTTGGAAAAATTTGACTTCACCGTCTGCACTTGCAGTTGCCAATGCCGTACCGTCTGGACTGATTGCAGCTTCAACTATGGTGCCAGTGTGTTGATTTATCTCCATCATAACTCCGGCCTCTCGAACTTTAGGATCGTTTGCCTAAACAAATTAATAGTTTGGATTTAGAAAAATTAAAAAACAAACTGTTATTCAACATTTTGTTTTGATTTTTTCACCTTCACTGGAACATTAGGCCAGCGTTTAGCCGCAGCATTAACGGACCACAGTTCAGCCATAGACCCTCTTGTGAGAATCAAGAGTTTCGATACGTCGTCATTTTCCACACCAACTTCCTCATCAGGAATGAACGAGCACCAAATGACACGATGGCTAGTGGGAGAACAGTCGTCTACATCCAGTTGCAGGATTTTGGTGCAGGTTATACCATTTATCCCATCTTCAATGGTGTGAACGTAGAGACTCCCTGTGCAGTCTACGCAGGCCAGAACCACTTGGTTTGGAATGTGTGCAAAAGACAAGTCCTGGATCGCAACTTTCATTCCTTTCAGTAACTTTCGCTGCTCTGTCTGTTTGTTAACCACCCGCACTGCTGGCCCTGTGTTTCCTGGAACTGATTCAACTTTGTTTTCGTATTTTAATTTCTTATTGCAGTCTACAAATCATAATTATATAAGAATGTAGAGAGTTAAATTCAAAGGTTTTGAAAATTTTTTGAAAAGAATAATAAAAGAAGATTAAACTGACTGAAAAAATTGAATTAAATTCCAATAAATATATTTAGTTTCATCCAATTCATGGTCCTCAGAAATTATTATTAATGTATTGTCAATACACTATTCTTGTCAAATATCACAATTTCGATTTATTATTTCTATATGGATGTCTTTTTTTACTAGATCATATATCAGTGGATTAATAAAAGAAATTACTTTTGATCCCATAAGCCAGATATTTGCCAGACATGTGAATAGCGAGTAATTGTCCGGTATAATATCTGTGTTCCCAAGTAAAGTCGACGACATTTTTTAAAATTATCTTTGAGCTTCCTTGATTGTGACCTCCGGACGACGGTACTACCGTCACGTCTGAACTGTAGATCCCCACGGAATTATGATCCTCTTGTCCAGCAAATTCTCTGATAAAGAAAAAACAAAATTAACGTTTAACAAAATTCATTGACTTCAATATTCACATTTTCTTTAATAATTTGCACAAAATATTTCTTTATTTAGACAAAATGTAGGTATTTTAGAATAATATTACTAAGCTAGAAAAACAGTTTGTCCTAAAACAAAATGTGCAAAAACGCGAAAACAGACTAAGTTTCCTAAACAATGAAAAAATCAAAACAATAACAATCAAACATCCAAAAGGTAAATTTTATTATTATCCTTCAAGGTTACAACAATCACTAAATGAATCCTTGTACTTACACAGTCTGATACAAGGAACTGTTTCGCAGGTTGTTTTCTCCGGATTTCATCATTCCGAATTCCTGATCTGCAAAAAAAACTGTTTGTTGAATGAAAAAAAAAACAATTCCGTACTAAATAGCCGAGAATTTTTTTGGTCGTAATACAAAAAATGATGAATGGTTTAAACGAAAAGCAGAATCGAAAAAGATGAAATAAAATTCATTAGATAGCAGGAGGTAAATTTTTTACGAATTTATATGTGAATGTCAAGAAATGATTGAAGACAGAACCTAACCTCAAAAGCACCCGGTGATGTGCAAGGGCGGCGAACTTTGCCGACGTCGATGTTGGTTCTATCGACGGTGACGAGTTTTGTTTGCAAAACTGACACACTGAGAGGATTTAATCACCACTGATTCATCACGAAAAAATTTTGCCCGTTTTGTTGAGAACCAAATTCAGATTGCCCTGAACAAGATCGAGAGCGCCATTAAACAACTAAAAAAAGTTGCAGCGCCCTTATGGTTTCGTGTTTGACTGAGAAAACTTTTCAAAAAAAGCGCGGGAAAGTGTCAATTCAACGGTAACAATTTTGCGAAGGTGACAAACTATACCAAAAACTAAAAAATTGAAATGACACATTTTCTATTGTACCGTACTATGTAAATGATAATTAGACGTTAAAAATCTGAAAATAACATTTATATGATTTTAAACATAGTTTCAAAATGTAGGAATTGTTATATAAAGTTGAAATAAAAACTTGTTAAAAATTATATTTATTAGTGAATGTTTTTTAAGAAATGTATTCAGTTTTTTCCGTATAAACTTTATTCTCCGAATATGAGTTTGATAATCTTGTCATCAAGTGTACAAAATTTAGTGAAAAAGTGGTCAAACAAGAATCAGACATTAACAGATTCACAAACTTAAAAATAAATATACTTCATTTATAGAACAGTTAAAGTTTTAATTAAAAAGTTCTTTTTGTTGAGAATTGAAATCCACTTGTTAAGATTAACATTTTTTTAATCACACACGAAAAATCTTTATAATTCGCACTGAATGTTTCTGCACAAAAAATGTATATGATAACTAATATAATTCCAAAAAACGATTCATTATATTGAATAACCGTTGATCATTTGTCATTCTCACGCAACTAATTATCACATACTTTCAGGCGTGGTTGCAGCACGTTTCCTCATTCAAACAATAACGAACTATAAACTTTTTTCAAACAATTTTTTTTCTCTTCAAGACATCGAATTGGTACCAAAACAAAAAAAACTGTTTCAGAATGTGTTCATTTAAAATTTCAAAAAATTTTCGTGATGCATGATTAGACGATACAATCCTATTTTTGTTTCAAGGTACTTGTCTTGGTTGAGAATTATTGAAGCGCGTGTCGTTATGAAGTAATGACTTTAATTGAGATTCTTAAATTTAGGCGCGGGAAGATTTTCAGAATATATCTCGTAGATAAGTGGAACATAGGTACATCAACCTTGCATAAACTTTCTATGTGGCACTTGGTTGGAAATGTACGCTCATCATTATTTATTTCTGCATTTGTGCGCTCTCATAAGGCGTCCCCATTTTAGGAACGGGAAGCTTTGATTGATACATTGGTAATTAAACAAAAATTCTGCAGAAACCGATTGTCACTTAGTTCATCATAAAAGCTGACTCTCAATTCGAAAAGTCTGTCAAAGGAAATTTACAGAACGAAATCTATCTCGTCTTGTAATCAGTACTAAATGTTGAACAACTTCAATAATTAACGTTGTTATTTAGTTTTGTTTTTTTTTTCAAAACAATTGAAGTCTTTTTTTCATCTTAAAAAAACCCATTGATTGTAGACCACGAATTGCGTCACTGGTTGCGTACAAAATTAACATTTTTCCTCGAGTCATTTTCTCTCGAAAATCAGTGGAATTATCAGATGAATCAGTGAAGTAAAAACAATGAAAAATGTTGCATATTGTACTTTGACATGTGTAACCAATTTTTATAAAAAGTGTAATGAAACATTCGAAATTCCCTGAGTCTGGGAAATAGCAATTTAACTGCCAAATGAAATTTTGGAATTACTAAAAATGGATTGAAAATGAATGGCGTGAAGTAAAAACAAAAGGAATTAAAAAAGCTCGTACGAAAGTTCTCAGGAACTTGTAGATAACAAGTTTGGAGATGTAAAAATCAGATTGATTTTGTGAAAATCCATTGCTGGAGATGTAAAAATTGATGCCGAAGCGTGTATCAAGGTTACGATCCGTCGAGAGAAATTCTCTCAGGAGGGGATATCTTGTTGCTCACGGGCAACAAGAAGGTACCGTAATGTCCAGTGGTACCGTGACCGTCAATTCGAATAGGTACGGCCAACGTCAAATATTTACACTCTAAAAGCATCTTTGTAGAGTTTAAGTCAAGAATCTCGACCGGATTCACACGTTCATTTCCATCAAAGCCGTAAGACATTTTCATCCACTTTCATTTCATTCAATAAAAAATGAAACTGTTTTCTTACTTCCTTGTCAATGAACGTATATGAAACGTTTGTACATTTTGTAATTAGAAAAATTAATAATTCAATGTCAAATAATAAATATAAATTTTGGTACCAATTTAGTTAATAATTGTTAATACAATTTAACTATATTTAAATTTTTAATATTGCCTTAAAAAAATTGATCAACTTGAACTTGAATGACCATTTTTGAGTACCATGAGAAAGTTGAATTTCTATATTGTAATTTTTAATTGTTCAATAGCGGAAGGAATGTTCATTCGTAAAATTTATACGACTAATTCAGAATTTCTCTTTCATCACCAAATATCCTGATTAAATTTCATTTTTTAATTTAAATTTTCGTGTACCCCTCAATTTCATAAATACTTCTTATATCATCTCATAAATTCGGCTTCTCTTTTCTCTTTTTTCGTTTCTGCTCCTATGCTTTTTTTGACAGTTTTTTTTTTTTTTGTTAAAAATCATTCGAACCGAATTCCAAATTGATTTATTCCTTTTTTGATTAGTCAGAAATGAAAAAAAAATTATGTGATAATGTAATTTTAATATTTGCATGTGAACAATCAATCAATCCTCAAAATGAATTTCGCAACTAATTGATTCTCGTGATGTGTCGAAGTTGTATAAATTATGCGATTCATAGTGTGAATACAACGTAACGCGTGCGTTAGTCGGACGTTAACTTCAGGAAAGTTTCAGTTCAATTAGAGATCGAAGTGACTCGATTTAATTTAAACGAGAAAACTTTTTCCTTTTTTTGTTGCTGATTAAATAAATTTTATCGAAGTGTTCGAGGAAGAATGAAATTTAATATGGTTCAGTGAAAGGTTTTTGAAGATCTTTTTACATTCGTAGTGCTTATCAAGAATTAATTTCAATCTCATGAATTGAAAATTGGTTTTTCAAATATTGTTCGATGCAATTGAAAATTCGCTTATCAGTTTCGCAATTCTTTCTGCTTTCTTTGTCTTTTGCTTCATGAAAATTCATTTTCACTTTTCAGACGATGAATTTCAGTTATTTGCAAATATTAACGTGGTGTTGCCTTGCCATAGCGGTAGTTGTTATCGGCGCCGTAGGCTTTTTGTTAGTTGCGTTACGATTGTACGTGTACTTCTCACTGGGCATCTGCAAGAGCAAGAACAAAATGAATGGCAAAACGGTCATCGTCACTGGATGCACTTCCGGCATCGGCAAGGAAACAGCCAGAAATCTTTATCAGCGCGGCGCGCGAGTCATTATGGCTTGTCGCAACGTCGAAAGTGCCAATAAAGTAAAAGGTATCATCATCGACAACATTTTTACAATTTTTTCGTTTTATCCAAACTGTGATTCAAATTTTTATAAGAATTTTATGATAATTTTTTGTTTTAATGTTTCAATGTTTTGTTGTTTAATTTTATTTACTTTTTAATTTTTCACGTTGCTTTTTTTATTCTTATAAAAATTTCATGATAAGTTTTTGTTTTAATGTTTTGTTTTTTAATTTTAATTACTTTTTAATTTGTCACGTTTGGTGACAATTTGAATTTTCTTATTTTGGATATTTTACATTCGAACACAAATTTTGACTTCTTAATAAACAACGTCCTTGAATGTTTTGGCTGTTTGCAGAGGAGATAATAAAAGAGACCACTGAAAACCCGGGCACTTTGGTCGTGCAAAAACTGGATTTGTCTTCGTTGAAGTCCGTACGTGAGTTTGCGCAGAAGATAAATCAGGAAGAAAAGCGACTGGACGTTCTCATACATAATGCGGGCACGGCGGAAACTTTCCGCAAGCAGACCACTGAGGATGGTCTAGAAATGACTATGGGCACCAACCATTACGGACCATTTTTGCTCACGCACCTGTTAATAGGTATTTATCGAAATTAGATAACAAGAAGTAATTGAAAAAAGGTTGCTTCCAATTATTCGCAAAAATGTCTAACTGTTCAAAACTAATTAAATCTTGATTAAAATACTAATTAATCGTAAAAAAGTCCTGATAAATGAAAACATAATGAAACTGTTTGATATTTAAAATTAAAATGTTATAATTGTTAAAAATGTATCATTTCTTTTATGATGAAAAGAAAGATCAATCAAGAACGTATTGAAATTGACATGACTTTTGGCCTACTTTACCTGACATCTCAGGTGCACCTCATTACAGTGTCGCGTGACCAAATCATCTATCCGTATTGCTCGTTTGAAGACGTATTCAACTATTAACTATAATTAAAGGCCAACAAAAACATCGTTTAACAGTTTTTTGTCGAAACATTAGAAGAAATGATTATTAATGTTTTCATCATCATTCGACCTTTTGTTCTATTTAATTTTCAATTGGCTAATATTTATTTTCTTTGCATTTCAGATTTACTGAAAAAATCAGCGCCGAGTCGAGTAGTAGTAGTGGCATCAGAACTGTACAGATTAGCATCTTTGAACCTGGAGAACCCGAACCCCTTGACGACTTTCCCTGCATATCTCTACTATGTTTCCAAATACGCTAACATAGTGTTTACTTTGGAGCTGGCTAGAAGGCTCGAAGGTACAGGTGTAACCGCTAATTGCTTGCATCCTGGAATGATCGATAGTGGAATCTGGCGCAATGTGCCTATTCCGCTAAACTGGGGACTTAGCATTGTGATGAAGGCATTTTTCAAAACCCCAAAACAGGGTGCTCAAACTTCTATTTACTTAGCTGTCTCAGACGAAGTGAAAGACAAGAATGGAAAATACTTCTTGGACTGTCATGTTAGTATTTTTTCAAAATTTCAATCTCTTAACTTTTTAAGTTTTAAGATATCTTCAAATTTATCTAATAACACTTTTTCTTTCTATTTAGGAATCCACCTTGTCAACGTCAGTCTCAGATCCAGCAAAAGGAAAGAAATTCTGGGAGATAAGCGAGGATCTCGCGAAATTGCAACCCACGGATCCAAAAATATAAAAAAAATACATGTTTTTTTTATAAACGGGTCAATTTATGAGATTATTTTTTGTTGAAGTTTGACTTTGTCAAATACTTGAAAGTGGACGATAAATGTTACATTTTTACAGTACTTTTTATATAGGTGGCATTAGTGGATGCAAATTGTTTGCTTGGTTTGTGCGTTCGTATGATCATTTTTTATGTGAACTTCATAGTTCGGGATCATTGTGAAAACTTGCAGATTCTTATTTTGTTTTGTATTTATTTCTGTTAGCGACCAAGAAATTGTCATGATGAATAAAAGACTTTCTGAATTAAACTGATGGTTTTATAGTTATACCTCCCGCCTTAACTAAAATGTTACTATCAAAAGTTTGAAATGTCCGAAAAACCTTTCTTATTAGTGATTCCTGAGAAAATAGATAAATACAGGGGATTTAACGTTCACTAGTGAAATTTTGAAGCCTTCGGAAAACTTTGCACATATTAGTAAAAAAATGAAAGGGATTTGAAGTGCTTAAAGATCCTGAGAGAAATCAAACAGAATGTAAAAAAATTAATTTGAAAATAAATAGATAGCCTTACCGTTCCTGATTGTATATACTTTCTCTCCTCTCTTCTGAATGTGCTAAAGCTAAAGTGACTCTGTGAGAAAACGAGAAGCCAGTCGCTTTTTACCGTTGATCGCAACCGATCCATGATGATTGATTGAGAGTGTTTAGTGTAATAACATTGTAACGATACGCGATCCAAAGACAAATAATTCATTATTAGTACTGAGTACTTTACTCATCAGTTGATGCAAAATGGAACATAGAATGGCAACAAGATCATCCTACCTGATCCTGACATTGGCTTTTTTTGTCCTTTTGAGTAAGTGAGATATGAAAACACCTATTAGATACAAAATAGAAGTTCAATTTATTTAACTTTTCATAAAAAGTCAACTTTTTATCTGTAAATTGTTCATGAAACACATGGGAAGAAAATGTTTATGATTAGAAAATAATAATACCTTTTTGTTGATTAACAAATAACATAATAAATTTTGTTCAATATCATTAATGTTGCAATGTCATTGTACTGGATATAGGCCCGAGACCAAGAAGAAGAAAAAGGATACAAATCATGTTGATACATATCCGCAAAACAGACAAACGTCTTGGATTGATGTTTCAAGTGTGAAGATATAAAAAACGTACTGATTTTGCAAAAATCAACGTTCTCATACATAATGTGGACACCGTCATTTTCCGCAAAAAAATCACCGAGGATGGTTTGGAAATGACTACGAGCACCAATCATTATAGTCCCCTTTCAATTATGCTTGGTTATGCATCTTTGGATAGGTATTTAATAAATTGAATACTTTTATTGACAACTCTCATGTACTTTACATTTTTGTCCCCTGAGTAATTTATTGTAACATTCTATTGAACATTAATTTATCAAGATTAGATTAATTAGCAATTAAAAAATTGTTTGGAATCGATTACAAAATTAGTTATATTTAAGTAATAGTTTTTGTTATTCCAGATTTATTGACAAAATCAGCACCGAGCTGAATAGTATAGTAGCGTCTTCAAAAAGCAACATGGTAACATTCTTTGGATCTGGAGAATCCAAATTCCCGCGTCTTTACTTTGTTTCCAAGTACGCTAACGTTGATGACTTCAGAGCTGGCTAGGAAGCTCGAAGATACAGCTATGTAACTGCTAACTGCTTGCATTTTGAACTAATCAATCGTAAAAAATGTAGCAGAATGCCTGTTCCTTCAAACTAGGGTTCAAAACATGTAACTTATTGGATTGTCAAGTTAGTTTTGTTTCAATTTTTAATTGTTTCAAACTTTTAAATTTTGTCTAATAATTTTGTTTTTTCTTGTTTAGAAATCTACCTTGTCTTAAGGAATCCGAGACACAGCAAAGAAAAAAATTCTGGAAGACCTGCAAAAATCTTGTAGTATTACGGTCTTCGGACTTTAAAATAAAAAAAACCCAAAAAAATCCGCTTATGAAAAGAAACTGCTTTTCGTAGGCGGATGAAAAAAACAACTTTTTTATTTTGTCAGTTAATTTAGTTTTTGCTTTTGAATGTAACGAAGGATATACGAACTGTTCATTTTAGGAACATTTCAAGAACATGCAGATTCATATTTTGTTTTTTGTTTATATTTGTGCTAGCGAACAGGAAATTGACTTGACGAATAAAATAACTTTTTCAATAACTAAAAATTCTAAATCTAATATTAAAATTTGCAAAATAAAAGTTTTATTTATTTATTTGTTTTTGCTAAATCGAACTTCTATTTTACTAGGGATAGAGAATACTAGAATACTTGATTTTTCGGATTAAGTGCAGTAGGACGCGTGACGTTACAGCCTGCGCAGGCGCATTAGGACGCGTGGCGCCATAGAGGGTGCAGCTGCATTAGGTCACGTGACGTCACCGACTGCGCAGGCGCAGTAGAACGCGTGGCGCAATTGGTTGTGAAGTTGCAGTAGGGACGCCATAAAGCGTGCAGGCGCAGTGCAGTAAATGCCGTTTGCCCAGTTGTAAAAGGTAAGAATTTTTTCAAAAATTTGTCACCTAATTAATTAGGTTGTTTTAGATTTTGTCGCATAAGATCACAGTTTTAACCAAAGCTTTTTGATAAATATTAATTCTTTTTTTTTAATTTCTGTTTTCGTTATTTGTTACTATTAACAATTTCTATACGTATATTTTAAATAGATTCGATAAGGCCCACGATGTGCAAATTACCATAGGCGAAACTGAGCAACGTTCGATATGCAAATATTTTTTTTTGTATTTTTTGTATATTCGCGAGAATTTAATTTTTTCATAGTTAACTTTTAATTCCGTAACTTGTATTTTCATTTTCGGTGTTCTTTAAATCATAACTAAGTAGTTTTTACCGTGACCAATCGTTTTTGAATTAAAATTCTCATCAACGATGCAGATAAATTTATATTTTTTCGTGATTCTTAAATAGTTTCATATATGTCCATCTTTTATAACCAATAGTCTTTTTGTTTATAACAGTTGCTCGAACTTCCATCAACATTTACGCTACAGATTGCAGTCAGTTGACTATCAACTGTCCGTCAGACACTCCAAGGGTGTATTTGGGAAGTCTGAACAATTGCCGGCGTGATTAACTCTATTATATTAATACTAGTTTATTATTATTATCTTTTTGGGTTTTTTGAATCAATGTTTTGAATAGCACCATATATTTGCATATCGAACAATGCTGAAAGTTTGCCTATTTTTTTGCCCTCTAGACATCAACGTACTTGAATTAGAAGCTTTAAGCTTTTTTATGCATGTTAATTGAGAGTAAGTTTTAATATTAAAAATTAAGAGATATACTAAAAGCAGGTCCGCACACAAAAAATCGCGTTTCGCAGAAAAATCATTTTATTGTATTACAAGTGGGGTTTCTATGTGACTCCCATGTGAATCACATGTGAATTACATGTGGTTTACATCAAACGCGAAATTTTTTCAAAGAGGAGGGGGGGAATCATCATTTTCTATTGGTTCCTCTCACATTATAATTAATCCCAAAACATTTTTTATAAAATTTAAGAAATATTGCGTAAATTAGTGAAACAAAAAAGCAAATTTCAGGAAAAAAAGTGAATGAAAATTCAAAGAGAAATTGAAGGGAGAATAAAAAATATAATTTCAAAATAGATAGATAGCGTTACCGTTTCTTCACGCATGTACTTTCTCTTCTCCCATTCGAGTGTGCTAACGTTAAACTGACTCTGTGAGAAGACAAGACGGCAGTCACTTTCTACTGTTGATCACGGCCGATTCATGTCGATTGGTTAAAACTATTTTTTTTATAATAAGTGTGTGAAGAAACTTGATTCTGAGACGAATGAAAATGAGTCTCGATAGCAGCCAAAATCGGCTCATGGGTTGACTTGAAATGGGACACAAAATGGCAACAAAATCGGCGTACCTGATCCTGACATTGGCGCTTCTTGGCCGATCGAGTAAGTGACACAGGGAAACACCTGTTGGGTACAAGATGGAAATTCCTTTTTTTCTCTTTTATTTAAAATTTACTTTTTATTTGCAAAACCCACATAAAAAACATGATTACAAACTTGAAGTCATTGGATAAAAATTTGATTTTAAATGAAAAAATTTGCACTGCATTATTCATGCGTGACGTCATGATCGAACACTGAAATCGCTGTTGTTAACGGGATTCGATGATTGAAGGTTACCGTGGAGTTGAAAGATGCTGGGTTGTTGGAATGCTACACTTTCGAAAAAAGTTTTCATCAACTCCATCAACTTATTTGTAATAAAGGAAAACCTTCAAATTAAATATGAAACGACAATTTTCGCAATTTAATTAGTTCATGTTTTATATTTGCAAAAGTGTAAAGTTGATCATTACCAACAGAATATTAACAGAAAGTTGAATAAAAATTAAGAAATTGCAATAGTATTAACATTACAATGTCATTTTAGGTGTAGGCCAAGAAGAAAAAAAGGAATACCAAGGCAAGTTTTTGGGAAAACTGAATGCATACCATCATCAAGTATCAGGCGACGTTTATGCAGTTGACGAGTACACTTTACTATTAGATTCATTTAGTTATGATGGGAATGGCGCTGATACATTTTTTTGGGCTGGTGCGACTAATCGTCCGGGACCACAAGGTTTTATAGTCCCAGACGAATGGGGAAAGTATGTAAATTTGTTTTCATATCATTTAAAGTAAAATGTTTGTTTTTCAAATCTATGCAATAACTTAAAAATGTAATATTTCTCTTCCAGAACAAACGTTTTGGATCGATATTTGAACAAGGGTTTCACTCTGACATTACCTGATAAGAAGAAAATAACCGACATCAAATGGTTTGCAATTTATGATTTATCGAGTCAGGTAATAAAAATACAACATTTTTCATCTTAAAGAATGATTTGTTCTTTTAACTATATTTATTCTATTACAAAATTCCAGAATACTTTCGGTGATGTCTACATTCCTGAAGAATTCGATCCCCCGACACAACAAAGAGTTTCGCAGTTATCCAAACGGTCGCACGATGTGTCGTCCGAAGCCATAATAATAATAGATTCAAAGACGATAAAAATTCCTCAATTCACATACGATGGTAAAGGCAATGATACATTTTTCTGGGTCGGTCTTGGACCTCAACCTTCTAGCAAGGGTCATAAAGTTCCGGATGAATATGGATAGTAAGAATATTGCAACAAATAATTTTTTAATCAATCATTTAAATTTCACTTACAATAATTTTAATGATCGATTTCTGATTTTCCAGTTTGGATCCATTAAGAGCCTATAAAAACGAGGACATAATAATTCAGTTGCCTGGAGAAACAACTGTTTTCAACATCGACTGGCTTAGTGTTTATGATATCTCAACAAAAACTAATTTCGGATCTGTTATTATTCCGGACAGTTTAAATGTTCCTCCATCATTGATCAAGGTAAAATTAGCAAATTTTTTCATTTTTGCAAAAATAAAAAAAAAATTACACTCACTAAAAAATCTTTTTCAGGTAACACCAAGATCAAAGTCTTTACCAAATTGTTTCCAACTTCATAAAGATTATCAAGTTAGTTGGGAAATTTTCGGTCCGCAAATTACAATTCAACTTGCCGGTTTGATAGGTTTGTATGAGAATGTGTGGTTTGATTAAGCAAGCATCCAAAACATTTCTGAACGTAATTTTGTTTTAGCTAAAGACGATTACATGGCGTTTGGAATTTCGGGTTCTACAGAACGCAGTCAGATGGAAGGCGCCGATGTCACAGTGGCTTACATGGACGATGCACGAGCTTATGCAACAGATTATAACATCACTGCTTTAGCTCCTGTAATCTTTCTTCATTATCTCACTAAATTAGTTTTTGAAAAAAATGATAAGAGATTGAAAAATTTTAAATAGTTTTATTGATGTTACGTATAATTGTGTTAACAATTTCAGTGTAACAAAGTGCTAGGTCGGTACAAAGGAGTTTGTAAAGATGAACTTGTAGGTGGGCTGGACAGTAATCAGCTGTACACAGCAGTGAGAGAAAATGGAATTACTATTGTGACCTACAGAAGAACTCTCATTTCGTGTAAGTTCAACTGGTCGACCAAAATAGATAATTACATTAGTTACATTTAAAATGAGTAAATAAATTAATATTGTTTTTAATTTTCAGCTGACCCTGGAGACAAAGAGTATGTTACTGACAAACCCATTTACGTTATTTGGGCACTTGGACGATTGGACGAGAACAACGAGCCGAATTTCCATCATACTTATCCTAAGAGCAATCTCAAATTCCACTTAGGTCGAGCCGAGCCGGAAAATACTTGTCTCGATTGGACTGTTAACAATGACAAACTCAGGTATAATAAAATTGTTACATACAAGAATTCTCATTTAAAATCTGAAGTAAAATACTTTGCATTGAATGAAAATGAAATATGATTTTATTCAGGGAACCTTGGGAGAAGACTGAAATTTTTGATAGAAGTATTCGTTCTTTCAAAGCCACTATTGGACCATCGGGAGGTCGCAAGGGATATCAAGCTATAACGGGTATATACTTTGGAACAAAAATTTAATGAAATAATAAACAAACATTATACATTCAATTTAATTTTGTCATTCAATTTTAGGTCAAACCACCACAGGATTAGCGTGGTACATTAACGGCCAGCTTGCTCCTGAACTTTACCTTCGTCGCGGTTTGACGTACAGTTTCAGAGTCCACGGTGGTAACAACCCACACAGTCCGAATCTTTACCATCCTTTAATCATCACCGATGAACCTCACGGTGGCTACGATAGGCTTTCTGACCCGGCGCAAAGCAAGGTTCGAGTGCTTGCAGGAGTAGAGTTTGATCGACGAGGTCGACCCCGACCTACTTCAGTGGGTCCTTTATGTTTATCAAAGCATCAGGACAGGGACAGGAGATTAGACGATGATTATCCAAGTTTCAAAAAATTTAATCGATCGTTGGTATTAGTTTGCGAAGAAGGTGAGAAAAATTGCAAATTTCAAAATCAAAATTAAAATTTGACAAATTAAAGATCAAAATTGAAAAGATTATTTATTTTTATTTATTAAAATCATTCATTTTTAGGTGAGGGAGGAATTTTAGAAGTCGCTCCTAATTCATCTTGGCCTGATACAGTATACTACAACTCATTCACTCACGCCAACATGGGCTGGAAAATTCACATTGTGGATTCGTATGCACAAGGTGCAGGCACGAATCTAGTAATGACATCTGTTACGTCATTGCTGACAATCCTGACAATATTATATCTATAGACTGATTCATCTTGCAATAAGTCATGACTTAAAAAACGACCAAAAAACACCGCTCACTTTAGGTCTTGTTTTTAGAACGTTTTTATATATTTCTTGAAAGACTTTGTGTCTTGAATTAAGGCGCTTACTATGTTGTAATTCATTTAATTATTCCTGAGATGGCAAGTGTACTTTTTTACATCTACATTCACAGTTGTCTAAGTTACTTGGACGCTCTGTAAATACTCAATTGTAAATACAATAATTTAACAGGGTTCTTGTGTGTGAATTTAAATCCCCCCCCCTACCTTGACAGAAAGTTGCAGCTAAATTTGAAAGGCACAATAAGGAAAATGAACACACCAGTTATTCGCAGCGAATATATTTATTTTCATTAGTCATTCATATATGTATAAGTTCTGTTCATATACATATACCATACATATTCATATAACATCATATATCGTATACTTGTATACGGCTTACGACAACATAATATCAATGCTGTAACACGGATATCAACATAGTGTATGTAAATAATTGTAACATTTATGTCAATAATCCACTTGTTTTTAATAGCTTCCACATGATATAAGAATAAACGTGCGACGATGACTGACATTGAATAAACAAACGTTGTTAGTGGAACTGGCGAAGACAAAAACTAATAGTACAATAGAAGAATACAATATTTCATACAAAAAATCGAAACGGATTAATTAAGACACATCCAACCGAACGTCGCAGCTCGAATTTTGACTAGCACGTGCGTAGCTGATTGATTAGGGATTAAAGCATTACACGTAGAACGTTCATTTTTTACATTACACAGATCGTCTTCTTCCCGTATAAATGTTTTGACAAAATAAAATGATCAACTATACAATGAAACTCATACTTGTCAAAATATTAAACAACAAAAATCCAGTTACTTTACAATTTAACTTTGAACTTCATCTCTCCCAGCAACCCAAGCACAATCCGTATCGTCGAAAAATACAGATCACGCTCGTCGTTGATATTGTCCCTTAATTGACTGTCTCCTCGTGACCAATAAATAATGCGTTACAAAAATAAGGATTAAAATTTGTTTTCTCGAATAAATATACAATTTTCGATGATAAATAATGATGGATAATAATAAATTCATAACAATAAATAATATACAATTTTGACCACTCGTGTCACTTTCACGAGGAGCTGCGAAGGCGAGTAAAATAATAATAAGAGATTCGCGCCTTTTCGCGATGGCAAGATCACCCTCGGTTCCTTTTTTTCTCCGTTACTTTGCGTTTCAGTTATCAATTGCTTACGAGCTAAAATGTAAATTAAGGCTCGGACGTTATTTACAATTTACAAACGCGACGGTCGGACTCGTCACACGAGCCCCAAGTAATCGATTCTATCGAACACGTTGTTTTCATTAATCCATACTTATTTGGTTATTGTGATTAACTTATTGCTTTTGCGTTTCTTAGTTCCGTCGTTTCGTTCTTAATTCATTCTCTACACAATTAAATTAGACTTGCTTTCTTCTTCATTGTTTATTACGAACCGTCGTCTATTTTCTAAGTCTACTTTTAAATTTGGCAGCTGTTGGTTGGTTTGTCGGTTTAGGAGCTCTCGATAATTTTGCGCGCAAAATTATAGAGAGAGGGTGAAAGAGGACGCGTGCAACCCTCAGACAATGTTCGCTTTCATATGGGCGCTCCCCATCATGACCTTATTCACAAAGTTGACGATCGCGGTTGCTGGCTGCTCTGGCTCGAGTTCCGCAAAAACATGGCACTGGTTGTCCGATTTATGAGCTGGCTTTCGGGCAACGAATCCAAAGCAGCGACTGAAATTCCAATTCAAATGGTTATTCTATGTTTTTTATTTGATCTATTATTCAAGAAAAGTTCTTGCGGTCTCATTAAGTATGAAACTATTTCAGTTTAAAAGTATTATACTGACTGGGCACTCAAAGGTCGTCCGGTTTCCTCGCTGATGAAATCCCAGTTACGGTCTTCGGAGTCGAGACCGCAGAAGCTTATGTTGTTCGTGGGGTAATGACGGCGGAAGAACAATTTTCGTGCATTGTCTGTAAGCGTGATGCCCTGGGTCGACACCTTGAAGTGCACGATGGTTGCGGCTGGCAGGGGCTTTTGTTCGAACAATGTCGTGATTGTTTTCTTGATGGCCTGTGGCCCAGTCAACGATTCGGTGTCCATTGTAAACAGGTAAAGTACGTTACAAGCTGCAATCATACAATTTTTATGAAATGTTACATCAAACTTTTGATTGTTTTTTTTTTTGATTTTGAATAGCTTACCTGCTCCCTGAGCTAGTAATTGTTGTGCGCTATTAGTTCCTGGAGATTCTAACGCCTTAGCAGCAGCATCGGGTTCAGGTAGAAGTAATTGACAGGGCAAAGCCATGGCCATCAGACTATGCTGATAGACCAAAGCTGAAAGAGAGCTAAAAACTGGCTCGTTCGCACAACCTTTGAGCCGAACTCCTCGGGATGTTGGCTCGATTAAAAAGTGTCGCACAAGTTCGCTCGATGGGTCTTTGGGGCTAGAAGGCGCACCAGGAGGTGGTGTATTTACTTTAAGTGCTAGTCCGAATGCACCGGGAAAAGAGTTGCTGTCGCGAACTACGAATGTTCCTGGTTGAGCATCTTTTAAAATTGCAATAGCTGAAACAAAATCGTAATTTTTTAGGTAAGTGATTCTTTTTTATTTAATCTTTATTTTAAAATCGTGTGAACAAAAATGTGTAAAAAACTAATAAAAACGAAAAAAATAAAAGGCTAAATAAATGTTGGTTGGAGATGGAATTAAATACCTTGCTCTCTTGAGATGTTAGGTTTGTACCAAATTTTGCTCGTGTCTCGGACAAATTTAACGTTGGCGTCAGCCACTTCGTGCGGTTCTGTGTTCGAGTGAACACTCGATCGCCTCGACATGTAATACTGAACGTGTGGGGAAGACTGGCCTACACTTTGGATAGATGTGTACGATACAGTGCTCTGAAATTTAAATTCAATTTTTAGTTCATTTTAGAATATTTTTAAATTAAATGTTTGACTTTCTATATCTATAAAATAGAATGAATAAGTATTGAAACAGAATAGAAAGAAATGAGTTACATGTTTATTTCTCGAAGGGATACAAAATTAATTATATAACATTTTTGTGTAAGACATTGAAAAGTATCTTGTGCCGAAAAAAGATAAAGTTGAGTGTGGCGAGAAATACTACATCGATAGAGAATCAGGCTTTGAGAAATAGAGGGCTGAAGATTGTGTTCGATGAAAAATAAATCGCACCTTGGGACTCTGAGTGTATTCGATTCGTGTCGGCGTCCCTGGGCTGCGACTGATGGTGTGTAAATGTGAAACTGCAGTCTCGCTGTTCGGAGAGACGGGTCGATCCTTGCTAAAAAATCAAGAAAACAATCTCACTTTAGAGACGATCAACGACACGGGCTTCGCCACCAACCTTACATAAATTACATGGACCAATGAATTTTTGAATTGATTTTTCGTGCATTGCGAACTGAACATCTTTTCGTGAAATTGATTTTCGGATAATTCAAAATCCACTTTTTATTACAATTTTTTATGATAAAATCCATTTTATATCCAAATGTACGATCTTTTGGATGAAATTCAAATGACGGTATTATACCGAAGGCGAGAAAGCATCGACATTTTTGTTAGTTTTTTTTTTGCAAAAGCATATTCGTAAAGAGAAATCGAATACATAAAAAAACAAGTTTACAAGACGTATACAACAATAAATGTACAAGACACAAACAAATTACTTGAAAATAATCATCTTGATTATTGCATAATTAGATTTTTTTGCATTGAAAAATTGAAAATGATGATGATTATTTTCGACTTGATGTCGTTTGACAGATAAATCACTCTCTAAAGCTGTAGCTCGTTTGCGTACAAGCAAACGTCCGGGTTAATGCGATGACACTGAACGTTATTGGTTGCATTTGTGTACGGAATGTTGTGCATGACTTGGTCGTTTAATTGACAACCCTTGTTCTCACAATATAAAATTACCTATAATAATCGAACGACGCTGATTGGTTAGTCAGTGGCCAACGCTTATTACGCGGATCTTTATAAGTTCCACTTTCCGGAAAACTCAAGCGTCTAAAAAATCATCAGTTTGTTATAAAATTATTTTGTTTCTTTTTTTATAAAAAATATTTCCTCGTTCAGTTTTCCTAAAATCTTTTTTTTTATTTCAGATTACAAAAATCTTGAGTTAGTTTTAGCTAAAACCAAAGATGAGATTTTGAAATGTTGCTTACCGCTGTGTTGTCGGACTCTTGGGGGGAAGTCCCGCGTCCCTCACGTCTTTGCGTTCCTCGATGTAGATGGCGCGGTCGACGTTGTAATTATTATTATCCATGTGGTTGTGATTGTGGTGGTGCAAGTTGTTGTTAATGTTGTTAATATTATTCGAAGATGTGTACCCTCTGTCGCTAGCAAATGTCACAGTTGGCGACGAGTTGTTAACGTACGGAGTGCGGGGATGTACCGGAAAGGCCGGAGTTTGAGGCCTCGAAGCACCACCTACCACTACGATCCCAGGACTTACACTTCGGTCCGTCCATGACGACGAGAAATCGTTTTGTGACTAAAATAATGGTTTCAATCAGTTAACTTATAAACTTTATAATACTTTCCATAAAACCAGAAATCCACCTCAAAACCAATTGCTCTATCAGAATTGAAAAAAGTTTTCTTATAGAAGTTGTCTCTAAATCTGTTTTGTTTCTTTCGATATATGAAATGTTCCTGAAAATTAGAGTTTCTTACGACTCTTAAAGTCTTTCAGCTTGAAGTTTTTCACAAGTCTTTACTTTTGCAAAAAAGTCCTCTACTAAAACCGCTTTACGGATTACAAAATTACTTAGTGAAATTTCTGTCAAGTCTAAAGAAATTCTAAGACAAGTTCAAACTTACATCAAAGATTATTCAAACTAAATGTAAATTATTCAAACATTTCAAGTGCAAGTCAATTTATTGGTGCAAAAAAGCGAACAACAAGTAAGAAACATTAAGAAGCACATTTCATCAGAATGATACGAGACAATTAGAATTAGAATACAAATTATGAAAAAATCAATGCAATGCAGAAGCAGCAATGACAAACAAACCTGCGTGCTATTCTGCCATGCTTTTGGTGACTGATTAGGGGAACTGTTCGCGGCATTGCCCGCAATGACGCTGTTATCTTGCGCGAGGGCGCCACCATCGGTCTTGTGATTTGCAAGAGCAGATGGCGCGCGAATCGGCGATAACGCGGCTAATGATTGGATGAGACTCGCAAGAGGGTCACCCGAGTTTATTTCTCTGGCGACCGTAGTCAGCAATCCTGCCTCCGGGTCCTTGGTGGCGTTTGTGTAGGAGCCTATTTGGGAACTCTCCTCTGATTTCGGGGATTCGCCGTTCTGCCTGTGATTCTGTTTGTCAGCCTGCTTATTGTTTTGTCCCGTATTTAATAGTTGAGGGGACGACGGAGGACTCTGTAAAGCCAAGCTTCTTCTCAGCGCACATGCTATGTTCATAGTAACTTTGTAGTTATTTTCAGGGGATTTTGCGTTTTTAAGATTGTCAGCCTTCTTCAAAATTTTGATCGACGTAGTGGAAATTAGGACATTTGGTTACGTTGTTTGATCAATTAGAAACAATGGAAGATGCAAATTAATTTAACAAATAGCATATTTTAGATGAAAATTGTTGGAAACTAAAAAATAATATGAATTCATACGAGATCTGATTAAAACACAAATGCAAGTGTCGAAATATACTTTGCAACACATTTTAGTCACTAAGAATACTATTATATTCCAGATGAAATAAAATCTGTCTACTTTCTACGCATAATCTCACAACAATCTTAAACATTCATGCAAAAATGCATCAAAGTGAAAAAAAACACTATACTTGGCAAATTAAATCGACTGTGAAAAAGTCGGCTTAAAAAATCCATTTTAATATCAACTGATCTTCTTCTTTGTACAAACAAAATTTATTTAAAATCTTGCAGAAACATAGTTTCTTTCAAGTTAATAATATTTATCCGAGTTTTTCTTCTAACAAAATAAAAAATGCTTTATTCTACAAACTCAATGCGAAAGACTGGCAAACGCAGAAAAGGATTGTAATTCTGTATTGAGGCGGAATAATAAAACGAGCTGTCTCGCCAAAAAAGAAAAAAAAAAGAATGAGAAAAAGAAAAAAAAGAAGCGTCAACAGCACAGTACCTGGGTGTCATATTTTCGACTCTCGTATGCCCGTTTCACCGACACGAAAGGGCGCTCGTTCACGCTTTCGGCTCTTGGCCGCCCAGAGAGAGTGTTTCCGATGCCGCCATTAAATTTGCGGCTACTTGATCTCTGCGGAAGTAAGGGACTGGCTGGGGCGGACGTGTACAACGCTGCTCGACTGTTCGACTGCAAAATGAACAAAAAACCATAATTATTTATTTTTTCCTCAAAAACTATTTCTTATGTTTCAAACAATTTCTACTGTCAAATGACGGTTGATTTTCAAATTAAAACTTTGAGTTTCGTTTTCGGTTCAAGTTGAATTTCTAACTAAGTAATTGAGCGACGTAAATTTGAGGGGAAATTGTAAGGAAATGAAATCAATTAGCAAACTTTTACCTGGCCGGAAACTGGACTAGTCGTCCAAACGTCGTCATCATCATCAAGAACGGCAGAGTCACTGGCGTACCCGTCGTGTTTCATACGTGATCTTTGCACGCTTCGCAATTCGCCCAGCATTCGATTACCACTTTCCTGTCGCCAAATTTTCGCTGGGTTTCGTTCATCTTTTCTAGCCGCTAGTTTTAGTTGTTGTTGTTTCAGCCATGACAATCTAAAAATAGTTTAATAAAATCAGTAAACATCATTCAAACAGTTCTTAAATTCATCAATCAATAAATTTGTTTTAATATTCTTCAATTTTTCAATCAGCTTACGTTCAAGGTAAAAGTGTCAAATAAAATATTCCTACAAAAATGTTCTCATTTTTACGACGTTGCTGAATAAAGTATCAGTAAATTTATCACTGAATAAATTTGTCTCGCCATTTTTCTGTTTCCCAAATATTTTTCATTTAACTCAAATGTAATCAATTAAACATTTTCAGAGAAAATTTTTTTTCCTTTATATGACATCGCGGGGTGAGGTATCAGAAAAATGGCAAGCTAAAATAGCAATCAATCGCATTTTGCAATCACGATAAATTAAAATGTGATACCTAATTCGCCGTGCAATAAACTGGCTATTAAATCGTCGGCTTCATAAATAAGTCGCGAGCATAATAAAACCTAATTATAAGTACGATACAGCAGTGTCGCTGCGGGTGTAGGGCGCGTTTCTCGGACGGCACAGGATAATGCGCTGTCTCTCGGATAGATGAATGAATAGATGAATAAGCGTAATTATAAGTTAATCGATCAGGTCGCTCCGGGGTCGCATCGTGTCCTTCTCGTGGAATGCTCTAGGATAACCATTATTCTCAGATAGAGTTATTAAGCTACACCGAAAGAGTTATTTTTTATCACCACTAACAATTTTTATGAGCTGCAATATTTTCAGACTTTTAACCAATAAAAAAAACCGTCAAACTTCATTTATCGTTATTTCCGGCTTGAAAATGCATATGATAGTTTATGGATGAAATATGAACGAGTGTTAATGTTTAACGTTCATTGGATTGTCATATTTATTGAATTGCGAATAATTGCAAAATGAGATGTACAGTTGGGAATATTTTTCGTCTTTTGTAATTACACGATAACGACCAAATGAATTTGTCACTGAAATTCGTTTTCGCCCGTAATGAAAAGAGATTTACGTTTGCAATAACGATATATAAAGGCACTACGTTCATTAGCAATTGCAGGAATAATAAATTGATAAACGTGGCAATAATTAGAATTCACTCGTGTGTAGCCAACTCTTATTTAGTTCTGTAAAAGTAATTTTAAAATTGTTAAATAATTTTTCTATTAAAAATAATTGTTCACTGTTTTTTGTTAATTTTAATGGAATCAATTTTACCGATCTGTTTACTTTACTTGGTTCGAACAAGTTGGTACAATCAAAGATCGCGAAAAATGTACGCTTTCTCGAGCGTAGAGCTTAGATGGCGTATCAGCAGGAACTTTTCGAGAGCGAATTTTTGTCCTCCCGGTTTGTTATTAAAATAATCTGTGGAGTTTATTTAATAACAGGCGTCGCGTTGATCGCTTTATCAAGTAGGCATCAGGGATAAACATAATAGGGCTGAGAAGCCGCGCGGGTGAATTCTCACGACGCTGTTAATCTCGACGCAATCGCGCCGGCAATTCCGTGATAAACAGCCGAGAATATCGAGCAGCCGGCTTTCGTTACGATATCGTCAGCTCTATCGCACATAACGTGCATTATTAACGACGAGAGTCAGCGGACCTCTAAGTGATAGACCAATCTTACGCTCAGCTGCGCAGTAGCCCACGTTTTTTTTGAAGCCATTCGTTTTTTTCAATTGGTTTTATCAGTTCAATAATAACGTCTCTTTGAGAAAAGCTTTTAGCGATGCACGTACTTGTAAAGCAGTGATTTTCAAATGACTTAACAAATTCGGAACAATTTGTTCAACTTTCAAATAATATTTTCAAAGGATTCGTATAAGATTTGTGTCTTTCAATTTGAATTCTAGATGAAATGCATATTTGAAAGGAAAAAGTTGTAAATTTCTGCGTTGCAAAGTCCGCGCTAACTTATCAAAGTGATTTATTTTGGGTCAATAACACGATGTTCCGGTATAGGTCTTTGTGTCTTTGATAGGTTTCCGGACCCGGCGATCTCTTTTCGTTTCGCAATTCGGAACTGGACCTTGCAGCATATAAATCGTGATACTTTAATCTCGGCGAGACGGAAGTAGCTGCTGAACAGGGACAGTGGCGCATTTTCGCGCTCTGTCACGGCCGATTTAGAGCGTCTCGCCCAAGCTATATATACGATATATATTTATGTATATGTTAATATAATTCTACAAGATTAAAATAGCTCGAACAGCTCTTTTTACACGATTTCATTAGGATCCACTTAAAAGTCAATGTTCGGATCAGAATACACTCTTCAGTCTATCTGTTTATCAGTCGAAAGTAGTAAATTAGAACTCAAAGAATGTGAATTTGAAAAGGGAGAAAAAAAAGAAATCGCGACGAAAATGTTTAAAATAAACAAGCCGGAGACAATTACACTGAAAGCACGTTCATAAATCTTTTTTTTCTTATGTAATTGCAATGCTTGCCAATAAATAATTTGCGTGACCGACACTTTATAAGCCGGTTTAAAAATGCTTGTCGATAAGCCATAATTCTTTATTTAGCGGCGACGATGGATCAACTTTCTCCCGCCGACAATGCGTCCGTCGAAAAAGCGACGCACGTCTCGCCAAATCGGGCACCGGTGTCTTTCGACGAGAAAACGCGAGCGAGGTCTTTCAGCTTAGCAAAAAAAGCAATTAATAAATCGCCTATTCTCCCGAGGCTTTCTCCGTTTGTCCGCTACGCTGACGACGACTTCGGCCATAAATTACGCCCGGTTGATGGCACTGAAACGGCGATCTGTTGCAGACGTAATAATTCACGAAAATCGTCATTTCAACTTAATTTTTGAACCATAAATTATCACCTTCAAGAGACCACAGTCTAGTTCTATTTACAATACAAAACAACGACGGTAAGTAAAAAAAATCTTACCCATCGCCATGTTCATGTCCTCCAATACCATTTGTAAACTCGTGTGAATTTTCATTTTGGTTTATCGGAGTCCTAGTTGGTTCCCCAATGATGTCATTGATGTCGACGACCGGGGCGTTACCCCTAACCGAAGCTTTTCTAACGAGAGAAGGCGAGGAAAGTTTCTGCTGACGAATCATGTCGCTGGTGGCACCGTACGAGAACGGTTGACTGTGATAGCGCGCATGGTACGGCATGTCATCTTCGATGTAATCAAAATGCCCCGGTGGCGAAAACGCCTCCGAGTGTCCTTTCGTTCGGTGTTGATAATCATTGACGACTTTTCGCTGGTCTGGCGAGGTCCGGTAATCCACCACGTCGACCATCTCTTTGCGTGGATATTCGGTTTTGATCGTACTGTAACTGCTGGTCGAGTTGCAGGGGGGACTCGACTCTTTGTTCCCCGTGTAACTTCGATATGAATCTTTCAAAGTTGAGTAGTTTGATGACGTTGGATGACTGCTCGCCTGGCTAATGCTAAAACTTCGAGATTCAGGAAGGTATCGGTTTTCGTTGCGAGGCGTACGGGCGTACTGGTCGTTTGGCGGATCTGGCATAGACTGAAAACGACAAATATTTATTAATTGATGTTTTTGTAAGAGAAAAAACGTGTTAGAAAATTAACGGTTGACTTCCTTTTTTGAAAAGAAAATTTTCTTCCGGCACGTCGGGCTGTAACGATGGTTATCAATGTACAAGATCGCACTTAACGACTTTTTAGCTTTTCCAAGTGAAATTCTATTCGCGCATAAACGCCTGTACGCTTGCGACATGAAAAATATATAGTAATAATTATTATTACCGCAGTATAACGCCAGACATACCTCCGGCCGATTACATGACCGGCGTATTAATATTTCTAATCAGTTCAACCTGTGCAGAGCGCACACTGGCGATCGTTTGAAAAATGACCAGGAGAAAAAAGTCAAAGTCGTAAGACCAGTTCGCCGTGCAAAACACGATTAACTCGGTGCAACTTGTTGACGGTGATATGATCATTTGTTAGCCTAGGGGATTTCTCTGTAATAATTAGATGGGTCTACGGATTACCGGAGAAAAATTAGGTATGAAAACGGAAAATTATTGACGCGATCAATCTTAAATTTCATTTTTTTAACAACTCTACTCTAAACAATCTAAAAATAACAGCTTTCGATGTACTGAGTTAATGGCTTATCATCAAGCTCATAATTTAAAATGAAAAAAAAAACATTTTTTTTATAAACAATTGCAAAAAAGTTATGGCTAAGTCGCCTTCTTTAAGGTTTCGCGGGTAATGGGTTAAGATGATTGAAAAATATTACCTCAACAGTTAGCATCATATCATGTAACAACTTGTCAAGGTCGCCATGAGCTTGACTTTCAGCTTCCAGTTCCGGTGGACTTGGTCGTTGCGGTGGCGCGCTGCTGATACCACTGTCCATGGACACTGTCAATGGGGAACCGCGGGCCCCACCGCTGGCATTCTGGTGGACCACTGCGTAAAGTGATCCATCGATGGGCCCGCAAGTGTATCCTAATCCACGTGGTGATATTTGCACCGACGAACCAGATTGCGGTGGAGGTGACAGTGGAGTTTCCCGACCTTCTGGAACAAAACCAAAATGTCCTTAGTATTGAATCATCACGTTTAACAATTTTCATTATTTTGGAAAATACCAACTTAAATTAAAAATCCCAAATACGTTGGGAAATAAAAGTCAGGGTTGCCAAATTTATATTAATGGCTATGAAAAATCGCTAGATTTTCCTAAAGTTTCTCTAAAAATTCGTGAAACTATGAAAGTGAGTATAAAAGTTCCTAAGTCCATACAGGTGCAATGGCTTCATAAATCTAACACCAAAATGCATTTTCGGCGTTACATTTTATTGAAAGAAGCGAAACCTATACTTTGCGGCGACTTGAGGACTAAGTGTAATGGTGTTTTCGCAAACAAATGAGTTATGAGAACGCGGCATTGCAGTTTCAGAGCCGCAAATTATTCGGCGAGCTACCCGCCGGCAAAGCGGTTGCCCAGCGTTATGGCCAATCAGGTTCGAAATTCTCGCGAGGATAAGAACTCAGCTGCAAAGGAACACCCGAGTGTAACTCAATAACTTACGATATCTGGTTCGCTATTGCCGTCTCTTTTCATCCCTTAGTTTGTCTCGCTTCATCTTCTGCTCGTTTACACTTGGAACTTCAATTTGTTTTGATTGCAGAGAAACTTGTATGAAATATCGTTTGTTCAATATGACTTGTGATTTATCTAGTGATTCTTATTGCAAAAATACCAACTAGATAGTCTGGACTTTGCCAACTTATTAATCTTTTACGCTGTTTCTTTCATTTTGATTTTTAGTTATCAGTTTTTTTTTCAATTTTGTGCAAATAAAAATGAAGCTTCATAAATGGTTTCACATCAATATCAACTAAACGAATCCTTAACGATTATTGTTTCGTGGGGAATATAAATGTATTTCTGCTTTATGAATTTTGCCGCTTTTTACGGACGTAAGCGAAGAAAAGTATCTACTAAAACCAAATGGCAAATTCGCGAATATGAGAACGGCAGCGCATTTTAGAGCCACTTACCGGCCCACTTTGGCCTCGGATCTCACGTTTTTGTCGTTTCGCTCAACCCTTTTTATTTTTTTCTCTATCATTGAACTGCCCTAAATGAGCCATGAGTGAATGGGATTTATAAGTCCAAAATAAAGATTGTTGATTGCAAATTTATAAATATAAAAATGAAGTAATCATTCTTTTACAAAACGAATAAAATTACTTTCTGTATTTTTTACTAGCACCGTTTTGGATGTGAAAAATAAAATAATATTAATTCAATTTATCAAACGCAGCAAGACTGGTGAATTTAAAGATTCGGAATGGCAAAGACTTGGTATCTTTTTGTTAGTCGACATCTAACAAGCCGAGTCGAATGAAATCCATTTCGGCATCCACGCGGCGAGCATACGTATTTTTGTATTAATTTTCCGCCGCAGAGTAATTCGTTCATCCCACGTTTGAAATTATACTTCGTGCGGACGGAATATGCAAATTCGTACATCGATGGAATCAAGAGAACGAGAAACTTGAGACGTTGATTTTATAATATAAAAATTGTTTCAACGTCTCCATTTCAATATCATATCGAATTTCAATATCCATTAGAACTCAAGCTTCTAACTTTAAAATCTTACTTTTTTGAACGATTTTTTTTTCAAATGGTATAGAAATTATTTTTAATAATAATAGTAAAAGGATACAGAAATTAGCCCGAGGAAAAGAACTTTTATTTTCCAAGTAATTACATGAAATCGAACAAATTGCTGTACAATCTCTTACAAGAAAGTGCGCAAAAAATGTTGGACATGCAAAAAAAGGCAAACAAAATTTCTGCTTTGTTTCATCTCTCTGGATACTTTTTTTAGAAAGAGAGAGATGAAAAAAAAACGTTATTCTTCATTATAATAGTACGACCGTGTAATTTCGAACTCAAATACAGAGTCACGCGATCGTGCACGTTTATTTGCGATTGCGGATTCTTTCAATAATGGAAACATCTGCGTGTGTCATGCTTTTTGCAATTATTTGCAAATGTTTTTAACAAATGCAAATTTTACGATGACATCGAGATAACAGTTTCTCTTTTGGCAAAGGAATGTAACAAATGTTGAAACACAAAAAGCGAAAAAAACTTGACAAAAAACATACAAAATCTTAATTGACGTTAAATTAGAATTAATTAATCTTGTAAAGAATCGACTCGATAAATTATCTTGTAGGATTATTAACCATTCAAAGCAACTTTTTATTCCTCAAATAAAAAATTGGATGAGGAGGTCTGCAACAGCGGACGTGTGTGAATTTGCATAAATTTCTCAAAACAAGGGCTCGATAATTTTTGTGTATAATCGGGACGAATCAATCAACTAATTAATCCGCGTCTCGTTTGGCGAGGTAAGTTGGTCTTGTGAAGCACGACGATGATGCTGAGAGAAGATAGAGGGCAACGGGTGTACACCACGCCTCTTCATCGTGTCACAATGAATCACAAGAGGCAAACGATGCAGAATGGCACGCTGATCGCACGATGTATCGATCCGGAAATTGCAATAAATCGTTCACAGCATTTCGCGTCTGGATATTGCGAGAAAATGACTCGTACTGTCACCTTGTTATATACAGCTGAAATCTTAATTAAAAACTGTCACCTCAAAAAGTGTCCGCTAAACTCATTAAAAACGTTTTAAAAACATCACAAAAAAGTTGTTCTCGTTTTCTTTAGTCATTTTTTCACGATTTCATATTGGAAATAATTAAATAGCAATGTTCAGAAAAAAGTTTGTATTGCATTTCTATGATTGCTTTGTGAACAGACATTTTCTGCGCAGTTTTAGTCAGGAAAAGAAAATGTCGAACTGTTTTAATTATTAACAATCAAAACTGCGGTCTAGTGGAATGATTACGGCTGACAAAGTATACATTACTGGAGAGGAATTACTCAATCAAAAAGGTAAACGCACTTTTCATCTTGCGTTTACTCTAAAACGTAATATCCACTTGTAAATCGAGACCACCCAAAGCACTAGGCGGGAATGGTAGTGTGCGTGATTTTGCGTTCGTTCATAATGGGCCTGGTATCCGCGGGCCTTGCTGTCGCGTACAATCGCGCGCAATCGAATCGCGTGTTACAAAAACCCTCGCGGCCAATTGCGCATGACTAAAAAGGATTTTCAACTTTAAATTGTATACATTCAGAATTATACTGCGCAACTTTTTTTTTCATCAAACAAAAATGAAATAAACGTATCAAAACGACTCATAAATTACGGTAAACTGTTTTTAAGTCAAAAATGATTATTAATTCAATTAATTCAAAAAAAGAAAAAATGCGGGCTTTGCTTTTTGAAAAGTGAATAAATTTGATTGAGTACCAACGTGAGTGAATGAAAAAAGCTGAATTGCGAGAAGAAAAAGGACGAAACATCAGATTCCAGCAGGTATTAGACTTCCCTCGCGAATAATGATGTTGAATTGAATGAGAGATAAGTTAAGATGTCAAGTTCAAGATGAGCTTGAATGTGATTGGTACAAGAGTCTCAAACGTAGTATGTACAAGCATTTTCTTAACCAGGAATGTAATATATTATGTAAGCGGTAACTGTTAGGAGTGTCAAAAATCTGAAACTCGTGAATATGTCAAGTGTACAGAACAAGTCAAAGAGTATACACTTTGATAACATCTCAGTTCCCTGAACTAACCGATTGATTTAACATTGCTGCTTTATTGAAAAAAAAGAAAAAAAAATCGAAAACACATTTTCACTCCGATCGAAGAATATTTACAAGAAATCTTAAATCATGTTTCTCTGAAAAAATTAAAGTACACAAATTTTTGCAATCAAATTTAAGTACCAGACATTATCTTGTAATGAACTTTCTTTTGGTTTTTAAAAAAAGCAATTCGGTCTGAAAAAGTTGCAAATTAGTTTGCAAATATCGCAGGTTGATTTGTTTGTTTACGATCACGCTAAATTTCTAGTGCCCGCTGGGAAACGGCGTGACGCAGGTAATAGTTGCGGTTTTATAGCGTTTGTTGTCGCAAACGACGACTTCGAATGTTCGTTTGAGCAATTAGAATTCGATTGTGCGGACCTCCCGAGGCGACGGTACGTTTTCAAGAATGACGAATGGCGATCATCAATAATCTCCTTCAAATTCCATTTGATATTATATGAAATGTAAACGGTGGCCATATTTTTCCGAAATTATAATTTTTCAAAACACTCAATTCAAAACCCTCCTAAAGATATATTCAAACTAAATAAATCGTTTCAAAATTTAATTTGCGAAATTATAATCTTTAGAATCTATTATCTATTATAATCTATAATCAATATTTTTAAATCTTTTTCGACGACACAATCTTTCAGAGGGAAGTTGGACTTTTTGATTGGGTTTTGGATGATTTTCTTTTTCCAATTTAAATACCGTTGCACTCATTGAGGAACACTGTTATGTGATCGGTGGAGCGTCATTAGCCGGTCTGTTGGCGTACGAGGAAGCCTCCTACCGGTGCAAAAAGAAACTACAACAATCGCCCATTTCGACGAAAAAGACACCAGCACGAGTTTGACAAGGTAGAGGGGGAAAAACAAGAACGGAGGTAAACTTCCCGAACGAATTACCAGTTTGACGGGCTTATAGAGATTCATGAGCCTCGTCCAAGTGGCCGATAATGACAACAGTGCAATACACCAGGGCGTGGTACATTGTACCTTAACGGCCTCTATTTCAATTTTATTTACGAAATAGGAATTCCTTATAATATTTTCTATTCTTCAAAAAAAATTTTCCGCTCACAAAGTTCACTGTTCTCTACAGCTAACTAATATTTTGACAAAATCTTTCAATAGATCTCACTTTACTTTAAAACCGTACGAATTCTGAAACAAAATTTAAATAAATCAATAGTACGAAAAATCCCCGAAATGGTAACCATGTAAGTGCTACCAACATAAAAATTTTAAATATAAAATTCAAATAGACGATGTTTTATTTTGGAGAATCTTAAAATTTCGAACGATGGTTAAATTAATTAATAATTCCAAAAATCCCCGAAAAAGCAAGCATGTGAATGTTACCAACATTGATAAAGTCCCTAGATAACAGAAAATTAGCATTGGAAAATCATTCGGAGGCATATAGTTGTCGAAGAGCGATACATAGGGACGATAAAACAAACTGTTTCATGAATGATGGCACGAGTGATGATAAGCGGACGTCTTATTGGGAATCCCGGCATTTTATCTTAGCTTTTCGATCGTGCAGGATTTACGATCGCGGCTGGCGTGAGCGCATGCGCGTCCTTGAGCGAACATCCTCGGAGGATTTGCATCTCGCTGTGCTGCAATTGTCAGCGATGTAGTTAAGTTTGAGCACGTGTCCATACACTTTGGGCTTATGCAATCGCCAATTTATGGCCTTTTTCGGCGAATGTCCACTGATGCAGTGATAATAAGACATCGTCCTTACTGATTGACCTAGTGATAAAACAGCGCCCTTTGCTTTCACTTTGGGAATTATTCAAATTCATCTTTTTGGATTGTTGAATTATTCAAAGTTTTTATCACCGGGAACATGATTCAAAATTTAATTCTGAACAATAATCGAGATAGTGGTGCAAATTGACGAAATCGATTACGGCGGGAAATTTAAACTGAGAAACGAAAAAGTGCGGGAGATAAAAAAAGCATAAAGGACGAGGCTTCACGTAAATTGAAAACACGTTTTCAGTATTTTCGGTCGGACAAAAAGTTGTTGACACGGTTCAAGTTGTTTTTGAGGTTATGTTTAAGCAATGTTATCATTTTATGGTCAAGCTTTGGAAAATCGACGAAAAAACTGTCGCTTACAACAGACGCTCGAGACACTCATCAAGGCACTTTCATGTCCAAATCTGGTATCCGGAGCGAGTGAATGGTTTCCACAATACCGAATCGACGCTCAATCAAATGTTGTCATGTATCTTGCGAGTAGGCGACTACCATATTTGTTCTCAGAAATCACTTTTTCATTTGTGAAAATTCAATAAATAAAAGAATCTTCTTGAAACTTGAAACCCATTTATTCCATCAAGTTTTGTTGATTCACTTGCGCGCATCACTTTCAACAAAATAATCATCTAACGTTGTCAACAGCAACAGTCATTTGTAATTACATGATACTGCATGATACTTGCCGAGAAGTTTAATTTGAAATAGGGCTCGCTTTCACGTGTCGTTTGAAACTCGCATTTTGACTTTTTTTGCAGATCAGTAATTTATTGCAGAATGAACGAAGACAACGAGTTCCGTTCACCGAGCCTTCGGAATCGGCACTGTCGCAAACAAGAGATACTGTCTTCAATTCAACACACTCGCTCCATCCTACGCAAGAATATGTCACCGGTCTTGGTCCAACGTGTGGTTTTTTTAAACCTTACTCAATTTCTCTAAGTTTTCACTCAGTTTCTAAAACCTATAATCACAAAACTAATTTCTCTCAAAACGTTTCGAAATGTTGAATAAATCACTAGATATCTCAATTTACCTAGTGACTTTTTTCTAAAATTAGGAAGCTTGAATTGAAATAAAAATAACGTTAAAATTTTTCTAAATATGCATTATAATCTAAGATGAAAATCTGTAGAAATATCAGTTTATCTAGGGACTTTCTACTTACAAATGGTAAGCCTGTGGTTGAAATAGAAATTAGTCTGTTTCATAGACATTTGGTGTTGAGTGAATTTTTAAAGTACAATTTTAGTTTGTAGTTCAAGTAATATTAATAAATGAGTATTATGGGGGTTTGAGGAAGTTAAATTTAAGCACTTGTTTTCAGACCAAGAGGCTTTGTATAGTGAGGGTAATTTAGGTTTAGGTAACTTAATCTCTTGTTTCACGCTCTTGCTGTAATTCGCTTTGTACACGTGGTTTCCGCGCAGATCCGTGCAGATTTCCTCTGGCATATATGCACGAGAAAGCCCCACCATGCCTTTCGGCTAGACGCCGGTCGCATGTCCTTCTACGGCAACTCTCGGCCACGATCGCGAATGTCCGATCTCACGCTGAAGTCAATCACTTAAATTTTCGCAATTCACCTAACAAACTAATCTACTTCGTTACAAATCAATATCAACATTATTTTCAAAACTGTATAAGCATTTTGTTTTATATTATCAAAAATTGAGACCACGAATCTGCTTGTTTTATGCGGTTAGTAACGCGATCCCAGAAGATTCAACGTGACCGAATAAATCAGTTTTATTTACGCCGACATAAACTAGTTATTTTGAGGTTATGTTTGAAAAAAGTGCGAAAAAAAATGATGTGAAATTTTTGTTGCCCGGAGCGTCGTAAACAGGCGATGATATCCCCATCTGTCTACCGTGTCGGTCATTTTCACTCACTGATGATATACATTTCTGTCCGTTCGAGTAAACCCGTCGCTTGCTCGCACTCCCTCTAATATTATTCATAAAACGCAAGATAACGCGCGAGAGCTCGTGGCTTCGCTTCTTGTTTATTTTCGCTTCACTAAAAGTGTAACACATGCCAATTAAATACCACTAATTATACACATGTTGACGCACGCAAAATGATACCCTAATTATTGCACATTTTCTTACATTCAATATCCTCGCAACTTTCATCATATTTTATTTAGCGAATGATTTTTGCAAGAATCTTTTCACCCAGCATTTTTCGTGAACTTATTTCTGTACTTCCTAGTTCCAAATGGAGTTTAATTTTTTTCCGGGATCATAATAACTCATAATGGCAAGTCATGCCTATGTAGATGTCATTTCTCATCTAGATTCATCGATCAAACGACTGCTATCGAATTACAAGCCGAACGACAATAAAATAAATAACTTGCGACACAAATAACCACTCGAACACAACTTGGGTTTGATTTATCTAGACATAATATTCAATTCGATCTCTAGTGTTGCACCATTTTTTCCTGCCTTGTTACATCAAAGCCCCCAATCAAAGACAAGATTTCATATCTCCAAAGTGTAATGGCCTTTTTATATTTCAAAAATTCGTACCGACAAAAATATTAGATTCGATACTTTATACTTAAAATTCGCTAACAGTGAATTTAGAACTGTCAAAGAACTTTTAGCAGTGTGTTCAAATGTCAAATGAAGAAATTTCATAGAATTGTAAGATCAATTTTTGGTGCTAAATAACAACGTGATAAGAGGAAAAGTAAATTAGAAGTGGTGCGTGGAGTGGCGATCGATGTTGGATGGGTTTTTGTGCGCGATCTAGCGGTCGATATCGTTCATCTTCCGGCGAATCGGGCAACTTTTATTGAGGCGGCTGATGTCGTCTTGGGCGGAAGTACTTGGAGCCACGGTCACGATCGCTATCGAATAACTCGTATCGTGTCGCAATACGTCGTGTAAGAATACTTCGTGCCACACGCTTCGACCGCGAAGACCAACGTCCGCCCATTCCCGCGGCTAAGATCCGCGTATCTCGATCGTGAGATCTGCCCCGACGACGACGTTAAAAGGTGCCAACGGGATGAATACGATAATTAACGATCACGCGTCGTGGCATTTTCAATGCCCTCATGTCGCTTTAAATTCGTCTCGTTTTCGCGCCAAACTGCTATTTAAATTTAAATTTGCCTCCAGTTCGTTAAAACCGACGGCCGAATTTGCATCTCGCGCATTTAAATTTCACGCCGAAATTAGCAAATTCAATTTATGTTACCAATTTTGTTTGCTCTCGTCTCGTCAACTCGCTGACGAAATCGCTGATTCGATTTGGGATCAACATTTTTTTCATTTTATTATTATGAAAGTTGAAGCTGAACTGATCGGTCAATTGTTTACTATTGATACAATCTAGTTCGCGCGCGTGGGATGGTACAGCATCAAAGCTTTTTTACAACGACTTCCTCACGTTTCATTATTAGAACACTTAGAACATTTTTTGTCTCTCTCTTCAATTTTTATGCTCGGCGTGTTCTTCTTGGAAACCATGCGGTGACATGATTATTTCAGCTTGCAGACGAGTTTCACGTCAATTATCACGTTCTCAGGACTGATAGAAAATCGCAATTTCGACCCACGTGATATTGCGATCCCACACTTATGACATCTCCTGCATTATTGATGAAAAGCGAGCAGAACCAAAGTGTCAAGACACGTGATGTCAGGCTTCTCATTTCATATCTTGTGATTTGAATTGCCCGCCAAAATGAAGTGGTTAAAGATTTAATCTGCCAAGATGTTATTAGATTTTAAAATTGAATGAAGGAGAAATGATGGAGGTAGGTTGAAGTTAGTAATTGAGAATGGGTGTTCAATCAAAATGAAACCTTTATCAACAGCGATATTTGCGATAGCGAGGGATCGACTCCGGTGTATATCTGAGAGTACTCGTGCGGAACGGACTTCTACACAGACCATTGAAGTGTAACCACGGTAGAGAACATGAAGTTAGTCGATTGGCAAATATGAAGTTGAACTCCTAGTGGAACTGGGGCAAGGACGAATCTGGTTTGTTCATAAAACGATGTGTCATGGTGTTTAAGTGGTTGTCATAAAGTGGAAGAAAATAGATAATTAATTAGTTGATTAACGACGTAGTAAGTAGCAGAGCATTTTTCATGACATTTTTATATTTTTCAAGTTAATTTATTTGTATATCACTCAAATTAATAACGCTGTTTATTCGCTGGTAGAAAGTGAAAAACTCCTCAAAACCAATGTTGCCAACAATAACTACAGTGCTGCCAACGACCTAATTTTAGTACTAGAATTTTTTCCGAAAGTTGAGTTACAATTGCAATTTTTTCTAGATTTGAGCAATAGATAGTAGCTGTAGAATTAGACGGAAGCCGGAGCGCCCGAGGACCTTGAAAACCGTTTCAACACCCGACCAAAATAACTATTCGGGACGGTACCGGCTAATTCTTTTTCGTCCCGCAACTGATGAAGAGACGACCCGACGGAGGAAGAGGATTCTTTACGACGCCTCCGCTTTTCTCATTGACCTCTATTTGGGTGAAGCGAAAATAACCTGCCTATTTTCAGTTTGACGACAAAACATTTGTCATTTTCCGGAAAATTGACTCCGTAATTAATTTTTTACTAATCCCACTACTTAAGTAGTATTAAGTGCTGCAAAGTGTCTGCAAGATTCTTGTAGATAGATGGCGCTTGAAAGACTTTCCTTTTAGAAATGAAAAAATACTTATTTTACAGTTGGACGATAAAGATTTCTGCAAACAATTAAAACCGGGTTTAGATCTTGGCAAAAAGTTTTTTTTTATCATCCTTATCATTGTTCATTTAGATGGTGATTTGGTTAAACTGGACTTGTAGCTTGATAAATTAATGAATGAATAATTGATGCTCTTTTATGTTTTCCAGAGAACATGTCCGGGACGTATTCGGAGCGTAAGCCGACTTGACAGAATCCGGTCGACCGTTTTTGGAGGAGGCCTCGATACCACTCGGCATCCTTCGGAGGACTTGTTTCTTTCACTGTTTGTCAGCGGCTTTTAAACCTTTTGTCACCAGCCCATAATCACGAGATTTCATCACCCGAATAACATCACCATATGAATCCTTGAAAAATGTCTTTACCTTTCTCGCGTACTCCGTTACCGTTTTGCACCATCCGAAAAAATCACTAGAAAGAGTCACTCAAAATCACTAAAAAACAAAACTGTTACAAACAGAAACCGAAGTTCCTCCCTCTATAAATAACCGGCTAAATTTATGGATTTAACCCAAAAAAACATAATCTGGTAATAAATCACTAGAATTGATGTACTGTGGAAAGTGAAATTACTGAATTCGAATTTAAGTTCAGAGTTCTTTTGTTGATGAAAGTGAAATAAAGAATTGAGTGCACAAAATTCATTGCAAAAAAATGTCACTAGGAATGAAAAATCCAGAAATTTTTTCAGGCACAACACAAAGTTTTCGAAATACTTTGGGTTCTCAAGCAACATACTTATCGCAAATTGTTAGCGATAAGAAAGAGTGGCGACATACCGAGAGTTTATTTTGTTACACTTTTTGCGCCGATTGAACAGGCTCGTGGTGCCGTTTGGATCACGATTGAATGCGCTTTTTCTCGCGCACAGGCGTCTGCGAACGTATCGCGCGTTAAACTGAGATCCGCCGTCGCTTTCCATCCGCGGCGTCTCGACGCCAAGAATAAACCACTTGTCCCCCTCCTCCCCCTTTGACCGCCCCCTTTTCTTGGTCGCGAAGAAATTCACCTTCCACGCGCAATTTCTACCATTTTCTTGAAATTTACTTCTGTCTCGTATGATTTATACAATATTTTTATTACATAATTTCTGCATCACACAAATAAATGTTGCACAAGTTTTCAATTCCCAAAACGTCTTTCCTTATATTTTTGCTTCGACTCTTTTATATTACCTTTACCTATTCTGGAAAAAAATACTTTTGGTTTTTATTTTGAAAATTCCTTGTTAGGCATGTGACTGTTTAATTTTTTTTTTCGCAAAGACATAATAACTGATAAAGCAATCGACCGAGTAACACGAAGAGAAAAAGCGAAAGGTATACGAATGGGTGTGAGCAGACGTAGGTCATCTTTAAAAGCCATTACCAGCCACGTGATATCAGTCGTGTGTACTATTTTGTAATTTGGATTTGCTGACAAGCTTTTTATATCATAAGTCGCGGTGATAAACATGTTTGCTGAATAATTTACATCAATTTGACGTCGCGAGTTTACGTCTCTCGCTTTCACGCGATGATGTGCACACATAGGACGAAAACATGAACGCAGTCAATTGTCACTCGCGCGTTTGCTTTCTAAAGCTTTTTTTGTAACCACTTTTGACGACTAAAATGTCTCATAAAAAATTCACAAACCAGCATCCGACGAAAACTCGCATTATCAATGTAAGAACCCATCCGCGAATGCGGATTCAGCATCTCAAAATTTTTATATAAACTTGCTCACTTTTTATGTGAATGTTCAAAATTGTATTTTTAGTTAAAAACGAAAAATGGTTTTACAGAACATTAAAGTTATGATATTACGTTCTATAATTTTGAGACTTTTTCATTAGGCACTTAGGTGACCCGCAAAAAGCAAGACGATGAAACAAGAAAGGAGACAAAAAAGCTAGACAGCGTTTGTAATGAGCGTTTGCGGTGCGAAAAGCCGTCTGGCTCTTAATTTTAGATTCCGTATAGTTCCAGTGCAGCATACGTGTGTGTAAGTTGTGCATCAAGAAGATAACACTGGCATCCTAAACACCACCCGATACGTGGAAACGCAGACAAAACGTCGTGTCCACTTGTTATCAGCCACTTGATCTCGGAACAGAACAAAACTAGGGGAAAAAGTTTCGTTGGCAAGTTAGAACTTAGTCATTACGCTTATGGTGACGGCATAACGATTCTAAATTATGCCCTAGATGAAAACCAAAACTGAAATTTATTTAACAAAATTTTAATCAATAATAAAAACCATTATCGAATTGAAATTCAAACCCCTTCAACTTGTTCTTAAAACGAATAAAACTTTTTGAAATATTACGTTTTTATATTTTTTATGCAAATGTAGAATTGGGTATTTGTTTAGTTAATTCTTAAGATGAAAAATTTGAGTTCACCATGAGATTTAATAAAGATAACATTGTGTTCCAGGAATAATTACACAACGCAAACTGTCTTATATGTCAGTTTAATATCGTGTAACAATTTTGATAATATCTTCTCGCTAACAGATAAATTTCGATTATGCGAAGCAGGGTTAAAAATAAGCCAGACCATTAACATTTTAACAAGACGTCAAATTTACGTATCATTATTCAAATGAATTGATACTTGGAAAATATCAACATTTCACTTTTCCTCTAATCAAATCTATCATTTGCCAACAATTAGAAAGTTTATAAAACTGTTGAGCATTAAAAACTGATTTCAACAGTTTCAATCGACTCACAATCAATCGTTATTTACAGCCTTTAAATAATACTCAAACCCAATAAACGTTTCCTCATCAATTTTTCATGATCGGTTGGATACTTTGCTTGCCATTCTTTCATTCGTAGAAAATAAAGGAAAATATTTTTTCACACACCACTCGAAAATTCAACGAAAGAATTTCATCCATCTAGCCAGCGAGAAAACTCGTTTTATAGTATGAATAATTCACTTTAACATCGGAGCATAAAATGCAATTCTATTCTATGAAAACAAAATATCACCAGAGGAGGATCAACATCTCGCACGCAAACATCCATATTCAATTTGGAAACCGTCAACGGTACGCTATTTGCGATTATCATTTGGCTTATAGAAAGCACGTGTGAGCATAAAGCCGTTCATACAAGGCAAAATGACAACTTGTATCGTTAAAATTCGTATTCGCGATGTACGACAACGGGAGTCCGTTCTTCAAACCGGTTCCTAGTCTCGCTTTCACACCTAAGACTTTGGCGTGCAGACGAACATTGTTTCTATTTTGTCGTTTGAAACACAAAAAAATGTAAAAAAATATTGAACAAAAAAATGTCAACGATTTCTCTCATAACTGGAGGTTTTCACGACATCGTTAGCAGCCAACCAACGACTTATTGTTTGCTCGAGGCACGGCATTTCCGGAAGCTTACGTGGGATCGCGACAAATCTTGTTACGTCTTTTGGTCTTAAGAGTTCGTTACACTTGAATACAATTTTGTTTCGTTTCTCCAAGTCGATTTTATTGAATTTTTCAAGAAAACTATTTCATCGATTTCTTAATTTTACATCACGAAGTTAAATTTGAGGATGAAATGTTGACTGACGAAATGAAATCGAAAATTCATACTTGATTTACGAATCTGAACGCAAGACGAAAATCATGTTTGTCATGTTGAATTTAAAAATTGACAGATTTATCAACTGAGAAATTTACTGACCGGTGATTTGATGGCGCATAAGTAATTGAAACGAGCGAAGATAGCGACAGTCGACTGCACTTTATTTTGATTCATTTCAACTCTTCTTTCATTGAGACGAATAACTGCAGACAAAACTTCTGCAGCCAAAAACTGGCGCACGATATTGGCTATTAAATTACACGTTATTTACTGTGACGAATGCATTCGTCTCGGGTTACGCCAGATGCAATCCTTATTTTATACGACGTCAGCCAATAAAGCTCATTTCTCTCGCCTCAAAATTCGACGCAAAAATTACGTCTCGAATCAGATTCGCAATTTTTTTCCATTCTGACTGACGAGGTTACAATTTTATTTTGCATCTGTATAGATATCATTTTTAAGATTAAATTCTTCATCGCATAAATTCAAAGTAAATTTAAAGTTCACTTTTTTTCATTTTCTGTTTAATGAAAATTTTTTTGAGTAAAAATTTGATGGGTAGGAATGTTTTTGAATAATTTGTTTGTGTTTGTTTCATGTTTGCATGAGTGAGCGTGACACTATCCCCTTAATGAATTAAAGGGGATCGTATATCTACAGTTGAAAGTCGAGCAATGAGTAGCTGGAATTGATTTCAGCTCGGTCGCACCTTAGTCCCGGTCAGAAGGTTAGATATAAACAGGTGGGTCGTGGCAAGATTGTGCACTCGTATTTTTCGATATCCGATCGGCCCCACCCAACTTCTTTGTCCTAATAAAACGACCATATAAACGAACAATCAAATCGATATCAAGGTTAAAAAGAAAGTCATCGAGTCAAAACAACGTTTCCTGACAAAATCATTTCGATCACGAACCATTTTCTGTAATCCTCGTTGAATTGCTTGCTCGTTTTTGGTTTTACTGGTGCGAGAAAAACTATGGCGTTTCTTTTTAACCGCTCGCTAAATTCACGTCATTATTTGAGTGATGTCATGTAGTTAACGGGCGTAAAAGCGATAACCATTTAAATTCGTGCGTTGAAATTTGGGTCAGAGCTTTATTCGAGCCGAGACCATCTGGTTTTCACCGAAACCAATCGGTGCACCGCAACCAATTCTTCTCGTTAATTCTCTTGCTTTTGCGAGTTCAGTGGAATCAAATTTTAAAATGCACCCCAAAATTCGCAAACCGAAACTAACAAAAAAATAGCAGCGAAAATAACTGTTACACTTAAACAAGACGTTATTTATGAAAGGACAGAAAATTTAAGAAAAATCGACACTATAAAAACCAAAAAATGTCTCGAGTTTGTAATTGAGTATAATCTAGTCTGTCTCGGTACTAATTAAAAGCACGTCGCGTTATGAATCGTGCATGATGTGATCCGACCTTTGATCTATTTGTAGTAACTCCGAGTAACTCATTGGAAGGAGCTCTCGCTTTTTTAACGCCGACCGTATCTCGCAACAGTAAATGCACTGTGCGGCCAACTTGCATTGCGAGATGGCAGCTGCGATATCATGCAAATACTATTAGTTTATCAGGATGAGGTTTCAATTTTTCATGGCCACTGTCTGTCGGCCGCAGAGAGGCAGCGTTTTCTGCGGCTTTTCGCGTGAAATAAAAACGAAGAAAGAGAAAATGTGACACTGGACGTCACTTTTAGTCGACTTGCCAAAGTAAATATACAATTTGGAGGCTTCTTGCAAACCACCAACGGCAATTAGGATACGTCTTGCCGAGTTGACTTTGCGTTTTTCGCGGATCCGTATTTCACACCGGAAAAGACGCGCCATTTCTCAACAGTAATTACAGTCGGAAATCGTCGATCATTTTTGTTTCCGCTCGTTGAACTCGTATTTTTCTTTTCATTTTTCAGACTTGATCCAGGTGACTCGTCTAAGATTGATTAGGTGCCAGACAAACTGTACGTGGTCGTTTGGGCGCCGGCCAAGCAGGCTGCGCGGATCGGGCGCCAGGGATACATTTTTTCTTCGCATTAATGTATAAAGGGATGTAAATTTACGTACCATCGTCGCTTATTTCAAGGTTCGTATAGCTGTCCCAGTGCAAAATTGGGTCGTGGTGGGCCGAGGTGTGTGGCACCGCTGGTGTTGGCGCTGGTATCGGTCCGTCCTGGCGTCGAGCGTCCGTTGAAAAATACAGCGTTACGACACTATCGGAAGGACATCGCGGATCATGACAGGCCACGTCCAGTTCCGATCGGGGAAAGGACACCACGTTCTCCGTTATAACACACGTATGAAACTGCAAGACGAATTTTCTTGTTTAGAACATTATTTAATTTGAGATTAAAAGGACCGATCGAAAAAATCAGTCTATTTTTGTATAAAATCGGAATTGATTTATTTAAAAATTGATCCTTTTTTTTATTCTTGAACAAATTTGTTATCGATTAGTCAATTTAAGAAAATTTGTAACTTTCAATATTTTATAGTTTTCTGAATACTGTGCCTAATTCGTATTATTATAACTGGATTCTACTTACTGGAGTAAAATTAAGTGTGAAAACAAACGTGCCGATTTCATAAAATATCAAAAACGATTGAATCACCATGCAATTTATTTTGAAAATCTCAGAAAAAGGTAAGTTCGGTTCTTCTGGATAGTAAGAAATGCTGGATCTTTTACTATTAAAATACGGCATGAATAGTAATCGTGATAAATTTTCAAATCGGCTATTCAGAGAAGTTTGAGATTTTGTACCTGAAGTGAGAACATAACTTCGCGGCTTTGCTTGGAGAAAACCCTGTGATAACACTTGACCAGAATGTCACCTCTGAGTCTTAGTCCGCCGAGATTTACGGTGAACTCACGAGCGTTTGTCACTGAATATAGGTCGGACGTATATACAGGTGTGAGGCCTTCGTAGACTTTGAGAAACGCCCGGCAGCCCGTGGGTTCGAACAGAGGAACTCCCAGGACCGTCAGGTGGGTTAGATATAATGGTGACGGGCTTATTCGTAACGATCCAGATAGCAGTCCAGTGAAGTACTCTACGTATCTGTAACGAGGTATAAACCATTATTTGGTGTACTGTTCAACTTTTAAAATACAAAATTTAACAGATAAGATATATTTTGGACTTTTTTATTTGATTGAAGCATCTTTTTATCCAGAAATTGAATTTGAAGTTTTATTCTCGTCGTAAATCTATCAAACGAAGCTGTAAACTGAGTAGCCTTAATGGTTTAATCAAAGTAGAATGTATACTCGCGGCAGAACTAAAAATTGTTGCCATTACTATGATTATTGTAAAAACACGATAAGCAGCGGCGCATACGCCCGTTTGAGAGAGGTTCAAGGGCACGATCGGTTTACTATGACCCATGCTAGATCCTCTTTAATAAGGACGAACGTGGGAATCTGATTATGAAACGTTCTTATTACAGAAAATAAATTGCAAAGTGTCCGCTATTCAACTCACTTATACGAGCACCAGGGACACACAAATAACTTCGCTTCCGTGCAATTATGTATCAAATTTGTGCACCCGTTTTAATGAGGACATCTAGCGGCTTCCAAGTGATGGTTTAACAGTGCACTTTTTCAAAATTAGTAATCGTAGTGGTAAACTTTTGAAAATGAAAACTGCCAAGACGTTTTGCTAACAACAACTTTTATGATTGAAAATTGTTTTCAACTACAAAAAGTTATCAGAAGGAATAAAATTTAAGTATGTAGTTCAGTAGTGCAATTTTAATAGTTTCTATCTGTTATTTTGTGAAATTATTATATAGTCAAATTTCAATTCAATTGTAATGACATTTTTCAACAAAACAAGACGTTTTATCATTAATAAATTTGTTTCGATTTCTCTAGGCCTACAAAGACGGTAAATTTTTTATACTTTTGTATAATAAATTTACATATTTTTTGAAAATCAAAGTTCTTGTTTTTTTATATTTTATAAATTTGTAAGGTGTTATTCTACCTGCGGTGTGAAGGAACGCTGAGAACGCCGATTTTGTCGTCAAGGAATCTTCTCATGGCAAACCTGTCGAGGGCCTGATCGCGTCCGCCACAGATGCTGCTGTAATTCATGTACGCCGAGACAGCAACTCCCAGTCGTTCTTTACTGCCCCTGTAGAACGTGCACGCACAAACACGTGTATACTTAACCATCTCGCGAACCAATCTTATATGTCGTATTAACGTGTTATTTCGCATAAGAGAAAACAGTTTACCACAAGGCCGAGGTTCAGATTGCTTTTCAATTATCCTTGACTAAATTAATTTCACAAAAAAAGTACGTATCAAAATAGGCAGACAGTATTTTAACAGTTTCTTCACCAGCCGAGGTGCAAATTAATGCAAGAGTTATTTCAAAACAACATTTTTCTGTTAATAGGTTTCTTTAATTTTTGTCGGCAAAATTTAAGCTGGAAAACAGATCTGACAGATCACAAGACAGAAGAAAAGTTGAAAATGGTTTCGAGTAATGCAGTAAACTTTTTTCATCAGACAGTTACAGTGATTTAGGGGAAAGAGATTTACTTTGCGTGCAAAACGACGACTCGATTGGACGCCGCATTTAGCCAGGAATCCAGCTCCTTGCACAGCGCGCAGAGCCTCTCAAGACTAGGAGCTAATCCTTGCGGCCATCCCGCTTCTCTCGTATTTGGTTCGCCTGTTCGACCCGGCGAGGACAAATTAAAAATCTGCAAAAAAAGAACCGAACGATTAGTCTCATATTTCAGGTTCGCCGACAATTTTGCATCAAGGGAAATTCAAATTAAGTCATTAACTATTGAAAAAACACAGCCGACACTTTTTTCGGTTAGAAGAAATTGAGGCAATTACATGGATGATAAGATCAATTTGTGGGAGAAGAGTAAACTATACTGCGTGATTTGAAAAAAAGTGTCCGTGATTGGTCACCACTATTTCCTCGTCACTTGTGGTGATAATTATTTAGATCCATTACGTGAGGTGCATGTAAAAATTCAAAATATCGTTCTGGTACATGATTAGTCGTCATCGTGATTGTGCAACGGACAATGAATGACGAGAGCAAGAAGGCTGCGTGGGAACAATGGAATTTGCTGTTCCTTTTTTTTCATCACTTAATAACTTCAATTGAATACTTGTATTTTATTTATGTAAAATGTGTCTACATTGTTTCAATTTTTCAGTTCAAGCAAAAACTCGATATTCAGCTACGCGTTTTCTTCCATTTGCACTTTGGAGGAAGGTCTCAAACGGACGTCAAAATGTTTACACATCAATTCGATCCAATTTTATTTTCAAATGAAATTCTGGAATTGCATGTTTGAATATTTTTATATGTATAGACATGAATTGCAGTTTTGTGCGTGATGAAATTTCAATTGATACTTACAAGATAATTATCACCATGTTTTCCCCTAAGTAACGCAGTAGCATGTTCGAGCACCCCTCGAGCGTCCTCTCTGTACCACAACGCTATGATCCTTTCCGTGACATAACATAGTTCCATTACTTCAGTGACCCGGCCACCTTTCGAAGAATTTGTCGTCACCGCATCTGCACCGACTCCTGGGGTTCGTGGACTCGTCGTCGTCGGCGTCGTCGTCGTTGTCGTTTGCATCTTAACAAAAACACATCCAAAAATCACTCAAACAATTCAATCAACCATAAAAATCCTAACAAAACAATAACTCAATAACTGTTTTCACAACACTTCAACTTTCGCGCCAACGTCACTACCAATATTGGCGGGAATTTTCAAAGATTCAAATTTGAATGAATTCAAACATTAAACTTCTAATTAAAAAAAATGTATTTTTGGAAACTCTCCCAAACCTCGCAATAGGAAATGCATCTAGGAAGTGCGCTTTCGTTCGAGGGCAGCGCGTTCTCGATCTTGGGTGCATACGAAATCCGAACGACGAAGGTCTTCGGCATTGCAAAAACACGCGGTTGTTTGGAGTCGACATGTAAATCCCGGCGGCGCTCGAGGGGTCCCCGTGTTGCGACACGGGCTCTGGATTGTGTTTCGGCGCGAACTGCACTGCTTGACTGTCCGCGTCCTAGACACTGTTATGTACCACTCGATCCTCCGCGTAAACTAGCGACAAGGATGCACGCGTGTGATGTAACGATTTTGCGCACATAGCGTGACTACTTTACGACGCCGCGAGTCAGTGCGAATGCGACTTTTTCACGACCCGTATCATGTTTCTTATGTTGGGTCAGTTCTAATTATAGAAACAAACAATTAACCAAAATCAGAAAGGGAAAATTAAAAAATATAAATTAATGGAACAGAAAATTTTCATTAGGAATGTTTGCAAAGGAATTTTTTGAGTACATATTAAAAGTTGTGAAATTTGATGGGAAATAATTTGAGCACACCTTACACAACACGAATTATGTACTGTGTACTTTGATCATAAACACTACGAGTACAATTAACTGAAGATTAAACATTAAGCAGCTAAACTCGTAAACCTCTTCGCTTGGATTTTCTCTATCGCGATCATTTATCATAACAAGCGTTTTAAGTGGTGCCATCCACGTGAAAGTTTGTCGTTGAATTAAGACCCATCATTTGATAATCATGAATGCCAAAAGACTTTATTATCATTTAATCATAAAAATGCGTTAACAATGACACGGCCAAGAGAAGATAATAAAGTTGGACATCAAGAGATGTCACCTACGAGCATGTTTTCGTGTCTCATAAAAATGAAGCCTTACAAAGCACATTCTCAATTTTTTTTTCATTTCCTCCCTAACGTTTTATATTTGCATGACAAAACGATTCGAATCAAAACATTACATCAGAATTGAGCAGTCCACAGCGGATCGAACCAAGAACAAACTACAACTTTATTATATCGACATTATAATAATCGCACAATGAAACACTTAGTGCCAATATTTCGAATCGGGTTTCAGTCCATCTTGGCTGTTGATATTAATGCGTTACTATCGAGCGATCCTTATACCATTACGTTGCATAATATTTATGTCAAATGTTGCATCGACTCGGTCCGAACGTCAATTTTATGAATCGGCAATTGTTCGGCGCGGCCACTTGACATCCGATAGGAAATTAAGCAAACACAATAAAGCATTTGTGACGACGCTCGTTCAGCCGCATAAAAAGCTGAGCGCGCTTGTATTCTCCTTTTTTAATGCTTTTTTCTTGGAAGACGTGCGGCGCGGCTTTGTGCACTGCATACACACCACACCATGGAACGCCTTGGTAGCCTTCAACTCGCCAACTCTGTTACGCTGACCCAGATCTACGTGGATACATATTTTTACATGCGCCCGGCTTCTGCATTGCATATGTGTCCCCGCTAAATAAATTGCCGAGTTTGTTGTTGAATTAAATATTTGCAAACCAAAAAATCTGATTTTGATAAACAAACATATCACGAACGATTGTATATGAATTGGAAAGTAAATTTAGAAAAAATTATAGTTTTTTTATGAATTTGATTTTTGTTGTTGAAACGTTGATTTATTTGAGTTGGAGACCATCATGAAAGTAAGTTATGGTTTTGGTTAATAATCATTGAGCACAAAATTTGGACAATAGTTATGAATATAAAAAGAATAAAATTATAATTAAACTGGATTTTGTATCACGTTGCAAGAAGTTGTGTCTGTTGCAGGATTTATTCTAAAAAGTGTGCAGATTATGATCTCATAAACATATTTTTAGTGTAGAACACAACCTGGTACCACTGGCATACAATTTATTATTTTGAGCAATTTTTAAATCCTTCTCTTCCTAATTTTATAACGAATGTAAACAAAACTAACGAAAAATGTGCAACCATTTTTTCCTCTCCATTTTTTCGCAAATTTTTTAGATTCAATTTTTTACGAAAAATAATGCATCTACTATTTTTCTTATTGTATTGTCTCCAATTGGAAGAGAGAACAAAAAAAGGAGCTCCAAATTGAACTGAATGAATGAACAGAAACGTAGCGTGAACTTTTAAATTACGTGAGAAAACAATCGGACGAATTTGCATCGGTCAATTGATATTCCGTTGGGGTCTTAAATGTAATCGACATTTGATACTATTCCCAAGGGGAGGAGAGAGCGAACAAACAAATTGAACACACGTGATGAAAAAATGCGGTACCTACGCGATTTCTAATCAAGCGCAATTGCAGAGGGTGATAAGTTCGTGCGAAAGATAAATAGCGCTGCTAATGTCAATTACTGCTAATCACGGTAATTGTCGGCGTTTAATTCCCTAATTGGACTCATAACGTCGCACGTTAGATCTAACGGTGTTCAACCGCGTGTGTATTCTTATGGCCAAGCACCGCGATTCAATTCCATAACTCTCGCGGCCAGCGAGAAATTTATCACGTGCAAGATTAACTAATTGGATTACAGTAATAAAACGACGTTTGTTTCTAAGGGTAAGCAAAACCTTGGCCAACAACATTTTCAGTTTCGCGCCGTTATTAATTTAACTGATATAAAATGATATTGCAATCTGTGCGAGCAAAATTGAAATCAAAATAAATGAGCCTTTCAAAGGCAACGTTATCACTCACCGAGTAAAACTCGCCGTGAAGTGGACAAAAAAGCTCGAAGTTAAAATTTTGATATATCTGCAAAGCGAGGAGTCATTTTTTACTTAACTATGCTAACTCGCGTTCGAGAAATGGCGAAAAGTTTCGAAAACATGGTATGTAAATCTTGATCACGACGGGAATAAATTGTGCCCATGTGTGTTTCCGCGGAACAAGATGATGCCTACCGTGTGTTTGTGCATAACGGACGAGACGGAATTTGTCGTTTAAAAATCGACGGCTTCCACTTAACAGTTTAAAAGGTCCCATAAATTTGTACCCATGCCATTCGTCTTTCTATCAGTAGCGCGTATACTTTTTCATTTGCTCGTAAACGTGTTCCCTGTCAATACTTTTCAAATTTCGCGCCACTTTTTATCTTACAAACCACTATGTCAAGTGGCGTGAAATTCGAAAAAAAACAATAATTCAAATTTATGAATCTTGTCAATTTACCTGTTGCTTGTTTCTAGGCAAAGCGTTGGTGTTCTTTGGCTGAGGTTCGTAAGTGCCATTTTGCTGAAACAGAAAATGAAAGAAGATTAATTTTCTCGGTACGATTAAGACAAGACAAGAAAAAAAACAAATTAAAGAGCGAGCCAACATTCAATGGAATTAAGCGCAGTTAAGATACGAATCGAACAACTGATCATATTAACGCAACTGAAAACTGAACTGCGCATTGGCCAACCGCCAAATTCAATACTGAACAAAATGTTTGAAACTGTTTAAACTTGTGTAAAGCGAGTATCGAACTTTGCGTTTAATTTGTAGGAAGTATATACATATCGGGGTCTAAAATGTTGCCTCGAAAATTCGCGAAGCGGAAGTTATTGCAGAAATATACTTAACGTCCGAGCGCTTATGATACTCATTAAGAGCGAATGTAATCAATGAGACAGAGATTACTGAGCAGACATTTAAATTGAGTTCGCAAGAAGGATTTACGTTTGTTCGCGACAAATAATAGACAAAGACTCTCGAAAAACTTTTCCAAATTTCTAGAATTAGGTATTAATTATTTTAGAAATTTTATTTAATCATTAATTCGCAATTATTCATCAACTGGCTTAGAATAATTGATTGCAAAAGTTTTAGCTGTAAATTTGAAAGCAAAATTTCACTAGTCTATTTCCCGTCAAAAAAAAAGATAAAAATAATATTTTTAAAAGTGATTTTTTCGCTTTATAGATAACATTTTTCGTTACAATTTTGTTTGCAAATTTACCATGATATTGCACTGGATATGAGGTAATTCATTCTCGTCGATTTGAAATTCAAAATATTTTTCAAAGGAATTCAAAATTTCACGTTACATCATTAATTGTACCGGTGCGATTATTGTGAATCGCGTTTTGGTATGCGAGCACTTTTACCTGCAATATATATGTACATATATAATCAATCTGCAAAACGAGCATTAGCATATATTGATGTGCAAAATGCATCGAAGGCAAGTGTAAAGAAAAAAAAAGGTTTAGGTGCAAACAAAAAATAAAAGGAGTTTGGAATCGTGTGTGGGCTAAATTGTTCGGGCGTGTTGCGACTTTCGAGATGCTTCTGACAGTTGGATATCGACTGCTCTTATATTTAAATCGCAAAACTCAATATCACAAAAATCTCAGCAAAATGTTTTGCTCATTTTCTTTTCTTTCATCTCGCAAGCATTTACCAATATTTGTCAATAGAACAGATTTTATTGTTATAATTTCCTCTTTCTTCTTTTCGAAACATACCTCTCTTTCTATATGAAGCGCAGTTTGCCAAACAGTAAACGCAATCTTATTTAGAAGCGTCTCGGTTTCTTGTCTTATGGAAATGACGTTACATCTACTTGTCGGCGCGTTGGCACGTAAATTGTTGTTCACTCTGTCGCGGCGCGTGTCACCACCGAACCGACAACAATTGCCCCGAAGCCAACCACGCGCCATCGAACCGTTGCTCGAATTCGTCATCGCGTCCACTTTCGTCACAATACCGGCCACCAACCTTTTTTTTATTATGATTCCCTCTACAGATTCGATTAAAATTCTCGCTTAACACTATTTACGAACATTTTTTTTATTTTGCAGGAACATTTGTTACGTGCAACGGACGGAATTGCGTTTGTTCTCCTCGTTCCAGCGCTTATTTCGTTGTACGAATTATTACATTTTTTCAGTTGCGCGTATTTTTGTTTGACTGCCCACTTTTTCGCCTCTAGTTTTTATTCTTTTTTGTAACTTTTTTATCGCAGCGTTCAAATATGACACTTTTGTAAATGCGTCGCTCTTGGCCGGTGAAAAAATATTCACGGATTTATGCTCGCTGCAAAATTGATTCGCTATTTCGATTACGATTCCAATTTTTTCAGTACAAAAAATTTCATCCGTTGAAAATGGGTTTTGTGACGTTCACCGGGTTGAAATGTGTTTTTTAATCTACGGTTGCGAATGTTCTTTTATGCAAAAAAAGTAAAGTTCAAAAAATTGTTCAGTTTACAGTCACGATGTTCACTTTGAGTGTCAACACTTTTTTGAAAGAGAAATTTGTTGAAACGCGATACTGTTGATCGCGTCGTAGAAATGAAGCCCACTGTGTCGCGGTTAATCGAAAACATAAGAAACAGAAAGAAAGAAGAAACGTTTCGGGACCGCGACCTGGGTCAACTGGGACAAACGACTACTGTGCGACGTGGGAGCCGCCCCGGCGGTTTGCAGCCGGTTGGTGCGCCCGCAAGAGATGACGGTCCAGGAAGCCGTGTGCGAGTGAGACGGAGACGATTCGTATCCATGGCGACCAACACGCAGGCTTGATCCTGCGCCCGCGAACCGCGCCTCGGCGACACTCTTGGCACGCATTCAGGATCCGTCGAATCTCGATTCCGGTTTCTCCCCTCGCCACTTCCGTTTAATTGAACCACTTCAGTCAGGACAATGCCCTCATGACACAATTTTGCCTTGGTTTAAGATTCCTAACTTTTTTAAATATCATATCATATTTGACAATGTCTTTTAACCCATTTTTTGAATAATGGATTGCAAAGATGCCAAGAGTTAGAAAAAAACTTGAAACTTTTTATTAGAATTTTGAAACTCTAAAAGAATTAAAATTCAACGGAATTAAATTGAAAGCCATCAGAAAGAAAACAAGTCAAAAATCATTTACAAGCCATCTGATACTAAATGACCTTCAATAGCGAATTGACCGTGGATTTAAATGTCAAAATAAACAAAGGTTTTGACCTAAAATGACCTAGCTGTTTGCACGAGATACCATTGACCCGACGACGATCTCGAACGAGCCACAGCCGATTTCTCAATTACGATCTCATGAATCTTTGCAAACAACGTCTTGCGAGTGTCTGACCTCTTGACCGTTGACGACAATAACAATGTCTTTCAGACATTAACCTTCAATCAAAGCTCTCAAAAGAGTACCACCAAATACTCCAGCTGAACCAAACGAAACGATATTTTATTCGCATGTACATGCGCGAGGTCTGTGGCTCTTTTAATCGTGACTTGACGGCCATGACAATGACAATTACTTTTACCCCGCGACCTTTATCGACTTCCAATATAACAACATCGTATACACCGCGAACAAATAGTTATCAGCGTTTGTTATTAACCCCTGGACCTGGGGGCAAGTTTATATCCATTCGTAACATTCGATTGACCTTGATTAATGACCTTGCAACGGTACTTTGTTGATGTTTATTTACGTATCAATTCGTAATCATGGGAAATTTTGTTTCTGTAACAATGACAGCAAATTTATTCGTGACCTTGAAAACAGAAGAAGTCCTTGCAAGGTTTCCGGGTGTGGACATCCTTGGGTTTGAAAAATTGAGGGGCAATTAATTAGAGTTCCCATTGTGTCACAGTGTCACATTTTTTTAATTTTTTTCTGTTACCGTTTCCTGATCCGACGTCTCATCGACAATAGTATCAGCAATCGAGCGTTCCCACCGGTGATGGACGCGCGTTATTGGCTCATTTACGTGCAAGGCAGCATATTTATGCGTTACATAACACTTGCAGCAAGATCGCAGCTCAACCCGAGGAGTCAAGGTTACGACCGTTGCTCATTGATGGAAAGAGTAAAAAAAGCCAGACATTAATTGCAATGTCGTGATTGAATGAAAATTAACGACAATTATATCTTGTGCGAAATTTCGGCACGAAATAATTTTTGCTCGACAACTTGTGTTGAGAAGGAAAGAGAATTGAATTTTTGAAACAAAATAACGGTCTTTTCTTGGTCGTCTTTTTGGCGTGAAACCAGACTCTAATTAACGAAGATGGACGTCGAATGAGAGTCGGCAACTACATTTTACATTAATTATTCATCGGATTCTAATGAGAGATAAATTATAGATAGCGTTCGTCACAAACGGTGATTCCATTTCTGTTGTTTTATTTTTTTTTTATTCTTGAAAACTTATTCGTGATATGAGTTTTAGGAATGCAATATTAATATAACGATTAGTGAGATAAAAAGATCAGTTAGTAAAATAATGACTCAACTTAGTTTAATATTCTTGCGTAGTACGAATCACGAAGACACACAAAGTTGATTGATAATAATGGAGTTCATCATTCTGAATTGCCGCTCGCACTCTGCCGATCCTCTAATAAGAATTTGCCTGCGAGCGAGACGAATCAAAGTCGTTTTTTGGCACCGTATATAATTTTCTAGTCTAATCTAGATTTTTTTTCACTCTGTCATCCCAACCCATTTCGTTTATTTTGACAACAATCTTCGCATCAAGTGATTTTTATTTTGTCGCTAAAATTCGCACACTGAAATACTTTGCATCTTTCAAAGTCAAAGTCAAGGTCATCGTTCCAGCTCCAAAGTCAAACTTAATTATTTTAAGTTTTAAAAATCTTTTAAAAACAATTCATTACAACTTTTGAAAAGCTTTGAAAATGAATTTAAAATTTTTCAACACTTTTTAATGAATTGGTCGACAAAACAAAAAACAGAAACGTGATAGTTGGTCGAGGATCGATTTTCAATGGTCAGATAGTAATGATATTCGAAGCAGCAGTAGCATCGGAAATTACATACTCATTCATGATAAACATTGGCCCCGACATCACCGCAGGTTTTAACCTCAAGAAACCATTTCGCTCGGAGAGCTAGTCTTGTTGAAAAAATGCATCATCTTTGTCCAGATTCTTTTGTCTTTTTCTCGTTTGTCTCGACTTTATTATCTGCTCGAACAAGAACGGAATTAATACTCGGGGGCGGCTGACTTGCGGGAAAAAATCCCATTTACGACGGAAATTACCTAGTCGCGCACGCTTCCGACTAAACAGTCAGGACGCTTTAATGTCACAACCATTTTTCTGACTTAATGTGCGCAACCTGGATTTTTTGGTCTAAAAATGTGATCCTTTCAACTTGAAACCCTTTCTGCATACGAAATTTCTTAATTTTAAAATTTATGAAAAAATGTTGAAAAGCATTTTTTTTAAGTGTTCAAAGGTGTCTATTTCATGAGTCATAGAAGTTGATTCAATTCAGATGAGTGGTCATGATCTTTAAGGAGTAAAAAAAAGTGTCCTATCTCTGGTTAACGAACCGTGTCTGAATGGTTGTGACGAACATGGCCGAGATCAGGATCGCGCTGATATTCGAAGCTGAAAGTCTCATAGACCACAATCGAAAGCTACGTTTAGATCCGCGTGACAAAGTGTCACCGAATCGAATTGGCATGGTGACTGCGCGCAACGCCGTATCACATAACGTGCACCTTTGCAAGGTAACTTGCCGCCGCAAGAGCGCATTATAATTCCAGCACTAAGCTGCCTTGATGACTTTATATTTGTATATTAAACCTCTGCAGCGCGACGAATAATGATTATTTCTCCGACCGTTCAATTACCACTGACGTTTCATTATGATTCAACAAACAAACGATTCAAATTTCCCGCCATCTATTTTTGGCGGCTAAAATCAAATTTTCAATCAAGTACCAAAATTCATTTTAATTCAAAAAAATGATCCATTTAAAAAAATTGTTTTTTCTAAAAGTTTTCATCTGGCGGTAAAAGTTCTAATGTGTAGTCGGAGATTTCAAGAGTGGCGGGAAGAAAATAAAAATAAGAAAGCATCCGGCGGCAATTCTTTTGGTTAAAAGCAGAAGACAAACGAAACGTTCCTGTCCGGTCGTATATTTCGGGCCGTTTGTTTATCCGCGCGAGACCAAATGGATTTGGTCCTCCGGAATTTGAATTCCATCTAGCGCAAGCAAACACCAGTGGCCGTTAACGCGATAAACCGCGCGAGAATAGCAAATGACGCAAGACGATGTCGGTGCGTTCGATTACACACTTGTCGGAAATGAAGAGTTCAAAATATTGACGGGGGCGATATTTCAAAACCAACTTTATCACTCTCACATATTTTTAGAATGCAATTAAAGAGTCCGTTAATGAAGATATCTCCATACTGCCTCTTCTTGTTTCAGTTTTACTAGCAGAGGTTAAGTTTAGATCAAAAGCTGCGATCAGAAATAGACGCGAATTTTCTTTGAGTTTGATTCGTATACGGAAGTCTTGTCTCGGACAGGTGATTTTCTCAAGACTTCTCTTTGAACTTTTGAATTTCCCGCGCACTTTTTTCTCTTGCCATTTTTGCGATTGTACTTTTGAAAAACTAAAAAGTATTGCTATTTTTTTCCTCTCAAAAATAAGACAGTTGTTTTCAAAAACAAAACTCACCAGAAAGTTTGTATAATAATTCCTGGGTAAATCCGATCCATGCACATCGGATATCATGATACGTTTCCAAGAAAATGTCTTCACTAAGCACAAATATTTTGCATCATACTAATCTCGTAAAAAATTCACTAGACAGATATGGCAAATCATTTTGAAACTAGCAGAATTTTTCCACTTTACTCAAAGTTCGCAAACAAAGATCTCGGCTACATTTTCATTTATGAATCACATCACTCAAGTTTTGAACAAACAAAAAACACTCTCTAGACACGAAAATTACTATTTCGAACTCAGCTGTACAAGACTGGAGAAAAGTGTGCCTAGAAAAATGTGGAGATGAAGGATTGCGCTAACGAGGCAAAGCGGTTTTGTCGGCGAGACAACGTGTGTCGCGTTGGAGCAGGCCGGCGAAACTCGAACGGTGAACGCGTTTTCGAGCTCGCACATACACAGATAGCCGAGGGAACGCGATCCCACGCATGCGCCGTGCCCCGACTGGCGCCCCCGCGCTTCGCTTCTTATTTTTCAGCGCGTTAAGAGATGGACGGGACTCTTCTCTCTAATCCGCTGTTTATTCTCGTTGCAAGACCGTAGATGTATTTATAATGGATTTCGGACCTGATACCAGAGACAAGGGTTCTGTCGGGACAAAAACAAGAACAGATTTTTAGCGGTTTTGACGGTCAGATGTTCGGCTGATGAAGGGCAACTTTCGTCGTCTTATTTTAGAAATCCAAAGCCAAGCAGTTGAAATGGAATGCAATGTTTCCATTAGAATTGAAGAGCCCTGTATTTTTGCGAGCTATTTCGGGCATAATCAAAACCATGGGGATTTTTATGCCTTTACGATCTGCCAGAGATAGGGTACATTTTCAAGAAATGTTTTCTCCTTTCCTTTTTATTCAAAGTTATTTTTGAATAAAGTATAGAATGAAAGTAAAAATTGTATCGGTTTCTTTACTTTTTGTATTGTGAGCCAATAAAAAATGGCTATCGCAGCAGAGTGTCTAATTCGCACACAGGTAAACATGGTAATACTCGTTCGAAAAGTTTTATAGCATCATTTATGGACGTTGCGAAGTACTGCGAGCATATGCTGCACCAAACTCCCGGCTACAAATTAAATAAGAACATAAATAACGCAGCAATAATTCATATCGACATGAAGCAAGACGCTTGATGGACCAAAACACGAGTCAGACTTGCCATTCAAGTTAAAAACAATTGTTAAACAAAAAAGCGGAGAAAATAATTTGGATTGTACGAAATAGATTAAAAAATAAAACGAAAAGTGGTGAACATCGACGATTGCAGAATAGCAATCTGAATGAGAGAACTGAACGAAACGAAAGAAGTGGAAATTGATTAAGATGAAATCGTAAATTGTTTCTGATATAGTGACTTTTGCCAAACAGCTTTATACTCGAGTGCATCTCTATCGGTCGAATCGGAAAAAGGTTGTCTCCTATACTTTACGATTGCTGCTCTTGGATAATGCGAAACCCGTTTGGCCGTCGATCGGTTATAAAAGTTGACGTAAATATTGCACACATTTGCCGTCACTGTTTTGCCAAAGAGATTCCCCCGTGCAGGCAAATAAATCCGCAATATCTTATCGACGTTATTACGGCGCTTTAGATAAGTCGCCGCTCAGTGCAATCGCGATATTAAAACCGCCCGGTAATTTTAAAAGCATCAAAATGAACTCGCTTTTATTACACTTTTACGATGAAAAATCATTTCGACCGGATGTACCAATTACTCTTGATCAATTTCTTTTAATACTTATTTCACGAATTGCAAATGTAAAAAAAATGTTTCGAATATTTTCTTAATCATTGACTCTAAAGTGATACTCATCTGAGAATTTTTAAACGCTCAATTATACAAATTTGGATATTTCAAAGCATTTAAAGTCGCACACGTGACAAATTGAGCCTAATTCGGTTCTGTTGGTCTCACGCGAACATTAGTTATCGTTATTGTAAGTGCGCGCATTAGCTCGCCACGCAGTGTGATTTTTAACGCCAGAACCGGTTCGTCTGGGTCATTTGTTTCGATACGCATCTCCCGGTATCGACGTCCTTGATCCCCGCGGTCATTCTTTGATTGGACGCGATTTTGCTCGGATTGCTTGGCGTCGCGCGATTTTCGCGTGTGCCTTTTTTTCTTCCCCTCTTATTTTCTTTTCTCCTTTTTGTTACGGAATTGAAACATGACATGTCCGTCGTCGACACTTAAATCTTATCGCCACTCAAAATGTGTCAAGGCGTCGCCTCCTGCCATACGATAGAGATATATTTTGATGCGTGCAAACATTTTTTCCTTCGAGTTCGACTTCACATGCCGAGACGATAAGCCGCGCCGATACGTGCACATCAACGCGTTCCTTCCAAGTGCGACCTGTGGTTTTATTATCGAATCCTCGACGGATTCAATTTGCGCGCTGTATACAGTATATTAATCTCGAGCTTCTAAAATGACTTTGCAACACGACTTTCATATATATACTGTTCTGCATATCACTTTCGGGCGTAGACAATTATTTTTTGTTTCTGATTAATCGATTGCGAAAATTTAATAGCTACGCTTGTTTTATATTTTGTGAAAGCACTGGAAATCGTTGGATTTAAAATAGATTATTGTGAGTGTAATAAATTGTTGTCACGATGGGAATTGATCACACTCATCGATCGATAAAAAATGTATCATAAACAAAATACCGGTTTCAACTGAACAGATTAGCGCCGAAATAATGAATCATTTATGAAAGACAAAATACTGTAATTTGGTGCAAATACTCGAACATTGTACATGACGCGAACACGCACGTTATAATTTCCATGGAAACGTGACAACGTCGATTTTGGGCCGGATCGACAACCTGTATAATTTTCCGTAATATGTTTCGCGCGTTATAATAAAAAGTGCTCGATTGCACGTCGGTGCGGCGTGTAAATACCAATAGAACGAACAACGCGCACTCGCCCGATACGTGTAATTACAAAACAGGGGGATTCGATTAAACGTAAACGGATCGCACGTTATAAGGTACCAAATGACCCACGTGCACCACTTTATACACTTCTTTTTTGTTACTTTTTTTCTTCATTCTTTGCAATTTCTCTTTTGTTGATCTTTTTTTCAGCCGAGTACTCGTTCATTTCCGATCGCTTTATTGCAGCGAAGGTGATGACAGGATTCACGAGTGACGGCACGATGAAAAGAGCTCGTAGTGTTATTTTGGAGATTGCGATGGTTAGCCGGAAGAAGTTTATTACACGGTCAAAATATAATTTTCGAAATGTCATTCAAAATAAATGTAATGTTTCAATTATAGCAATCCTTTTTCATAATTGTATTATAAAAACAATGTTTATGCTAAATCAAGCAATTTTACTTATTTTACTAAATATGAATTTTTACTTTTCACAAATTGACTTTTTATTTTTAATCGCATGTTAACTTTTCAATGCATTGATTCATATTTTACTTTTGTTTAGAGCAGAATTTTATATTTTTATTACCCCACAACTGAACTTTCACAAAAGTTGACACGTGTTTTGTACAGCGCTGTATTTTCTAATTCTAACAAAAAGATTTTTCCGCTTTTTCAGGATTTATTCTGACCGTGAATTTTGTTTGTTACATTACGTGCTATTTTCTTGAGAAAACTTTTATGATTTTTGAGCCAATGAGAATGTTGACCCCCGTTTTTCCTTTGCCCCAGCACTTCAAAAATTCGTGCATTCGCTCGCCAGTTCCCAACCAACATCCAAACTATAAACACACGTCCAAGTTTGTTGAAGTTTGTACTTCTTGACATTTGCCGTGATTTTATATAATTCAACGGATATTCAGACAATGTCTACGAAAAACGTTGATTTAAAAGTTCCTCCTTTCATACCACGGAATCCACAGCTATGGTTCATACAGTTGGAGGTTCAGTTTACGATCGCAGGTATAACTTCAGACCTGAGAAAGTACCTTTACGTCATATCTAGTTTAGATGAAGAGTACGCAGAAAAAATGGTCGATGTCATGATGAATCCGCCAGCAACCGACAAGTACCCAGATTTCAAGGCGAAATTGTGCGACAGGTTTTATAAATCTGAGCGCAGCAAAATCAAACAGCTTATAAAAACAGAAGAGATGGGCGATCGTTCTCCGTCGCAATTTCTGCGGCACTTGCAGTCGCTGGGAAACTCGACCATCGCTGACAAACTCCTTCGCGAGCTGTGGATCAGCCGACTCCCCGCCGACGTACAGGACATTCTGACGACTCAGGACGAGGAAACTGAAATTGAACAAATGGCGAGACTCGCGGATAAAGTGTTCGACATTTTTACGCGAAATAAGATTGCGGCCGCTGAAGTGAACTCTCAGATCGACGAACTGCGAAAACAAATTAGTAAACTGAAAACTGTTGTAGCAAACAGAAATACGCATTCGTCACGTTCGAGAAACAGGAACCGATCGTCGCGTGCAGCGTCACGATCGGCCTCGCGCAATAGACAGAAAAGCGAAAGTGACGGTGATGTGTTTTTGTGCTGGTACCACCGTTGTTGGGGCGAAATAGCCAAAATGTGCCGCGGTCCTTGTACCTGGCCGACAAGCGGAGACAAGGCGTTCAAAATCAACTCCAACGGTAGGACAATGACAATACACGTTTCCATGGATAGACAGACTCAAGCCCGCTCACGTTGCAGCCGACGAAAATGATGCTGATGTCCCTCGCTTATTTTTTGGATGTAAACCGACTGTTTTTGGACTGTTCAACTTGTTTGTTTTTATTGTGACTTGATTTTGCGTAATCACTGCAGTGGGAAGAGAGCAATGTAGTATTCAACTGACTTTTCATTTTCGTGCAATTGCACGCAAGATGCACAATTTGTACTTTGCATTGAATAAACTATTCAAAACTTTCACAAATAAAAAAAAACGTGAGTGTTTTATCACCTAAATCCCTTGTTCACATCCTTAAGAAATTACAAACCTCATTTCGACCACGACCTTAATCCGAAAAGTAAGGTATTGTTAAGAAAAAAAGTTGTCCACTGCGACTTAAACTTGAGATTTTATCAAGACGTTCAATACTCGAACTAGATTAACAGCATACGAGCGACACATGGAACGTATTATAGATTTGGCTCATTGTGACACTCCGAGATGCGTTTTCTCTGTTGGCGATTCTAGGCCAGTCGGCTTCAGTAGCGGTGTGAGGTCTAAATGAAAATCTATCAGCGCTTTCGTAGAGCAATGAGCCGTGCTAGGTGGGTTTAACGATCCCCGCCCGTTCCGCGCTATAAACTAAACTTGTGCCGCATCGCAGAGCCCGAACATCCTCGCCGTTCGATTGTTCTTGCAATCGCTCATTGTCAGCTTGCAATATCGGACAATTCAGAATCCCTCTCGTCCCTCTCCTGTATCGCTTACATATTCAATTTCGAAACGTTTACCTAACCCTCGAGAAAATGTCAAATACATTTTTTGCACAACTTTCGTTATGTTCGAGAAGTAAATATGATTTTACGTGACATTTGAGTAACCTACATGGACAGCAAAGAAATGCGAGTACGACCGGTAGAAAGTCCGAATTAGCAAAGTTTGTTGTTTTGATATGCAAGAAGAACACGCGATATATCTTGTTTTGTGGTATACAGAATTTGTATACCAATAATAACGCATTGTTCGCACGAATCGATAACATTGTCACGATCCTGTGTGACATAAATTTGAAAAGGACTCTGGCGGCAAAATATATGGCCGAGCATTGTCGCGCACGGGCAATAAAGTAGCACGCATCGTTACGTAATCGTGAATTACATTATTATATAAAATGTTTATATCGTTAATGGCATTTCCATTTGCGAATGATTCATGAATACGCGAATCGAAACGTCGAGGAAAAATGAGAAGCGTCGAAAAATAATGTGTCATTCACATGTCAGACCTGGAGAGATATATCAACGCGAATAAGAATGTTCCGCAAAAACAAATTAGTCTTCGAAATTATGATGTCAGTGCGTTATTAATCGATTCATTTTTTTCTCCGACTTTCTGATCTGACTTTTATGACTTTTTAGTGAATTTCATGAATAAATAGTGAAAATGTTGTTTTGGCTCGTTTTGGCTTGATGTTAGATTTTTGGTTTACAAAATTATATGAAATTGTATTGCCAGCGGAACGACTTTAACGCGTATGGCGGTTTGTCTTTGCGCCTTGAAAGCAAATAGGATTATGAACGGAAATGAATACAGAGGGTGTAAAGATAAACCAACCAAGGGCCTGTTAAGAGAAGCCAGTTTGAGACATTCGTCCGTCTTTGTTTCAAAGTTGAGATTTAATGCGACCACGAACACGCTTTTCATTCAAACATTGCTTTCATTCACTCTTCTATTTAAACGATAGCTTTTCAACTTTATAAATCATCATTTTTCACAAAAGTTGTTGATACTATTTTTCAAACTTTTTCATCCATCACATCTACATACGAGAAATATTAACGAAAAAAAGTTGTTGAAATTATGAAAAATTTTGCATTTAAATTGCAAATAAGTTTTTTTGCAAATGCAAAAAAACACTTTGTGCATACAAACTGGCGTGTTATGTAAACAAGTGAAAAATATTGGTTGGAAATTTGTGCAAGAATAATGCAGCATCTGTTGAGCACGCGCCAGAGTTTTATTTACGCGGCGGGATCTGAGGGAGTGTATGGTTTCTGGATTGCTTCTGAGCGAAAAAGACGGCAATCGTGGCGTGCGCCTGGCAAAAGTTGCCATCAATACCGAGTACTTTCGATCTAAATTTGAACGCGTAAGAAGCCAACGGTTTAAATTTGGACAATTTTACTACGTGCGTTTGCAATGTCCGTCGGTTGCTCGTGTGTTTACACGCTAATTTCTCGGAGCACAACAAATCGTTGGCAGTCAAGTGGCAGGCTGCTTGCCTTCCGAGTAACCCGTCCCTGTCTCACAAATAACTCTCGCACGTGACAAAACTGAAACGAGCTGATATCGATCTCAAATCTTGCACAAAGTTGCGAATGAAGATTTGTGAGATTACCTGCTTTGGTAAAAACACATTGCTACCGTACACATTTTTTCTGTTTCTTTTATTTTTTTTCATCTTAGAAGTTTACAAAAATTAAAAATTCCAAAATTAGCAAGCTGAATAAATATTTTAATTTTGTGGTATAAATTTGGCGTTAAAAATACATCAAGATAAAAGTTTTATTACTTGAATTGGCTCGACTTTGACGTAAAATGATATCGCCTAATTGTGTTTTTCACGGTCCAACCATTTTAGCTCGTTCGCGAAAATGAAAATTTATGTCCCGACTGTGCACTTTCTTAACATTTCCTTGCGGACTATTCCAACTGTGATATAATGCAAGGTGTACCATTTGAATTTATCTTGTAATTTAACAACTTTTTATCTTGCACCAAATCTTAATGATTTGTAATAATTGAAATTAATAGTTTAAAAAACCAAAAATCATTAATTTATTCCACTCGAGTAACTTCAACTCCGAAATATTTCATTTCATTGAAAATAACTTTCTTTGGGATCTGGCGAAATTTTAAATTGCTCTCGCGGACCAAATAAGTAAAATGTAACGTCAGATGGTTTCCAAGCCACGTTCTATCGCAGACTACTTATGTGCGAAAAAAAGTTTCGGTTCGTCGGCACCTCTGGAGGGGAACAAAAACTTGAATCTAGATCATCAACCCCTGACCTACATATGCTGTTACGAGAGTTTTCTCACCATGACGAGTATCTATCAAAGGACACTTCGTCCTTGTTTCTTGTCTATTCCGCCTCTATCGACAAATAACCGCAAGGGATTAAAACGCTTATTATGAATCACGTTTCAAAGTTAAAATCTACCAGGCTTATCTCAGGTTCAACCAATTTTGCGAAATTAATCCAACTTGCGGAGGAAGATTAAACGACGAAGAAATTAAAATGCACAAAGGTTCAATATTAAAACCGATAGAAAAATCAAAAGAAAAATAAAGTTTGAATTATCGAAAAAAAGTTTTTAAACTATTTACAGACTTGAAAAGACTGAAATGGAAAAAGTAAACTTACAGTGACTTGTTGACTATTAGTTGGGCTCGGACTTGGACTAGGCGTCGAATTAGGTGTTGAGATTTCTCCCGCGCCGAGCAATGTCGCGGGCGATGATGAGTTCGCGACATTCTTAACGTTTCCCACCGTTGGGAATGTTCTAGCTGGATCGACTTGCCATTGCTTGTGAATTTGCTGAGATGTATCCCTGAATCTAGCACCCTGAAAACATGCAACATTTATAACATCCTCATTTTACAGTTTCTCTCTCTTTAAATTACAACTTTTTTTATAGAATTTGTCATAATTTAAGTTCACTCGAAATTATTACTCAAAATTTATTTTATCTGAAATTGCAAGAAACAAAGATCTATTTATAAACTCCTTTTATAAATGTCAGCTGACATTTATGGCAACAGTGAATTTCTGACATTTTGACTGGGAATTCGTCAAGTTGGAAAAAAGGTGGAGAAAAATTTCGAAGAAAATGTACATTTTCGAAACGATGCTCAATTGCGCAATGGCAATTACATTGCACGCAACGCGAAACCTTTCATCGGTGTGTTGTATCTGCATCTTATCTGAGCCACGCCGTTATGTGATAACGTCGTTCGCATATACACCGCCTATATAAATAAGAATAATTGACAGACCGGTTATCAATTTACGGTAAATAAATGTGCTGCGCAGTACGTAATGTCGCGCGCGCGATAAACTACTCCGGCGTGCACTTTTGCGAACATGCGACAATTCATTAGCTATTTCGCGTGACTCCAATGACGATTTCGTTTTGACAGCTGGCGACGATAAAAAATTGCACATGTCCCGTTCAACCGATTGGATTATTTTTTGATCGCCTGTCCATGATAAACGATTTTGATTTATCTTCCAAACACTCTCCTAATGATGCCAGATAAAATAAAATCAAATCAAACTCCCTCGCAAGTATTTTTATTTCAAGGCGGCTGTTCTTAAATGAATAATGAAAGTTGAAATTGCGTGAAATTTCGTGTAGTCAAATTCTAGTAATTATTTTTCAGATTAATAAAATTAACGATAATAATTATTATGGCCCTAAAATGGGTGTGAAACTATTTTACTAATTTTACAAATTGATAAAAAATAAAATAAAAGAAATTGAAAATTTTGAATTTACATTATTTTAATACAATGCTTTTACAAAGCTACTTGCAATGAGGAAAAAAAAGTAACTGATCAACTGTTCAGTTGTATTTTGAATTTAATATGGAACAACTAGCTTGAATGAAAACAAAAAAAAAGTTTGTCGAATTGAATTTGACATTTTTAACGAACTGAAATTACCGTTTTGAATGATAATGATTAAATAATTAGAATTTAATTTGACAGTAATTGGCATTGTAATAACCCCATTCGCAAAGCTATTAAGGTTCGGGTTGAATATTACATGAGTAATTGCAATAATGACACGAAGTTTAATATGGGTGCGTGGAAGAATAGCATTCAGAACGATTAGTCGGTGCCGGCTGGGTCTCACTTAATAGACCGCCATCATTCTTTTCTCAGATGTTAATTGTCGAGACATTGCACAAGCGCAATTACCACCGCGCGTGTGCTCCGATCGCGTCTTCATTTCAGCTGAGCCCTATCGAACCGGCCGATCGACGGCGAAATTCCACGGATGTCGCAGATCCCACTCGCAGATACCTAACCCGATGTATAACATGAAAATTTTAATTTTATTACCACCCGATGCTAGTTTGAGATAAATGATCAATGAATTATTAACGATTCCCGGATTATTTATGATCTCACGAAAGGAGAAATTGATAAGTTGTGGAACCGACTGATTTCAACAGTAATTGATTATTGCATTTAATTTATTCCATCTCCTGTTGCGACAATTTTTTCTCCTCAGAGTTTATAAATTCACTGATAAAGTGCAATCGATTTATAATTTATCGATTTCGTTTTAATTGCTAACTAACGATCAACAAATCCACCGATTTTCTAAAATGTTCGACCAATTTGTTTTTGATTTGGAGTTTTTCCAGTTCTGATTTATTTCGTTATCTGTCAGTCACTTTCGATTGATCAACCTTCGAATGAATCTAAAAAAGAAACATGCCGAAAACAAACAGCATGCCTAATTTCATTCTTAGACTAACAGCTAAGCAAACAATCGTCTATCTTTGTGAGCAAATAAATAGACACCCGAGCCGCGACAAGGCGTGACGTCTCGTTCCACAATATTGAAATTCAAAATCAGATTCGATTCCTTTCACGACAGCCGACTTAATGACTCAGTTCTCGCAATCGCCTCGATCTCGATTGAAAAATTGAATCACAAAAAAATCAAATATTATTTCCATTCATCAATTCTCACAATCGAGATCAGGTTAACGAAGGATTAACACCAATAGACGGTTGCAAAAGCAACTTTTCCCCTGCTCAACTGATCGTCGACGATTCATTGATCTCGGGATAATGATATAAAATTGATCGGAACATTTCTTATCAGTTGGAGCGCCATCTCGAAAAGCCGGGGCTCATAATTGAATGATGAATGGAGGTTTTTGTCTCTGGCGAGATTTTTTTGTCGTTTCCGCCTCGATCCATCATGAGCGTAGTCAATCGCAGCGTGTAGGAAGAGCGTCTGTTTTTCTATCGCTCAGTGCTCTGTGCGGCATAGTCACATCTGTTAGCGCGAGCGCGTGCCTCATGTGTATCGGTGCAAGACGAATCGAGCCATGCCCGGCGACGGATTGATGCGTTTGAATAACGTCTATTTATACGGCGCCTGCCAAGAGTTGAACGGTGGCGGAACTGCACGCAACTTGGCCTAGGCTTTGTAACGCACTCCAGGCTTACAACCCGACCCGACCCACGCGATCAAATGTTACCGCATTACAAAGTGTTTGCAATTCTGCCACGCTTGATGGAACAGTTGCGAAATACGCTGACATAATTTTTGTCCTCTTCTAATTCAGTTTTAATGACGACTAAAAAAACAATTCACAACAACAAAAAGGAAATTCCTATTTTAACAATTCAAAACGACTTTGTTCTCAAAGATGAGTTGTAAGAATTTTTTGTTGATTTTTTAAACACGAAGAATTCAAACTCTGGATCTAAAAAAACAAGATGATATTTGGTTAATGAGAAATTGGCTTTTGGAGCTGTCGTATACCTCGTCGAAAAGGTCATCCAGATCCTTTCGAGGGCTCTTCATTCTCATCGCAACGGCATTCCTTATACACCAAACTTCCCCGAAGAGCAAACACTGGTGGCGCGTGATCGGCCGAAGCCGAATGGCTCAAAGCAGTAGAGGAGAAGAGAGCAACCTCGTAATCCAAAATGCAATTCTTTCGTGCTCGTCTCTCACAGCCTTGTCGTTGCTGTTTCTCTTTTGTCTTTCATTCCGCTCGTTTGTGCGCCCATCCTCCTCTTTTGGTCGTATAAATAGTCAATGACACGCTGCATGAAGGTTGCCAGCAGCCTGGGTCATGTGCACTAACCACTATTCTCAATCCACCGAATTTGTTAGTTCACTTTTTTTTTCTCCAACCATTCGAATTTACTGGGTCTGAACGTTTTTACATTTTTTATGATTCATTCAACAATTAAAAAAGAGCTAAAGAAATTGAAGCAATATTGACCTCAAAATTTTTAAAATGAAATTTGCGTAACAATAATATTAACGATAATGTTATTGTGAAATATGTTTTACAAAAAAAACCGGTGTAATAAAGTTAAGAAACGAGATCGTTTTTGCACCTAAATGAGCAAACAGCGAATGATAAGAATGTTTACAATTTTTTAATGCGAATTAAACGGGGTGGTAAATTGGCGCACGTCACTATTCGCACGACAATTAAAGCCGACACAACGTAGCCCCGTTAGAGATGTTTATCTGCGAAACACCTGCTTATCTGCGCGCTCCATTACGTCGCCATCACTTATGCAAATTTATTGTGAGACTAGATTCGCGTGTTATCATTCATTTTTTTACCACGCGTTTCTATATTTCCGCGATAATGAATGATTTTTCGCGTCTTTTTCACGCGATCGATGCGGTCCCGTGCGCTTTTATCAGTGCTCGCCATGGTTCGCCGATTCCAAGCTGGATAATCTCGAATGCAGAAACAATTTTTGATCAAGTTACAAGACTTTACACTAAAAATCAGAGTCGATATCATTGTTGCATTGGTATTCAATAGATATCAATCGCACTTCACGTCTACTTTTGAAACGTTATTATTATGCTTGGGTCAAATTGATTTTGTCTTATTAATTTCAAAAATAAAAAGACATATCTAAAACTCAATTTCCAATTTTGGTCAGAGTTTTCTAGAAACTTTTCTGAATAAAAAAAATTTCGTCGACAATTTTCCCACACGTATTAGCATGAAACTGTATTTGTATAATTCCGAACAATTATTGCAATGAACGATGAAAAACAGCTATAAAAAAGGCTGAAAAGCACCCAAATGACGGACTATAAAAATTGGATTCGTATTTACTTATTCAAATGCACTCTATGTTAATTTCATGCTCGCATGTTATTCCGAGCTTTTAAAATTCAAATATGCCAAGGAGCGAACTGTGTAGCATGTTGAAAAAAAAAACGAGCATTCGAGCAAACAATAATTAAATATGACTGTAGAAGTACAAAACTGTTCTTCAAACAAGCATGATATCTTGAATTTTTTCCATCGACGATTAGTGGGTTATGTCAATAAGATCGAATTAGTGTTGAGCAATTTTGATGAATCAGAGTTGTTGAAATTGTTTCGTGCAGACGATGATATCAACTTGAAGAACCAAATTGGTTGACGAAAAATTACGTCTTCCTTTGCTTGAACCGCTCAATGAAACCGGGACATTTAAATTTCAATTTGGACCTCGAAAACGTTTATCGTGCGGCTTCAAAATCGCTTCTCATGAAAAACGTGCGGGAATCTCTTGGCAATGGTGAATGAATTGAAATATAATATTGTTCCTCATTATGAAAATGTATGTAAACTCGTTTTCACAATCTGCGTACGATTTAAACGTACATTGAAAAAAAATTCCAACTCATTTCGAAAAAAAAGAAAAAAAAATTCAAAGAAAAACATGAAACTTTCAAAACCAGTAAAAACTCAGGAAAGGATGACCAAAAGACACAAACACACAACTTGATGCAATAACTGCAAGTTCACCTTAGACGAATATTCAATTGTCACGTTTGCCCCACCATTTTGAGAAAAAAAATCACATGACCGGTACGAAGTAAACAACTTGGCTAAATATCCATCGCTTCTCTCGGACGAGAGAAGCGGTCAAGCGCGATCCATCACTCGAGTAGTACTAGAGTACTGGGACAGAGTTGCTGCCACGTTGTTGCAGTCATGAACGTCGTCCTCGAGAGGAGAAAGAGTCCCCTCCGACCCGCTCGTTGTTTTTCATTAGCGAGGGGAGTCCCGGCACTGTGAGGTCTCGAGAGAGGAGAGTGCCCCCGAGCGTCGTCGTTTGGCTTGCGTAACTTAGCCGAGGTAGATAGACAGCGTCGCCAAAGTCTCACGACACACACGTGGGAGCGTGGGCGTGATCGACGATCGATTGACGCATCGAAGGAAGTTCACTGGTAATAAGAATCGCTCAGAGGAAACGATGGAAATGAATGATAAATAGATTTTTTTTTACCTTTTTCACACCTTATTATTACCTTACCGAAGATGTTGGAAAAAACCACTTGTATTCTTTTTCTTCTACTTAATATTTATTCGTTTTATTTTATTAAAACAATATTCATTTTTTAGAGTTACCGAAATTAGTGTATTGTAATATTAATTATGATGTTTCGTTGTAAATTAAAAATGAAAACTCATCTTTGCTAAATTGAACGAATGACGAATCACATCTGAATGCTCCGACCGAAATAAAAAGTTTCGCAATAATTCATGTGCCGGTTTGCAATCAAAAATGATATCGAATTCCAATTAGAATAATGAAAGCACACAGAAAGGCACAGTGGACAATAAAGTTCTCTGCAACCGGGATCGGTGGGGCACAATGCTAATTTCAGAACAAGGCGACCTTTCAAGACGGAACGAATCAGCGATCTAGTCGGCATTAAATTCGCCGTCAAATCCAGCGACTCAACTCAATTACCAATTTCAATTAATACAATAAATTCGCATCGGCAACAGCTGAAGCAGTGTGCGACGAAGCATATTAAAATTTATTATTTATCCGCTGGCATTTCATGTGAGAGCCAATTCGATATTTTTTTTGCCTCTGACATAGGCTTTGAGAAGTATATTATTGGCAGCCGTTTAAATGCACGCAGAACATTATCGGATCTGACGGGATAAATCAAACACGTTTATAACGCAGACCACAATGCAACATTTCAATCAGTCGCTCGGACGTTATAAATATACTTTTGTTATTTGAACAAAAAAGCGTGTGCTGTTTATCTGCGCGATTATAAAGCCACTTTACGGCTCCGTAACACGTCATTTTATTGTGTTAGCTGTAACTTAAGTGAGTTATGTAAGCGCAGTTGAAGTTTAGCAGTTCTCATCTTGTTCGCTAATTCATAAACTTTTTGTGTTCATAAAAATCTTCAATAAAATATCTTTCAAATGAAAAAAAAACCTGAAACACATATTATTTACAGGAAAACTTTGCAAATTTGATATCGATTTTATTATCTAATGCGAATTCGATTACTAAAAATGACTCGAACAAAACTTTCAAATGAATTTTGATACACGAATATTATTAAGAAAATTGACACCGGATCACGTTGCCATGATTGTATAACTTAAAAAAAAAATTTCAGCAAAAAAACGCGGTACGAACAAATGCATCAGCGATCTCGCCTTGGACTCACCGGTGCGGTTTGTGTGTCGATCGCACGTACGCTGTGACGCAAGCGTGTCGTTTTTCGTCACGTTTATAATAACGAAAATGAACGCAACGAACTCTGCCGAGACAATTTACATGTTCCCCGTTGACAAATAACACGTTATTCAACGCGCTATGTAAATCGAAAGTCATCGTATTAACTCGGCTGGTATGAGCTTCGCGAACAAAAAATTTCATTTTGATTATATTGTGAGAACAATCTGATCCGCCTTGTAGTATAATTTTGCGCGAATTTATTGCGTAGTTGGGCGTGCTGCAATTTGCAAATCTGTATCGACTTTTTGCAAAATTTTCATGAGAACGTTTCTAACCAAAAAGAACGAAAATTTCAACAATGCATCATTGAAATCGAAAACAATAAATGAAGACGAAAAAAATGTTTGGAGGCAAATATTTGATTTTGATTTCACTAATCCAAATGTTTATTAGACAACTTGAAAAGTATAAAAAAAAGAAGGAGCTAAGAAATAAGCAGGTTTGGAGCACTTGACTTGCGCCTACACAAGTTTTCTGTGTGTATCACGGTGGGCAGTGAAAAAGGAAGAAAAGAGAAAAAAACTGTGCCGGTGCGTCGCGTCCCACGCGCGGCGATGCACGAGCCACGGCGATGTTAAGTTGTTTGTATGAGCGGTCTTTCTATCTCGCCGACCACCTCTTACGTATCACCTCGAGCTTTGTTTCATATAAAGGAGAAATCTGATTCACGATCAGGGGCACTTCTGCGGGAGAACGTCTCTTTTATCGTGCAGCAACATCTGACGTAGTATTTATTGAGGTTTGTTTCGCGGCGATGTGTCGCACAACGGCCGCCCTGTCACTCCGCGTAAACAATTGTAATGCTTGGTCTAAAGAGAGAAGATGAAGTGTGCGACGCACAAATAGGCAAACGTCTCGCCAATTCTGAGTACCACCGCCCGCGAGCAGTCTGGCCTCAAGAGACGTTAACCTTGGTTATGTCGCAAATTGACTATATGCGGAGGGTCGCGCTTTTTCGTTTTCCGCTTTTTCTTATCTAATGGCCAAGTTTCTCACATTTGTACCGCAGATACTCGTACATGCTCGTTCATGTTTTCCTCGCGTTTTTCTCTATCCATTCTTTATACTTTTCGGTCGGGTGGTTTGAGTTATCTCGCCAGAACAAGTACACACATCATAAAGCGATTAAAGAGAGTCATTATTAAATGTCAATAGGAAGAAGCCGACTTCCACATCATTAGTTATTGTTTTTACTACAAAATTTTTCATCAGTTTACTTGATTATCAGCTGAAAAGTTAATGTGAAAATTCGGTCTTAATGTTGATAGCAAAATGAGCACGGCGTGAGAAACTGTACAGTTGTGGTGAGATCATTTGTCTTTGTTTTCGATGTTTTGTTTTGTTTTTTTTTAAAAGAAATTCGAAAGATTTGATGGATTCCATCTGGACCAATTTGCATGAGTTATCTGATAAGAACAATTGAGATCCAATTAATAGGCGGCAGCAAACAAGATTACAGCAGGTTTAACATAATTACACATAACAGGTCGTTGTTGCATCTACCTAATGATGATACGCGTTAATAAAAAGCACGTTCATTGTTGTGTGTCAGATAAAACTTAATCTGTACTACTTTCAACAGAATCACAAAGAGTTGAACTAACTAAAATAATTAAGAAAGTTAAAATAAAACTTCAAAAAGTGTTTCAATCCAAACACTAAACACTAAATTTTCCAGTGTTTAATTTTTACAAAATTTATAAAGAATGATTTATCAGTGATTTTTTTATGATTTCGAGTCAAATTCTTGAATGAGTATGACAGAACCAGACTCTTCTCTCAGGGGTTGAATTTCTGCAAAATATTTGAAATAGACTCGAACCAGCTGGAGAAGAAATCCGAGGAAAAATTAAGTGATAAACAATAAAGTAGTCGAAAAACAATAAAAATTTTCATAGTGCACGGAACATAAACAAGTAATCACGTAACGTGAGTGGTAACGGGTCGTTGGCCGGATATCGCGGTCACGTGTTATTCAGCGATCGCATAACGCGTGCAATCGCACCGCTGGGCGTAAGCATTAAATTCATCCCGTGGCTATAATAACGCACGCACACACGCCCACATTAAACTGCGCGACGTGCATCATAGCACCGTCTCAAGAGGTGGCCCAGCCGCTTCTGATAACGTTCATGAAAATACTTTCGGTTTTTATTGCCCTCGCGCCCGAAACCGATGCTTCGAAGAAATAAAGCCGACGCTTTGTGTGCTCGTTACAACGCCATTACGCCACCATTTGTGCGATATATTGGTTTTTCTGATGCTTTATTGCTTCTTCACTTTATGAAATCGAGTTCTGCTATTATTTTATTTTTTATGGCAAAAATGTATCGTTTAACAAGTGATCAAAAAAAAACAGCTGAAAAGACAATATCAGACAAGGATTCTGATGTATGACTTTGTCTTTGCTATAACAGTCACAATTTCATCTCTAGCAAACAGCTCTCATGTCGACGTTGGTTTTTGCATAACAGTGTGCTGTAACGAGAAAAAAAGTTGTTGCAGTGGAGAGAAAATTTCTGCAGGGAAGAAACATTGTTCCCATAGCTCACCCACATGCACATACGACAATTGAAGTGGGCAGCCCACAAGCCAACTTTCTTTGGGTGTCTGAAAAGTGGTCACTCGAGTCGAGGGCCCGGCAAAGTAACCTTCCAGTTAAAGCGACGGGTTCCTTCGCATTGTTTACTAAATATCAACAAGTATTAGCGAGTGCAGATGCCGCACGCAGATTGCGACAATAAAAATGGCCGGCGCATAATGTTATCAATGTAACATCGGTTTGCAATTTTTTCAAACCCAAAGTCTGAGAAAGATCGCGAACAATTTTTTCGTATCGTTCAAAATCTAATTGGCAAAATTTCTTGATATGAAAAACAAGGGGATAAGGAAAAAAGTGCGAAAGAAAATTGGCAGCTACGAAATGGTAATTGCGCGGTTGGCGGATGAATTAGCAATTTTCGTTCATGTACGTCATCAATTAAATTTCGGCCATAGCGTTTTTGTCGTGCTCGTTAACGATTTGAAGAAATTCGTACCGATTAATCATCGTGACAAATGAAAAGTGACATAATTAATGACAAAGATTCGCCCGGGGGGTTTAAATAATAAATGAAACTCTCTCGCTGAGTTGTCCTTAAAACGCGAGATAAGTTTTAAAGGAGCGAAAATATTATCAGCACGGCAGAGCCGTGAGATTAATTAAAGTCGGTTGCATTTAAATGTGCGCTCGAAAAAGCGAACGTATCCATTATCGAAATCAACGAGCGGGGTCTTATCTCTTTCTGATAATGTGATTATTTCTCATCGTCTTTTTCAGTCGGAGATGAAGCTATTGATCAAAAGCTTTTTCAGTCCGAATGTAACCTTCATCTAGATCACTTTTTCATCCATCTTTGTTATTTAAATCATTTTTAAATATTTTTTTCTTTTACAAAAAATTCAAAAACTGGGAAAATAATATTACCAATTTAAAAATTGACTTGAAGTTTTAAAGTTTGCTACTTTTGCAATGTGGTCACATAAAGTGCAAGTCCAACCTCATAATGCATCGGAGCATACGTTATTGCAGGGCATCTTGGTGTTCTCCAAGGTCGGGCAGGATCGGCACGAGGACGTGCCTGGCAGGCGAACGTGCAACGCTGAAAAACGCACTCGGCGTATCAGATTTATGACGTCTCGGGCCGCTTTTATTGCTGCGAAAGAAAAGAAGGAAGCGTCCCCGCAGGCAAATGAGACGTGTATGCTTCGCGATCGCTCAGGATCTCATGACAATACGCGCACTTTATCAGCATCCGATCGCACGCAAATTAATAATAAATCGATTAATCAACGCAGCTTATCATCGACGCAATTAGCCCAGAAGCGGCTCCTAATAATTAAGAATGTGGAACGCAAATTTGCCCCGAGACATAACGGGTATATAATTTGTAACACATTGTATGTCCTTTATGGAGCAAAATTTCTCATTTTTATCTTTTTTAAATTTTTTTATGATTTCTACTTTTTTAAAATAACTTTTACACGTTTTCATTTTTGGGGTGAATATAACTCGGATTGACAAGTGCATAATTTAAAATTTTTTGTTTACTCTTATTATCTCTCAAATCTGTTTTCAACGGAAATTAAATTTAATTTCACATTTTTCAATTTTTTAAATTTTAATTCATATTGGTAATTGAAAAATTTTCAATTTCATTGACGAGTCCTTAATTTACGATGTTTCGTGTCTTCTTTTAATTGGTAGTCTAAACGTTGAAAATAAGTAATAGGATAAGATTTTTCACCTTTACTCTTGCACACGTGAGAAAGAGAGCCCGAACGAGATATTTTTCGCGAGCGCTTTTTTGCCATCGTTTCACGTGCGAAGCCGCTTCCTCGGCGCTACACGTACATGCATCATCCATATTTCTGCGAACGCGAATCTCGCCTGTAATATTGTAAATTGCATTCTCGCAGCACGTTATCAATTAGTTTCGTCGAGGGGCGCGTGCAGCTTATGCCGGATGGACATGTCCGATCAAAGAAAATTAAAGTCGAATAAAATTGAATGACAAAACAAAAACAAAACAACGAATTGAACATAACTAATTATGAATTTTGCATTTCGAAATGTTTCAAACAAGACGAAAAAAATTCTATTCAAAATTGTGGAATTGCGGAGGTCGAACTTCAGCCTCCGCTAATTATTCAATTTTCGTCGCGTTTCGTCTAGAAAAACATAACTCAGCAGAACAATCGACGGAAACGGTAAGTAAAATGCAAATAAAAATTTCAACGTCAAAGTTTTTTTCTGTTTCATACAGGGTACTTTTATGACCAGCGAACATCAGCGCAGTCGCTAAAAATACCGTCGTTACAGCAAGATCATCAAACGCTGAGCTTACTACTTGGATCGAAATTAACTCGGCCAATACAAGTGAACCGAACATAATTATCCAAAAGTCGTATATCAGTGTCCAAATCATCGCCAATTATTTATCGCTGTTTTCGAAAAAAAATCCCTCTCCTCAAACTGTCTGACTTACACCCCCGCACTTCCTGCGTGGGCATAAAATATTTCCCGGTTGCACCTATATATATAAATGGGAAATACTTCCTGTGGACTGATGCATGTTTCTTAGTCTTCCAAGCGTTTTAGACAAATCGTTATTCACACCTTTTCAATTTTTTTCTGTACGTAATAATGATACAGAAGATCAAAAGTTTTTTATTCTCGCAGAATATATTCGTTGAGCAAAATTTCGCATCATAACATTTTTTCCCACATTTTTCCACCCATGTAATGTATATCCTTTTGATAAAAAATTGCACCAGCCTTTCTCTCGTTTCGCGTGATAATAAGGCTGAGGTTGGGTTCTCTTCTGGTAATCACAAGCGCGAAACATTATTGCTGATCCTTTGTGGTATCCCGGGCTTGGGATGTGCGTTTACGGAGCGGCGTTTGATGCCGGTCGCGTTTATTACACGACGGTGTGATAGTACGTGTTCGAATCGCACGCCGCAAGTATATTGGCTACCAGCGCCTCCTACGCGTGCCCTGAAGTTCAATCCAAGTGGAATTGCCTAATTGAATGCGTGCGCGCTGTTGATCAATATGGTAGTCGATTCAATACAACTACCTGTTACCAATAGTTGAACACCTGTTTTATTGCTCATTTGCATTTCTTGTCTTTGTGCCGCCTCTGTTTAACTGAAATTTCAAGTCGCGAAAAATTGCAGTTTCAAAATCGCAACATTCTTTCCTTTTTCAATTCATTTTTGTATAAACTAATAAAAATTTATAAGATTTAAGCTGTTTACATGAAATTTTTAAAAAATATTCTTATCATCGATACCAAAAACGTCATTTTTTCATTTTTTTTTCTAACACCAGGAAGTTTAAATTTCAGAATTAAAATAAAAGAGATTCGTGCCCGGAAAAGTTTTGTCACACTCACGCATGCTCTCACGGATCGTAACGTGCATCATCGGGAAACGTGACTAGCAATGAAAGTTTGACAATTAGTGTCTTTGTTTGGTACTTGTGGTTAATAAGCAAGGCTGCGTCGCAGCGCTCATTGGCCGCGACGCAATTTCAATTTGTGCGCGTGTGCGCCGATAGCGGTAATGATGAATTACAGGCGCGCTATGATAAATCGTGATCGGCCGACGGACGGCAAATCTTGTTTAATGTTCGCTCGCTGAATCGAGCCTCTAATTATCCGCTTGCTTTGCTAACAAATCCATCGTAATAATAAAGACAAAGTTACGTTAGTTAGGGATACAAATTGCCGTGGTTTAGAGAGAGAGCGGGCCTAATTGATAGGTCAGGATACGTGTACCGGGAGTTCGCTGATAGATTATGTGAAGACATGCGACTCTGAGTGGGTGATAGGTGTTAAGTATTTCCGATTAATTAATTTAATGTTAATCGGTGCTGTTCACGTGCTTGTTATACACGAGTAATTAAAAACTTTTTTAATTCGTCAAAAAAGTTTGAAAGAATTGAAAAAAGAAAAGAAAACAAATTTAAAAAAGAAAAAGATTTTTCTTTTCGCTAGAAAATTAATTTTTACGATAACGACAAACCAAGGATAATAATTTCCCTTGTAATTGTCGCGCTTTTAAGAAGCAACTCTGTTTTCTCCGAGATTTCGCGGGATTATGAAACTGGCCTGCGAGGGTGAAAACAAGATATTTCTTCTGGTTACGCGAAAAGCCACACGAGTCCTTTTTAAACTCCAGCTGTACCTTTCAAACAAGAAAGTTTGCTCTGCAGCTTGTCATCTCGGGGAGTTAATAATGCTAATGGAATGACTCCGGGCGGGTTATATTCCCCTTGAGACGTAAATTTTCATTAGCGCGAAGCGCTATTATAGGAATAATATTCTCACATTTACCTACGACCTATATCTTAACTTTTCGTGTTCATATTATATCTATAAACATTGCACAGACTTTTTCGTCGCGTTTTTCGCGCAAAGTGTTTTTGAAAAAGCTATAAAAATAAAACTTCTAAAACGCAACCCCGACAGAGTTTAACATCGATGGAACTTTGTACATTTTCCAGTTGCAAAAACTTACGAACAAATAAACAACTTGAATGAAAAAGAAAATTGAAAAATAAAAGACGATTCTAAAATTGGAAACGAGTGCATGATCTAGATAATCAATTAGAAAGTGCACGGAACAATTTGCGAGTGAAATATTTTTCGATCTAATTATGCATTTGATTGCACTCAACCTCGATGCTTAATTGTGAACGCGTGTCCGTTTGGATTATCGATGCCGAGGAAAATGACGTTTGTTCCGCAGCTAATAGCGTCAGATTGCTCGCGATGCAAATTAGCAAAAAGCGTATCCGACAAAACCCGACAAACCTTCTCGGGGCTGTGTTTCGCGTTTTTGCGCGCGCCTACGTACGCGCCACGAACAGGTTCGGCGACTCGTCAAGGTCGCGCACGCCAAAATCGGTCTCTACGCAAACGGGCCGAAATAGTTGTTCTCGGAAATAATCGTCGTCGTACGGTTTATCGCCGCGCTTGCCATGACCGCTGAATGCAATCGCACAGGAGGAAAAATTACGGTTTTTTTATTTTGCCCTTCCGAAAAGACAGCGCGCGAGATTTAAAATCTTTCGACCCTGTTGCGGGCCTAAGGATTTATGATTTATTGTGACGGCTCGGACAAAGCCAGGGAGACTCTCCTTTTTTTTGGTCGTGCGAGAATTATACAGATTGGCGAGTGCCCCTTTTTTTCGTCACTTTTTGCCGCTCTTTTCTGGCTGTTATATTATTGTCGGAATTTTTAGCCGCTGGCGGTACGATGCTTTATGAACGCGTTTCCGGAATGTTTCGAACACGTGTTTGCTGTTGCAATATTTACTGAAATATGACTGCACGTGAGGCACCATATTTTATCATGCATTTTTAGCAGACTTCCGGATGGGATAAACGAAAATCAGAAAGAACAAAATTTTGTTTTATTTCGGTTGTGTGCTTTGTGAAATCAAAGGGGTTGGAATGTTATTTATCAACTGAATGAAATCTGGCGTAAAGATGCATTCCGAGATCTCAGTTTTGTTTATCATTTTATTAGTCGCTTGTTTTATGCGGGCACTCAATTTATCGGGTACACGGATAAAGTTATTACCGCGACGAATCTATTAACGAACTCGCTTATCGCGATCGTATGTTCACAAAAATGTAGCCAAAATTTGCGACGAACGGTTGTTGAATATTTCACAATATCTTTTTCCGTTCTCGCTTGTTCCTTCTTTCCCCTTTCTTTCATTCTAGCACTTTTTATCTTTTTCTTCTTTTCACTGAATATCGATTGTGCGAGATTAGGGCGTTGACATTTTGGCACCGTTTCTACACACGCTTTCAATGCCGAAAAAACTTACATTTTTCAAAATATAAATAGAATTCACCTTTGGGTATTCTTTCTCATATCAGGCATATCTAATCATTTGTAATTGGCAGTTTAATTCAATGTTTAAATTTTCCGAAAAAGTGCCATCGTTGACAAAAATCTATTGATAAATAGCGGTAACTAAAATTGCATTAAAAAAATGAGTTCATTTTTTTTCCAAATTTACTTCAATTTTTCAAATAATGGAAGAAAAATGAGGATTGTATGAAACTGCATTTTGTGCTTCTCTTTGATAACGTCGATAGGAATTCGTATAAAGTGATGGTAATAAATCGCGAGTTTTCATCAATCACAGTGCTTTACAAAGAACTTTTTCAAATCGGTTGTAGAAGTTCGTCGTAATACGTGGGAACGCGTATCCGCTTAGCTAAGTGCATGCACGTACATACAAAGAAAAGCCGAAAGCGAATCGTGCATCGGTTTTTTAGCCTTTTCGCATCTGGCTTGCTGCCAGCACTTTTGTCTAGTTCGGCCTTTTGTATCTCCGACTGATTAAAACCAGTAGACAAAGTATTTGTAGTCAGATAATGAGCGATTGACGTAACTGCCAATACCAGTGAACTGACACGCTTGCCAGAGACATCTGAGAGCAAAAAAACATTCATTCAACACAGACCAGCGACGATTGACGACTAATCGAACACTGCTCTTTAACTGCGGCGATTAACGAAATTTATTTCCTCAAAAAAAGAAAACAAAACAAAACAAAACAAAAAATAAAAGATGATAAATAGATAAACAAAATGATAACGTTTAACAGAGTGTTTTGAGGCACGAGCGATGATGGAATCTTGAGATTTGAGATGATTTATAAAAATCGGCTTGGGAGATGAAAAATGTGAAAATTTACAGCCGGGATCAGCCTGTGAAAAATGTTGTTATGAGTTCAGCTACTTAGAGATGATTTTTTGCAGATTCTGCTGACGCCACCTGGTGGTCAGGGGGATAAATCATGCTGTCCAGGGTAGCCGGGCGTCGTGACATAATCGCTCGGTTTTGCGAGATCGTCGCGATTAAAACTCCCGCGTTTATTTTGCGCACGATTCGTGCGGGGCAAGAGAGATGTCGATCCATTTGAATTCAACGCAAGATCCCGGACTTGAGATTAACGCATACCGAAAAAGTTGCGAGCTAATTCATATTCTTGACGTTGTCGAGTTGAGACCATCGACGAGAAATTTGTCAAATTTGCAGTGCATGAAAGTTGACAGATTTTTTAAGCACGCGAAAATTAGTTTATTCGAGGAGGAAAGAAAAGATCATTTGAAAGACGTCTTTACAGCCGAAGGTGATTCGTCGTCTACATTGTTATCTTATCGTTTGTGTTTTATCGTGACCCCTTCACGTTGCCGACCCCCGAATAAATAAAGTTTCCCTTTGAAGGTACACATTATACTTCAAGGTCTCGTGTGTGCAACGACTAAACATAACCAACTGCAGTGCACAAACTGTTATGCGAAAGACACACAATTTTCAAGGGGAAACTGTACAATTAGGTTGGGATTTAGATAAGGCAACGTTGAATACCGAAAAAAGTACTCTTTCTGTTGTTCCAAACAAGTGAAATTGAAATTAGCAACAGGTTTAGTATGAAAATTTCGAAACAAAAACGAACGCAAACGAAATAAAAAAATCAACATGAAGAGCAGACAAATATGTTTGAAAATTATTTTTAAGAAACTTTTTACTCGGAAAAGTTTAAATGCCTTTGACTTGTTTCAAGCTGGGAGAAATATCAATTTTTTTTATTCCAAAAAGTTATACATAAAAGAAGAAACTCGACTCTGCCGAACTATCGCCAAGACATTTTTTTACGGTACACTCGAAGTTTAATACGTTTTTGGCATTTCGAGTGCTCGGGACCATTGGCAAAAGTCTCATAAAACTGCGAGGCAAAAGCACAGGGTTACATCATTCTGCGCTCGTATGCTCATTTCCTGGAGATAACTTGCAATCATTGTCAATAATTCCACGCTATCTGGCGCTAAAAGCGCGCTTTACTTAACGCCGATTCATCGAATAGCCATGTTTATCCTATTTCATGCGATTACTCCAAGCAGAAAGTCACTTTTCCCCGGAACTGACCAAAAATTACGGTGATTTCCCTTCAGCTCGAATTCTCTGTCGAATGGAAATAAAAATTCATGGGAAATTTTTGCTAATTTTGATTCGACCAGAAATGTTTTAATCAAACCACACACAGAAAACTACTGTTTCAAAAATGTATCAAGAATCATAAAATCTAGTCATGTTTCATAAATTTCAAGACATTTTCACTTTCGAACTTTTATTTTATAGTTTCCGTTTAGTTATTGCATACTTTTGCAAAAATTGCGTGAGTTTCAAAAAAAAAATAATTCGATCTACCTCGTAGCCGGAATCGTGACCATTCATCTTGGCGTGACCGCCGTCTGACCATGCCGTGTCGAAGAGCGTTCAACCCTTGGATCGAATGTGAATCCTCAAAAAATGGCACATCATGTCGACCCCACTCAGGTCAAGGTCACACAAATTTTCGACACTCACAAAAACCACCGCACCGATTCCCACACAAAAGTATTCGCACTCGCGATTTAGTTTACGGTTGACAATTTTATTTAAGAACCACTTTCCATTTTGAACGTCGCACCACTCGTTAGTTTAAGGTAACTTCAAGGTCAAATAATATTTTTTTTCAGTACCCGAGATTTTTAGTACCTGAGCTTCCTGGTTTTTTCAAAAATTTCGTTTATTTTTTTCAGTAGCAACTATGAACAAACTTCATTGATTGTGATATTTTTTTTAAAATCATTTTTCAGAATATTTCAGTGAACACTCAGTGTAGAATGGACAAAATAATGGGTCTACGAATGAAATGCAGCGACAAGTTTGAAGGAAAAAAGCGCAGAACGGCGACGTCCTCAGTCTCGGAGCGCTGCTCACGAACTGGATTCGCCGCGTTCGCCACACCATTGCTATCTCGACCACAGGTACCTGCCGACAAATACCCCCCTCGGTCGCTACTCGCGACGTCACTCGTAGCCTCCCTCCGCGGTTCGGTTTTATCCCTTGTCTATTGTTGTTTCCTGATACTTCTTACAGCCGTTCCCTCGTGTTCTTGCTTATTCGTCGCAGAATAATTCCAGATGAAAACCAAAGATTGCAACCGAGGTGTATGAAAATGATTGTTCTTTTTTCTGTCACCTTTTTTGCATTCAACAAATGCCGTCTGGAAGAAATAATCGTCTCGACCTAAAAAAAGTGGCGAAAGAGAAGAAACTAACGAAACTTTTGAAAAGTTGGCAAAGTTTAAAAGGAGTTAAATGTTGAACCTAAATTCCGGTTTAAAAACAGTTTCAAATTGTCGACAAGTGAAGCCTGTCGAAGGAAGCGAAATTTTCGTGTCGTCACGTCCTACGTCCCTCAGGGCCACCTCGTGGTCCTGGGCGACCTCGTGCAGCACTAACGACTTCGACCCCAAGCTACCAGGGAATCCCGTTATTTCCCCCGCACGCGATACCATCGATTTTGCGTCCACCTTTAGGGGATCGTCTTGCGAATAATGTCCACGTACGATCTCAAGTTATGACACGTTGTCTTCCACTTCGAATCGACTGTGAAGTGCTTCGTGAAAGCTGTTCGTCCATGTAATCTCAGATCACATTTTGGTATACTAATTTTTTTTTGAACATTTCGAACACAAAAACTGGCGTTTATTACATAACTAAAAGGGTCTCTTTTTGTCATTTTTTTCAGTTCTTATCATTCAGACGTCTTGCATGACTAACTGTACAAATTAATGGGAGAATCGAGAAAGTTTGCTGTGCAAATACAAACGAAAGGCTTATTTCTGTCTGAGAGTGGAAAAAAAAGTTAAAACTCTCACAGTGACTTGGTAACATTTCTTTCGGCAAAAGTTAAAATAAAATTGGCAAAAAATCAGAGAAGTCACAAAAAAAGACAAAAGGATGAGGCAGCAGGCAAACAAAAATGGCGTAAAACATGACAAATGACTTAAAGTCGTCGATCGCGTTTCCTGTTGGGATGAAGCGATCGAGTGCAGATTCGTAGCGTGTAATGGCAATTCATCTTGGGCGTGCATTTGAATGCGCATCGCCCAATAAAGCATATATTGGCACGAACGCGCTTTATATAGGGTACAACCGCCGGCGGTCAAACTCGGGGCATAGCGTTTCGTTATCCGTATTTTCTTGTCTTTTATTACACGTATAGCGTTCCGGTATCAACGGTAAAAGCTGGAATCTTGTCCACGCGTAGTTCCAGGAGGAGATAGCGAGACGTCGTCTGTGCCTCGTGACCTCGCGTTATTCGGGCCGTGTTCATTTCCCAGCGAGCAATTTTTTTTCGTCGTTGTTTAATGGAATAGTCGAGGCCTCGATCGGAAAGGAATAAATCGGACTATATGCGACTCGAAAACGTGCTCACGAATCACAATCCCAACGTTTAATAAGATTTATGCGATCGCAAATCGGTTGATGGAAATTACCGAACGAAAAATCGGTATAGTATAAAGAGCTTTCAAAATTGGTACAGGAAAGAATGATTTTGAAATCGATTTCTAAAAGATCGGAACTTGTCTGGTAAAGTAAAACAAAAAATCGGTAATTTGAAGTAAAAAATTATCCGATAATTGAAGTAGACTATCAAATGCGCATTTTCGCAATTATGCGCAATTAAAAAAACAATCTCGAAAAGTCCATCGTATCAAAAGAAACGTCCAAGTTCATTCGAACAAGATTGGTAATTAATTAATCACAAAATTGGAAAAAAAATTGGTTGGTGGAAAGAAAGAAAATCGGATGGTAATTAATAATCGTGCGGTAATTAAAACATAAACATTGATCGACTGATATTGATCGCGATCAGTTTCAGAAAGATCGGTTACCGATCATTAGTGCCTTGTCAGGTCTATTCCTACACAGATCTCATGCATGAGAGGATAAAATTGTCGCGCATTCATTGCGGAATGATTTTTCTTTTTACGATTAAGTATCGTGAATGTTAACGGTCTGAGGTTGGACAGCAGTGGTCACAGGATGCCCGTAGCGTGGGTTTGGATCGGTCGGAGCAGTCGAGTCGTGTCTGGTTCGCCCGGTTCTTGCACGCGGCCTCCGCCGATCCTGGAAGAAGGCGCGGAGGTTCCCCGGTATGGTAACCGCCAGGTTTCGTACTTGGCGACGACAGGATGCGCGACGGTCACTGCACCGAGAAAATGGATTTTACCACGTTCCGACGAACGGGTATTTAAAAGGGCTGTGCCACGTTTTCTCATCTCTTTCTCTCTCCTAGATTGCAGTCAAGTATAAGAAATTACGTGCCTCTGAGTGTCGCTTGATTCACGAGACGAGATCTTTTTCCTCCATGACTTTCGTCCGATTGTAAAAATTTCAAATCAAACTCTGCGATCTTTTATCCTATCAAAATCGAATTCAAATAATTCATCCTCTTGTGTAGGACGAAAATGTTTAATAAAGTTTGACAATTTGTTTTTGCTTGTACATAAATCTTCATTTGCCCTTCCAACCTTTCTCCAACACCTTTGAGTTTAGTACGCCGAAATATCTTCATAAATTCTCAGCGCTTCCGAGATTGCTTGTTGTACCGCCTTTGTCATCCGCCGTGTGCCTGTGCTTTAATCTTTTTAAAATCCAAACTGTACATTGTGGACTTTCTTTATCAATGAAATGACTTGGTAAGTTGTTGTGCACTAACAAACGCGTGATATTTACAATGCGCAGTCCTTGCCATCGACTAAGAATGACAAATCGCAGATGTCATCGGATTAAATTGCGACAGCTCGGGGATTTAAATTTGCATTTATTCTTGTATGCAATGGAAAAGTTTTTGTTATTTCAATTTCAATCACAAGTGTTTTTGCACAAAACAAATTGAACAAATGTTTAACTTCACGTGTGGTAAGTAATCTGAAAATCTTTCAGCCAGCATGATTTTCTCATCGAGAAATACAAAAAGTCTAAGTGCAGCTTTCTTTCAATCATCCCAACCCCGCAAAGTGAACCGAGAGTTTAATTCAAGTAAGTACTCAGAGATGACCGATTAGCGATATAACGCAGAGTAGATTTATGAGAACAAAGCCATATCGGCGAGTTTTATAGAATTTTTACGAGCGCATACCAGTTCTAATTTACGGCTTCAATTATCTAAATACATTCCGAGAGCAGCACGCGAATACTTTTAGAAAGATGACGCGACGATAAGAGCCCAACCGCCTTCAAGAAGCTATTGCTCCTTAATGTCATGAACGTTTTCACATTTTTGATTCAGAAAATCAATTAACCAAGCGTTTCACAGAGATTTTAATGTTGTGCGCTCAGCAAACCTTATCTCCAACGAATTATCTTTCCCATAATGTAAATTTATAAATTTATATTTATTATATGTTTTCTTAGCTTTCTTCATTGCTTACCTTATCTTCGCAAGTTTTGTGGCAGATGTATTTGCAAACTGAAAATTGAAAAAAAAGTATTACAGATTAGGCTTAAGTGTGTAGGAAAACTTAATTGAAATTAAAGATAGGGTCAAGTGATTTACTAATTGTTATTCAATCTTCAAGCTAATAAGATTCAGAACTGATAGAAAAGTTTTGAAATTGGAAAAAATTTATCGTCCGTCGAGGAGACGGTGGAACAAACTGTTTTACCAGACGAGCGGAGGTGGCGCCGTTGACTTACCTCTGCAGCATGAAGCTTGCTTTATGACCGCTTGATGGCACAGATGGCAAGGCCGCGGTTTTCGCAGTTGTTTCGTCCGGAAAACGTGACACTGTGGCTCGAACTCGTTCTGTAAGAACACAGAAAAATTTTACGTCAGTTTTTATAAACATTTTTCAGTGCAAAATTTCATCAACCGTTGCAAATTCGGTTTAAAAAAAGATTTAAACATGTAAACATTAAAAAGTCGTTTTATTTTTCTTGAAATGACTGACAGTCAATTTCTTGAGAACTGTTTAAGTACCTATCCTCTAATTGGCCTGCTCTTTATGTTTCATAATAAGTAAACGCTTTCAGTAGATGATTCGTTTTATGATGATCGACTTTCCGATGTCATCGGGATAACGCGTACAAAAAAGTAGAAATCCTTCTAATGTTCTTTTACTATTTTGCAATAATTCAACATTGTCATTTATTCTCATCTGTTTTATCGTGAGTCTTCCAGCAGCATGTAATAAATGTCACATTACCATCAAAAAAATATTATCTTTATTACGTTCGAAACACTTACTCCAAAACTTCTTCGTAAGAACACGCCAAGGATTTCAAGATGGACCATTTAAAAATGTGTAAATCATTACAATAACATTTTGAAATGTAAATTCCAGCACTCAGGCTTGCCAGCATGAATTATGATAGTACGGAAAATATCTAAACTACCCTATTTTTGTGTAAAGAAAGATTTTTATGTTGAAAGTCAACTTATCGAAGGAGATCGTACGAAGTAAGCGTCCAGAACGGCGATTTTCGCTCGATCATATTTTGCCATTTACAAAATTATGAATAAATGCAAGTCAAATTTGCTTTTCCTTGAGCGTTATCCGATGCGATAAGTCGCGAAAAAACAGGGCCCAGTGAAATTAACATAAGTAAGCATAAGCGCGCCATTCGACAAAGTTTCAAGAAAGCAACAAGAATGGAATCCACCGCGGTATGCGCGCGAGGGATGCTGCGAGCGTCCCAAGATGCGGGCGTCCGATTACACGCACGCGATATCCTGCTCGCTCCTTCGCGATAGACTAGCTGCTTGGGCTTTCTCTATTGACAGTTTCTAAGAAAACAGACCAGATGCTTCAACTTACTAGATCCTACTTGAAACTACAGCGAAAAAATCAGTCACTCTTTGGAGTAAACACATTTTATTTATTATCAAAAGAATATCAAAAATGGAATTATGTTTCATGTTAGTAGGCTATTTGAAATTTCCTAAATGAAAAACGCGACAGAAAAATTAATATTTCAAATTAGCGCCGAACGTGGGGCTCAAGGAGAGTCATTAAAGCTGATGCCCGATGTGGGGATAAATAAAAAGCCACGTTACAACTTGTGCCCAACGAGGGGCTAAATGCATTTAAACGTTTAAATTACAGTCCAACGTAAAACCTGATAAAAAACTGATCACAGCTAATTGCAAAGATAACAAATGAAAACTAAACTCGAGCGCGTTTTGAAATGTTTGAACGATGGACTTTCGTACAATTGCAGACTGAAAAATGCTTTCGCGGAAGACGATTTAAAAAAGAGAAATTGCACGAAGATCTTCGAAGATTTCCCCGGCCGAAAATTATACGTACTTTAGGATTATTATTATTCGCGCAGTACCATCGGACGTCGGGAAGACAATTTAATGAGCGGTTACACTTTCCGCGTTGTTTTACATACCGCACAGTGTTAACAATCGTCGATTGGGTAAAGCGGGGGCTTCGATTTCCCAGCGGGGGCTGAAAGAGAAGGCTCTCCGCGGCGAGCCGTGCGGTTGCGTGTTGTTCGTGTATAAATAAGACGGAAAAAGAGCGGCCCACTAATTGATCCCACAGCCGAAACAGGATTGATCGAGTTTCGTTCGCAAATTGTTGCTGTGTAGTCGATAATTCAAAATTTTTTCCTTTTTCCCGGCCAGTCGTTTTAGCCCCGGCTGTTGAGGCGTCTGAAATTCGAGATCGTATAGTTCAAATTGCGCTCGGCTATTGCGCTCTAGCGAGAGGCAACATGACTCGTTCGACCATTAAAATTGTTGCTCGATTAAAGGATTAGTATTAAGACATTAAATTACAGGCACTGTAGGCAGGCAAAAATTTATTGTCGTGTAATTTCAGTGATCATTTCAACAAATTTTCATCGCCAGCTTGTGTACGCGCATTCGCAAAGAGTAACTGCGCATATCGAACAGATTGCTAGGTAAGGAAATCTCAAGACAAAAATGCTTTACAGTGCAAAGATTGGAAACGAGATTTGAATGATAATCCGCGACTAAAGGATGACAATGAACTTTTAACAATATTGATTAATTTTCAGCGTGTCACAAAAGTTAATACCAGATGATACATCGTTAGTGCGTCTTCAAAGAGCTGTATTATGATTAATACGAAAAGCCAGACTGGTTTCTGGAAGTCATCTAATTACACGCAGATGATTATCATCTGATCTTGTAATATGTTGGATGCTACGATAGCGGCAGATCCAATGCCGTTTGACAGATTGCCGCAAGTAGGTTCAACTTAAATAATTCGCATTTGACTTCGAGTCTGATTCGTACACAACCCCACACATCTGTTCTATTTATAGAAATTCATAATTGCATGTGCAATTTGTACTAAAATTATATCGCACGCAGAATCATCATCTGTTACTAAATCTCTCCAACGGTCTTTCTAACTAGAATTATAAATCACGTACATTTTTTGCAAAACACTTTTTAATGCGCCACAAATATTTTTTTCCAGTGAAAACATTTGTTTTACTAAATCTAACTTTAATCACGCAAAAAAATGTTTGCCTCGGAAAAGTTGATGGTTTTCCATGGGAAAGAAAAACGTTCATAGAGGCGCGTGGATGGGTGTATACGGCAAATAATCTCTCCGCCCGGTGCTCCATTACCGCAGTAGGTTTTGCACTAAAGCAAACCTGCGGTCCGCATTTAAAGAGTATGAATTCCGTTGAACGCGGCGCTTTGTGTCGCGCCGTTAATGCAACTTGAAGTGGCTCGCAGCCGCGTCTCTAACATAATCACGACAAAGAGCGAACTGTTCTCAGCTTTTCATCTGTCGTGATTGCTCTGCGGACACGAATTGCATTATCGTATTCAGTCGAAAGCGGCGATACACACTTGATTCCACTTGAAACGCATCGTCGAGCTTTGAACCCGCCCGAGCGAGGTGCTGGCTACCAATCTACATCTACCCCCTCCCCTCCCTCCCCAAGAAGAAGGGGTACTGGCAGATTTATTGCGTTTCAGGAAAATCGTGCGATAAAAAGAGTTCGACTCTGCTGTGTTTAATAATCTTTCCACTTGCAGTAGAGGGCTGCTGCCGACTCTACGACTCTTGACATTTCAATTACACCGATTCGAGAGTGAAGATATTGTTTTCAATGGTTTTCATTCACGGTCGATTAATAATTTGACGATTTTGGATGAAAAAAAATTTTTTTAATTATTCAAATTCGTCTTTAATCTTTATGATTTTTTTCAAATGACCTGGTAGTGAGGATTGGAACTAGGGCAACGATGGAATAATTTGAAATGCGTCTCTTGAATAAAAAATCGTAATGATAATAATAATAATTATAAAAATACGAGATGAAACGAAATATTTGAGATGGCTTGAACAATTGTACTGTAGTTCAAGTTTAAACGCATGATGTTTATCAGTCCATGGAACCAATTAAAAACAATTTATCCGACGACATTTGCGTTGAGTACTTTGTGTAACAACAATTACTTCAATTATTTGATAGCAGGCAGAAAACGAAAGAGTGCGCTTTATTGCGGTGCTCGTAATCCACTATCGTGATCTAACGTGACCAATTAAATTTCACGAAAATCGCATTAAACTTGCGACGCGCGTTGATTAAAAGCTGGAACGGTTGAATGCTAAATTGGTGGCAAAGGTGAATTGGTCAAGATCGTAACTTCCGAACACTCTATTAACTATATCTCATTGACTTCAAATTTACGAGTGTAATTTTTTTTCGATGCTCCTTGTTAACGTTGAATTAATTCGTGCAGAGTAAAAAAGTAAGCTGTAATACAAGTTACAACATTTTATGTTAGATTTAAAACATTTTTATTTCAATTTCAAACAGTCAAAGTCATAAAAACTCGTAGACCAAAAAATTATGTAATTCAAAGATCGTCGCTGGTCAACGATTGAGCGCAATTTGAATACATTGTGTTTACTCAGTGAAGAACGCAAATGTCGTGCAAACAGCATGAAAACGATATTAGGAAATACACGATACCGCAAAAGAGAGCATTGTATTGTAATGGGGCATGCTTCATTGCACTCGCAGAGCTCGCCGATCATGATGCTTGAAGTCTGGGGAAAAAAGACGTACGATGTCGGGTGGTCATGAACATTGACTCGCGTTGAAAAAAAGTCAGTGAAAAAAAAAATCTCCAAGACGCCGGGAAAAATGAGGTTAATGCTTCTTAATGATGGAATTTTCGCGCTTGTTTAACAACGGATGTCGACAGTTTTTTTGCGCTCAAGTTTCCGTTTTTAAATTTCATTAGCGCTAACGATATTAACTTTTTTTCTTTTTTTATTCGAACAACTTCATTCCAGAGCAAAAAATGTCCAAGAAAAAAGTATAAATAATCCAGTTAGATAGTCTAATCTCGTGAGACAAATTTCAGATTCTTTAGATAACCAGTTTACGATTGTTTACTTTTGTGTTGCAAATTTTGGCTTTGCAAACATTTGAAAAATGACCAATTTTATTTTAGAAACATTTTTTGTAAAAGAATCTAACTCTCTAACAAATTAGATCTTGCGTACATGACAAGGTGTCTGTGAAAAAAGGATCGGATTTTCATTCGGTTCAGAATAAATTTACATGCGGTTACACGACTTCGAGACGAGTATTCGAACTTCCGTATCCTGTAGACCGTGTGCCAAGCGAGTGTTGCAGATTTAGAGTGCTTATGAGTCTGAAATTTCATAAACATCATATCAAGTGACAACAATATTAAAATCCCAGCAAAAAATATCAATTTGGTGTCTGCGCGCTGAAATTGTATACCCCCTGATGCAAATCTCAATTTTACATTTTATGGACAGGGCAAAATTTAATACCGTAACGATCACAATGGAAACGATAAAATGAGCTCTGCAAAAAAATCAGCAAAAAATGTTCCGTTCAATTAATTTCAATAATTAAATTCTTTTTGAACTCGCAATTATGTCATTCGAATAAGAACTTTCTTTTGAAAAGAAACTTCAACTAGTTATTATTATGAGGCGGGCTTGCAATGATTAATGTGAAAATCGTCTGGAAGTTGAAGATTTAAATTTAATCCATGTCCGATCTCAAGGCTGTGGAAAGGTCCTGACAATGGCACTGTTTCTCCACATTGGACGTCGATTTTATCATGACTCTGAGCCCACGGATCTTTTAACTCTTTATGTGTAATGGACGTAAAAAAGGGGTATAAGAGATCTCGAAGCCTTTTCGATCTTAATTGAAAACAAAAGAAACATAAACCGAACTGTTTCCGCGTTCACTGAAGTTTTATCGAACAGTATAAATTAACGAAACCGTCGGGTCGACTTTATTGTTTACTTAAGAAACACTCAGCCCAAAACTTTTTTATCTGGCTTTTAAAACTATAATTCATAAAATATTTATCATTTTTTAATTTCGTGCAGAACATTTTGGCCGAGTTCTTAAATACCCAAGTAACAAAAAACTGTTTTGAACGAATAGCATAGAAAAGTTTTGGATTTAATTCATTCAGAAAGTGAGCCATCCCTTTTTAGGAGAGTTTACACTAAAAACTAACTACGTTTTCTCAAAAATGCTACTTTGTTCCGCGATGAACAAAGTAGAGTCTAGGAGGTATTCGTGAAGTTTAGATACTCGTCATGTCTATATAGGGTACATAAAAGAAAAATAGTCATTATTCAGGGGCTTTCGAGGTAGACAAACAAACGCGACGAAAGACTCACGTGGAAAATTGGAAAGTATAAAGTTTGTTGCAGTCTCGAGACATCAATACAAAGAAACATACTTAGATGCAAGTGGAAGAGTGGCAGAGCCAAGGAGGCTTCGTCTAATACGCCACGTTAATGTCACTAAAAGACGACTCGTACTTCTGCAAGATCGAAAACTATTTGAAAAGAATTTTTATTTTATCAAAAGCTTCTTTCTGTTTGATTAACTGTTCTCAAGTTTTGAAATAAAATTCCTTTCATTTTTCACAAGCTCAAGAGTTTTTCCAATATCATTTAGAATTTGTTTATGAAGCGCCACCTAATTTAGGTTTCAAAAAAAGAATTTTTGGGCTGAAAAAAAAAACAAATTCTTTTGAAATGATATAAAATGTTCTGCAATTGAAAACAGAAACAATTGTCACGTGCGTTGTTCTGTCGGTTTGAGTGAACTTTTATGCAAAAACCCACATCGTGTCCAGGATAATCGAGTGCTAATGTGTTCATTCAAATCGGACCAGGCATAATCCATGGATTGATGAAAATAACCCGCTCGGTCTCACCTGGCGACGATCTTATCGGCTGTTTTATTTCGCCGTAACTTCGGCGTTAACGAGATTCTTTGGTGGGTCTTGTTCGCAACCGACCTCTCGGTCTTTTTTCGAAAAAGCCGGCGCGCTCGAACGAAAAACAGATAACGATGCCTCGCACGGCCAATTTATGTAATCCGAGGCTAAGTGGCTTATTGTTACGAGTCGCCACGCCGGCTTTTGTATATGTAATGTAATGTATGTCGCACGCATGTGCGTTATTATTTTTTTGCACGCGCAATCGGTTTTTAGAAAATTCAATTTGAAGAATAATTTTTGATGGAAAAAGTTAGTTTTTTAATACAAAAAGGCTGACGACATAGTATGCAAAAGCTGCTTTTATCTGTGATCCAAAGAATAACATATGAACAATATGTTATTTTATCTAAATCAGAAAATCAAATTGCAAATCAGAAAAAAATCTTGAAAGATGTGAGAACTTGCATTCTGATGTTATTAATCCAAATTATCGTATTCGATAAGATTATACCGTCTGTCATATAAATCATTTCAATTGCCTCAAAATTCTCTCTACCTCGGATTACCACATGAATGCTTGAAAAAGTCTAAGTTGCAATTGACTTTTGATTTGTATTCAGTTCGCGCATTTTGACGGAAAATTTTGCGAGACATTATTTATGATAAATATTTTAGTCTTCAATTTCAGGCCGGGATGAACGTTCGAGAACACTAGTGCCATTCAAGTTTGAATCATTGCTCGTCATATCTTCTCGGCGGTGAAATCTATCGCAGTCGATTCAATCAGCGCGTGCAAACCGTCATGGTAATTGTCAAAGAAACATTCCAGGGAAACGACAATACCAAGTGATTAAAAAAGGAGCAAGTAAATGCTGGCCAACGCCAGACGGTATCCGATCGCAGACTAGTGTTTATGCGAGGCAGATTTTAATTGAAATTTTCGGCGTGTAGAAATCGAGCTCAGTCAAAAAAGAAGAGTGAGTGTTTAATCTTTCTATTTCTTGTGGGTGTGTTTTTGCTCGCATTCTCTTTCCTTTTGTTCTGCTAAACTTGTGTAGCAAAAAAATATTGAGATCAAAGCGGGAATGAAAAATTGAATTTCGATTTGTGCGAGTTTTTTTTGTGACTTTTTTTTTGAACTAGCGAAGGATTTCATTTAAATTGGCAAAGTCAATTTGGTTTTATAGAAAATACTTCGTAATAAATTATTATTTCGCAATAAAATATCGTTTTGCTTACAATAAAAATCAAATTTGTACAAATTCATAAGTCGGTATTAAAAACAAAGGATCGTAAGATTTGGTAGATGAAACGCTTGTGATAACAGAAAATAAGCCGTCGTACCAATAAAACGTCCGGATATACGGCACAACTCGTGTCATTATCGGCAGGCGAGATAAGTATAAATAATGCGACATGAGTCGGCATGCGGAGGCGTCGCGTATTGTAATTAGCGAATTATTTATCGGACAAGTCGCGACTATAATATCATGAATTTCATTTGAAAATGAAACACAAAGTATAAATCAAACCTTAACTGTCTAAAAGTTGTTTCAAGAAACCAAATATTTCCCTCGTTAAAGCACTTAAAATTGGCACGACGGGAACGAAACGAAAATAAAAAACAAGAAAAAATTAAACTTCTTATACCCCTAGCGAACCCCCTGGAACATCTGTCCAGTCATAAAAACAAAAGAAATTTGTGTCGTGTTTCTTACGTGTAAACAGCGATTAATTTTGTACAACTGATTTACGATACAGCGTCATCTGCGAGTCATAAAAAGACCCAGGACGTCAAAAAAGTTGCGCTAAAATTAATGACCAAACCTATATTCCTATCTTGGCACTAAATCGAATCCGGTACGAATGTTTCGCGGGGTCGTGGTGCTATTCACTGGGACCTTACTGCGTGGCTCGGAACAGTAGTTTCATGAAAGTTTAACCTAACGACTTGAAGTACGTACCGCATCGAGCTGTGCTACGATTCATGTAATACAATGAGAGTGACCCCTGAACTCCGATGTTTATCGAATCGCAGATTGATCGAGCGACCTCTGTGCATGCACTTGCGAACTTAACACCATAAGGGTAGATAAGATTCATCCCTCGAAACTATGAAACTAAGATATCAACTAACCCATATAATATTCAAATTGCTTTTTTTAATTGTCCCCAAAACGATATGAATTTAAAGTAAATTAGTTCTTTGCTATCTGGAAAAAAATTGTAATACCATTATGAAAACTGTATCCAAGTCTGTGTATTTCCAACTGTGCAAAAATTTTGAAATTGTTATAAAACAGTCTTAAAAAATTTTTAGAAGAGTAAGACAAAATTGTGTCTCTGGCCTGATTGATTTTTGGTTGATCTTCCAGCTCCAATCATGAAACACTACAATTTTACTAGACTTTAAACTTTTAAACTTTTAAACAAATCAACCAAAGTTTATCAAAGCACATTCTGGATCCGCCAAACCCATTCTTAGACGTTTGCTATATTCGATCAACTGCATCTAACATAAAGGTTGTTAGCACTGCAAGAAAATGTCAACAAATTAGAGATGCAGCAAGCGTTGACCGTTACGTGACGTCATTAATGGTCACACGTGACATTCTACGAAGGAGGTATAAATTACCGACGCAGGACACGAAAAACAGCATCCGCGTGATTATTTAGCTGTTAGTGGCGTGCTTAGGATACAATTGTTGGTTTGCGCGAGCATCGGTATGATTTATCACAGCGTCGTCGGGTCCATTACGGCGACAATTTTGTATAAATGAACACAATTAGGGAGCGAGTGACAAATGTCTCCAGAAAGAACGGGAAAGTACCGTCATTGTTGAGAGGTCAGTCGGGCTAGGTGGCGCTGTCGTCGGAGGGCAAAGCAGGCTGACCAAAAGTGTAACAATGCGGCCGGAGAGAAAGGCCTGGGCATAACTTTTGATGGCGATAAGACTCATATGGCAATCGTGATTTTCGCACGAAAATTAACGGACTTGCAGCGCCATCTGTCCAGTTGTGTTGCCTTTAACGATTTATCGCGATGGTTTTAATTTTGAGAGCGCCGGGCCGCCCACCATAGACTTTTACAACCGGATAGCTCGCTTCCGCGACAAAACGCTCGACGAATAGTAACAATAGATGAAAAAAAGGCGCGTATTCAGGGCGGACCGTTATACACGCATCTGAGGCGCATTATAACGTTTGAATGAGGCGGAATTACGATTCGCGACACACGCGGAGCTTTCTCTCTCTCGGGCGAAAATTGTCCCGGCACTTTTGAAAGTCACTTCTGTCGTTATTCGAGTGCACGCTGCATCGTGCAGTTTTTCCGCCAAGGTTAATGTCGCTCCCCACTCGCTTGATCTTGCGATATGACGAGTAGTCCGTGAAACGGATATCGATCTCTCGCGCTGCTTACAATGTTAAATGGCCTGATGCATTTTTGATCATCCCGCCGTGATAACATCGGTTGGGAAATATCCATTAAGATGTATTGAGCCTTTTGCGAAATCACGCGTGACATTTCGCGACATCCACGGTGTATTGCGCTGCTATTATCGTGATGTAAAATTAGAAAAAAATGTGATTGTTTTATATTATTAATTGTAAGTAATATCGCTATTATCTTAATTGAGATAATTTAAAGATAGTTCAAAAAGACTTCCTGTTTATGAGCCTTTTCACAAAACTCTAAGACACTTTTTATTTTTTTTAATTTCAATCTTTTTAACTGACTTTTGATTAAAATCCAACTGTCATCTACAAGCTTCGAACTTCGAAACAAATTTATTTTAACATTAAATATTAATTTTACGAAGTTTAAAACATCCGAACTGTCAGACCCACGTGGTGCTCTTCTGTTATATTTCCTCACTATTCACTTAAGCATTATTAATTAATATATAAATTTCATCTGCAATCACTTCCTATTCAACGATTTCAATCGTACATTCAAATAATAATACATTTCAAAACACAAAGTAGTCATTTAAATAACTCAAATCACAACCAATCGCGGAACCATGAAAGTAATTCGTAATTCAGGTAGTAAGAGTTGAGCGGTTGTGTGCTGCATATATCCCGAGCGGCATCGCAGTGATTGGTATGTGTCTTAGCCCACGTGGCGCTGCATCAGCTACGTGAAAAGTTTGATCAACAACGCGACACGGATCGTGTTTAGACAATGAAGCTCGCCTCACCAGTCAAGATCCGTTTCACATAAATCGAAACAAAGAAACCGATTCTGAATTTCGCAATCAAATCACGCTTATCGAGATTCAATTAGCCGTTTCCAATAAAGCTTCCCTTTATGTCATCTACACCTGAATTACACCGATGCAACTATTACGGTCGACTTGTTTGCGTCACCGATGGTTATCTCAGAATTTGACCTAGGTTAAGTCGTAAAACGTGTCTTATTTGGTGTCGATATTTATTCAGTTTTTTTACAGATAACGATCGAAAACGATCTCGACGTATGAATCGGAATCCGCAAATTATGACAAGTACGCGAGTGTCGATTAGAATTTTAAAGCGCTATAAAATATTTTTGAAAAATTGCAGCTTGCTGCAAACGTGTCCCATAAACGATAACCGTCGAATATGAAAAGTAAAATAAATGATGTAAACAACCGAGCAATAACCGATTCGATGATAAATAAGCGATAAAATCGAACCCAATTCCATGGGTGATGGTCAAATCCAATTTCAGGGCGATTGCAGTGATCAGAAGTCAAGAAATTACTTTATTTTCGGTGCCTGAACTGCAGCACTGCAACGTGTTGATAACATCAAAGGCAAATTGCAAAGTTTGAGAGCGATTTAAACGCGGGCTGTGTAATTTTTTCGTCGTCATTGCGTGTGTGCGATTGTTTGTCGGTTTTCTCGCCGGCGTAACTGCACGCGCTTCCTGAGTAATTAAGTTGTCCCATATTTGGCGAGTGTCTATTACATTTTGACGCGTCGATGCTCTTGTTTGTATCACATTATCTCTTTCTCCCACTTATTATTTGCAAGTCAAGCGATTAACTCATATTGAATCGCTAATCGACGTACGCAAAGTAGTTATTCAACTGAATTGCCGAATGAAATCTAATAACAAGCCGACCGGATGAAAATTATCGAATGATCTGACATACTTTTTCATCTTGCAATTTTGCGAATCATTAATAAAATAATGACTGGCTAAACTGTCCATAACCTAAGATCAATTTTTGCTACAGACTTATATTTTCGTATACAAAAAAATTGAATACCATGGATTAATAAGTGTGGACTTTTTTCATTCAGGTTTTGTATCGTGCAACTAGTGATTTTTTCCTGACTCGAATGAATGGGATGCTTATCGGTTGATACGAAGGCTGACCTTGTTTGATGTATTTACGTTTCGGTATTTTTAACAGCACCGTTTCGATTAAAGAGCTGATAAGAACTGTTCATAATTTAAAGCACGTTTCGAGTGAAGAAATTGCAAACTGAATGAAACCAATCGATGAATAATAAACGAATTAATGGTCGGAAATCGAATCACATTATCGCGACAGAGGTAACGAGATACATCGATACACCCAAACGGATTAAAATCGAGATTTCTTAGATTAATACTCACATTAATCATAATTACTTTTTTCTCTGGGATAAAAATAGTATAAATAGAAATTCATATTTTCAGATGCTTAAAAAAATAATTGCAATGGTACGCTTAATGAACGTTATTAAGACGGAGGTTAAGCTACATAAGCCCATCAGATGGACCCGGACGAAAAAGCCCTTGTTACGATTTTTCCCCTCGTACATGTCATTCTACAGTCAACTTTCGCAGACATTGCAATCTATGACAAATTGAACTTGAACCGATAATTTGCTTCGTTAAGATCATTGAACGAGACCGGAAAATAACTGTAATGATGCGTTTCAGAATAAATGGTCGTAGTTTTCAAAATCATTTATTATAAGATTGCTGACAACTCAACTTTTTTATCTTAATCAAATTCTTGCAAAAAAAAAAATAATTTTTACATTCTCTGAAACTTGCTATTAAACTTGACTTTTCATACTGGAATATTGCGAAACAAACAAATCTTGGAATACTTTATTGCGAAAATAAGCCATCATTAGAAAACAGTCACGGTATTATGCATGAGGTAAAAATCACACCCTTAAATAATTCATTTCCGTGGCAAAAAGCCTGCAGGAAATCAGCATGAAATTGATGAATAATTGGTGAAAAGTGGCGAAACGGCATTAGTTTGTTTGGTCCGCGAGTGCTTTGAAAAATCATACGTGAAACGCATCGTACTTTTGGATTGCGCGAAGCGAGCGTTTCTCGGCACCTGGAATACGTGATGCTTCCTTATATGCGCTGAATAAAACACACTGCTTGCCGTGTGGCGTGATGTTATTGCTTCAGCGGCGTGTTACCACATATTGCGCGAGCATTTTTACCTACGCGGCCGTTATAAATGCGGACGTCGTCGGAAATAATTGAGTCATCTATTTATTTAACCAGCGAAAATGTCAGTCGCGTATTGAGATGAGTTCGTGGAAGAAGTTTGTTTAAGGCTCGAGTTACACGCGACGATGTTGTAAAAGTTTCTTTTTAAAAATTGACCACCCATCGCTTATTCTCTCTTCTCCGTTATGTTCGCTATTATGCAAATTGTATTTCAATAACCTGCAATGAGCTTTTCACTTTTTTCCTATATTTTTCATCTTTACAACTTTAAAAACGATCGTTACGATATAAATCGATTTAGCGATAAAATCTAACTATTTGAAAATTGTCGACTAAATAATCAATAACGAAATTGTAATTATTAATATAAGTTGACAAATGAAACCGATGAAATGTTAAATAGTGAAAAAAAATCTGGATAAAATGATGGATGGGATTTCATTTGATTTTCCATGTTTTCTACATGTGTACAGCGATACACTTTGTAATAATGAGATACCGATCGACACATGTTAAATATTGATACTCACGATGAATCGTGAAAAATTGGCCTCTTATTTTGAAACCGAACAAGGTGGAGCGAATGCTTGACATGTCGCAAGTAAGCTGCGTGTACGCATGCATAAAATGGATTTAATATATTCGCCAAATCGAGTTTCCAGTTAAACAAGTTCCGGGACTATTATCCAGTTCAAAAATGAGCAAAATGAAAATTCTCATAACATATCGCTGAGCGCGTGACAAAAATTGCGCGACTGAATTCACGGATTGCGCTTCGGTTGTCAAAGCCGAAGGTTTTATCGCGCAATATAAATTTCGTGCGATTTATATCGAACGTTTGTCAGTCAAGTAAATCGAATATTTGATTAAACAATTAATTCAATTTCGATGACAAAAAAAACGGTGAAAAATAAGTTGCACTTGAAAAATTAAACTAATCAAAATGACAAATGATGGTGTTTCAATTGTGGATTCATTTAAATAAATCTGATTGTACAGCCAATTCCGATTTATTAATATTTATAAGTGAACAATAATGAAAAATGATAATATTTTGATTGAATCATAATGTAATGAAAATTGAATCTCGTAATGAAATCATAATCTTGTGCCAAAGCCGAAACTTGGTGCACATCTTCATTTAAATTCTTATCATTATTCCATTTGCTCTGCATATCTTCAGGTTGTTCTGCAAATGTTCGTGCTTACGTAACCTCATCTCTAATTCATACAGAATGATAATAAGAACCAAATAATTAATACAGCATGTACTTACATCTTGAAACAACAGATTGAATAAACTAACCAAAATTCCAACATTAAAAGTTAATATTTCCGACTACAAATCCCGATTCTTTTTTAGAACTGTTCTTTTCCAACTTTTTGACAAAAACTAAAAACTTGGTATTCGTAAAAGATATCTTTGATGTAAAGCGACGCATTTGCGTGCGAATAGAACGCGATGTAAATTTGAAGGGTCCATATCAAAAATGTTGATAAGTGAAATTGTAGAGACAAGTTGGTTCGTGAATATTCATGGACTTTGCAAAAGTCGTCGAGTATAATGTAGCAGGCTAATTCGCGTCACGTATGACCAACAAAATAGTGCCGCTAATGTCAATAGCCGAGAGCGCAATACAGTTTGTTTTTGACGACTAAGGCCGCGTTTATTCTCAACATAATTTGCCATTTGGGAGACACACCAAGCAGAACGCAAAACGTCCGACCGGTTGTCTCGCGCGACGGTCGCATATCACACAGTCCGAAAAACTGCCGGGCGCCACACTTCGTTAGTTCAACTAACGAGCTGGCGCTCGCGCGGACACACCCGCATAGTTTTGCAATCACGCTCCGCACTTGATATCAAACAAATCGTCAGGGCACCAGCTACATTTACAATTGCGCCTCAATTTTTTCTGACATTTTCCTTGGCTAAATTTGATCCTAGTTCAGATATCAGACTGTCAATAAATCATTGGACCAGATTTCCAATTTGATTTGCTCAATACTTTTTCAAAACAGAAAAAAATTCTTATCGCGAAGCTTCTTATGAATCCAATTAATTTTCACATTCCAACTAATCTCGACAAAAAATGAGCAACAAGTATGAAATTAATGGAAAAAACTGGGTTTGCATCTTGACTGTCAACGAAGCTGTCAAAAAGCAGAGATGTTATATCTGTGACGATAAGTGGAGGATTTATGAAATGTCGGCGAAAAAGTGAAAGCTAAATTAGCACTTACGTCAATCCGCCACGGGCTGTCAAATGCAAAATCTTTTACCTGAAACGAAAAGCAGTACTTTAGTGAAATTTGACCTATCGATATCATGTGTATACTAAGTGTGGATTATATAATAAAGAGTAACATGTGTGCACAAAAAACAAAATGTTGCAACGATCTGCATACAAAAGCCTGGTGCGACCTTTGGGGCTAAAATTGTTCGTCTAACAATTCAATCGACTTTTGCAAACAGAAAAAGAAACACAATTCTGATCGTCAGGAATAATTCAAAAACGAAAGAGGAGACATTTTCTTCTTAGAATTCTCGTCGCAGTGAAGTGCGACAATAAGAAAATGAAAAGCCGTGTTTACGGTTTGAAAGCAGAATTTAATTTTAGACTTTAAGGATCGCGGCTGCGATGCGACGAAGCCGGCAATGAATCTCGATCATATCTCTGTCATCCGAAGTAAGACACAAGTAGTAAAAAAAGGCAGCCGCGCGACGGCTATGTCGTATTAACATTCCGCTTATAAGCTTCACCTTTGCTACGTTTCTTTGTATTCAACCGTTGGCTGATCCGTTTTATAATGCAAACTTGATTTGTCATCAACGGGGCTTGTCATGTATACGAGGTCGTCCACGTCACAATATTTAGAACAGCGATTAGGAATTTAACCTAGAAAAGTTAATTTGTATGGGTGAAATTAAAAAATTGCAATGGTATATTGCCGATCGGCAAAAAGATCCGAGAAAAATTGCGTGTAAATGCTCATTGCCAATGCATTGAGGTTTTCATTCAATTTCGAGGTTTCATTCAGTATGTCATTTTGAAATCAACTTTAATATTTCTATTTTGATTACACTGTTGAGGTGCGATACATAAGATTGTTAACTTTTTAAATATTTTTAATATTGTTATATCCAAAAAATCTTCATGAAACTATGAGATATTTAACCATTTCAGTAATTTTAACATGGTTCAAGAAAAATTTTATGATTTTGAATCTGTGATGAAAAATAAAACTGAGTAATCATTATTCATCAAAATAAATTCTTGGTTCTAAGTCTGCGAACTCATTTTTTAACCAATTTACAATAATTTACAATGAATACTTTTTTATATTTTATCAAATGTTTACTAGAAGGTAAGAAAAGTTTCTATAAAATTGATAGCTAGTACGAATCACTTAACTAAAGCAGTAAAACTGAATTTTGAATGTCGCAGCGAGAGATTCAAGGTTCTAAGACCCAGTCTTTTCAAGCTCCAAAAGACAGTTTTGTATGTAAGACGGGTTTTCTCTCAGAAGCGAGCTACGACGCCATCGACTTTGCAAACTATATTACGAGTACAAATGGGTCTAATTACATTTCATGATAAAATCACTGAGCGTTTTTAGATTTTTTCCGAGTAAACTGTGATTTTCCTTTAATGACCGTTATTCGAGCGAACTGAATTTTGCATTGATATTAGAACGATGTAATCGATTTGATATTCCTGCGAATCAAAATCTATGGCGGGTAATAATTATACCGATCGTTGTATCCAGATTTGAATGAATAATTATTAGGCGTGCGATTAACATTTTCATAATTTATATTTAATGCGTGTGTGATCGTGGTGAAGCACAATCGATAAAGTTTAAGCGCTCTGTAGTGAAAATTTAAATGCCGAGCAATTTAAGCTGATGATCATGCTAAATTGATAACATGATACATTCATCGTTAAATAATTGTACGTAACGCAGCGAACTGTAAATATTTAAAACTGCTCGATATTTTTCGTCTGCTAAATTGTACGAAATTTATTTAACCACTCGGAATTTGTTATGCAACAGATTTATTGTGTTTTTTATTCATAAACTGCTCTTCAAAATATTTGGTAATAAAAGTACAACAATTCTGTACTGCAATAGAGTAAAACTTAATACATTTTTGATTCGTAAAATTTGTTCTATCTTTTATAAAAAATATATCAAAGGTATCAAACCATGAAGATTTACCAAACGTAACTTTTTCATCTTTTTCGCAACCCACATAATTTCATTTCGTTCCGGATCTCTTTTTCACATCATGTTCTTTGGAATTCGTCAGCAAAGAAGAGTGTTCGACTTGTCGAATTTTAACAACGTTCTCGCGCGATCTCAAAAGTACCCTCGAGGTCGTTTCACTCGAACCTGCAAAAATTTCATGTCGAGACATTACGAAACCTAAAGAAATATGTTGTTTCCTTCCTTTGACAACAATCGTCACTTCTGTCCATTTCGCTTTGTCGTCGAACATTTTTTTGCAATAATTTTTTTCTTACACAGTAACGAATTTATTTGATCAAACACATATTTTTGATATAAAACTCCTGTTTGACATTCATCAACCGTTGGTGAAACAAACACGAACACACCATCCATTTATCGAGCCGAAAGACACGTAAACATAAACTCGCACGGTTTCTTCGAAGCTCCGCTCGCAATTGAGTCAATAAACCAGACCAGATTCCGTGGAAAATTCGGAACTTTCGCAATTGCTGCGTTTCAACTGAATGCAAATTTTTTCAATCATTTCAATCATAAACTTGGAACATTTTCCAGACTGTAGTTCAAAAAAATTGAAACGAAAAAAACACAAATGAGAATTTTTCACGACTACAGTTTGCACAAAATATGACGTTGGTTCTGACTAATGTTGTGCACATTACGAATTTATTTTTGTTTCAAACTTCTAACATATTTCAAGCAATTTTAAACATCATCCAACAAGCATCGTGGTTGAAAATAAAGAGCAACATGTGGGCGGCATGTCCAGCGGTAAAGGTTGTCAAACCGGAGTCATCAGCGGTTACCAGCGAAAAACACGTTAAGTCATCGGGAATCATGTAGCAAGATTTTTTCACTTGCATTTTATAGCTGGTTACAAGGTTGCTTGCAATGATGTGTCTCCGCGTGGAAATTAAAAAAACCACAATGTTGCGGTGTAAAGAACGTTCTTTTTAATCACAGCGTAACGAACAATTCTCGCAGATAAAACAAGAAAAAAAATCACCAACGGCTTTGTAAAAGTGAAACTTGCTAAATTAAATTTAATTTCAATTGAAATAAATGAAATTAATTTATTTCAATTCAATGAACAATTTAGTCTCCTTTGTGAAATAAATTTTTGCCAAACAATCAAAATTAAGGAACAACTCGAATGCTGAATTATAAATGGTGTATATTTCACCACAGTCTAATTTTAAAAGCTCGCCAAAATAGAATGTATCAATCAATTTTTTGCTACCAAAAGTAATTTCGAGACCAAAAAAATCAATTCTTCCACCCAATTTGCGCTATTAAAAAGTTATGAATAAAGGTGAAAAACATTTTTCAATCAGTCTGACACTGCGTCCCAATTTATATCAAACAGCGGTTACTTAATTAAAAATATGATTGACAGCATTTGGCGAGCGAGTGTAAAAGCTCTCACTTGAATACAATGTAATTTTCATTAACTGCAGAAAGTCAAGTTAATTGCATACAAATGAATTCTGTCACTTAAAAACGTATGGGACGACGTCGCAAAATTCCATGCAAAATATTTTGTGCAACAAGGGCCGACTTTGAAGCTCGCGCCCAGAGCATAATTATTGCCGAATTAATTTTTCGCCAGTGTATCGTCGCATAGACTTAATAATTGCACATCGTGGAATAAACGGTGCGCATAAAAACAGCCGGCGCAATTTGCCAGCGAATTTTGATCGTCTGGGTCAGCGATTAGCGATCAAGTTCAGCAGCCAGTTAACCGCCCGGCGTTTGTCTAACAACTTAATGACTGGATTCCGCTACTTACACCCCACGTTCTCGAATTATATGAGCAACTCTCATTCTCTCGTCGCATTGCAATTACCTTAACGAGTTTTTCCAACGACATTAACAGCGACAACGGAAACTAATTAAACAACAATTTTTACGCCGGAACAGAATAGCATGAAATTGAATGAAGAAATATTCCAAAAACGAAAAGCATGATGTTATTTCATAACAAAAATAATTTGTCCAACATTTTTCAAAAATCTGACACGTTGAGATTGACAATTTTCAAGATATTTAAAGCTGATTTGGAAACTCATTGTACGGAAATAATCGTCGTAAATAGGTAGGAAAACGAGCCTCGCATAATAGTTGTGTTTAACAAACAAGTAGTTTCGACTATTTCTTCAAAATAATCGTTGCGATTGCACGTTTGTCTTACATTGTCTTCAACGATGACAAACAACTTCTATTGTGCATCTTGATTTAAAAAATATTAGTTTTTATCTGCACTCCCGTTCTTTCAGTTGCAAACGAGTCGTGACACTTTGCTTTGCCTTGACTCGCTATTTTGCACTGTATCAAATTACAGTAACAAGATGATAATTTATGTGACGATAAGAGTCTCCGAAAGAAAAGTGAGTGGTTAATTTTTTATTACAATCGTTCTATAAAACCATTTCACAACAGTACTCAAAGTATGAGTATCTTCAAACACTTTTCGATTTAAAAAGTTTTGGAAATGGTTTCAAGGAAGTTTTTTCTATTATAACTTAAGATGACAAGCTAAAATAAAAATGAAATTGTTTCCGTAAAACAATTGTTATTTTACAATTATAAATTGTAAATTTGGTTGTTGTTTCGTATGTTGCAGCAGGACATAGACCTCGTGCACTTGAAAGTCAAGGACTTTGCCATGAAGGTCATCAGAGCTGTTTAAGGTTCGACTAAAGACAAACTCGGACCCGCAGTGCGATTACGCAAATGGTGGATTTTGCTAGGAGAACAATCGTGACGGTTGCGTGTGTGTTACATGCTGAGCCATACATTGCATAACGGCACACTGTGTCGTGAATGTCGGGAGGACTGTCGATGAGGACGAAACAACAGTGAGACACGCAGGAGTTTACAACACTGAGCACAAGCCATTTGTCGAATTTTGCCAATGCATCGCTTTTCAACCAACAATGCATGCTAAATCGATTGGCGTTTACTGATTTATCAGCAAATATTTGAAGACAAGATGCAGGTGAGTGTTTGCGCACGCTTTATATCTCCAACATCGCCTTGGGAATGAAAGTTATCCGGAGCAGCCTTCAAAAACTTTCGCATTCACGAAACTGCTTTCAAAATCAATAGATTAGGGCTAACGTTACGAAGAAAACATTTTTTCTCAAATTATCTCCAGCTTGCTCACTTTTTGCATTCCTAAGCATTGCGTTTTGATCACGATGCGTGACCAGAAGCACGTGTTTTCACAACAGCTGTTTACATTCCTGTGTTGTATTATGCATTTGTATCTTATAATTTGAATTTGCTGAAATAATTCTTCCAGGCTGTGCTAGGATGGGCCGACTATCTAGTGATAGCGATAGTGTTGGCCATTTCGGCGGGCATAGGCATCTACTATCGTTTCACCGGTGGCCGTCAGAAGACCGCCGAGGTAAGACTCCACGTTTTAATCACGTCGAAAATTGCGTGCAATTTTCGCAAACATATCAGCGGCAGCAGCAGCTGAGCAATTTGATCTGATTACTGTCGACAGGAATACTTCTCGGCGAACCGCTCGATGAAGATTGTGCCCCTTGCGATCGCACTGATGGTCTCCTTCATATCGGCAATTGCCCTTCTTGGAATCAGCGCCGAGAACTACACTCACGGAACGCAATTTGCCGTGCACCTACTGGGCTCGGTGTTCGGAACGCCGGTAGTCGCTTACTTTTACCTGCCAGTATTCTTCGAGCTCAATACCATGAGTGTATTCGAGGTAATTCCCTGATCAATCACGTCATTCAATTGCGTTGCCGGTAATTAGCGCTATTCTGCTCTATGAATCATTCCACGCTCTGTAACCTTTTACTTTCAATCACTATTGTTATCACTTTCAACCAGATTTTAAAGATATCAAACATTTCATAACTCAATTTTCAATGACTTTATAATAATTCGTTCATTCTCTTTTCATCCTTCCAATTCTAGCTTTTAACTTCGTTCGTTTGTCTAATAAACAATTACTCAATCAAATTGTTTTAGTATCTTGAAAGGCGATTCGGTCGTGTGACCCGACTAGTAGCCAGCGCAGCTAACTTCATGCATCTTATTTTGTACACCGGAGTTGTTCTTTATGCACCGTCTCTGGCACTGGAGGCCACAACAGGCTTGTCCAGCAGTACGAGCATCCTGCTAATTGGGACGATCTGCATGTTCTACTCGACCATCGGAGGCATCAAGGCCGTGCTCATCACCGACGTCTTTCAAGGTCTCCTTATGTACGCGGCTATTTTCTGCGTCCTCATAGTGGGTGCTTCCGAACTCGAGGGTGGTCTGTCCAACGTCTGGGAAATCGCAAAAGAAGACGGTCGCATCGAGTTCTTCGAGTACGTCTTGACTATTTAAACCATCCTCAAGAACATGCAGGCTGAAATTAAAATCATACGTTTGGTCTACAGTTTCAGATTCGATATGACTGTTCGTCACACCTTCTGGTCTTTAATATTAGGCAGCATCTGTACGTTCCTCTCGCTGTACGGCATCAACCAGGTCCAAGTGCAGCGTCTGCTGACTGTGAAGTGAGTGCAATTTGCATTACGTCAGAATTCACTACCTAGCGACATTTTTACTCTGCTAATAGTCAATGATTATAGAATGATTGCTTGGCAGTTTGCACGAGCGTTTGCAACATTCCTAATGAGACATTGCACTTCCGGTTACGTGTGCGATTGCAATTGTACAACATGCCGTAAAAAAATGTGACATGTGCTCAAGCTGGTCATTTGGTAGCTAAAAAAAGCTGGCCTGAATTGACTGAATCCTTCTGCATCTTTTTTTATTTTGAAATTCGCCAAACTCGCGTTATCTATTTTTGTCATTCCCAACTTCCGCACGCACATGTTCAACCAAACGTTATCTTCATTCAGACCTTGACATTGGAATTAGTTATCTTCATTAGAGTTACTTGTAAATGCAACCTAACATGATAAAACGCTTCGTTTCGTTTGCAGGACTTTGAACAGCGCTCGACTGGCACTCTCCCTTAACATCCCCCTCTCAATGTTCCTCGTCGGGTTAACATCTTTTACCGGCCTCGTTCTGTACGCCGTGTATCGAAACTGCGATCCCGTGGCTTCCGGCAAGATATCATCCTTCGATAAGATCATGCCATACTTTGTTGCTGAGAAGATGACGCGCTTCCCGGGGATGTCCGGACTGTTCATAGCCGGTGTGTTCAGCGCAAGTCTTAGCACTATCTCAGCGATGTTGAACTCGCTAGCAGCCGTCGCTTTGGAAGATTACATAAAACCGATCTACGCGCATCTGGGCAAAGAATTTCCCAACCAGAGGGCGACCTTTTTTGGTAAGTGCCTTGCCATTGTGAATGGCACGGTTTGCTTGGTCGTAGCCTTCCTGGCCGGAAGCATGGGCAGCCTAATCACCATGACTATATCGATTATGGGCGCGCTCTGCGGACCTCTTTTGGGCATCTTCAGTCTCGGCATCTTCTGTGAATGTGCGAACGAGATTGGTACCGTAATTGGTGCCTTAATAGCCATCTCTTTTGATGCCTGGATGGCGTTCGGCTCTCCCAAACCTAAACCACCCACGCTTCCGGTGTACATAGAAGGATGTGACAATTCCACTATATTCTCGAACGAGAATCGACACGGCATTGTTTACGGGTAAGTTGAAAGTTGGTGCCAATCAAGCAGTCAATTAGAAAATAACATTTCTTGTTGTTGAATCTTTTTTAGGGACACTGATCAGTCTGGGTTTTTCCTCATCTATCGAATATCTTACATGTGGTACAGCGTCATAGGAACGACAATCACCATGATTTTAGGAGTAGCTATCAGTCTCATTGTAAAGAAAATTGGTCGAACACCCATCAAGAAAGTAGAACCCAATCTATTCACTCCGTTCTTGGCGAACAGAATCAGAAGGAGGATGGCTGCTGAGGAGAAGCTTTCGAACAGTCAAGTGTTTGTGTTGGATGTGAAAGATACGATTCTTAAACAATGACTAGATGATAATTTTCAAGAAGAAGAAATGCCAAACGATGAAGTGCCTGCGGATCCCAAGTACTTTGACTTAGACGACGGTGGCGACGGTGGCGGCGAATGAGTGCGGTCTTTTAAAATTCGCTATAGTGAAAGTTTGCGCGATGTGTATTACGAGATACTGTGATATATTTTTAATAGACTTTTTCTTCCGAAGGACAGTAATTTGCAATCATTTCCCTAGTTGAAGTTGGAAGATTATTGTTATATATAAAAGAATGTTGTTAATGAGGACGTTTGAATAAATGTTCATTTTCGAACCCAACTTTTAACTCACCAAAAATAATTTGAAGTGTTTGACAAGTTTGGTTACTTTACGAGCATTCCATGCGATCGATGCTATTTTTTGCGAGGTTATTATTTGTGAAACAAAAATATTTGGATTAGTTTACTTGACCACTCAACGACCGACAATGTTAGACGTAATTTGCCGTAAAATGTTGTCACGAATGTCAGCTACAATTTTTTTAATAACAGAACTATCACTGTCAGATTCAATAACTCGTTCGTATTTGTTTTTTGACAGCCCGACAGAAATCGAGGTTATAGAAACATCTTGCAGGTAAAATCGGACATTGATTTGAGAATATTGAGTTATAGCGAACAGCAAAATTTCACGTTTCGAATTCATATAATTTTACAAATCAAATTTTGTTTAAACAGTAATCTGGAGCAATGAACAACGTAGAACGTCAGGATTTGGGATTTGATTTCTCAGAAATAACAGTTCGAAATGGATTTATCAGGTGAAAATCAATTAATCTTAGATTTTTTCCATCCATCTTCTTAACAAAAAACACCAACTATAAAATAAATTAAAAATGTTTGATTTTACAGAAAAGTGTACTCGATACTGGTATGTCAACTGTCAGTATCAGTGGCAATGATCTGCTTCTTCTTATACCACGAGCCTACTCGAAAGTACGTCCAACAAGATCACACAATACTTTGGTCCTGTTTAGGTGTAACATTAGTGTTACTCATAGTCTTAGCATGTTGTGGTAATGTACGGCGCCAGGCTCCCTTAAACTACATCTTGCTGGTCATTTTCACAATCGCAGAATCTGTGATTTTAAGTGTGTTTGCGTCTACTTACAGCAGAGAAGATGTAAGAAACGGTCAAAACCAAGCTTACAGAATTGACAAATTTTTAACTTCTTAAACAAATTTTTTTTTACAGGTACTTTTTGCACTTATCATGACAACTGTGGTCTGTTTAGGCTTGACGATGTTTGCGTTTCAAACAAAGTACGATTTCACTGGAATGGGAAGCATTTTATTGGTCGCCCTGATAATTCTGGTAGTCAGTGGTATCGTCTTGATGTTTACCGGAAAAAGCAAACTCGCAGCCATCTTGTATTCAAGTTTTGCTGTGTTCCTTTTTTCACTTTTCCTCATCTATGACACTCAGCTCATGATTGGCGGAAAACATAAATACAGTATCTCGCCAGAAGAATACATTTTCGCTGCCCTTCAACTTTACCTCGACATTGTCGTAATGTTTATGCATATTTTGAGACTAATCGGTGGTGTGAATGATTAAACCGTAAACAATTTTAACACAACGTGTTTTTTGTATTGAATGTCAATTTTAACTTCGAATTCAATTTTGAATTTCAATTAAAGTTCAAGTCTTTTAAGGTTTGATTTCACGAGACAAGAGACTTTTTTCTTAATGCGCACTTGAACATTATCTCCGTGGGATATGGGTTAGTAGAAAATGTACTCAAGCGATTTAGCGAACTCATTTGAACATTACTAAGAAAATTGCACGTAACATCACGAAAACGAAAGTGCATTGTAATCGTGAAAGCACGATCCGCTTTCTGCCTAATTATTTTGTCGACTGTTAACCGCGCGACGAAAGTACATTTAATTACATCCAAAACTAATCAAAACCCTTTTCGAGTTGCACAAAGGAAGAAACAAATCAGACCGAATTGTCCCAACTTAAAAAACCGTTGATTAGAAGCGTGAATCAGAGCGTATCAAAAGGTCCACGACAAATCTTCCCATCGAAAAAACTTGCTTGCGACATCAATCTCAATAGTGCGTGTAAAACGATCGCTAGCGGTGCGATATGGGTCGCGAACCGTCGCTCCGTGGGAATGTTTGGACAGGATTGATAGAGACCACTTTTTTGATAACCCAGGGCTTCTCCGCATCCGGCGATTCCCCCTTTGTCAATAACTTTTTTGCCTTCATTGATACCTCAAACTTTACCCAAAAAAAATCTAATAAATTTCGATCCACAAAAAGCAAAAAAAGAAAACGGTAGAAGATCTACTTGTATTTGTAGACTTTTATCTGAGTAATAAATTGTGTTGTGTCGGTGATTGGTACGTCGGACGGTTGTTTAAATTGTCACTGATTGGCGCGGCAATTGGCGAACAGTGTTAGCTTTCGATCGACAGTCTCTATTTCACGGTCCGCTTCGAAGAACGCTTTAACAGAGGTACGCTAATTGTTTGAGACGCGTGTACCGGCACGGTCCTTTCTCCTTGGACAAGCCAGAGTAGCAACGGCCTGCCGGACAATGCGCTCGAGCTTCCTTCCATTTTTCTTCGAGATGGGCACATCGAAAGAAGGACTCTCATGAATGGTACATTGACCGTACCTTCTATTCGCAAACCTGAGGAGCAACATTGTATCTTTCTCGACAATCCTAAAATAAATCCCCGGTTTGTCATAATGCACCGAACCCCATTTTGTAAATCCTAATTGGTTTCTAATCGCTGCAAACTTTTTCTAACTCTATAATTTCATCTGCCATTTACTTTATTCCTATCTGTGCATTTTACATTTTTCGAAATGTTCTTTAATTTTTTTTACATTGCAGGAACTTGATTTGAAGATCCAAGAGATTGGAAAAAAATGACACGTGTTTACAGGATCCTTCCAGCTGTCTATTATGACAGCTGATGATGGAGAAGTGGTTTCTGAGAAGGATATTCACGGTGTAATTTTGGAATTGAAAAAAATGATATGAACTTGACCTTGCGATGCGGGCCATTACAGTTCATTTGTTTCGGAAGCCTGTGATAATTGAACGAAACCATAACTTCGGGGACCGGTCGAATGTTCGTGTTCGGAAAACATATCGAGTTTAATTCCCTGAAGAGCTTCTCGAAAAAAAGCCTCGAAGCGAAGGCGGGTGGAGTCTTGGGATCGATCGCGCGATTTAGAATACGTGTGTTCGCTGCACGAGCCAAACAAGGCCGAAGTTCAACGGGACAATGGACCGATCGGCTTCACTGATCTTCCTATACGTAATTGAATGGTGGATTGGAAATTGTTAAAATCAATTGATGCTCGAGGAAATGAGTAGGGGTCGGGAAAGAAAATGCTCGATGGATATTAAGTGGAGTGGACCTTTTGTTACAATAGTACACGATTATCTTTCAAATTACAACCCAGCCAACTAATAATGAGGCCCTTTTTTCCTGCCATTTCGATTGAAAGCAACATGATTGGTTTATTGCAGCCTCTTTTTATCTCTTTCAATTATTTCGAGATCTTTATTTTTGCGCTGTCTGGATATTTTTAAGAACTCATTACATTCCCTCAAGTGGTTTTGCAACAGTGTTGAGTTGCTCAGCGTAACGTGTTATCTTTTCTCAAACGGAAACCATTTTTTCGATCCTTGAATAAACATTTCCGACGATTAAGTAGTCGCGAGATGTGCAGATATTTATTCGTAGCACCTTTGTGCAGCACTCATCTCTCACCTTGACGAGTGATTTTTGGATTTTAAAACGTCCGAGGCAAATTTACGGGCGCGTGCGCGGGCCAGCTGACGGGTCCGATGAGTTTGCAGCTGATGCCTTCCATCTGTCCGGACACCAACATTGTTCAGCAGATTTGTACCTATTTCGTGGAATGCTTTCGGGGCTATTAACAGTTCTCACTTCTCTTTATGCGGTTTTTATGTGTGGGGGTTGATGCAACTTTGCTATTTGTTTGATTTCACATCTTCGAGCTGGGGTCATGGGGTCGAAACTTGTGTCTGTGGCAAATTTAGAGAGTTTGCTTTTGACCCCCATTATCTGTCACAATTTAATTTATCGACCCGGAAACAAATTACCGAAAAAATGGTATAACATTTCTTGCAAAAAATAAAACTCAAGTAAACAGATCTTTTGCTGAGAAATTTTGAATATCTCTTCTAGAAGTTTTTAAATTAGCAAATTTAAAAAAGACAAAATTTTGACCAGGTAGACCAATTTTTTTCGACTTGTGTGTATAAGGGTCAGAATGGACGATATGTCAAACGTTGTCTTCCGGGTGCAAAATTGTACGAAAAGTTTGATTGCTAAAACGCCACCCACGAACGCGAACTTGTAGCTCGTAAATACCAGAAGTCAAATCAGTGGGTTGACCATAAGATCCTGCTTCGAAATTCGAGCTGGGTATAAATCATGCAAATGCATGCTGCATCGTCGCACGTGCACAGGAGGAAGAAAGCCACGGCGCGTATGACGAGGATTTTTAAATTTTAAATATCAAGGAGGAACGAGTAAGATGGCCGCGACATCTGTCGAGGTGGCGAGATTTGCATGATCGGACCTTGTCGATGTTCTTTTTTTTGCCTCCCAATGGGTAATTGATACGTCACCGAGAAATTGCGAATACATAAATAAAGCGCGCTTATCTGATACCGGCTTTTTCTCGCCGGATGAATTATATACTGGAACTTTTGTTATCGCGAATGAAGCTGTTTCCAGTTTGATTTCGTAATTGGTATGACAGGAATTCAATTAAATGAATTCAACAAACTTTCGGAGAAATACTTTAAACTTTTTTAGAATTGGATTTTTCAACGATTTAAATTTGTTGACATTTTTTTGGCTAGGGATTCGTGTATTAAACTAAACAAAAGGGACAGGAATAAAGAAACATTTTAATTTGTTTCGCGAGGTGGATAAACTTGTCTACAATAGAGGCTAAATTTTGGCATACGCTCGCAACTGCTGGCACGTGCACTAAGAGACGTCGCGAGCGTCTGAACGAAATTTATATCGAAATGAAATGTTGATTCGTCGCTTGCTCGGCGTATAATGCAAATGAATGGGGCTTGTAATTGCAAGGTTCTTCCATTTTTAACTTTCTGGAGCTGTTTAATGATGAGATTTATTTAAACACTTCACAGAGCAGACACAAAACAAACATCGAAACTTTGGCTAAAATTGTTTTACAGAACAGTCGTTGATTCCAGACTGTTATGTTGATGCTAAACCTTCAATCCAAGGTTTTACATTAACAAATCGAAAAAATTTTTACCTAAAAAAAAATCAAACAAAATTTCGAACAAAACACTTTACATTTTGAATAGCACAGATGAGGAAATTTGAATAGAATATTTGAATGTGCAAAGACTTAACGGAACGAAGCGTTAAATTTTGTGGACGACGAAAAAAGTTTGCAACATCGAAAATGCATCAATGGGACTTCAAGAGAGAGATTGTAAAGGGTATTCTGAGTAAACGCAAAATATCTTGTCATCGTTGTGAGTTCACACGAACGGCTCAACGAAAATTCATCTTGACGGAGTCGTGCAACACGAGAAGCACATTATTGACGTCGTCCAAGACACGCAGCTGAATTCCAGCAGACATTACGGGGATGAGTGCGAGAGCAACACACCGCGAGAGGCAAAAAGTGTTTGGCTTGCGATCGATCGTGACGGCCAAGGACTTTGAAAAGCCGCCGAGAAATAACGGACAGTTTATGACGAAGTCCGACAACCAGGCCATCGCCACACGTCAGGCGATAACTCACGCGGAAAACTATAACTTTGTCTTTCAGAACATGACATGAAATTGCGGATTATTTAAGTTAGTGAACGGGAAAAAAAGTTCGCAACTTGAACAACAGCAAAAGCCCCTTGGTATTCGCGTTAAAGTTTTGTTTTGTTTTTTTTTTTATTTGAACTCTTCATACGTTCACAGGATTTATCACTTTTTTATCTCTTGTAAACTTTTATTACCATTTTTTCCTGGACCTTTATTGATGCTTTCATTATTACATAATTTTTATCAACTTTTTTACTTAGTAAAAACATTTTGATTGAAGTCATAAACTCATATTGAACTGATCAATCTTGTAAGCCATCAAAAATTGTCCGGAAATTACATGGAACATTCACAACTTGTTTGCTCTAATTAGTATCGCCATGTTTGAGTTTTCAAGCGTTTGTCATTCGATATTTCGTACTTTCATTAGCCGAAGAAGGCGTATCGGAACGTTGCAGAAAAACCACAACTTGAACATCGTCGGGAACTTTGAAGTTGTTTTACCGAGGCCATATTTCAGCTTTTCATTAATTCTTATGCAAATGTTGTTGTCTCCAAGTCGTGCGCGAATTCGTCTTAAAATATTTTTTTTTCAGTCGCATTGAGAACATAAAAAAATCACAACTTTTTCTCTGCACTTCAGTTAACGAGAATAAGCTTTTCATTTTCCCATGTCTCCCTAGCACTTGTTCAGTCCCTCATAATTCCATAAATAATATGATATGTCAAGTTAAAAAGCTTGTTAAGAATTACGATTCATTACTATGCCACAATATTTTTATTTCTTTTTTAATGCTCCAAGACATTTATCACCTTTCAAAAAAAAAAAGATTTGAAATTGTATTGCTGGAGTAATGACTTAGAAATGTTCGTTGGTCTTTGCTGAATTGCGCTTAGAAGAGAATTTATAAATAAAATGGCCGAATTTAGTTCTTTGACCATGGAAATTGCACGGACGTCTTTGATTCCGTGCCGCTTTGATGGTTTGCGAGCGTCCCACGCGGAAGTAGAGTTTCTGCAAATCAAATTTTCAGACGATCATTTGTAAGATAAAACTTTGCAATTCTCGTTCGCAAAAAGTTTGAGATGGGTTTTTCCGAACCGCGAGCAATCGAAAGAAAAAAATTAAAGTTGTTTGATCAAGTTTGACATTTTTTCATCATTGAGGGATTAATTTGATTATCTTACGTTGTTTATTGTAAGGAAAAATATTTAATTCCACGAAATAAGCGTAAGAATGTTAATGTGACCAAGCCGAGGAACGTACATTAGTTTTAATCGGATTAAATTCGCTGGGAAAATTTTCTTAGATCGTGCCACTTTGATTCACGCCTCTGATCAGCTTTAAAGCAAGATAAAGAAACCGATCGATCGATCAGAAGGTGGTCTGATTTATAAGTATGATCCTCAAGGATATCCTGAAATACACTTCATTTTTTTATATCCACAACCCGCATTTAAATTTCTTACTATCTCTAAATGCATATAAATGGTGGCAATTTCAAAACTCTAAAGTCGAACTATTTGAATCGAACGACGTGATAAACATGAATTTCAAATCGAACGTGAAATTTCAACTACCAACTTAGTGAGATAAAACATGTTTCTGAAAATGTTTCGAGGGAAAATGATATTCATCTTTTTGAAATTTCATCACCATCGAAAAACGTAGGAGTAATAAAAAAAGCGGGTTATCTGAGTTGTCATCTGCATAACAGAGCCAATTAGGCGACAATCATTTTGTCAGAGGAAACCAAACAGGCTTGAATAGTTAGACCTTAGTCAAATGTTTTGACAGCGCCTCGAGCGCCGGATTCTACGGAGGTGCCATCATTAATTTTATCGCTACCCAAACACCTTTCTCGCACTGCTCAAATTGTCAACAGAAATCGGATTAAGACGTCTGTCGCTTTATGACAGCTTCAATTATTCATCTTTACTTTCGGATATTTTTTCCTGAGCCATCTTAGCTCTTTTTTTTTTACTATAACATTTATCATGATAAAGAGAGGCTCTTTTGACTTTTTTTGTTACATTTTTTGTTCGATTTTTTATTCGTTGAAAGAAGGCGAACTAATTATCCACGCACGATTAAGGAGAAAAATATAATGAAATGTTAAACTCGCACAAATTGACTCGTATCTTCCAACTTCTTTCATCTCAAGCTCCTAATCTCAAGACCATAATTTAGCAGCATTAATTAGCGCAACCTTCGTAAACTCATTAGTACGGGTACGTAACTTTGATTGTCCAATCGTCTTCGTTGATACTGATCTCATTTCAGTCAAAAAATTTTGTTTGTGAAATTTCAGCTCCTTGAGGTTAAGGAGCCTGCAAAAATCCTGCTTTAAATTTCAAAACAAAACAAAAAAAAACATCAGCATCTTGTAAAATAAAGATTGCTAACATATTTCTCATTTTTTATCAAATTTGAGGTCTAATTCATGCACAAAAAGACGTGTAGACATTGCATACTTCTAAGACTGATTTCCCATTCTCTCGTAAGATATCGGAAATTTCAAAAACAGGAGTTAGATTTTCCGCAGTCGGAGCCTATTGTTGAACCGAAGTCTACCCGTGGGACATAATAACTGTTTATGCGCATCGTTTCTTGCCTTTAAAATATGCTAATCAGAGCTTGAAGGGTCGTTTAAATTTCAAACGTTTTGAGTGGCTCCTCGACGAAACTTTGACTGGTGCGCGCGCGCATATGAATAGTACTTTTTTGCTGTTTCGTGCACGCCAAGTCATCTCTTTGTTGGTTTGGCGTGAGGCGCACAATGCAACCGAAATCCAGGTCGGGCCGTAACGGTGGACCGTGATTAATTTTATTCCACATTTCCGAATATCCCTTTTTTTCTCCTTCTATAGCTGCTGCACTTTGTTCGAAATCGACGTGTGTGGATTTTAACGCACAACGAAAAAATAAAAATAGTGAACAAAAAATATAAAAAAAATCGCTCATATAATAAATGGCGAAACCCGTTACCGCGCCTCGGTCCATAAACTTTGATTTCATTATTTTTTATTGAATTTTATGCTATTTTTTGTTTTATCTTCGCATTCATACTTTCATTGTGCGCAAGCAGCACTCGATCTTTCAAGTCGCTCATTTCGTAGCTGCTCGATTGCACTCCGAAAATACTTTTTATCTGTGCGAATTGCAGAGCAAGAAAACATCATTCAACTTTCAATAAAACTTATCAGCGATTTCTTCCAGACGCCTCGAGAAATTCCAGCAAGACAGTTTGGACTGATCAATTCGTTTCGTCTGGGAATCTCGAGCAGCTCGGCGAAAAATCATCTGCGGATTATTTATAAGCCGCATGTGTTTCTTTTGCTTGCAAGCGAATAAAAAAAATAATCGCGATAAGAAGCGGTGCAACCTAATTTCCCGACTGGCGAAGAAAAATAAATAATCCGGCGCGGTATGACGTAACGCGTGTCTTACGCGTTTCCGCGCTATTTATTTTATGCGATCGGATATGTTGCTTTAGCCTTAATCGATGCTCAAAATTCGCTCTGATGTATTTATCACTCTTTTTTGCCTCTCCCGAATGGGTTCAACCGCGCTTTGAAACCAAAATTACGAGCTGACGTTTGATAGAAAATTGTTTACGGTTTTCGAGAGCTGAGCTTTTTTTAACCAAAAATCCTCGATGGTTTTACAAGTGCAAATAAATAATAAACACAACACAACGGGTCAAATATTTTTGGCGTGCAAACAATGACTTTACAATACATTTTTCGCAAGGTGAATTTTTGCTGAATTGAATAAATTGTGATGTTCAGATAAGATATGAATAGCAGAAAACAAACAAGGACTCGAACGTCATTTCGAAATTGATGATTGTGTGTTGAAAAATAAATTTCACGATATGAGAGGTACGGCAATTTTGTCATGTCGCGACAAAACCTCGCTAAATCATTAGCGCTGAGACGGTGTGCAACGTGGATCAGCCGTTTCGCTCAAGTCATCGGACGAGATAAACGGCGCGCGCTCTTTGGTCTCGTTATTCTCCGTGTCTGTGTCACCGAATGCCCACGTTTTCTAACAACAAATAGCTTCGATTCTATTCGAGTCGGCATGCTGAATAATTCGTTTGAACATAACCCAACCCGGAGCAACAGTTTCTATGCGAAATAGAATGATGGATTTTGGTGATACCTGGAAAATTGAATCAATTTTCTCTTCCAGTTTTATTCATTCTCTTGAAATTGGATTTCGAAATTCGAAAAACAAATGATAAACAAAATTCTATTTCTTCGAGTGTTACTAAACAGCTTGTTATATGACTTTTTTTATAAACTATCAACAGGTAATTTTTTGTCAGTTGCAACAACGTTGCAAAAACTTGAACAAAAAATGTGTACTGAAGCAGGTCAGAAACATTAGTTTTCTCTACGATTCATAAATCAGAGATGACGAAATGGTAACTTGAGAAAGTAAAAAAAATCAAGTTTACTTTAATGAGACGATTCAATCGACTCATCCGACTTGATGAATTGTCATTGAAAAAAGGTTTTCACACCGGTGAAGATGACTATCAGAAAAAATCATTATCGAACAGTTTTTTGTTTTACAACTGAATAGGTGTCCAAACAGAAAACACAAGAACGATTAATTTTTCTATTGACATTTTCTTACACAAACTTTTCTCACTTTTTAATCTATAAATCAAAACAAAACAAAATGTGCAAACATGTGAAACAAAAGAAAAGAAAGATAAAAGTTGATTCATCGTTTCTGAATTTGCATAAAATCATTTTGTAGAATATTAACACTCCAGCACGACCTCGTCTTGAAGACGGTGACCTGTGAAGTGACTTGAACAGAAGGAGGTACACGCGACTTTGAGCGAAGTTCTCGTGGAAATACGTCGCACTTGCATACGCGAGTGCTTCCGCAGACCAAATATAACTCGATCTATTTTCAATTGTGGAGACGGTTCGACGCACTTTTGCTGCCACATTAAACTCGTCTTAACATCTTTGATGACGTCATTTGTCAGTCAAAAGGCAAAAGAAATTTGACTCCTTTTCTTTCAATCAATTTTTTTGAAACGAAGCCACGGAATTACAATTGTAATTAATCAAGATCCTCAGGAGCTGTGCCAATAGAAGAATTAAATTTCGAGGAAAACGATAGTTAGTTAATTTCTTTGATGGCAGCGGAAGGACATCCAGCTGTCTCAAACTGGGGTTGAACAACATGACGTATGAGACTCGCCGCCAATCATTTGAATTGAACGCTTTTGTTCCCCTGGTGAATCAGTTTGATAGTTTCAGTTGATGTACGATGATTTTGATTAATTAATCAACATGAGATAATGACTCAATTCGCAACAGTTAAAACGTTGGCGTTCCTGTTTGTTTGAGAATTATTTGCTAATTTGCATCCTAATCATCAGCTAATCTCAACTCAAATTTACCACTTATCAATTTTCGTTCTGAAGACATCTTCGCTAAAACAGAAACGAGTTGAATCTCCAGGTCTATTAGCAGTTTACAGCTCGGGGAATTTGTCAATGTTTCAGTTGTTAACTCAAGAATAACAGTTAGCCAGAGACGAAGAGTGTTTTAGTAACAAGTTTGACCTAGAATTCGCACAGGATTTGTCTTTCAACGAAATTTCAACTATTAAACAGTTCTGGATCTGTCAAATCAGAACACCTGACGTGAATATCTTATCTCTCGTCTTTTTTTGCAAAAATAGAACGGCAGTTCTGTTTCAAACTTCAACCTCCAATTTTACTCTGAATTATAACTCTTCAACTAACACAATCCCACCTTCAAAATTGTACCCTGAAAATCGATCGTAAAAAGGTTTGACCAATTTAGGACCCTCAAACTTACTCAACCGTTTACAAACCTACAGTGTTTACAAACCGTTCGTTTCTTAGGAACGAATTACAACTGAGCAAAAAAAAAGACCGAAGGCAAAGTGTAGCGTAGCGAATTCGGGGCAGTCTGTCATTGTCTGGAGAGGTCCTTTTTCACGCACGTATGACGCACAAGTTCAAGGCCACGCGAGTCTTTTGACTGCTTCCACCCTCGCTTATTTTTACCCCTGGGTGTGGAGGCCGATGAGTCGACCTGACCGGAAGTCAGAGGGGTGGGTAAAGTAAAGGTAGGGTGAATGTGCCGGTTCGCGTGGCTCAGTCTGTTTTGGATAACGCGATGGGGTTATTACAGCCGTGGATTACGAAAACAAAAACAAAAAACAACATCGCAGAAATCCATCGGCAATAACAAAGGGGTTGAGCATACGCTGGGGGCTCTTTTTATTACTCCGCAGGGATGATTCTTTGTGCGCACACTGTGCAGCTTGAAGGTGAATTATTTCACCCGATACTCCGATGCGGTCGGATATTTTTGTTTACGTCCATGGTGCGGCTTTGCCGGAATTTATAATTTTCTATAGTAAGAGCTGGGATCAAGATCGCAGACCGATTCTGTTATTTCTAAAAGAAAGTTTTTATATCTGAAAGATATTTTTGTCAGACAAATTTTGTCGACTGCTAACAAAACTATCAAATTTTGAATTTGATTTCTTTTTTATTACAAGTTAACCTGGAATTCCATTTCCCAATCATGCCAAACTGCTTTCTTGCGACGCCAAACGAAAAGATATTTGTACGATCTTATGAATAACTCGGAGGGATAACGGCTAAAGAAATGATTCGCAAATATCGTGTTTCTAAGTTAGCGCATATGTGACTGTCGTCGGTGCAGTAACTGTGACGGGATATGGGCCAAGAGAGCCGTGTCGAGGAGTCCTGGAGCTCGCATGAGTAATGGTACCTCATTTCCTAAGACTGTTGGCTGGCCACTTCAGACCTTTTTTTTTCTTCTTCCTCCTTTAGGGAAATTGTTCGCCGTCACGTGTCAACTTTTGATGACGTTTTTTCAGTGGCTTTTTGTGAGACAGTTTATATTAACTGACTCTGCTAATTATGGACAAGCCAACTTTTTTTATTAAATTTTGTTTTTTAATTTTTTTAGATTAAATTGAATCGAAAAAGTCAACAATTTGAGGACTAGAAATATGTAATTGTGGTTGCGAAAAAACTGTGACAAAACAATAACAGACGATAAAAAGAAGAAAAAGTCGTTAACGTATTGCAAAACTTTTTCACTTCGGTTGAAAAATTGTTCGAATGAGTTCGACGAAAGAGTTTGAAGCGTGTGTTAATGTCAAAAACAAAGTTTCTCCGAGAACAAAAAGACTACGTGATCGCAACGCAAGCAAAAAAGAACTGACGGAGTTTCTCATCGTCTAAATTGTAATTATTTTTAATTTTGATCGATGGTTCATCATGGTGCAACCATTTGATGTTCGCAAGGTCACAATAGGTCACGTACGGGACAAACAAATTATTGGACTCAAAGTTATAACCGGTGCGTATCGAAATGGATCCTTTGTCCAATACGTGTAAGTTAGTGTACCCGAGTGTCACGCAAGGTCACGTACCAGGCGCCCGAACGATCAATCTCAGATCGTGTAACAAAAGCCGGAACCATCATATCCATTCGACGAAAAATTTTTGTTAGAGATAATCTTACTGGGGATTAATTTTCATCCTTCTTCGGGACTGTTTTTGATTGCAGAGTCACGTAATTTCATGCAACATTGTAGGAGCTCGGTTGTCGCGGAATAATTCCTCTGTCCTGATATGACATGGAAAAAAAAAGAAATCCTTGACGACAAAAGATTTATCTTCCAAACGAGTTGAGGTCGCATTCGAATCGGACACATTTTCTTCCGTTGAATTTTTCTATGGAAAAATAAAATTTGCATAAACAAATTAAACTATTCAGATTTTTTGATTGCAAAAGGGCTTTAATTTGAATTATATGGAATGGTTTTTAAATGAGGAATTTGAGGAGATGCAAATATTCAACAGAGCCACAGAAAGTAATCAAAAAAGGATAAAAATTTCTTCCAGAAGAGAACTATGACTAATTGGAAAAAGTTTTCTGACAATCACTGTGCTGGTAGCTGAGCAGCTTCGTGTTCAGTTATGTAAACAGTCACATTTTCTGCTCGTTAAATAATTGATGAGAAGTGGAGTGTATAAGGAAAATAAAATAAAAGATGATTTCCATTAGAGATTTTCGTTAAAAAAATATCTAACAATATTTTGAGATTTTTATGCACATCAACTCAACTATTTTTTTAAAAGCTATTAGTTTTTTAAATTTAAAATTTTATGTTTATAGCTGTGAGTTTATGGCTCAGCCAAGTCGTTGACAATTTAGAAGCTTATTATTTTTCTCAAAGATACAATACCTTAAACAAAATTTTAACAATCAGAACAAAAAGTTAATCAAAATGAAATGTGACTTATGACAAAAATGATTGTAAAAATGTTTCCAATTTGTTCATTATTGAGTCTTTACACTGACTCAAGCTGACTACTTTGACAACTTCAAATTGCGAAGCTAACAAGATTAGCAATTTTTTTTAACCCGACAACCTAGGGAATTCTGCCTCATGCCGTTTTGATTTCAGTCGACATAAGTTCATTTCGCATCCCCTTTATAAACACCGAATATTCAAATTATACCATAACATACATACTGCTGGTTATTTCCATTTCATGTTTTGAAGCCAAAGCAAATAACTGAGAGCAGACTTTATAAAACGCACAGGTATGCATGACTTTTGTACGATGTCCATGATATAATCAAACCCCATTGGAAAATTGTATTACAATACACAACCAAATTATAATTTCAAAACACTTCTCCATAAATAATCCAATTATATAAAATATTCTATTGTGACAAATAACTAGAAATCTTCTTTCATTTATAATTCAATAAAAATAAAAAACATTTTTTAAAAACGAATCACAACTACTTTCATCACTTCCCGTACGCAAATTTATCTACAAACTTTTGCCTCGCGTTTTTAATTCAATTATTTATTTACTGCATGAATGTGTAATCAGTGGGCCATTCAAGTGTGCTGAATAAATATAAATTGGAAGAATAAAAGGCGACGTTCAGGCGAGTAATAAATCTGAATCGCGTAGTGGAGGCCTGCGGTGCTTGAAATCGAAGCTGCTGGTTATTGCCACTTTATTTTCTGCGTGCCGCGAGAGTAGATGCAAGCCATGTGCGGCCGGAAGTCGCGATGCAAAACGACCCAGTTTACGAGAGCGCGTTCGCCCGCCAGATATTTGAGTGCATTTTCAATTTGGGTTGCTTTTTGGATCGACGAGATTGAACAGCCGCGTTTCTTTCAAACTGCACGCCAGAATATAGAAAAAGTCAGACATTCTGCTCGTGATACTTTTGGCGTTGCAAGAATAAACTTTTTTCTGCTGAGGCATCATCGACAAATTGGAACCATAAAAAAAAACAGAAAAAAAGAAGCAACATTGAAGCATGTCATTGGATTCACAGTTTTTTGGTCACAAAAATTGCACTAATGACGACGTATACAAGTTTAATATTCGATGAGGAGAACGAGAGAGAGAGAAAAAAAAAGAGTAATTATATAGCATGGTCACGGGCGCTGAAAAAGCGTGAATTATGAATGGGCCTGTTGCAAATTGATAGGGGCTTGGCTTGTATAATGCATGCAGATTAGTCCTTACGAACCATTAGTCAATGAAAAGAGTTCTTCTCCTTGGACACGAGGAATAAATTAAAACGTTCATGAATGAGCAAAGCAGCGCCATCTTTTTGGACGTGACATCTCGCGTAACTCGGCTATCGCTTTCTTATGCGTTCTTTTTTACTTGTCGTTTTTCTTGTTCTTCCGCACCTGTCAACCGTCAGAATTCGAGGCAATTTTTTGCTCCTCTCGAACCAACTTTTTTGCCACGCACGTTGATATTAATTCGCTTCAAATTGACGCGTTTTTGCCTCGATACACATTTTTATTCCCCCGCGGCTCATTTGCATGTTTATATTTATGCGACAGTTTACATAAACACTCGCATAAAATCGATCTTGATGAAAAAACCCCTCTATAAATTTAATTCAAACAACTCCGCATGTGCAAGTTTCTAAATTTTATGTTCGCTTATTTTTCATTTACCTTTTATGTTTTTTTAATTAAATTTATCGGTTCCCAAACCGGGAGCATAAAATTAGTGACACGAAACGCGCAGTCCGGTTTTTACGGTTTCCTATGAATAGTTGAGGAATGTTTTCGAAACTGTCCCCTTGAAATCTGTGCGTTCCGAATTTGATGGACTCTGCGGTCGAGAGAGAGAAAGGGGCGAATAAACCATCCGTTTAAAAGCGCGATTAAATTCAAGACCGAACGAGCGCCGCGTGGGCGCGACTCCGCGTGACATCTTCATTTTCGACTAAAAACCCGATAGCTAATAAAATTTACATTTTGATGCAACCCGCTACTAGGATTGATTTGAGAGATGTGGCTAGAGTGTATTTTAGCTGTTTTATTTGGTCGCTTTCATAGTCGAACAAATTGATGATCTCAATTTGTAAATTGCCATGCAGATACACTGTGCGATTAGCCGCGTAATTTCAGCTGCAAAACATCAAAGCCTGATTTATTGCGAGATACTTAATGACTATGATCTAAGCCTAAGCGAGAGGATGATGGTTGACCTTCTTTAGCGCAGGGTTTCTTTTAAGATGTTGATATACGCCTCGTCCTCACATTTGTTTCGTCAGATTCTTTTGAATGAGATTTTTATCAACGGTAGCTTTGTTTGTTCACTTTTGTTGTGAGATGATCGGTGATTTATCGCACTGTCTTCACTTAATTATCATAGAAGTTCTATTGGAATGCAATCACGGAGAGAATTTCAGTCAAAAATGTATGATCAAGCTCTGCTTGAATGACGCTCTTATAGTATTATAAAATATGTCTTTTGAAGACTTTTGGTTTAAGACGGTTTGAATACGTTTCAATGTAAAAAAAATAGATTGAAATTTCATCTTAGATACGAAATAATAACTTTGAAAAGAAAATTTTAGAAAATAATTATTAGATTAAATTTTAAAACTTTTCTGAGGTTTTCAAAGTAGCTAACTGGAGGCGATGAAAAGACTAAGCTTTGAATTGTTTTTCACTCTCTGTCACGAACCTGATTGGTTTCCGATTATGACCGACAAACAATTTTCACCGGAAAGAATGTATTCATTCTTGAACGTTTTGTTGATGAACCAGGATTGCCCAATTTATTCTTTAACGATATTTTTCATTTATTATCAGAATAAAAATAAAAACAAATAAAATGAATATTATTATACGAGCGATGATCTTCGAAAGATGAAAAAATTATTGAGAAATACTTGAGAATTATTGGGGTTATTTCGAACGAACGTTTTAAGTAAAATCTCTCTTTGTTTTCGTTTCTGATACGTTGAAATAATCTTGCGCATGGAAATGTTGTTGCGATCCAACTTGTTGGTATCTCTTATGTGTACGAAAATTCCAAAATATTGGCAATAACTTTATTTTTATGCACTAAGGATTTAATCAAAGAATATTTGATTTTTCGGATTGAGTGCCGTAAGACACAAACAGATTCAAATAGATTCAATAAGGCCCACGATGTGCAAATTACAATAGGCGAAACTGAGCAACGTTTGATATGCAAATTTTCTTTTTGTACTGTTTATTCCCTAGAATTTAATTTTTTTCATAGTCAAATTTTAATTCCGTAACTTGCATTTTCATGTTCGGTGTTCATTAAATCATAACTAAGCAGTGTTTACCGTGACCAATCGTTTTTGAATTAGAATTCTCACTAATGATGCAGATAAATTTATATTTTTTCGTGATTCTTAAATAGTTTCATATATGTACATCTTTTATAACCAATAGTCTTCTTGTTTATAACAGTTGTTCGGACTTCCATCAACATTTACGCTACAGCAGTTGACTATCAACTGTCCGTCAGACACTCCAAGGGTGTATTTGGGAAGTCTGAACAATTGCCGTCGTGATCAGCTCTATCATATTAATACTAGATTATTATTATTATTATTATTTTTTATTTTTTAAATCTGTTCATAATAGTACTATATTTGCAAATCGAATAATGATGAAAGTTTGCCTAATTTTTTGCCCTACAGAAATGTTCGTACTTGAATTAGAAGCTTGAAATTTTTTTGTACTAAAATAATTTAAACGTTTTCTTGTGATTTACATCAAACGCGACTGACGACACGGCAACAGCGACATTTTTTTATAGAGGGGGGATAAAAAAGTAAGGAATTATATACATTTTCTACTGTGCTGTTTAACTTTAATCAAGTCAAAGTTTATGAAAATCGCAAGCATTCTTTCCAAAGGAATTTCTTATGAGAACCATTTTTTTGAATTTTTCTTATTCTATCTATAATTAATAGCTTTTGAAATAAAGATTATTCAAATACCAAAGTTTCGTATTTCTTGACCCATCAACGTTTTGCAATAACCTTATGTAAAACACGAAAGCTTCTTTGGAAGTTTTTCTCATGAAAATTGATCTCTTTTAAAGTGCGTCGGAGTAATTTCGTAATAATTTTTTCGACCGCGATGGCCCCAATGTCCCGCGCTAGTTCAAGCTACTTGTTCGCGATTAGTGTTAACAGCGGCCAAATTCAGAGCGAATTGGCCTAACGAGATTAGAGAACAGTCTCCAATTACCTTTGTTCCATTTTCAAATTCACGACTGAAAAGAAACTGACAAAGCCATTCATCTTTGAATGCGCCAAAATGGGTGTTCAAAATGAAAAGCACACCGTGATGCTCTCATCTCTTGGTATGCGCAATATCCGAAAGCCTGTTGGCCAAAATTCACACCGCGTTGACCCGTGCTTTGTGTTGGCGTGGCATGGGAGCTTTGATTTACGAGTTGTTTATGTTTCCAATAATGCTTTACAAATGGTCGCGGTAAAAATGAGGAGCCCGATAGTAATGGCGAGTGCAGGCTATTGTGCTGGGCGCGCGCTCGATATCCGCGTTCCGCAGCGACATTGTTTTGAATAATTGAATCCGTGCCGTGGGCCATGTTGGCCCGTCCGTCTTACAAATGCCACACTCGTAGACGTTGTTGCTCTGCTCCTTTGAAGAAGCACCGGATCGGATCGGGATGTAAATCATGCCGGGATGTGATGCGATCGGCGGCTCGCATGCACACACGTCAATGCCCAACGGCGATCTCGTTTATACGCAACGGCAGCGCCGCTCATCTCGCTACATTTGTAACGCTCGACGAGAGTTTTACTTTTGCCATGCGAAAAATATAGTAGCCGGGTAAAATAAACAGCCTACTAATATGGCACTCGGATAACGGTCCAGATCACTATCGCGCCACCGCAGCTACATTTCCCCTTTATTAATCCATGCTCCGAGACATCGCGCGACCAGATTACCAAACTCGGCACTATGTAAAGATTCTTTTTCAACTTTTTCAAAAACACACCTTTTCAAACTTTGTAATAACAAGCGACAACTTTTTTGTCCGCAACGAAAGACGAAACTCAACTTTGGAATTTTCCCAGGATATTTTAGTCAAGGTTAAAGTTGAAGGATTACTTAAGAAAATCGTACCAGCATTCATATCATATTTGAATAAAGTTCCATTGTAAAAAAATGAACCTCGTTGTGGGTTTTCTGGATTAGTTTTTTTTTGTTCGAAATTAACATTTGTAAATGATTGTTACGATGTGATCATCCCTACTTGATAACCATCATCAATCATTCCTACATTGCTTCTACGACAATGTTTTCCACGTAGTGTTACGCATAAGCCCAGCTGAATCTATTGTTTAACGCCAAATTAAGCACTTAATCGGATTAAAGATGAGTTATGGGCAACGCATTGAACGCAAACGCGTCGTCAGATCCACTTGGCGGTCCCTTCCGCAGATGCTCGCCAAAGGGTTAAATTGACTGTCCAATACGTGTCATATTAGAAAAACTACTTTGTACTCCCCCTCCTCCAATAATGTCTATTGAAAATAAAGTCACATTGACAAATTGTACCATCAATTATAAATTATAAAACGATTATTTATTTGTCGAAAAACTCGAACAAAAATAACATGCTAATGTGATAACAAAATTGGCACGCTCATTTTTTGTTACTTTTTTTATTTGCAAAGTTGTAATTAATTGAAAGGAAAGTTGAAAATTAAATCGAGGTATTTTTGATAAATCTTATCTAACCGAATTCATTAAGTGCATAATTAATGCCTACGCAGTCAGCAAATATCAAAATTGAATTGAATCAAGAGGCAATTTCATTAGCAATAAATCAATTTGTAAATCCAATCGGCGATTCGCTCGCCATACATCATTTGCGATGCAACGTCTTTACCGAACGAGACGGAAAAAAGAAGGACAGGAAAAAAAGAACAGAGTCAGAAAAAATGAGGTAATTATCAAAAATTAACTTTGCGGAATCGTTCGCGGAATTACGTGTGAATAAATAAAGTACGCGCGAGTCATGAATCGTGCATAATGGTTAATGAAAAAAAACAACAATGATGCAAAAAAATGAACACTCGAGCGCGGTGTGTATTTCCAGCGCGTGCAAAGGAATACAGTTTACGTAACGGACAAAAATCGCGATAAATCACGTTCGGGCGACAGACAATTGGCCCCTCCATAACCACTAATGGCGAAGCAGAAAAGAAGAAAAAAAATTCCTTCGCTATTTGACACAGATAGTTGAAACTTTTATTCTTTTTACTAACAATAAAGCGATACTCCATTGATATCTCTCTCCTCAAACGTTTTTTTTCGCTTCTTTTCTGCTCTATTTTTTTACACTGCGGCTTTTATAGGTTCAGGTAAACACAATTTTTCATGTGTCATCGTTATTCTATACATGATCTCATTAATGAAATTTAAAAGGAAAAAAAACCAAAAAAAAAAAAAATAAAAACTCAAACATTTGAATAACTTTTTTAGAAATAAAAAAGAGAGGACAGGAATGTTTGTTTTTGTTTCAAAGATAATAATTTGTGCGTTTTCTTTTGGTCGGTTGACTTGGCGTAGTAATAACGAGAGCGCGTGTAGTATTTGCGTATGAATTTTGTTGGACGATAATGAGCGGTTGACTGACGCAAAGAAGGCTGACTGTAAAGAGCAGCCGACACTCATTACGCGCAATTCTTCCGCCCTGGAATATGCCATAAAGTCTATAAAGATACGGGAATCGCTCTTACAGGACGCCCACGGCCACGGATGAATGGGGGCGTACGCACTTTTCCCCGCGTTGCTGATTTATTTTGTCCAAACGCATCGGCCTTATTGGCGTCTTCTCAAGTACGATAAATCCGCGCCCCCGACGGCTGCCAATTAAATATTAAATCGATAACCAAATCGAATCTTCTTTAATTTGCCCTCAAAATTATTTTCTTAGTCCAATTTTGCAGCCACAAAATATGTGAACGAAGTGTCAGCCTTGCTTGTATTTAAAAGCTCCAAGGTACAAATAATAACTTTTAATAAATTAGTCTTACAAAATTGAAGTTTCATATTTGAAAAACTTGTTTCAAATGTTGTTAACGTTTTTTGTTGTCGATTTTTTGTATTGATTGAACTTGAAATTGTTCTTATAAAAAAAATCATTTTTCATTTGATTAATTGTGTAGTCGAAGGCATTAATTTGAGATGAAATTCTTCAGCCACAAGACTGAGCAACGATTTCAATTACATTCCCATCGTCATTATTTCTCATCAAAAACCACCATTAAATTCAATCATCGCCATCTGCGTGTCCTTCAGAAAAAATAAAACTCGAATGAACTCGGACGCGCCGCGAGAAAACTGATCTCCCTCGTCCCTTCCTGACGTCATAATTGCTTGTACCAATTTTTAGTAAGGATGAGCCCGGGAGTCCGATTTAATAACCCACTCGCCGAACGCTCTGTTGAGATTGGCTGAAAATCGTAATTCAGTTGGTTCCCTCTTGTGGTTGCTGAATTTAAATTATTCAAAACAGTCGATTGAACGGGCACTGCTTAGTCAAATGGAGATTTATTGCCTTCTTTCTATTTTTCTTTTCTCTTCTTTTTTGATGATCGGTAGGAATGAATTTTAGCATCTTTGGCTTTCCGAACCGGCATTTTTTATGTGCGGTAAATTATATAATTAATACGACCAGTGTCAATGAGATCTCGCGAATTTGAAATGGGGTTTTATTTCTTTTATTATTTTTTTAAGGTTTAAATTCTAAGAAAAAGTAAATCAATCTTTTAGACGCAAATTCAACAGCTGATTATTCATTTCAGAGTTCGGCGGAGAAAAAAAAACCGGCGATGGTCATCTCTGAAGGATTGTTTTGCAAAGGACCATGATCGATTGTTTGAAAAAATTAAAGCGGTGAGATAATGCGACCACCATGTTTGCTCAGGACGCGCTCGTACATCAACTTTCGACTTGTTGCGATTGACGTTTCTCGTTCATTAGCAAATATTTTCTCACTTGATCTACAATATTTTATCTAAAAAAAGTGATCAAAAATAGCCAACAAAATTAAGTTTTAATTATAATGAAAAAATTTTTGGAAATTAGATCAAATATTATTCGTCTTACAATTCAACATTGTGAGTCATTTGTTTTGCTTTCAGAGAAGAAAATAAATTCCAACTTGTAAGCTGTTCAATAGACACATTTTTGAACTCGAATTTGTAACTCGAGAACTATATTAACTGACTGAACAATAAACAAACTGACATTCATTTTCACATCCTGTTTTCCTTGCAGAATCTCATATTGCATTTTTTCATGTTCGTCTAAACTATAATTTTAGAATATTAGCTAAATTAAAAAAATCTAGAATAATTTAATTTTCAATTATTTATGCTTAACTTCATCGACTCATTACCGACTATAATTTCACGTTCCGTGGTATTCTAACATCTTCAATTTAATATCTTCATCCCATTGAATTTAATGTCTCTATTTCTGCTAGTCTAAATGAAGACACTCATCTTTACTGTCTTCATTGTTTCCATTCCACCGTCCATCGCGATTTACGCTTATCTAAGAAATCTTCACCATCGGCTCAAACCTCCTCGCCGATAAGAAACAACATTCTAACATATCTATCCTTCAAAAAAATTGTTTAATCTCGACTTTTTACTTTTTGATTTCTGCAAATCATGCTTCGGAGTGGAGAAAATGAAGTTTTTCAACCTTGAAAGTTAACCTTTTGCTAGTTTACATACTCGTACTAATTCATTAAATATTCACATAGCAATTCATCTCGACATAAACACTCTCAATTATCCGCCATCTCTTCATCAGTCTCGCATGACTCAAAACAGTTAAAATTCAGCCGAAAGCCGTCGTTTTGGTGAGGCGATATAAATTTGCCTAACTGCTCTCTCTCGGCATAAACTGCCTATATTGACTGCGACGGGCTGGCATCTCGGCCAGTTTTAACAAGCGAGCGCTCATAAATTCATCAGTTTCCCCGTTTGCAAGCAAACGAATTCGAGCCTCATTCGCACCTCTTTTCACCGCCAACGACCTTCGCCTAAAACGGCTTGTGTGGAAAACTCAAACAGAGGCCTTCATGTTTTCACTCTTTTTTCGTTTTTTTCATTTTTTTTTTTTTTTTTTTTGAATGCAGCTGCCTAGATAAGCATGAAAAGATGTTTGCACTGTCCATTTGCCTAGTTACTGGTCTTTGCCAAGTTGGAATTTCGGTAACCTATTTTTTCGTAGGTCATCGATTGGTTTTATTTTTGCATTTTTTGGTTTTGTTAGACTTCGTGGGATCGAAACGGTAATGATTGTTTTTTTTTTTTTCAAAAAAATTTCGTGTGAAATGTGGGCTATAACTTGAAGAATTTGGTGTAAAAAAAGTGGACGCACTATCCCATCGTCATAAAACGCAGTCCCAGAGTTGAGTTCAAGTGTGCATTAATTTATGAGCAAAACCCGATTCACGCGTAGGAGTATTATATAATTTTTTACAACTCTTATAGTACCTCAAAGTAAACTTTTTTAGTTTGGATACACACTTATTGTCTTTCATAAAAAGGGCTCGTACAAAAAAATAACACGCCTGGGAAACATTTTCATTCAGACGTTCGATGAGTTACAACACTATCGATGACTATTGTTTGGATTAATTTTTTTACTTTTCATTATTATGACATTGTAATTTCAATATCCATACAATGTAATGATTTGAAATTGACCAATTAATTTGTGTTATTGAATTGAGAATGGAAATTGAAGTTAAAATATATGAATAGAAAAAAGTTGTTTGATTTGTTCAAATATTTTTTTGTTCAAGTATTTTATGTGCTAATAAAGTTAAAGGCGACAGAATGTTGCAATAATTCAGGAGATGTTTTCCGGTCAGAAATTCGAAGCATGAGATGAAGTTATGCGCGTCTGTGAAGATGTGCGTCTTATTTTCTGAAATAGTCGGTCGTGACAAAGAAGTTCACGGGAATATTAATCGGGAAACGTTTCGTCATAAACTAACATATGTTGCACCGCTGGACAAAAGTTAGAGGAAATCGTTTGGTTTGTTTCCTTCGTTATGCGTGAACAATTATTTTTGGTTTACAAGTTTATGAACGCAATAAATATTCGTTTTCAAGGCTAAGAAACAAGGAATTTGAAATGGACCAACTGAAAAATTGTAACAAAGGACAGTTTCAAAGTGTAAACGAAAAACATCAAAGTAAACAAAAATACACCAAAAAAATATTTGAAATGTAAACAAAAAATAAAAGTAAACAAAAATGCCAAAAAACATTTGAAACGTAAACAAAACATATCTAACTACGCAACAATGAAACCCAACATGTAAACAAACTCATATAAATCTAAGCAAACTTTTTTAGACATTCCAAATAATAAGTTTTTCACTTTTGTGATCACGCTTCAACGCCAAACTTTTCAAATAATGTAAACAAAAAAAATTGCAACTTATAGATGAAGCAAAATTCTAATTGTAGTTAAAGACAAAACAAATTAAATGTTTCCCACAGTTCGTTTTAGATGAACTAAAAAATTGCACTCTTCAATACATATTTCTCGCCAACCTTGAAACCGCAGAGTAAAAGCGTGATAAGGCTTTTGCTTTACCGTCTAGCACGCAAGTTTTATCTTGCTGTTATGCAAAACAATTAGTAAACAAAAGTGGCTGTACCTTAACGAGTAGATGAATGGGTTGACTGACGCTGAGAGGTTTTCCCCTTCTGGGTTTGCCTCCACCCAGACACTTAATCCACGGCATTCCTTGCGACTTTTCTGTCCTCGTCCTGGTGGGCGACTCGGTACCACAAAAAATGACAAAACCACCTAACTACATCACAACCGACTGGGCCACCATCGGCCCGCTATTCAACTCGCATTGTCACAACACAAATTCTACTTTGAATGATCTCGATAACACTAGAGTCACTTTGCGAAATCTCAATCGGTCATCCGGAGTCCACGTGACATCACCGGGTCGGGGTCAGTTTTATTTTTCATCAAATCAGAACGTTTTCTTTACTCTTGACTACTTAGTTCATTATTTCTCTTTCATTTTCATGAAAAAAAAATTTGCTCAATCAGGAAAAAGTCCAAAAAGTTGGTTCTTGTCAATAGAAAAGTTGTGCAAAAACGATTTTGGGTTTTGAAAAGCCGAATGTTTTTATCAATTCAATGAGATTCTACAATGAAGTCGATTGGTGAATCGTTTTGAAATGTCGTTTTGTTGATTTGACAGTTTGCGAATCATGAATGAAAATGCGCGTGATGAAACTGAAGTAGCCGCCGCGACACAACTGACTCGCTTCGCGGTCTGCCGACGACTGACGGAAAACACCGGCCGGTTGCCCGGCCGAGCCGCTCGACGCGATGAATGAAGGGAGAAAAGCGGATTCGGAAGAATACATCAGTCGGATAAAGACGAACTTTCTCGCCGGAAGACGAAGCGTTTTAAAAAGAAACTTGGAAGACGCACACGTTTTCTTCTTTGTTGAAAAAAGATTCTTTTGATTGTTGTTGTTTACTTTGTTTTTTTTCAAAGCGCTTGAACTTGTTCTAACTTGATGTTTTGTTTACATTTTGTGGTTACTTTTGGTGAAAGTCGATAATTTGCAATTTTAAATAATACAAACACACAAACAGTCGTGTTATGTTTTTTACAAAATTAAGAATGTAATAAAGTGTAGCATTTCAAGGTCAACGTTGATAAACAATGGTTTTTGCTTCGTTTTCGCATGAATAAGAAACATATGGCAACAGTAATTGTTACAGCTGCTAATTTATTGAAATATTGTTGACAAATGATTGATACATTTGTCTTCCAAGAAACGATATATTTGCATTATATTTGCACAATCTCTCGAGGTTAGATGTATGTAAACAACTAATGACTATTTTTGTTAGTTTAGTTCATTTTTAGTTTGATCCGAAAAATCATTCTGCATGACTGAATTTTTGTTTGTTTTCTTTTTTAAAAAATAAATTGTTTTATTATAAGAAATTTGATTGTGTAAACGATGCTCAATAAGGGAATAAACTTTTGCTTTAAAATTCAACTGGTTAGTTGAACGAAGAATTTTTTCCAAAGACACTTTAAATGCAAGCATACTAATTACGTTTACATAGCTTCAAACGTTTCGCGATAACGACTGGGCAGCTATTCGCACACAGACCACTTAATTTTATCGTTTTTGTTCAATATTGTTATTTCATTTCATAAAGTGACTCCAACGCGAATTAGTATCAAAAACGCACGGTTCGTATTTGCCGATGTTTTTATTAATTAATTGGCTCTTTTCCTTTTTACAGTCTTTCAACATTGAAAAAAGTAAATATCAGTTTTTCGAACAAACAATTAAGAAATAATCAATTAATATTATTAATGTTAAATTAATATTAAATATGCCTTAAGAACAACAGCATCAGCTTCATTTTATTTGGTAAACTGAGCCTTGTCTTCCAGGAAAAAATTAATGTTTTGCCTACACTTTACTGTTAAAAACAATAACAGAGCCGAAAAGATTGTTATCAGTAATTATGAAAAAAGCAAGCTAAAGCTTTTCATCAGGAAAATACCCTTACTTCTATTCCTTCAATTTTTTTAATTCTTGTTTACCATCCCTTCCCCGCTTTATTACTGTTTACTGAATGTTTATGTAAACATTCTGTTTCGAAAGTCAAATATTATTCTTTAAGCATCTAATAATGGCAGGTTATGATACAAATAATAAGAAATAGACGATGTTTATTTCCGAAAAAACATTGTCATTTTTTCAATTGCAAAATTTAACTCACATTTTGATGTTTCCTCTATCCGCAGTTCAGCGACTGGCTGTCAGAAGAGCTTTGGCCAAGTTGATGTCCAAATAAAACACCAAACCACAATACTGAAATCGAAAAAAAAACATGCAAATTTTAGACAGAGAACAAACAATCATGCCATCTTATTGTTTATAAAAATGTACCCGGAAAGAGTTCGCGAATTGTTGTTGATGAACGTAACCTTGAGTGCACACATTTTGATCTTCTTATGAAGAAGCAATTGTTGTTATTGTTTCTTGCGATATTGGAATTGGCAAAAATAAGAAGACCGTACACCGTACACGACTGGGGGACCGAACGCAGTGTTCGGCGCATGCGCGAGTCAGCAACAGTCGGCGCGCGACATAAAAAAGTTGGCATCATGCGTGGGTTGGTATCAATCATTTTCCTGTCGATACTTGTAAGCCGTAAGCTTTTTGAGTTTGAACGATTGAGTCAAAACGGGTTTATAAATGCAAGTTTAATAATTGGTTAACAAAACATATTGACGGTGTTGAATGTTTTGTTATGTTCCCGACCGTGGCAAGTCCGCGTAGTGAAAAGAAGCATTTGTAAACAAACACAAACTGAGTTTCGTAAACAAACTCTTTCTGAAAAAACCAATTCATGAGAAATTGATTATGACGTGCTTCGACGCGATTTTGAAAAAATCAAATTACACAACATTCTTCTAGGAACATTTCTTAGTAAACAACAACGAACTTTCTGCCGCGCGCCAAAATAACCCGCGCATGCGCCGATACCAGTAACACGTTCGGTCTTGTATGGCTCACTCGTTTTTACAAGTCTCAACATCTCATAAAAGCTCGTAAATATTTGTTTATTAATCGGTCAAAACGTGTGAATCTCACAATCAATACACGATTATTTTAATTTTTGACTCGATGCGAAATTCCGGCATTGTAAAATCCGTAAAAAATCATCGCGGACTCCTTCGCGGCAAATCGTCAAAAAGCAAGATGGAGTCGGTCGGTCAACGGTCGCGCGCGTGCTATTTCAATCGTTCTTTTCACTTGTTGCAGCAATTTTCATCGCGTTTCTAATGTTTTTCGATAATTATCATTTTGCGTGTAAACATGTATTATTGTTTTCAGTCCGGGCATTGTTGCCCTGTGTCGTTTGTTATTAATAATGCGGAAACCCAAGTAGTGATTATTGTGCGAAAGTTTTGCTTACGTTCTTCGTGTGCATTTTGAATTGCTGTAGCGCGAGTGTGTGATCTCAAGTGATGTGGTGTGATGAGTGATGTGTTTGGTGTAAGTGTAAGTGTAAGTGTAAGTGTAAGTAAGTGTAAGTGTTTGGTGTAAGTGTAAGTGGCGTAAGTGTTCTTGTTTTTGCTTTCACCGTTGGATCTGAAGTGACGAAACTGGACAACGTTCGTATGATGGTTGGCCCTTGATCTGCAACAGAAGTTTCGATTTTCAACCTGCGAGAAAAGAGGTGAGTAGAATTTCGTTATTGAAAAACATCCAAACATTGACCCATCGTTCAAAAAGTAAACAACATTGTCTCGCCCAAAATAAACATTGTTTATATTTAATTGTTTTCATCATAAAAACGACTTTACCTCTAAAATGCAATGTTCACAATCTAAACAAATATTCGTAGTATCTAAGTTTAGAACAAAATTTTTGAATTTTGACTAGTTTTTTTGCAAATGCAACTCATTCTCAACGGGTTATCTCAACTGAAATTCGATCCCATGAACGAAATCACGTTAATCTTCACGCATCAATAAACAATTAGGCGCCAATTTAACGGAAAAAACTGCACACGAAAGCAGACTGCTCTCATGTAACTTTATCCGAGCGAGTCGGTCTTTACTCCAGTTTCTGGTCCTTTCATGAAATAATCCGCGAAGAAGTTTTAATCTCGCGTCCATGAAACGTGGCATCAAAAAAAGCCACCCACGGTTTTGAGTTTCGTGTAAAGATTGTCGACACGGGGTACGTGGCCGAGCGCTCTATACACTATCTCGCGCTCGTGATAGTTGTTTTTGATTGGCCATAAACTCGCGGACACTGGACACCGATCGAATAGACGCCCATTGAATTAACTTTGGTCATTGTGACGATAAATCAACGACCTACAGCGAAACGACAAAATGAAACAACGCGGATGTTCTTTGACGAAAAAAAAAAGAATCTACACCGGCAGTGGCGGACAATGAAAATCGATTGAACACTTTGCATCCTATTCCAAAGCTATGTTATTACAGGTCAACGATAAATCATCGTTGAACAAAATTGTTTTACAAGGCGACTAAAAATTTGCTACAACATCTCCAAGTGATCAATTTTGAATTAATTAAGCCAAACCAAACAATCAGTTTCAAATCAGGTTTATTTTTTCAGTCTATTCTTCACCACTATCATTCTCCTTCTGTCCCACAAGCTCATCAACACTTTTATCATCCTCAGTTTCACAGCTCTCCTTCGCAGAATCTCCGGAAGCTTCTTCATCTTTTTTACTCTTACTCTTATCGCTCTCTTGAGAAGTTTCCCCTTCGGAAACCGACTTTTCATCCTCCATTAGCACCACCACCTTGACTATCATTTTCTCGTTTTTATCGCTAGTCTTCTTTTCCTCTTTAGAGCTTTGCTGCGATTTTTCGTAAGTCGTTTCCGGGGATCCGACGTGAGGGCGTAGAATTAGTTTTTTGGGACTTCGAATCTGGATCAAAAACGGCTCAAAGGAATCGAACTGGTCATTTGAAGACGTCGGTTGACTTTGGTAGTTGCTGCAGTACGAATTACTCGAGGTGCTTCCACTGTTTGACGTCTCGCGTCTTCGACGCTCAAACTCTTCTTCAACTTGAGCTATCTTCACTCTGATGTTATGCAGATGATGTTCTACTATAGTTCGTTGCAGTGGATGTAAAGACACTATCAAGCTGGCTCTTTGGTCTTGTTCTTTCTGTTTCATACAGGAGATCATTTCTCTCAGCTCAGCGTCCGATTTCAGAGCTAGAGCTTGGTCGTCTAGAGGATGGTCCGATTCGGCATTATCTGCTTGATTTTCCTACAAAAATTTTAATCGAAATAAAAAATTTGACAACTTTGTTTTGGTCATTAATACTAGAAGGACCAAAAGTGGACAAATCGGTGTAAATAGATATTCACTGATTAACCGTTTATTCAACTTTGATTAAAAAACTATTATCAATTAATAATATTAATGACAAACTCGAATGGGCGAACTTGTCTAACCAGTTCTTCTCAGTGGTCAGAAGCTGCAGTCCTTCTAGTGTTAAGCAATAATTCGAGAAGTTGCTAGATTCTGGATCCCATACCTTCTTAAACATCCCGGAAGTTGGTGTCTCAGAATCTGGCACTTCATTGCTTGAAATTGAAAAAATGAAAAAAATTAATTCAAAACTCCCAACGAAAGTTTGCATAAATAAAAATCATGAAAATCGTAATAACCATGATCCTCCGGCTGATGTTTTCTTCGACCTTGGCTTTGAGCACGTTGACCTTCAGCTGAACCAACGTGAGGATAGGCAGAATGTTTATCGGTGGTCTCAAACTGATGTGGACATTGATGAGTCCATTGATCTGATGAGAATTCCTTGACTCTGCCAAAAGCTGGTTCTTCGTTAAACCATCGATAGCTTTCTGTGTCTTCTCCATAATCTCCTCATCAGTCTGATGAATGTTAGATCCAGGAATTCTTTTTAGAAGAATCCTAGTAGCTGCACAGGAAACTATGCCTTGAATGGACAGAAACTGGGAAGCCAAAGACTGCAGACTCAGAGAAGCTGGACAGTCTTTCCTCACACAAATCGTCCCGTCTTTGCCTTGGCAACACTTGTGGTCTTCTAAGCTCGAAGAACATGAATACAAGTTGGAATGAGCATTCCTCTGGCAGTCATAGGTTGATTGAACTGATCGGTTGGAACAATCGGCAGCGTTGCAGTCCTGTTTCATCATGTTGCAGGAAGGTACTGGCATGGGGTATGGTAGGTAAGTTGTTTGAATGCTTTGAGGAGGAGGTGGAGGAGGAGCATAGCACATAGGAGCAGCCATGTAAGGTTGAACGGTTGGGTAAAATGGAGGCAGTTGAGGTATCTGTTGCTGAGGCAGGATGAAAATTGGGGCTGGGTTGCTAAGGGTGGTCTTGATCTGGTCGAACAAGTTTGATCGAGAAACTTCTGTAGGTTGTTGCTGATAGTGGTTGTGGTATACTTGGTTCAAAGGCCTCTGTTGCTGGTTGGGATAAAAGTCTGGAGCTCTTTGTTGCTGGTTGTGGAAGTAGTCTGGCTGACCCTGCATCAAAGGCTGGTTTTGAGCGAACGAAGGCGCTGAAATAAAATGACAAATGAATTTCTTCTTCAACACCTAGTCAGATTGTAAAATTCGCATTTTAGACTGTCACTTACCTGGCTGATTCATTTTTGTGGCTTATTTGTTTTTTATTAACTTTATTTTTAATTGGTTAAAATGATTGAACTTGTAATTTAGAAAAACTAGTAAATTGTCCGAAAGAGAGAATTTTGACTTTGAGGCCTGGACTGTAATGACTGACGGCTTATAACGAAAGCAGTTCTTTTGTTTCTCTTATATTTTACCAATTTTCAATTGTTCATGTACGGAATTCGATTTGAATTTGATAAATTTACTAAACACTGTTGTTTTTTTTGAAACGCAATAAAGTGGAGTTTAAAAGTGATGCAAATTGCAATTCATGCATCAAAGCAATCGTGTTTAACGATGTTTATCTAATTTGAAAATCCGTATAATTAATCAGTAAGGTTGCTTAATGTCACTTAAGGCTATCGCGTTGCACGAAAGCTTTTGTCGCAAGTGTAACGGATCTGTGCATTTACGCCCATTCATACGCCGAGGCCATTCATCAAACAAAACGCGAGATGGGATAGCATCTCGACGTGCACTTTTCGGCTGACAAACACGTGCCGGCGCTCACACCTGGACTTCCTGCTAGACATCTGTTCCCAGTACCAAGGCACAACAAACCATTACTCTTTTCCTTCCTTATCCTTAGTGATCTGTTACGCGCACCATTGTTCGCGTCTTTCTCAGCAGCTACCTTTCATGACTCTTTTTTGACTTCAAATTTCAAACGAAAGAATAAACATGACTCTCTCAAATTTCATATATTTTGATATCATCAACATTTTTGCACGACTCAAAAAAAGAAATCTAAGGATTAAGTGTGAGAGTAGTAAATAAAATTCACATCCCGTTTCTAAGGAGTATGTACAGGTGTTTTTATTAGAGAAATTCCATTAGAAATAAAGTTATTGCTCTTCTGTCGGACAGATAAGTTCATATTTTCCTGTCCTCCCGCCGATTGCTTTTAATTCTGCTATTAATTCTTCAGGGTCGATTTTCTTCGTGAAGATTAGTTTGCGGTTCGTGGATGTACCATGGCTGTGTGACTTGACACCCATTTGTTTTGCCACTCTGGAAATAAACAAAAATTGAGTATGGGAAAACCAAAAATGAATGTTAGATATGATTTTAGAAGAAAAAGTGCTTACTGGTGCATAGTTGCTCGTTCCTCTTTTGTGAAGTCAGAAGAAAATATCAGATCTTGTTTATCGCTCTTCAAAAAATCGCTTACAAGCTCCTTGCATTTTTTCTTCAGTTTTATTAAGTCGCTCTTTTGGGAGTTTAACCCTAAACCTTCACGACACATTTGAGGTTCAACTCTAAAAAAAATGTTTTAAGTACTCTATTAGTTGAAATTATTATTTTCATTTTTCACAATTGTTTAAATGACTATATTCTTACGAAACTGGTTCGACGATTCCTTGCTGCGCTTTACCAAGACCCCCGCCAGTCCAACCCATCAATTTCATTAATTTATTTCCAATCTTACTCTCTAAGACGCTGTTTTTCTCTGGTTGTGATCTCAAACTGTTGCAGGAAACTGTTTCTATATCCGTACTAGTGGGATGTACCTGATAAATACAAAAATGAGTAAAAAAATTGATTTCTAAATTCATAAAACGGTGATATTTTATTTATAAACAAAATTTGTTTGAATTTATATTTACTTTGATTGTATAGTAGTATTTTTTTAGTTCTTCAACTGCTCGAACAGCAGCTTCATTCTTGGATTGTTTTTTGTTCGGTGTATCACTTTGGGCCACTATTTTACTGTTCATGAGAATGGAGCAGTGGCTGAAGCATCAACAAATGTAAATTTAGGTGTTACACAAACGCTAGAATATTTTTCGAAAAATTGAATGAAAAATAATTTTACCCTTCGTCGTTATATTTCCATTCCATCTTAATTCCATATGCATTTGCAGCTCTTGTCAAAACACCTGGGGGAGCATCTCCCACGTAATCAAACAAAATCATTTTTCCGTACGGTGCAACAGTTTCTCTTTTCGTCCTTTTGTTATCATTTGGAATGTCCTCGTCACTTTTGTCTGAATTAATTGTTTCATGTAGTCTCTTTTTTGGGTTTTTTCCTCTCCTCTGATCCTCGAACGATTCGTCCAAGCTCGATTGAGATTGGTTCATGCTTGAGTTTGGCGTGTTTTTTAGTCCTAAAAAAAGAAGTATTTAATAAATAATTGAAATAGGTACTCATTGTTTTTCAAATGATGATACATGTAAAGGTAACGCAATTGAATGTTATAGGAAATAACATCTTTTTGAAATAGTAAAAAAAGGTAACTCACAACTCTGGCTTTTTCTACCTTTGACCTTCGAACTCGCAGCGTCAGATGCTTGTACAAAAGTTCTTTGTAGCTTACTTTTTCTTTTGCTACGAAATTCCTCGGCTATGTCTTCTGATAATTCTGCCACTAATTTCATGGTTTCGTCTGGATACCTGAAATGATGACAAATAAAATCAAAAATGGCTCATAAAATACAAAATTGTAAAATAATATCGATTTCAAAAAGAAAACGTGTTTGCATATGAATTGTTGAAAACATTTTTCAATCAAATCAAATATAATTTTGTTTGAACGTAACCTAAAAACATAAGTGAACAAATGTTTTTCGAACAGGATATATATATAAACAATGTAATACCTGCATCCCAAAAGTTCGACATTGACAAAAACTTGAGCCAAACAAACTAGCTCATCTTCAGGAAATCGATCCTTGTGGGCTTCAAGGAACGTTTTTTTCAACTCCCAGTGCTCGTCAATTTCGTGATCCTGTTTGTACTTTTCAATATCCCAGTCTGTATTGAATTCCGTCATTTTCAACTCTTTTTACCTGCTTTTTTCACAATCTTAACAAACAAAAATAACGTTAAACGAAATAAACGCCAATTGTTGTGTTGTCGTTGAGTTAACCTTACTTTTTTTCCAAAGCGAAAGCGACGCAACTTGCTTTGTAGTTCAAAATCCGTACTTTAGATAGCGTCTGAATCAATGTCAACAAAAGCGATACCCAGAAGAAAGATAAAAGCAAGAAGTAAGGTAAGAACTGGCAAGAACCCTTCCCAGATTAAAGCGTGTCAAATCAGAAGTCACAAAGTCGGATAAATAGCATTGTCAGAACTGAAGAAGAGTTAACTTTGATGAAAACAATAATGATTTGACATGGAAGTTGAACCAAATAATGTGACAATGCCGAACAAAACAATGAAACAATGTCGGACCGAGATTGATTTCTGACTTCTCTCCGTTCGGACAAGAGTTCGCTTACAACTTGTTGAGAATTTGTCACAGGTCAGATGTTTCCCTTCATAATAATCGGCTTGGGTACATCAGGTAAAAGGGTAAGACGTTAAATTTGAATACTGTTAAGATTAAGGCATTTGGATCACATGCTAATTTTAGAGCAATAGATTTCTGAGAAGTCAAATTAGACAAGGTAACGAGGAAGTCAATTCTTGTTAGTTTTAAATTTTGACAATGCCAATTGCCCTTTAAGTCTTTTATACGTCTGAATTCGAAACAAAAGCTCTTTCATTCGATTGGGACTTTCAAACGTGTAGACCATGTGTGAAGAAACATTAACATAAATCATGATTTTCAGCGGAGAAACTTTTGATAAAAGAATCGAAAAGATTAGAAAGCCGGGGGAAAAAAGTTGTCTCCGTGCAAGCTTCGAATTTAAACGGCAGAATATTTTTGAATGTTTATGACTTCATTATTTTGATTTCATGATTTAAGTAGTCTCCATGGATTTGAGAAACATGTGATAAAGAAAATTTGTTTCTTTCAATAATTTAATAATTTTATTTAGCAATTCAGTTTCAATACTTATACCAACATAAGAAATAACTTCTTTTAAAATAGTTAAATGCAATAGAAAGAGTACAAATAATGTGATACAATCTTAAATTAAAAGATTTGTTATTTTATTTAGCAATTAAGTTTCAATACTTATATTAACATAAGAAATAACTTTTTTTAAAATAGTTAAATGCAGTAGAAAGAGTACAAATTAATTTGATACGATCTTAAATTAAAAGATCTGTTTTCAGACATAATGATGTGTTCATGAAAATTTTTGAGGTCTTTGTCATGACGAATTGACATATTTATGACGGAAAAGCTAATGAGACGAATTTCTGTCCCTCTAAGAGTGTACAAAATTTCAACTCCTTATTAGTAATAAAATCTTTCATTGCTTTCTTTTTTCAATTTTATCTCAATCTCAAATTATATTCAACTAAAATTGAACTTTATCAATTACGTAATAATGAAAAATGGATTTTTTATAACTCAATTTGAATTGAGAACATTTCAAAATTTATCATACTTGTTTAAAATAAAAAAAATATAAACAAATTGGATCTTAAATAAATATTTTTATCTTGAAAAAGACAGCTTTTTTCCTCTTGGTAGTTTTTGGGATTTCAATAATAAATTCATACAGACACCTAATTTCACTCAAAAAATTTTCATTTATTGTTGTAAATTTTTACATCGTTCAACAATGCCTAACAGGTAAAGCGTATCATCCAACACAACTTGGCACGACAATCACAGTTTCAACAAAATAACATCTTACATCTAAAAACAATCAAAACATATAACAATTCACCATTCTTCATAAATTAAAACTTGCCGACGTGTACAACACTATTTACAGTCTTATTTCCCGAAGTTGAAAAACCGTTTAAAAAAGTGAAAAGCCGTTGACAAATTGATTTTTCAAAAATTAGCTCGTGAAAAACTAACATTATGGATACACCAATCAAACGCAAGTTCCTTGCTCAATTTTTGTCGGCACAGCGGACACGTGTTCTTAGTTTTAAACCACTCTTTGAAACAACTCTGATGAAAAACATGCCGACAACATTTCACTTTCACAATCATCTGGGACTCTTGTAACTCTTCCAGACAGATCGAGCACTCGCACTTGTCGTCGAACTTATTGTCCTCCGTGAACATCATGCAGTCGAACTGGACCTCCTGGTCGTCGAAGCTGTCTTGCAGCCTGTCCGAGGCTGTAGCCTTCCTCAGGTGTCGCAAGAAGTAGTCGACCTGGCGGGTGGAGAACTGCGCATCGTTCGAGAAGATTGTCATCAATTTCTTCACCCACTCGTAGTTCCTGGTGCCTTTGATGCGGAACGGGTTCACCACCAGGGCGGCTTCCGTGATGTCCAGCGTTTTCTTACAGTCTTGGCAGCTTGATAGATGGTGCAGGGCCTTTTGGACTTTTTGGGATTCCGTGGCAAAGATGTCGGCTCCGGTGTAGTGGAGACCTGGCAGCATTGGCAGAGCGATGTCCATCTTGAATGATTTCTTAAAAAGAGAAGGATTATTTAAATAATTGTTCAGCAAGTTAGGAAAGAGAATAAAAGAGTGAGTTTTTTTAGTTGAAGGGATGTAGTATTAGGAAATGACGATCAGAGAATTGTTGATGAGTTGGAAATTAAGTTACCTGTTGAAAGTTCGAGCGGTCCGTTCGACGTCTGATGGTCTGATTGAGGCTGTGCAAGAGAGCTGAGCTGACACTTCTTCCTTGGGGAGTCGAAGACGAATGAAAGAGCTTGGCTGCAAGGGCGATTTAAGTAGGTCCTCAAAGAGGAGCAGGTATGCATTCGAGCATCGGGAATTTTGTCCATTCTTACAATAGGCTATCGACCGATTAAATAGAACTCATTTAAAATGCATTCAGTTGATATGGTTTCAAAGAAAGTAATTGTAGTTTTCGTTATCTGCTTCTTAATTAGTCACAGATAGGTTGCGGAAAATGAAAATTATTGAAAAGATTTTGGAAGTGATCAAATGAAAAATTATTCATCTGGTTATTTATTCATTAATTTTTTATAAATTTTAAGATGCTTATAAACGAACATTAATAAGTATTTATATTTATAGTCAAAAGTCGATACATATTTTAAAAGTAATAAAGCTTCATTTAATAACATAAAGAACATTATGGTTGCTGGACTTTGATTCAGGTAACTAAAATTGGATTGAATGAAGCAAATTAAATCGCATTAGTAACATTTGAAGTATGAAATCAAACATTATAACTCAAAAGATTTTGTTGAGATTTTGATTGTATTTCAATTAAACACATTATTGTATAATTATTTATTCATGGCAATCACAAATATAATGGAAGTAATGATATTTACATTTTGAGTGGTTTAAAAGTCTTGTACAATACAAAGAAATCATCAGATTTAAAAACAAAATGATAATTAATAATTAAAGATGTAAACTCATTAGTTTTTATTTCGGTATGGAATCGGTATGGAAGAATTTCCTTCTTTCTTCTTAAACTTATCATAAGGGTTGGTACTGGGGTACGGTAAGAACGAAACAACCCAACAGTTGTTGCTATCGATAAAGTAGATTTCAATGTCCTTCCAAAGATATTCAAATTTAAATAAGTATCTTTTACCATACGTATAAATTACGCATTATAAAATTTCAATTCGAATTTGGAGTGTGCAATATTTTTAAATTTTGAAAATTTTATAACTTCATAAAGGTTCTTCGTCTAATTTCTACAATTTGTTACCAATCAGGTGTGTTTAATTTGTTATCTGAATTAAAAAGATAAATTAAACCTGTGCACCGTGAATGCAAATTTGTATAACACTATTACATTTATTTATTTTATTTTGTGATTGCATTTCTCAAATGTACTTCTTCGATGTACTTAAAATTTAGATGAATTGGAAATTGTCCTGCAATTTAACATGGACTATAAAGTTAAACAATTTGAATGATATGTATTTTCAAAGAATGATTTGTGTTTCATTATTATGCTATGAAACTTAACAAATTTTTACTTTTGATGTCTTTTGATGTAATATGTTTTATAACAGTCGTAAACTGTTTCAATATTCGAAACAAATTACAAGATATCAAAACCAGAAACTAACTGTGATAAAAATTTGCAGTTATACTGATCTGCGTACTTGGTGGTGCGTAATATTCGACCGACATCAAAAGGACAGAACCAAGTGAGATTGGACAAACAGCGTTGGATGTCGATCGACCCTTCAATTTGGGTTCTTTTTACGTCCGTCCGTATCCGTGCGCCATACGTGTCATTCCACTGTTCGGCACGTCCTGAAGTGGAAATAGTTTGGCGTGTTTGGCATGCATCTTCAATTGGACATGATGTCTCCCGAGCGATGGCAAACTTAAAAAGTGTTTTCCACAATATTGGTAGCAAGATACGTTCCCAGGAGATGCGCCGGGCGCATACCGACACCGCGCTCGACCGCTATTTCATCGACCCTCTTGTCTCGTTCAACAAAAAGGGACACCAAAAAAAAAAAAAAAAAAAATTGAAAGACGAGAAAATGGGACGCAAAATATCGCGAGGGCAAACGATGATAAGATACGATGCAAATTGGAGTCGAATCCTGTTTAAGACACAAAGTTCGGAGACAGTTTCAAGAGTGTCCGCATTACCCTTGGTGATACACCCCGGGGAGCGACACTTATATCGAGTTAGAACCGTTTGAATAGCGCTGAGAGACGGCGTGGATCAAAAGTTGATACCGTCGCTGGCGCCTTATATGATTATCCTGCGACCTCTTCTTACAGTCTTCCGGGCTCCGCCATCTTCGACGTGTTCGACGCCCGGAATACTTAAACTATCCCCCTTGGTGACGCGAGGCGTCTCGCATAAAGTATTCCTGTGCAAACGCATCGATCGTGAAAAACTCAGTTACGATATGCTACGTGGCCCGGCCAAATAAGCCTTGCCTTCTACCTTTCGTCCCTGCTAGTTAACAGTCATTATATGCATTCTCTCGCTTAAATTGAGTTATCATAAGAGAGATCAGACCTTCGGCTCGTGAGATTCCATTGGCACGATCAAATTAAGTTGCCCGGTCTGATTCGATAGACTGATTTTGTAAGATATGCGGGGTTCAGCGAATTTGTTAACGCTCCAAAGAAGCATCACGTGATCTGAGTTAAAAGTAGGCTAATTTAGATAGAAAACGAATAAAGGTATTATCTGTGGGAATAAAAAATTGAGTTTCTTGTATCTCAAGTGGCTGACACTTTAGTGCACAGTTTGAAACAGAACCAGGCAAAATTTCAATCTCATTTTTTGTGAACTAACACGAGATGTGTCAATTCATTTGATTCAAAATTTATTTAAAAATTTGATTAAAATCTAAAAAAAAATATAATTTTGAATTTAAAAATGAAACTTGGTTTTTTGTTCTTTTACTTTACAAAACAATTTCAGATATTCTTTCAGATATTCAAATTTATTAATTATAAAGGCTCAACAAATGTTCTGAGTTTGTTATATTTATTCAACTGTGTACTTGAGGGTGAATCAACAGAAATTCGAATATAGAATGAATTTGTTTGCAATTTGCGAAATTGTATATCTCAAAAAGAAAGCTGGAATGTTTATAAAAAAATGTAGAAGAAAAAAGTCGAGGAAAATACTCGAGCAGTGGCATCAATGATGCAGGTAAAGGAGATATATGACGGTCTTGTCGTACATCCGTGTCCTTTGGGGTCGATTTTGCGAACAGTCTCGACACGAAACTTACGAATAATCACTCTCTCGCAAGATACTTCCGTTAGTGCGACCGATCAACGATTCGACAAATCATTTATTCACGAACCGTAATGAATCTAGTCCCAAGAGAACGTCGTCATCGCCTATATACCTATCGCCAGATTATTGCTTGGTCTTTATCGCACAAATTGTATTTCAATTCCACTCCTGCGATTATTCTTCATTTACCAAACCAAGAAAAACCTTTTACTGCTCCAGCGAAATTTCGAATCTTCCAAATTGTTTTTAGGTTTTAATAATTAGGGTTTGAAAATCGTCGGCTTTCAATGTAACATTCAGTTTGAATTGAAATAAAAATAACGTTGAATATCGCATAGGCTTTAGCTCTGATAATTGGTTTCCATGCGAAATCCAATTTTCGGTGGGATATGAAAAAAAAAAGTTGTAAAAACCCGTTCCTCGAAAGCATCGCAGAGGAAAAACAGCAATTATTAGCGCGAGTTGGTTTTTGCGTTTGTTTTTTTCGAGGTACGCGCGTACCGGCATGCCGGCGCTCTTTTTTTGACGAAAATGATAACAGACAAGCGCGTTCATCTCTTTCGTACGTAACTCGCGGCAATGAAAAATGCACGAGTTCCTTCATCGAATTGCACGCTGTTGTAATCTCCTTTTCAAAAATTCCATTAACCACGCACGCTCCTGACCGCCCGTCGCATAATTCAAAATTGGCATTTTTTAATCTCCAAAAAACGCGTATGACATTCGTCTGTCGCTGAAATTATCCGGACAGCAGGTTCGTTCTATCTTCGCCAAATTAGATTCGCAATAGGCTTTCCTGTGTTTTTCCTTCTACATCCAAGTCTTTGTACCTCTGTGTCTGATCATGACTTGTCATTTGTTTTGTAAAAGTCACAGGCTGACAAACACTTTGTGTACAAAATTTGTGACAACAAATTCTAACTAGCTTTATCTTGCGACAGCTCTCAAATCCACAGAAAAAAATGCGTCGTTTATTTATCTGTAGTATGGCGATCATTAAGTTTGGTACGAAGCATAAAAAAGAAAGAATAAAAGTACGTAGTTGGATGAAAGTGGTTATACTTCCCTAAACCGGAACTATATTTCAAAGGCAAGCGGCCTCCGAGGGACCTTTGAATACCTTAACAGTCATAAGATATCCGCATCTACGATGAAGATGTCCCTTGGCAAAGTCGGGACACTTCGCATTTGAGGCCAACATTATTGCTCTTAATTTCCTATAAAAGTTTGTCTCACTACAAATTACAAGATAGCCAAGGTTTTAAATGTAGAAAGTTATGACTAAATTTATGATTTAATTTGATATTTTTAAAGAATGAATGGTTGTGTAAGAATTAAAGATGTATGACTCAACAATTTATGATTGAAAAGAAGTTGAAAAATGCACGATGAGGGGAATCCAATAATTTCAGCAGCTTGAATCATTAATAACGAGCTAAATGTTTCCGATCAAAACACGCACCGCATCATCAAAATCAAATCAAATAAATGCAGCTTAAGCTACTTATATACGACGAGAGATAAATCGAGGGACATCACGACCTACGAGTTCAAGGGACAAAAGACTGTTGATTTATGCGCGGCCTTTATTATTTAGAAGCTCTTCTCTAACCAGAGATATTGCTTCATTTGCTTTTCGCAGATTATCTCTGCGATTCATTCTATACTTTCATCTACATTTTTCGTTTGTTATTATTATAACGAGCAGTATTTTCTAATCAGTTCTTCGCTTGAAATGAAACCATGCGAACCTGTCCTAATGCTTCATAAGGAAATGTTAAAACGTTGTTCAAAAGAAAATTCATTCAAGAAAACTTTTCAAAATGTTGTATGCAAAATTTTGGATAGAAAGTTGTGTAATTATTATGGTCAGAATTTGTTGAAATTTAACAACCTGTGTTTGAACTTGCAGAAAGCCTTTTATCGAAACTAGTTGCATTAAAATTTCAGAATATTGTTGTGGGTTTAGAACTTGTGATATTTAAATTTCAAAGTTGATCAAAAAACATGAATTCTATATCTATGCATTTTATTTATTTGTAAATTGAATATTTTTTATTCTAGACTCACAACTATTTATATATTACAATTGAAAAGTAATTTCAACAAATTTCAGATTGATTTATTGAAAAACGAAAAACAAAATCATTATTTTGTTTACCTCAAAATTGGACAGATTTTTCCATGACGCCTTTGTAGTATTAAATAGAAATCCAGGATTCAATGATATGACTATTATTGAGTTTTATGAACAAAATATGAATCTGGATAATTTTGTCGTAAGCACGCATCGTCATCGGAATCAAATCAAATAAATGCAGGAGACAAATCGAGAGAGCTTGGCTCGCCGATTTGTGTTATTTAATAACGGCGGTCTCTATTACTCAATGGCCATTAAGTGTGAGGGGGAGATTGATTCTCTGCGAGCGATCGGTTAATCACCGCTCTCATAGGCCAGCTGTCTTCGGCGCGGTTTCGGGACGCGAGCTAGAGCGTCAGGGCGCGCGCGCACCCCATATCAATTAATCTTGGCCAGAATGCAATAACTGTCCAATCTGCCCTCGTGACTGCGTCATGGTGTCGCTGCTATGCGCGAGAGGGTCCTTTCAAACGAGACTCTGGCCCACCGGCAAATCTCGAAAACAAGATCCTCTGCGGCGACTCTCCACCCGGAAAACATATTGGCCCTTTAAGCTTCTGACAGTCTACTCTATTCATCCTGCCTCGTTTAACCCTCCAAATTATCAATCCGATATGCTCCAACATGTACCGAGTTAAACAAAAATGCCAACAAAATTCAACCACCTATTTCCACTAAATTAAAAATCAGAATTGTAAATGATGTTTTTGGATTGGGACTTTTGGAGTCAAAATAGAATTTACAAATAGTAACAGCGTTTATTATTAATTATAATGACAATAATATCAATAGCGAGGTCTACTTACAATAATTACAGAATAGTAAATACAACAATAAACATTTTCGGTAGCGAGAAAAGGGGGAGAAGAATTGATTGTGTCTCATAGCTCAATTTATAAGACATAAGCGAACACACCGCGCCTTTTATATACTTTCATAAAACTGCAACTTCGAGCATGTCCGTTATGTTTTTGTTTGTCGGTTCGTTGGATCCGCTTTTCATATTTTGTTATATAATTATGTATAGTCATGCTAAAAATACAGGACTAAATTTGTATTTACAATATTGGTCACAGTTAGGCTTGGAATTCGCTCCATCATGACAGACAGAAGATATGCAAAATATCGTACTTATCGTACGTTGACATGGAATCGAAAAACGTCAAATCGGATAAGTCTCCGCGGATCATGTAAATAAAAAAAAAGAAGAAACTTATCGACGAAAATCGAGTGCGTCGTTATACAACGATGTGTACAATTTGTGCGCGCCGATCTTCGATTTTATTGCACTTCTGCAAAGTCAACGAACGATTGTGGACTTTAAATCAATACAAAACAACGCAATAATATTTCAACGTCTCTCTTAATGCAAAAATTTTATCGCACCAACAGTTTCTGCGAGGATAAAATGTATTCCCAGGCTAACGTACTTCAAGGCCGCTTTTTATTCTGTTTGTGTTGGCCTTGAAATTCGGCTTTTTTCGGAATCAAAAGATTGTTAAAAAACGCAATTTACAACGGATTCACGCGATCACATTTTTTGGTGCAAACACATTTTGAACCTTAATAAGAGATTAAACGTTAAGAGAGAAGATCAAATTAATGTTGCAAATGAAAGAAAAAACCTTTAACGTCGGGAAATTCGCAGTTTGACGTCGAGACAACCGTAGTTTATCATAGCACCTTCGACATCGGTCGGCAAAACAAAATCGATGATTGCAAATTCGATTGTCTAAACCTCTAAATTCGACAATAAATAAATTAAGGACGAAAATTAATCAACAACACCTTTTCTAGCAAAGTTTGTTAAACTATAAATTACAGTAAGTTTTGAACTTGTCTATCGAACATTCAAAAAATAAGAATAATAACAGTACATTCAAATTGATCAAAAAATGATTTTTCTTGTTCTTTCATTTCATTTCAATTCATTGAAAGGGTTTCTTGATTAGTGAATGATTGTGGGGTTGGTGTTGGGTACATTGTTCTGAGGTAAAGATCCGATCGGTCGATGCGGCGGCGCCAAATCTGCGTGCTGCGTTTCACGATGTCTCCTCAGGTCGACTTTCCGTTGGAACGCTCGTCCACAAAGTTCGCAGGCGAATGGTTTGAATCCTGTGTGTTTCCGCGAGTGTGTTATCAAGTTGCTGCTTTGGGAGAATGCCTTGCCACAGACTTGACATTTGTGTGGTTTTTCGCCTGAAAAAGAAATGAAACAAAATTATTTAACTTGAAATCACAAAATTTTAACTTGTAATTACATTTTTAACCCTCAAGATGTTTCGTTACAATTCATTAATAACTCTAGATCTTTTCACAGTCAGTTGAAATTAAAATTATTATCTCTAAAAGACTGAAAAAGTTAAAAAAAGTTTAGTAAAATCCAAAAAAAAGAACAAATTTTGTTTTTCAAAATTAACCTGATTAGATTTTTGTTCCTTGTTATTAAACGTGATGCTAAAAATTTGTTAATTTTTAGAGTTTTGTTATGCATTGTTAACTTACAATTGAGGGTTAATTATTAAAAGCTTAAAAGTAGTTTCTGTAGGTGAAGCCACGAAGGAGTGAAAAAAGGGAACCAGATCAATTTTATTTAAACATCTCTTTGTATTTCACCCTACGATTTTCCACTGGTTTTTTTCTTTTCGACCATAAAATCCGGTTGCTCATAATGAATGAACGTTCCGATTTAGGAAATCACCAGTTGAAATATTCATTTTTCGAATGCCCACATTTTCAACAAATCCAAAGAGTCTTAATAAATAACCTTATTTTCAAAAAACAAAACAGAAAAAAAAACAGAACAAAAATGTATGAAAAAGGAAGTAAAATCAATGTTGATTTCTAGAATCATGTAGCATGCACTGTTTGAAGTTTCTTGAAAAAAAGTATAAACTGTCGGAAAATCAGTAATCCATTTGGCCAAAAAGATGGTGCCATCAGATGCGAGGCAAGATTTGGAAATTGGTCTAAAGCAAAAGCATGAAGGCGAATGGGCGCGATAAAGTCGGCCGTCGGTGCAAAATCGTAACGCCGATGCGGCGTTGAAAATTCTGCAATTGCAGTAGCTCGTGGGGGATTAACGACGGCGTTGGCATCGCCAATGGAAATCCTGGTGCGCGCTGGTGTATACATTAAGTCCGAAGTAGCGATTTAAAGTTGCGGCAGGCAGGTGGATGGCAGAGGCTGCGAAGGTGGTATCACAGATGCGGGGCACGCCCGGTCAAGATTTCCTCCCGAGCGGGAATCTCAGCCACCCCCAGGGAGCGACGCGCGGAAAGGGGCAGCCGGGGTAGGGGGCGCCTCGTTTGCCGAGCAGATTTGATTGGCCAAGAGAGGCGGCTCCGGACCAAGTTGCCACGGCAACCGCGGATCACGCGCTCGACCAGGGGTGGGGGACAAAGCCCAGGCTCCATAGGAGGGATGAAATTCCGCCGCACGACGCGCTGCCTACCCGTTTAATGGACTCTTTTCGAGTGCTCCGCTCGAGGGGTGGATCCATAAACAATTCGTTAGCCGACTCTTCAATCTCGCGCGAATCGCCGCCCGCTGCATCGAATTACACTGCAACTGCCTCGCACGCTAATCCGGCCACCATTCGCGCACCACTCTCGCACGTACAATGCCCTGATTTGGCCTTGTTTACGTGTTAAAAACGATACTTCCAATTTAGACAAATACCAGATTTTTTTGCTCCGCCGATGATGACGTGAATAGTTCCTATACGCGATACACAAATGTGCAAAATCTTGCGTGAAAATGAAATTGCAACAGTTTTTCCGTCTATAAAAGTTTGCCCGTTTGGAATCACGCGCCAAGTTTAAGAGCAAAGCTTTTCTGTCGATATTGCAAAGTAACTATTATTCAATCGATCGGCGGTAAAATTTTATTTTCTGATGTTTTGCGATTTTACGTTTCTGCACTGATAAGATACGGTTGTCTTGATAATGCAGCTTTTATCACTTGGACGATGATTGCATTTTTTTCGAATGCACAACTTTTCTTCTCTGTTTTCGACAATCTGATTTCATCAGCTTTTTGGAGCTGGAAATCAGGATTCAGACAATCGTGAACTGGTTTGAGAAACTTATAAGACACAGCACATCGGATTCTCTCACAATAAAATATCTGATGAACAGACTCTCGCCGGACTGGTCTTGTGCAGTAACCCCGGGGGTGATGCGGGGGATAAAAAGAAAAGGGTATACTCTCAGGAATTTACGGGCTCGTAAAAATCAAGAACCGTCCGAGTTCTAGCACTGAGGTTGCCGTTCCTTGTTTATCACAGACGTGTACGTGCGTTTCTCCATACCGTCTGTACACTTTAGTTCAACGAAATTTCACAAGAAAAGTCGTAAGAGTAAAATCCGAAAAAATGATTTCACTTACTTAGATGCAAACCCGTGAAGAAAGCAGTTTTTGAAATGGAGCTAAAGCATTTTGAGTGATTTGCGAAAAGAGAGTAGCTGAGAGAGGAGAAAGATTGAGGTGTGCAAAGGTTGAGAGCCACTGAGCAGCTTAAGACGCCATTACAACCCCAGACCGTCGGCCGCCGCCCCTAAAACTATATTAAACTTTGGCAAATCTTGAGGGCTCTTCTTTCTCACTTTGCCACTCCGTCCGCCATGCTCTCTCACCCTAACCTTAACCCCAGCAGGCCACTTTCGCCGAGGAGTGGCAAGGTGCTGTAAGAAACCAAGACGGTACTTTGATCACTTTGCCAACGACGGGTCGACGAACTTTCCAATGAAAAATCTCATCTACAATCGGCCAAGATTTTGTCCGACGATATTTTTCTTTGCCGTCACGTTTCTCTCCTATTAGTTCAACTCTTTCGATTTTATTGAACGACAAAAAGTACATTTCTCGTATCACTTGAATTGGTTTCAAAAGTTATTACTGAGAGATAAATAAAGAGATGAAAAATATCTTGCAAAAAAGTGGCGAAATATTTAGACGAGGGTGGAATATTTTGGCGGGAACTTTTTGGTATAGAGAAAGATTGGAAAAACGTATTAAATCAATGAAATCATCGGATTCGAGGCAGTCGATGATTGCGATATGAAAGTATATGAATAATTCAGAGACGGAGAAACGCATTGGCAAGAAATGTGGAGAGAAATCCGAAGCTGGCTGCGAAGAAGCAGACCCCGGCTAAGGCATTGATTTCCTCTCGTTTCCATCGACCACATTCCGACCCTCCTGGCGCTTTTCCACCTTATCCACGGGCAGAATCCCCGCGAGAGAGACGAGGACGAAGCTCAGCGGGCAGGAAAAAATCGAGCAGAAACAAAAGCCATCTGTAAGAAGAAGAGCAAAAAACGAACACGCCGTGTCTCATATTTCACGTGCGGAGGACAGCGTGGATTTTGCGCGGCGTCTCTGCGGAATTCGCGCAGGGATTACCGCCGGATATCAATCAGACCGAGACTCGGTAACGTCGAAGCTTTGAGGACTCAACGAATTAAAGATCACGAAAATCCTATACCAAAACTGACAAGATACGATCCTTTCAGATTTTCTGTCTTTGGATTTTGTTTCAATTCAACGTGCGAGCTTCAGTTTACCACCAAATTGCCAAATATAATTTCCCACTTTTTCATTCTTTTTTGATAGTGACATTTAAAGTTTGCCATAGATTTTGATATGAATCAATATTTCAATTTAGTTACGGTTATTAAGTTGCTTATTAGGTTATCACATGAACTATTTTTCAGCAATTTTTTTGCCTGATAAAAAATTTCTATTTCTTTTACAACCTTTTTTTAACATGAACGGTCTTAGTCTGATTAATCTGTGTTAATTCTTGATTGACTCAAATTTTGTAGTGTATGCAAAAATGTTAAATTTTTAAAATTTTATATCTAAACATAGCGATTATTCCTCTGTCTTCAACTGACAACTTTTTGAGCAAATTTCGAGCGAGTGTATTTTTAGTTGCCAAAATCATTGTGGAATGGAAAATGATTCTAAGTCGAGGTGTTGAATTTTGAACTTTCCCAAAATCACACGGACTTAACTAACTAGAAAAATCTGTGTGTTTCATTCATTCGTAAATTAAATATTTCTCATTTCTTGGCATTACTTTTGAATTTTTCAGTCTCGAGGAAAAAAACTGAATTATCATTCAGTAAAACTTTGACGCAATTCTGACTATATTTTCATGCATTCACATAACCACTTGATTAGATTTTTTCAAAACTTTCTGATACTCTTTTTCACTCGACAAAAAGTTTTTTTTTTACAATTTGTACAAAGTCATCTCATAAAAGCTTGCATTGATATTTCCTCGGTGAAGCAGCAGCAGGGTAAAAGGTAATTCCAATTAATTAACTGAAACGAGTGATTACATAAGTGCATCCAGAGCTCATCGATCTGTGCTCGTTTCATTCCACTTTCGTAATTTCCGTCAAGCTCAGAATTGATGCTTTTGCGTCATCAGTGAAAACCACTTGTCCGCGATTCCGCAAATGCATTTTGCTGCCAGTACATATAGTATATGTACGTGCACCACCTAGCCGTTTCCTGCGCCTCATTTTCCACGCGGACTCGATTTTGTTCGATGCGCGATATTTACCGTTTCGAGTGTTGCTACAAGAGCTATATACTCTCAAACGCCGTCGAGGGACCGACGTTAGCGCGTTCGACGCAAACATCGACGTGTACAAATGCGCCTCTCGTGTATTTACGTATGCTCGGACCTCTGTCATTAACCCTCATCCACAACCTTTCATGCTCTCAAAACCACAATAAATCGAAAATCCTTCCAATTTATTCACAATTTCTAACACACAAAATCAGATCGTTCTATCAATCCATTTCAAACCATAAAAATACTTGGGCAATTTTTGTGCTAAACTTCTATTTTTGTTTGCACAATTTTGCTTTTGATTGAAATAGAAAAATCAGTAAGAGACAAAAACATGCGAGCAGAACGTTGATAATCTTTCATCTGTTGGAAATAATGAAATAAGAGAATCCGTCATGTACAATTGCATCGCCGCGTAATATCGTTGCCGAGGAAGAAAGCCAATTCGAGCGGAGAACCAACGAAACGCGATACGTCGGATAAGTCACTTATTTCTTTAGTGCTTTTTCGTACCGTCGGGAAATGTAAGCTCTGGTAATTCGGGCCTCCGATCGCGCTGGATGAATGGCTATTAAATTATTACACCGCCGATCGCATTACGACAATCGTGACAAATCCGATTGCTCGTTTGATCGCCCCGCTCGCTTTGGTCATTCTTTTTTGTTTTCGTAAAAAATCCAGAACATCAAATTGATTCGCCAACTTTATTCTCGCAGTTGCAATTTTTCATTCGACCAATCACCTTAAGGTTTCTCCTCACATTAGACACGGGGATATAAATGCAATTCTCAGGAGCAGTACGTACTTATGTGGATGTCGATAACTCAAAATTTATTCACGTAAGTTCGTCACGCAACGAGATGGCGAGAGTGCAACGTTACACCAACATCATTTGCATGTTTAATGCCATATCAGTTGCACTAGTTACTAGGGATGATATTAAGCATAAGGATGTTGGCTTGAAAGCCTCCCGACTGACGCTACGCGACAGCGACAGATAGAAAGACGTTGATACGCGATATGATAGCCGACTTTACATTTGATTACTCCACGGAAACTCGAACTCTAACTAAACCATATTTTAAGCACGAAACCATATTTTTAACTTTCACCTGCTATTGTTTGTTAATTTTTAAACTCATTTTAAAGGAGTAACATTTTTTTTTTGATTGCCATGAAAAGACAAAAATATTATTGATACAGTCAATTTTATTAAGAATCTGGTTTTTTGTGTTAAAATTGTTTTCAGGAAAATATTGCAAAACTCGGTCGACGGGAGATTGCTTTTGTATTCATGTTTTGTGGTTCAAGTTGGGTCGACTGTGTGCACACTGCGAGACCATTAGAGGTTTACGTTTGACTTGACGCCCCGAGCACTTGCCGTCCATAACATCCCTCGAAACTGTTTAAACTTTGCGACACCCAGACGAATTATTAGATATGACAATAATAACCGTGTTTGCATGATCAAATGAAAAAGTTTGTGGACAAACTGTTTTGATGATGAATACACCAAAATGAATTGTCAAAATTCAAACACCTTTTTTGAGAATTAATTCCGAAAACCTTTTGTTTTTTCATCTTTAAATTTATTAACAAAATTGAAAGTGAAATTAAAAGTCAAAATGAATTGTCTATATTCAAACGCCTCTTTTGAAAATTAATTCTAAAAATCTGTTTATTTTTTCATCTTCAAATATATTGAGGAAATGGAAAGTGAAATTAAAAGAACAGTTGGTTGCAAAATATATCATAGCTGACAGTTGTTGCAGGTATAAATTTTTTTCTTGTAAAAAAAGGAAAGTAAAAAACGTGGCTCACAACAGTGAGGAGAATAAGTATACGGATCATCGTGAGCTTTTCTCGTTGTTGCGTGGACAGGTTGGTGGTGTTTATTGTGAAAACAAGGGGACCACGTCGATCACAAACGTTTCGAAAATATGCGCGAAAACATGCAAATTGCAATCGATAATATTTCTTTTGCATCGTAACGAAAATGTTGCAATTTGTTTTAGCCGCGTCTGCTCTCCAAATGGCTGATTAAAACCAAAAATTACCACTCAACAAATGTAAAACGATGGAAGCGCCATTACCATAATTAGCTCTGACAATTGAAACAACTCAATAATAACTTATCAAACTCCAATTAATTTATTTGTCAACAGACGGAACTCCCGACAATTTGCAAACTGTAAAATTGTCACCGCAAAGTTCAACAAAAGAGACCGAAAATTCTCCGATTATTTTTGTTCCAACTGAAAATTGCTCTAAAAACGCAAACGTTTCTAGAAAAAACGTTTTAGCAAATTTTTTTGTCCTAAACGGACAACTTTTTTTTTTTAGAAAACACGAAAAATGGATGAAATAGTGCACGGTACCGAAAAATTTTGAGCGATTTACGAGAGCGCGATCCCAAGGGTTCCATCTTGTTTACATACGCTGGTGTGCCAAAAGTAAGCACTCATCAATCCGTCACTTGGCAGGATCTGGCGCGCGGTTTGGTAGCAACCCTACCACGCCGCTGCACTTGACTCGCTGTACACCGAGGACTTGCGATAAAGTCGGCCGGTGTCTCTGTTCCCCTCTCCAAATGGCACGAACAATATTTGCAGAGCTCTCGTTCCCCATTCTACGCATCTCGTACTGCGACAGAGACAGCTAGATCTAGCCACACGAAACGCCAACAAAGACACAAGACAAAAAACCGAGTTGGTCTTTTCAGCGCTGTTCTCACTTGCGACCGCACCCCGGCACCAGAAACAGAACCCTTACCTACTACCTACTACTAATAATGATTTTACGTTACGCCAGCCGGGTCCCGGGGGAATTCGCCGCACCCTCATTGCACATGGCCCGATCGGTGCGTGCATGCAGGGGTGAGGTCGAGATCGAAAGACAGCCAGCTGATTATCATTAGCTGCGAGTCCCAGAGCACGTGGACGAGCTGCCTTGAGACCAGGTTTTTCATATCGTGAGAGAACCTTGGCAGACCACTTTAGCAAAAGTCAATTACGCACTCAGATTTTTTATCCATACCGTTTTTTTGCAGAAAACAAAGAAACAAAATGAGAAAACATTTGTGACAAAAAAGGTTTTAGCTTGGATGATTAAATGATGAAGCTAAAAGGGAAATGGCCAAAAACAAAGTCACCCCATGGGACGGTGGATGCGAGTAGGTTGCGTGAAAACGACAATCATCTTTTTATCCCGGTTGGTATTAGAAGCAACCTTGCGACGGCGTAAATTTTTGATTCGCCTGAATAATAAATTAAATGTCTCGGGCGGTAATACCCTTGTGCTTGTCGGCCAGAGGTTTTCGTTGGCAGCCGGCGCCGAAAGTGACCATCGTCGTCGTCTTTGTATCCTTTATTGTCATGTCTCGATTGCCTCGGCGGAGAGACGAGCAGGCAGGAGAAGGTGATAATTTGATAAGACATCAGGAGGGTTGCTATGGGGACGATACAAGAGCGAGGCTCGCTAAACAGCCTCTGCCCTCCTTACGACGGCCTATTGGCCTATCTCTCTTGCTCGAGCACGCACGCAGAATCGTTGCCTCTTGATGCCCAACCTACTCTTTCACTTCCAGCTCAATCAATTCCAGTCACCCAAGTGTCAAGTGGCCCCTTCACTCTTTCATGTTTACTTTTAGCACCAAGGTACACCCAGCACTGGTCTATTTTTTCAGATACACGATTCAATGAAAACAGTTTGCAAAGAAAATACACCTCAATCATTATTAGGATGAAGATTTGTGCTCGAGCTTTGATCGAGTGAAAAGCCGATTGAATCAAAGTTGGACGCTGAAATCCAGATCTGTTTGGTGGCAACTTTCAAATTGGCCCCTTATCTAAATGATTAGAACGATGTGATCAACAGAACAGCAGGGGCACACGCACGTTAGCGCAGGGACAATCCAAAAAGACATTACGATTATTACGAGTGGGGCTCATCCCTCTGTGCGCCACATGAGCCCGCTGGATTAACTTGTCCGGCACTGACTGCGTCCAGACAGTTGCCTACATTATTATTTATGGGCCTCGCTTGAATTGCGACTCACTCTCCTTCGTGGCTAATTTTTGCTGCACAAATGAAATGAGTCGGAGAGGTGAGGGCTTACCTGTGTGTATGTACGTGTGCTTTTTCATGTCACTCTTCTGATGGAACCGCTTGCCGCAAAATTGGCACGGGTACGGCCGCGTGTCGGAATGTATAAGCAGGTGGGTACTAAGTGTGCTCGACCTTTTGAATGCTTTACCGCATTGCTTGCACTCGAACACCTTCTCCGCCGAATGCACTGCTCTATGCTGCGTCAGACTTATCTCGTGCCCAAACGTCTTGTTGCACAATTCACATGCAAACGGCCTCTTTCCATTGTGCGACCTCCTGGCGTGAACCTAACAACAACACAATTTTGTCCTGAGTTTTAGAATAATCAGCTTCTTAAAACTAATAAACATTTTCTGTCATTTTACAATTTTTGAGTATCTAGACAAACCAAGTAAACAAAGTTTTCCATTTGAGTCTACTGCCTTCCAGCTCGACCCTTTTTAAAATATTTTACAATTGACAACAACTTTGTATTCATTTTAACTGCGATGTGCAAATTTTAGAATAACTTCTTCCATTGATGTTAATTTCTACTCTCAGAGTTATAAGGGTTAAATTTTAACTTCACTCAACAAATGAATATTTAAATTGAAAATCAAAACCTTCAATATGAATGAATCAGACTTTGTTATTTCAGACTTTAAAATAACGGTTCATTTTATATAAAAAAACTGCATGTTAATAACAAAAATTTTAACACAATGGCAATAGTATATTGATTCACACTTTCTTTCAGCAACTTTATTTACAAATTTGAAAAGATTTTACTACTTGGTCCGTCTAGAACAACTGAGTTATAACTTATAACTTCAAAAAATTTGCACATTATTTTGATAACTACAAAACGTGAAAAGTAAAAAATTGTTAGATCTAATCATTGCAAAGAGAACATTGTCACAAAATGTTGAACTTTAAAATTAGAAAGGAATTTCAAAAGCGTAGAAACTAATTCAAAAACTTGTAAATTAATTATTAAAATAGTACTCATGAAAAGAAAAGAAAAATAATAGATAAAGTGACTTTTGTTGAAGCAGATGGAACTGTAGGAACAGATCGCATCTTATCTAGCGGAGAAGGTGCTCTATTTTATTCAACATTGTGACAAAGTCGTAGAACTAATAAGAAGCAGTGTTTACCTCAAGACCATGTGGAGTACTAAAAATTTTATCACACTTGACACAGCTGTAGACGTCGCCGAGTGGATGCGGGTGATGAAGGCCGTGAGCTGCGTGAGCAGAATGCAAACTGGGGTGGGCTGGATGAACGCCGCGTAGCAGCGGGTGAAGATGTGGCGGTAGGAGATGGTGTGGCAACAATTGTGGATGCAGGTATGTCAGCGGGTGATGGTGCGGAGGTAATAGGGTGCCTTGCAGGTGCAACGGCGAGTACAAGATAGGCGCTGGGGGCGGCGGATTCGAGCCCACGCCAGGCCCGGACTCGCCCGGTGACGACGAGTTCTGTAGATGGTTCGAGGGCGGGTCTGGCCTGAGCAGGGCACTCACGCTGAACGAGTCCCTGGACCTGCAAACATAGCAAATGGAATTAAAGCAAGCCATAAAAACAATCCCGAGCCAAAATGCTCGGCAAAATGGTTTCGCTTTGCAGATGAAAACCATCTTGGGTTGCGCATAATCGTCGGCACTACATCTACATAATTTCGCGATCCCCAAGTCGCTCGGAGGCAAACTCGTATGAGCATATTATGCGGACTCTGTTTTCAAATGATTTACCTTTTTGGGGGATGCGACGAGGACGTGCCGCGCATGACGGTCGTTCGCAGCGGTGGAGACGCTGAACGAGTGGGACTGAACGTTCCTTCCCTCTCGTCTTCCTCGCCGACCTCCTCCACGTCCACGTCCACTTCTTCGTCTTCCTCCACGTCCACGTCAACGTCCACGTCTTGCTGCTCCGCTTTGAGGGAATCCGCACCAGGTGAATGAGACGGCGAGGAACTTCTCGTCACTGGAGAGCCCACTAGACGACCAACGCCGAACGACAGTTGATCTGAAAAATTGCAACGTTCACGAGTGGTTAGAATGGGCGTGACATTAAACCAGACGACGTGTTTGAACGGAAGAATTTGCAACGAATGGCGAAGCAAACGAAGATGTCTGTCTTATTGGCAAGACAGCGACATTCCCAAACACAATAAGACAAGATTCTGCAAACGTAGTTTGTCGGAGCTCGCGAGCACGGCAATGAGATTTGAGTCACGTAGCACACTCTGCCTTGGCTGGGGGAGGTTGTGTTGCGCTAACGAGGCACAGCGAGGCTGAGCTAACGAAATGCAATCGCAGTCAAACGATAGGATTTAAATGTTTTGGGGAAAAACATACCAGTAATTAGAACAAGGGTGAATTTCAAGGTCCAGTAGATTATTGTTGAACCATTTTTTGTCGAACATAAAGTGGAAAGTATTGATTTTCATTGTTGAGTGTTTTGCTTTTAATGTTCGAATGTAGAACAATTTTCAAGGATAAAAATGAATTTATTTATTATCATCAAGACAAAGTGATCAAGTTGCTTACAACAATTATTTTAAAAAATACAGCTTTAATACATTTAACATTTTCACGCAGCCACGACTACTTAGAAAGTATTTTAGAAATTAACGAAAATTGCGATTTAATTCTAGTTTGGTTCAGCCAGACCCAGACTGTGAGGGTTAAATATCTAAAATCATGTGGGATCATATTCTCTTTTGTTGTCTCGCTTTTAAAATTTCTAAACTTGGATAGAGACACACAAGACAAGAAAATAAGGCCAGTTAAAACTGATTTAAAAGCATCGCTCAATTGAAATCTATTGAATCCCAAGTTATGAATCCTAGGGAAAAATGTTTTGGATCTAGTTGCTCACTTTGATTCGAGCAATTAAATCAAGCGAGCACATTGTGATTCTTGATTCACAAATTGAAACGTGATTGAGATTGCACGTGAACCCTCATCTGGTCTGATCTTTCTCAGCAATATTTCCAGCACCACTTATTGCAACGCCATATACCAGGGCCATATTATATTTATAATCCGTGTGAGCGCCACGCGAACACGTGCCGCAGTGTATTAAACCGCCAGCCCAACTAATCGCATTTAAAGTGTTGTAGCTCGCCTTTGTAACACTCCCCTCGATTACCAGCCGACAAAATATCCGATCCTTCATCTATAACTTTTCATAAATTGAAATTTCGATCCACTTGTGAGACCCGAGGACAATCACAGATGCAACTCCGGACGTGGTGAAAAAAAGCGCACATGAAAAAACATTGTCGTGATCAGTACAGTACAGCAGATGGCAACTCTGCACTTAATTTTTTGTCCTCCTGCAGACACGGATTTTTCATAGCAAAAATAAATCAAGTAAAGTGGTTCTTGTAGTCTCCTTTTTTTTGTTCTCTTTTTTAGGTGGGAATATTTGATTTTAATGTTGTGCTATTGTTTGATGGTTGTAACTTTTGAGAAAATGATTATTACCCGCATCAGATTTTCAAAAGTTAAGAAGGATTATGACAGCTGGTCTGGTCGAAGTGGCGGAGACGGTTTCAGCTGTGGATTAATAAAGGAAGGCCAAGCCTGACAGACAATTAGATCGAGTTAAGGGCCAGCTTTAATCTTCTGTCGTCCGTCAGTCGTTTACTGCGTAGTGATCTGCCGCTATTAAAGCCGTTAAATACTTCAAGTTTGCGCCCCCCTCCTTTTCCTTTAGTTTTGCCAATAAATTTACCGAAATCAAACGGTCTGATGTTCATTTTAAAAACGCACTTTAAAACGTTTTTTCAACCAGACCAAATTTCAGAACCTTGCAAAACTGAAATAATTAACCCTGATGTAAAAAGTCTAAGATTTGAATAAATTTGTTTTAATCCAGTTGCAAGCCAATTTTAGAAGATCTAAAGAAACATCTTAGACGTGTATTTATATAGAACTTGAAATAAATTTATAGTCTATAAGAATTATTTATCTGTCAGTTCCAAATGGTTCAACAATAATTATTATTGAATGAATGTCAGATTTTTTTTGAAGTGAATTTTTGTTTTTTTATTTTTGTTGTGAATAAATGAGAGAATTTGTGTAAAATTATGTTCTACTTTGTTTGATGAAAAACAATGAAGATCAACTGAAACGAGATGATATTTAACGATAACTCGGATTGACACAACTGGTTTAATTCAAAGTAATCAGTATTGTGAAACTTTTTATAATTTTGGTGCGCCGATGTCAATCTTTGAAGCAAATAAATCAAGCGTGGTTTAGGGAAAAATCCCCTTGACATTTAAAGCTGTACTGTTTACCAGGTGAAAAATTCAATTAGTCAAGGCGATGTTCAGCCGCAGGACACATTTTCTAATTAAATTATAATAGAACATTTTTTTGTTCTGTATTAGTTGTGCAGGCTAGCCGGTCAGATGCGCATGACACTATCTGGCAGAGGGATCTGAAAATGTGAAACTGTTTTCTGGCTTTTGTTTTCCTAATTAGGAATGAATTCATAATTGAATTAGGCTTCTTGATAAATGAGGGGTGAAACGTGTTTTGGGATCAGTGCGTCCCTATGGACACGTGCTTATTTAACTCTGACGATATTCATTATTCAAATCAATATCAATTTTTAACTATAAAAAACTCAACATAACAAAACAACTAGAAGAAAATAAAATTTTAAACTTTGGTTCATTTATACTAGTTTGTTCTAATTGAAGTTAGATTTGAAAAAAAAATGTGAAATGAGAAAAAGAGTTGATTAACGGGATTAACAAAGTCACGTGCCCCGAAGGAAATCTATAGTTCGCATTCGACAGGAGTTTATTATCATGACAAGACACGGCTAATTTAAAGCAAGAGGCCGGCGACATATGAGAGTACAAAGGAGCCGACCGTTCGAATCCCTGTGTTACGTTCTCTAATCTGCTCCAATTGGGGGTAGCGGATAAAAGAAGAACGCGCGATAGGAAGAAACAGAGACAGGCACGTCCAAGCGGCGAATGACGCGTGCTACCATTTGTCCCAATCGTCTCTCGGCGATTGATAAATAAAAAGTCGCCGCCATCCGGGCTGCGAAGGAAGTCGCTTGGGCGCCGCCTCACCCACGTCTCATCGCCTTCTTTCGTGTATCGGTGTCGCGAAACCGCATTCTAAACTCGTTATGATAAATTACCCAAAATGATGATACTGCAAAAATGGCTACAATACAAAGATCTTCATCTCAAACTTGCAACATTAAGAAACAAACAAATGATGACAAGTAATAAAATGATCAAAATGAAATTTTGTGTTTGAATACAAAATTAAAACGATGTTATTAATTAATAAAAGTATTAAATGTGACATTTGAATTTTTGTATTAAAAATTATGTTTTTTTTTGTTTCAGGGTAAGTGAAAGCTAAAACTACAAAGTTGGAAGATGTGAGTAGGACTCATCTTTGCTAAATGATTTATAAAGAATTGCTCCCCAAGAAATTTTTTTACGATTTTCTCGCCAAGTCGTAGAGCTTTTCCTCAATCTCTCCTTAGTTGTGGCAGTTATTGCCTAGCCCGTCCACCAATAATTTTTTGCCAAATCTTTTTCGGCCGGGAAGTGCGAGCTAAGCACTTTAAAAGTTGCTGGTAATTGAAAATACAAGCGAAACGATGGCACCGCGAACCATAAACTGCGGAACAACCCGGCAGGAGGGAACCGGCTCGCAATTGCTCGGATGCGATATTGCCTTGTGAAGAATTCCAGTAAATCAACGGAATGAACCATTTACCGGGCGAATCGTCGTTATGATTATAAAACGGTACCTCGTTATTAGAGTTATCAAAGACAGAATTGTAATGCTCGTACAACTTTTATTGTTCATTGATCGTAATTGATTTCTAAATCAAAAAAAAATATTGTTTACAAATTTTTTGATTTTCTTTTACATTGAAAAAGCAAACTTTTCTCACTTCACTTCATTTCTTATTTTTGAAGGAGCGAAAACACAAAGTTTCTCACGATTTTCTTGGGCCGGACTTTTTTCACTGACAAAATATTGACACAACTTGTCGATATGAATCATTCAATTTTATTGGCCCAATTTTTCTCAAACAAACGAACGATGATTCATAGCCCGGTCGTAATAAACTTTTTTTGTCTTTTACACGTCTGAGTCGGCAGCAAAACAAAGTTGTTACCTGATTGCGATTTGGTGAACGAAGTGACTTCCTTTGGGTTGGTGAAAGGCGCCCATAATCTTGGGAACATCAGTCTAAGGTTGCATCCATCTGTGAAAAAACAAAACAGAAAAACATAACAAAAATGATGAAAAATTGATCGAGATTGAAAGACGGGCTAGTAAAACTCGGCCGGCCTCGAATCTCGAACGTTAACTGTCGATAAATATGGTAACGACTCAAGCACGAGTGAATTTTGTATTCCGGCGCCGTAGCGAAGATCAACCCCTCGGCGAGCGAGGCGTCTTTATTAGAAACGAGAGCCACCCTTTTGCTCAATTTATCAATCTTAACCCCAGACATTATTTTCTTTCCACCTTTTTTTCTTTATTTTTTAAAGCCGCATTCCTACTTGTACGCATCAATCAAATCAGTTTAATTTCATTATTGCGACTTGAGTTTGTGCTCCAATATAATAGAAAAGGTCACAATTCAATTGAAAAACAAAAACAAAAAATCGGGACCAAAAAAGCATTGCTTAATGGTTTAAAATCTGCGTGCTGTACGTCAATGTGGTAATTTTGGGAAATGACGAAACGACGAAGGAATTGATGATAAACAAAGCAAGAGCGAGGCGATCCGAAAAATCCGTAATCCGGGCAATAGCGCGATGACGATAATCTGCGATAACACGGCGATTAGTTATTCTGCGCCACAAAGCTATCTTGCGCATCGGATTATCAGAAATAAATCATGTTTTACTATATACGAACGATATACATACAGCGCGGGCCAAGATAAGAGAAACGCTCAGCTGTAGCCCGACGATAACGCACACGCCGTGTGCAGCGCTGCAATGTTAGTCTAAACACTATTGGATCGAACAAATTGCCGATCGACACTTTCCAGATGAAACGAAACCGATCGGTCCGGACAAACACGCGTCCTCTCACCTTTCGGAAATCAAGATAAGCGCCAACTTGAAACTCATTGTCCTTTTCAAGTGTTTGTTCTTTTTTTCCTCACCTTTTTTTAAAGCCGCATACAAGAAAATTTTCATCGCTTATCCGAAACTAAATGGAATCTGGAGCTCTGTTTTGTTTTCACTGATAAAAATTTGTGGGGATCAAAATATTGAGAATGTATTTTAAAAAAGTAATCTTAGTTTTTTAGAGCAAACAGTTTCATTTCTTATAGTTCGAATTGATAAAAGCTTGGAAACGGAGTTAGTATTTTTTAAACAATTTTCTTTGAATGATATTTGTAAAACTTTTTTCGGGACGCTTTCGACCATGATTTTATACGACTGATAATTTTCATTATCTCAAGCTTTATTATTGCAATCTCTAATAGTAATCCCTGTGACATGATCCCTGAAAGTATCGACATCTGAATCATACACTCGCGGGCTGAAGAAATTACATTCATTTATATAAACAGACGCGCAGAAATGTTTTTGCCCGAAAGATTATGTTAAACTTTAATTGCTAATCAAACACAAATTGACAGCGATAAGATTTTAAGAATGCATGTGATTTTGCAATCCGAAACAATACCAGTTGGAAGACTATTTTTTTTTGTTATTTTCATCATTAGATAATTAATGTTTTCAACTTTCAAAAATGAAAATAAATTCATCACTGTAATACAATGATAGATAAAATTAATTATGAAATTGGAAATTTATTAATTATGATTGACAGCTGAAGTGATGAATTAATCAGGGGTTCGAGTGGTCAGGGGCATTAGTATTGATGTCCATTTCTCATGTCAGTTATCCAATCACCTGTTGAACGGAGTTGGTGCCCTTTGTAGACACCTGTCTATTTAACGTTGTAGTGAGCTTGTGATGGGACTCGGTGCAATCCGTTGACGCGTATTACACATGTAGACGCGTGCGTAAATGCGGGTGTCGATGCACCAACAGTCACCCACGAGCAAATGTCACTATGCAACGATAATAGTTGGGTGATGGGCACCCTGATGAGAGGAAACGCAGAATTTCCATATTGTACCAGACACCACCGTTCAGCCAGGTCAAAGATACACACAACGAAAAAAACAAACATTTTTTACTCATTTCAAAATACTGTTTTCGAATTCAGATTTGAATTAAAATTCTTATTACGTTCAGTAAAGTAGACATAAAATATTTTGAAAGTACAAAAAAGTTGCAAAATTTTTGAGAATTTGTTGCTTGGAAGGATTGTTTGTTTTTGTTGTTTGTTATTATAATTGAAATTCAAGTTAATTAATATTTTTCATCAGAACTCATTAATCCCATATTAATGATTATCAAAAATCTAATCTGAATGATCCCTGTTTTCAATGAATCCAACGTTTCAATAATTTGGATTAAAATATCGGGTTACCGGTAATCGGAAGTTAATTCAATCCTACTGAGTGGCGTCAAATTTTTCCGATAATTCATTTATTACGAAATTTCGTTTACGAAAGGGTTGGCGCGCGACGGCTCTTAATTATAATTTTAATTAGTTCCCATAATTTGAGATTCGAAACAGTTTTTTATTACTTTGGAATCGTTTCGATATTCGAACTTCAAGAATCCGACGGTTGGGAAACTACGTTTTAAAGAAAGTGTTTAACAAATTATCTTCCGTTGGTTCTTTTTTATTCAACCCTTTATCGAAGTGAGAGAAAGATTTTCTACCAGTTCAAACATGAGATGAAATTGGAGCTTGGAAACGGTGGCGTTATCTAAGGTAGAAATTTCGGGTGTGTTGATTTTCCTAAATCAAATAGAACCATGAAAAGGATTTTTTTTTCAAGGAAAGAAAAAAGAAGAAGTTTCCTTTTTAAAAACTACAGACGCGGTTCAAAGGTGGCTTATCTAGTTCATTTTTTGTGTTTAGATTAGGAATGAAATGATTAGTAAAATTGAACTTGGTTGATTGGTTGATTAAATATGGTTGTTCAAAGTTTTTTGTCTCTTCACTCGTCAGATACTCCTCTTAAATCAGATACAAAATTGAAAGGAGGATTTAAATTTCATTTTTAAAAATTTCCACTGCGACATCTTTCTTTTAGACAATTTATAAAAATAATTACAGTTTATTTCACATTAAAATTGCAAATTTAAATAAAATTTGACATTAGAACTCTCAGAATCAGGCCTTTTAACTTCCATATTTAATTTTGTTTCGTGAAATTCGCATTTTGATTTCGCTCAGAATTATGAAAGTTTTGAAAATGAAATATACCTTCATTTTTGACGGGAATCTGCGGATTGTCCTGCAACTTTTCGTTATTGTTGGCTTCCGGGGGTATGGCAGGTTGATGGCCAAACTGTGTTTGTTTTGGTTTGACAACCCTGAAGGCGGAAGTTTCGGCGATTCCTCTGCGCGAAAAGTCGAGCGGACCCACACCGACCGGCGAGTGTCTCTGCTGGACCTCCATCATGATTGTTCAGCTGTTGTATGGAAAAAAGCTCAAGTTCACAATTAAATGGTCGGAGCACTTCACCGGTAAACAAGTCCAGGTACGGGGTCACGAGTCGGGGCACCCGCGAAAACCCACTGTCGCACAATGAAGGTCAGAGTGGGTCATCAGCGTGTCCGCGCGAGCATGCTGATGGTGAAGGAGCAGAGAATCGCACTGATACCGCAACCGCGCTGTGTTTTGGTCTGGATTGGACAGGGTCTACGTCGCCTAGTAGGGTGCCTCGCAAGCAACTGTTAACGCGTCCCGATAGCACGGGCACATGACAGAGCGCGGGGTCCGCAGCGGGGCGGACGACCGGGATTTGCGAGCCTCGCTCCGCCTCCTGGCCACGCCTTCGGCGCTCGAACACGTACACCCGGACAAACCGACCTGTGTTTGTGCCCCGACTACATACTACTTTTACATACCTCGCTACATCCATACGTGCCTACACGCGGATATGGAAGCTTCAGCGTTGTGTCTTCCAGCGATATCGTTGGATTGCGCTGACCACTAAGCTACCCTGATTCTGCTCTTCAGCACTTGATTCATATTTGAGATGGATTGCACCAGCATGGGCTATATAGATAGGTGCGAGAACAAGTAGGCCAGCAAAGGTTACTCATCACTGTCACAACCCACGGGATTTATCTTCTAACAGCTCGAGCTCCTATTTTTTTTATAGTCTTCAATATTTTGTTATTTTAAATTGTTGCCATTTTGATTTTTTTCACATAAAAATGATCAATTCAATTGTTGAATCAGAGTGAAATGGTACAGTGACATTCTGTATCTCTCACACAAATTATTTACTTTTTAATTTCTTAATTGCTGCAAATTCATTTGTAAAAAAATTGCTTTATATAAATTTAATTTTCTTTGGATCAAAGTATTCTCGTGTGATTTTTCAAAAATGAATTTGCAACAAATAAAAAACCAAAAATGAACTAAATAATATTGTACCGGAGAGGCAAGAGTTTCTATACTGTTTCAGCTTAACTTGAAAAAAAAATTAACTTTGAAGTGAATTTGAATGAACATTAATTGAAATAACAAAGATTTAGATTGGACTTTTTGATATAAGCGGTTGATTACCGCTTATAAGCGGTTTATACAATAATTGTGGAGATTTGATTTTGTATAAATAATATTTACGAATTAATCTGAAACAGAATAAATTGAAAATCACATTAGCAAACATCACCGGTGATCATCCTAAATACTTTTTTAACTCTAACAAGTATGACACTGATAAGGTATCCGACGTCAAATGTAAACGACAAACAACATCAATCATACTCACTGCGTTGTATACACGCGTCTTGTACACTGTATACATATCGGGCAACTTTTCGGGCAGTACTATCTTCTTGAGAAAATTGCTTTTTCGCACATCGTGGATGGGTGTCTGAGAGGGTACCTTAGAAACTTAGGTAACTTGGGGTTTTTTTGTTATTGTTTATGATACGAAACACCAAATCCAAAGTAAATTTTGTTGAAAAATCTTTGATTACAGTAAAAGTAATGACTAAACAAGTGTTTCAAAAAAAAGAAATTAGAAATTTTATTTTTTAAACTTTGTTGTTTACATCTGTAAAAAGGTCATCAATCTTTTATAAGTGTTATCAATTTTGCACGTTCCTTTTTCGAACCACTCGAAATGACTCACGAGTGCAAAGAAAATCCCGTACGTTTCTTATCAGCGAAATTGGAGGACACCCATTGCAATCAAGATTTATTTTTTATCTCCGTGAAAGAGAAGTTTTAGAGCATGTTCATCGACCGTTGGTTTTTGTACGTACAATTTTTGCACATAATGAAATTTTAAAGCTTTTTTTACTGGTTCAAGAATAGTGATTGTCTCAATAAAAATGTTATATAGTCGCGGTATGATTTATAAACACTGATAAGCGCGCTTAATCCCTCGTCAAATAATCGCGGATGTGTAATGCGATGATGCATATTAAAACGACCGAATCGCGTCCGTTAAACCGTTATAATGTTGAAACACTTTTTTTTTCATTCACAATTTTGCTTAACCATTTCTGAAAAAAGAGATAAATTTTTTTATCACTTTAAACTGATCGGGGTTTAAAATGGATTTGACATTTTTTGTAGAAAAAAGTAAAGTTATGATAAAAGTAAAGTTATGATAAAAGTAATGAATTTCTGAAATACTTTGTTTTTAACAGGCACTGAAATGGAACTGTTGTTCTTTTCAGATAAGTTTTTCGAATCGAAAAATTTTGAATAGTTTTATTTTTGAACTTGAATTAGAGGACACAAACAAGAATTAATTTAGTTGGTTGATTCGGACTGGACGAAATTGTGTCTCGTTGCGTCACATCAGGTGGGCCACGTCATTGATGGCAAAAACGTTTGGCGTAAAATGCGTTAATGTTCGGGCGCCAAGCTCCGATCCGTACGATGATCCCAACGAGACGTAATGACATCAATTTTACCCCCTAAGTTCTCACAAACGTTATTCTTCTTGGACAAACGCCAACTCTTCACGTGACTCATTCTCAATCAAAAGCGATTTAATTAGCTACGTTGTTCGAATCAATTGGCATGTGGGCAATAATTATATTTCACGACACTTATCGATGACAACCGGCTGATACCGAGCATTGTTAACTCCTTTGAACAATCATTCGTAACTGATTAATCACACAGATGGCCTCCTGTGGGTTCACATTTCATGCTCAGTTAATTCACATCCAAAATACATTTCTGAAGTCGAATCCTAAAAAAAAAAGATTCATTTTTTGGCAAAAATAAAACCAAAAACTAAACTTGTCCTCGCAATTTTTCTTTCTCTCTATCTCTCTTTTTAGTCCCATTCAGAATTTTGAAAATTTGGGAATGTTGGGATTTGCATCAAACGTGCAAAATTTGAACGAATGAAAAAGCAAACAATCAAAGACGAAGGGAAAAGGCACAATACGCGTAACGATGACTGTATCAAATTGTTAAAGTCATCGCACGGTCGAACGGTTGAGATAGAGAGCGAACGAGAAGTAAGAGCGGGATATTGGGAGCCAGCATATGGTACGGGATCGTAACATTTCGTATTTCGTATATGGAGAATTAAGCCAGGACAAACGAGCGTGACCAAGTGCCGCGTATGCAAGCGGCCCGTGTAATCCCCCATAATGTAGCAATGCATGCACCCTCGCTACCACGACTACCTCTAACTCCCACTGGACTGATATTTAGGACCGATATTCATTAGCAGTTTCACAGTCGGGGGTGATGAACTGCGAGAAGTGCAACGGCCAATACGTTCTCTGTGCTCCAACCAATTTCATCCCAGTTTACTCCTTTCGTTATTTTACCTAAACAAAAGTTCATAAGTTTAATTTAATAATTTGACAACAAAAGAGATAAAATTATTTGAAGAAAAAAATTTGAAATTAGCCAAGTAAAAATTCAGTTGATGATCATAAAAACGTGTTTGGAATGAGCGCATTAGATGAAACAAAATTGATGTGCTAATTAAAAGTAGGGTGTTAATCCAAGCCAATTGTCGAATTCTGATAATGTCTGGCGCGAAATCAAAGAAGGAGAGAGTTAAAAAGGCCAAGTTGGCCATTTTGTTGGGTATACCTCTCTTAACTTTTGATTACGTCAGTCGCTGGGGCAGTTGAGAGCGGCACATCCGGTCGGCTTAGATTGAGTTGGCGCCAAGCGCTGTGCGTATGACTGCCGGAATTAAATGATTGGTCTCGTGTTATTCGCAAAGAAACGAGACTACCGGAGATGAGAGAGCTAAAAAAAGCGTCGAGCCCGCATCTACTCGTATGTCACCGCAAACTCATCAATACCGCGCGCCGACAATTATACTTTTCTGTCCAAAAGAAATCGTTAGAAGATAATTGACGTCTATCAATCTCAATGAAATTGAACTCAAACGTCGATGAAATTTGGTGAAAAGTATCTCGTGCTGTTAATAACGTCTCACTTAACACCACAAAACAAACAATACAGCTCAAACAAAACAGAAAAGCAATATCATTTTTTTGAAAAATTCTTTGATTCCGTTCAGAAAACAATTCCAAATTTTTCAAATTGGTTTTGTAGATATCGAAATTTGCATTTTATTAGAACAATTGACAATAATTTAAAAAATCTATCGCATTTATGAAAAGTCAAGTTGGTTTTTCCGATAGTAATTGAATTAACTCGTTCAGAGGGACGACATAAAAAAATTTGACAAGTTTGATAATCGACCAGTCCTTTGGAATAAAAAAAAATAAAAGCCCGCGATTAGTTTTTGGCAGGGGATACGGATCCGCGGATCAAACGGCGCAGTTTTGCCAAACGACTGCGCGGCTCTTGGCTCATCTGAATTGATAATCCGGCCGTCAGCATATCAAAGGCTGAGACCCCCACGTACCGAGTACATCACTTACAGAGACTAAGCGCGAAACGTCATGCGTGCATTTCCGCGGGACAAATTTCGCCCGCGGGCAAAGGCCGCAGATTCAAATGCGATCGCTCCAGAGCGAGCGCGCGCCGCTCGTGAGAATACCCGCATTCTTCCTCTCTTTGCCGGCGTCTTTTATTCTTCGCTCCTTTTTTTATCCTCCATTTTTTGTCGGCCGATTTGTTACACGCTACGACGTAATACCCAAATTACCATATTTCGTAGCTTAGCGATATAAGGAAGATCTTTGCGGTTTTGATATTGAAATTATTGCGCAGGGAATAATCTACATATTGCCAGGCCACTTTTCGTCGCGGAGGATTTTTAAACGATTTTCATCAGAAACATGTCATGTTCTAAAGAGAGCCATCCTTTCAAAGGATTTTTGGATATTTAAATTTGTTTGTATTATTTTTGAAATTTTTCATCCCGATATAATCAAGTTGTAAAAAATCTGCAATTAAGTCATAATTCACAGTAAGGAACGATAATTCTTGAGCCTTGCAACTTGAATCTGTGACTTAGAAGCGGTTGTATACGCTGAAGCTTTTAGAGGCTCAGGTGGTTTCGAACCGATGACGGTAATATTATTTTACTGACGTCACTTCGCAGCAGAGTTAGGGCTGAGATTGCCGGGATGGATAAAGTTGGGCTCTTCGATGAACACACTTTTTTATGTTAGTTTTCGTGTTTTAGCCACTTTTTGGACAGGAAATCTGCATTTGTGATTTTGCAATCTGTTATCGGGCACTGTGGTAATGTGTCGCAATAAACTGGTCGTTGACTGGACACGTGTGAGCAGCCGCGCAGATTAATGTCTTAATTCTTAATAAGCTCTGGAGACACATGTGTACGTGTTCCGCAGAAGCATTCAAGCTAAGTGATTATTCATTGAACAAAGGTGTGGATTTCGTTTGCAGATTACGTTGAATTTTGTATGCTGGTTTGCACCGTTTCGAAGATTTTTCATTAATTAACATTCATTAACAATTTATTACACTAATCAAAAATTACTCTCTACTTTTGTTGTTCACAGTTTTTTTAGAATTTATTTGATCTTAACGAGGTTACCCTGAAGTTTATTCAGGTCACAAGTTCATGTTTCTACATCTAATTTGTTATGTTATATTTCTTTCGTTTCAAAAAAATAACCCTATATTTAAAAAAGTACTTTCAATTTTGGTGCTTAATTTTTGAGAATGAAATTAATTGAACGACTTGGTAATATAAAAATCAGTTTCTGATCAATCAAAAAATCTTGAACAAAGGCCTTTAACGTGATTATTTAAGATCAAACAATCGGCCAACCTCCAGATTGACAACAAGCGTCAATGAATCTGATTGATCGCGGATCAATAGGTCCGAGTTGTCTGAAAGGGTTAATCGGCGCCGTTTCTCTCACTCGACGTCGCGCTTGCAATCACGACTCTGAGTCATGGTTCGTTGTCTGAAGCTCGTTGTCATTGTTCTAGTCTGACCTTTGGCCCCCCTTTTTTTAAAACCGACGCATTCGTCTGGACGATGGAAAGCTGAGACATTTATTTGTCTCCCCCTTCCTCTTCTCTCCTTTTTCGCGCGGCTCGCCCATGTTTGCCGAGCAATCAAGCCCAATCATTAACCCCTGAAAGTGCGCGGACAAACTCGCGACCGAGTGTGCCGAGCGATATAAACTCGTGGACAGGAAGTCGGACTAATCAGGGGTAGTGAGTGGTAAACAAGGGTGCGGTTCTCACAGAATCCAAACTCGCGATTTTCGTCCACAATAATTATGTCCTTTCATTTTTACCCCAGTTTCATGTTCAATTGTGTTTGGATACCGGAAGTCAATCAAATTTATTTCGGACATAAAAAAATTAAGAACAAATTTGTTAGCAAAAATTGTGATTAGTTGAAAATAATATTGAAAAATGAAAGGACGGTTTTGCTCTGTTATTTTTTTTTTAATTTTATCATTTTGTTTTTTAGTCGAACAATAAATCAGGATTAAAATAGTTAAACGTTTTTGACGGTTTGGTGGGACTTTATCAAGGATCAGTAAACGAACGAGTGTTGATTATTTTGAAGAGACAGAAGCGGGGTACACGTTGGGCTGCCAAATGGACTGAAATTCCGAACGAATGATTAATTCGAATTCATTAAAACTCCATCTAGTTATTCGGGCACGAATGTTGTGCTGTTGACGACCAAATAACTCCCTCTATTGAAGTGCAATCGCATCAAATTTATCAGATTGATACAACAACATATGGCCGATGCTTTATACGTTATACAATATGGGCCACCGCGTCTTCACTTAATAATCTCGAATGAATGAATCACGAATAGCATCAATGTCTTCTGTTCATTCATATGCTTAACTCTCTCTACTCTACAACGAGTTAAAAATACTTATCAAATGTCTTTCTACACAATTGCAACAAATTCTTTTCAATGTTTTTCGTTCAATCTTCACATTTGAATATCAAAAATTTTGCAAATGTGTAAAAAAGGGTTTTCATTGTTATTGAAAGTTAGAAACCCTTTTTTGAAAACAGAAGAACCCTGATCCTGTCAAAGCATCATTAATCAATGGTCGGACATCGTTCACGTAGAATCAGTGACAGTGAACAAATTTATCGTCGCTCTTAATTTCATTTATAAGTGGCTGGAGCACAAAAAAAGTGACTGCGGCGTTTGTAATTTACAATGCAAATTTGTCTCTGACATTGTTTCTTTTATTAAGGCGACGGTAAGACGAAGGGTTTCAGTTATTCTCTCAAGAGTCGGTCTCCCCGGTCGTCGTTTTTTTTGCTCATCGTCAGTTTCTTTTTCTCTCCCCCGGAAGGGCGGCCGAGACGGATAAAAAAAGCTGCCACAGAACCGCGGACGATAATAACAAGACTGGTAATTCGCACTTTGACGAGCCCGGCGAGCTCCTCTTCCAAGAGTCTTTTTAAACTTACTTTATATCGCGTCTCACGGATGTACAGAGCCCGGACGTGCGACTGCACACAATTAAAAAGCAAGCACTTAGATGCGAAAGGGTCGACAAAAATTGCCACGCTTTACATTCAATGATTCAACGCTTTGGGATATTAAACAATCTTTATGGACGAAAATATAAGTCGGCGGGATAAAAATTCACGCTACCGCGACGAATTCCCAGGCAAAGAGAGAGGATGAAAGTCAAGAAAAACCGATGAACATTTTTCATCCCATTGTTTTATTCAAGCTTTAGTATTTTTTTGTTTTAGTTATTGTTGATTTCAACTTTTTTTTGTTCTTAACCTTTTTCTAATCTTGTTTAATTCCACGAGAGACAATAAAAAGTGCGACTAGTCTATAAAATTCTAATCTTGAACGCAGAAAGGTCGCAATTAGCGGGATGCATTGTAATTAGGGCGCGCCCATTGAACACGTCATGGACGTGAGACGGTACACATCTAAGCGGTGCATTGATATAATGTAATTATTGAAATCAGCTTGCGTGCATCAGAAAAAACAGTCTGATGTTAGTCTTTGAGAAAAATTTGTCTCGTGACGACGAAAACATCTGGACCGACGGGATGCGTGCTGCAGTTCCGTCTGATCCGACAATTTCGTTTAAGTCAGTTAGGCACTTTTTACATTGTCGTCAAACAGATCGCACGTGTTTACTCAAAGCTTTATGTTCCCGCATGCAATCCAAAGTGCACGGTTCAGGCCCGTAATTGAATGTTTCCTACCAACATTAGTTAATTGATACGTGTGTAGTCCTCTCACGGTTTTAAGTAATGCAATCAAATGGCTTTTTTTATTTTTGAAATTTTAATTGAACAAAATTTTAATTTTTTTACTGAGAACTCTTGTATTCTTTGCCGTATTCTTTACAAGATATATCGTAGGGAATACAACATCGTATCATATAAGTAGGTACAATGTAAATTTTGGTGTCCACAAATTATAAAATTCTCAAAAACAATCAAAAATGTAAATTTAAAAAGCTTCAGGAGTTAAAAGTTAACTTTTCTATTTTTTAGTTGAAATTCGCTACTTTTTTTTGAATTCATTTCTAAACTGATTTTGAGATTTTTTTGTTCATTTCAAAGTTCAATATTTTTAGAATAATTGTACTTTTTTTGAATGAAACAAAAGATTTTTTGCGAAATATCAAAGCTGAATAATTCAACAGATGGTGTACGATTTGGTCAAGTTCTAACAAGTATAGTGCGCGCGGACATAACAGGTACAATGTTGAGCGGTTCAGCGGACCGCTCGTAACGAATAACGGTTATCTTTGGCTGGAAGCTTAATTAAAACAAGGAACAACCCTCGGTGTATCGGACGAGCCATAACGCAATGTTTGTGCTTTGCGAGCGCGGTTGGTCAGTTTCGTGAGCGGTCGGACCATATTAACTGGCCGGGATAAACGAGTCATCCGGGATTGGCGGCTGCTCCTCGCGAACAATGTTACCGAAAGGATTGATGGCACCGCTCGAATTCATACAATTCCCAGGCACCGCTCTGTTTACGCGACTAGACATTGACACTACAAGCTTGTTCTTTCGTTTAATTGAATTATATCCGGCCTGTTGTACACAACCGTGTCATATGTTTTCGTTTTCCTCTGACTATATTTCTAGTTGCTTGTTAGTTTTCACTATAAACTCACGTCAAATCAAAATTCCACACAATTCAATAGATTTGGATTGTTTAGAATTTTTTTCGTTTTGCTCAACTCATATGTATGCATCTGACTGATCCATACAAAAATTTAATTACAATTTTTTTGAAATTTGCAAGAAATTACTTGAAAAAATGTTGTGAATAAATTTCGAAAAAAAATAATTAATCCTCGTGTTAATATTTAAATTTTATAAAGCGGGTTGATTTCTAACCATTTAATCAACTGATTAAAACCTATTTCTACTTTTAAAAGAATAATCTAGACAGAAACATGAAAATTGCATTTTCAAAATGAAAACTCCACCCACAGTGACCCTTTAAGAATCGTTAGAAAAAAAAATGGAAAATAAAAGAACTGCAATCTGATTGGGCACGTTTGCAAGAGATAACAACATAAATCAGTCCGTCTTGGCGAATTATTCTAATTAGAGCTCGGGCAGTCAGATTTTGAGCAATCACCATCGTGGGCGTGTTTTCGTCCCGAGGGAAGTCGCGCCTGCGAGCGTTTGCGTGACTTTTCGCGAGTAGCCTCGAAGAGTGTCGTGCAAGCCACCTAGCGGTGCTGCGCTTGGTGCCATTTTCTCGCATTACGTCAGGCCCTTGCTCGTAACGCGTCGAAATACCCTTGGACGAACTGCCTGCCGACACGCCACACTCGCCGGTCCAATTCGATTCAATTCTATATTTTTTTATACGCGCGCATCTCCCTCAGTTCGCATCCCCTGGGAGCGATATATTTTCCAACGACCCGGGGCGCCTCTTCGATTCCCGACGCAAGATTATTTTCATCGTGCCCTCTTACGCTAGGTTTAACTTTTCTTCAAATGATCCGGCTCGGCCGAACGACGTCGTTCTGAATTGAATATCTCTTTCGCTTTTCGCCACACGATGGATGCAAATTTTCATCGAATCGTTGTGGTTCACGTGTTTTTTTTAGACTAAGATTTCAAAGTTGAGATAGATTGCCTGTGCGAAAACTGTTCTGAAATATTCATTCGGTTCCCTTTCTCCGGCTGTATGTTTCTCTACATTTTTTATTCAGTTTATTTTTGTTGAATAAATTAAAACAATATTTAATTTGATGGAATGAACGAAATTAATTTTTGACAAGTTCGTTCCAGCCCTCTTATCATTGAAGTTTAATTAAATATTTCAATAAGGACCTATTTTGATAAGAATCAGAATATTTAAATTAATTTCATAAACATGAAATGACCCTACTAATAAATTAAAAACAAATTATACCTTGTTCAAATAAAATCCCGTATGTTTGCGAACCATTTTTTATATGCGCAAATTTTCATTGTGTGAGTTATTTTCTGGGAGCTTTTTTGTACCTCCGCCCCACCCTGTATCTCAAACAACCACAAACGTCGGATTCGTTGGAACCGTCGCCCCACCCGGGCAACAAAATAAGCATCGGATGAAACAATGTGCGGTGCTATCACGAAACTCATCGACTCCGCGTGACACCGCAACGAGCACCGGAGCTTCACGATGAAAATGAGATTGAAAAGCACGGGCTAATCCCGCTTCAACTCGTGGAATATTGCTCACCACATTGAAAAGAAAAAAAAAATTGGCCACCTGCACGACTGCATTAGCACGCGGCCCCCGACGGTGCCCCAGCAAAGTGCGCATACGTGCGCCAACACAAGCTCATTCGAGAGTACGTTGGAAGACACGGCAGTCGCGGAAACTGCTGCTATTTAAATAAATGTTTAATCTCGCTCATCCCCCTGGCTCTTGTATCCTTTTTGCCCGAAAGCGTGTGCTATCAGACGCGAAGCTAAGTGAAAGAGCGAGATAAAGTGTGTGTGAGTAGGGGGAGGGGATCACGGGGAGGGGGAGGAAGAAGTAAAAAAGCAATCGAGTCTGTGCAGCGACGCCCCCAACCCGCGCCCAGAGGCCACCCCCCGGAGAACCCATTTAACCTCTGCATTGCAAATTCCACCCCCTTGCACCTCGTAAGGGTGCGTCGGGACTGTTATTTTAACGAAATATCTTTAAACGACGCCGAAGCAAGGAGAAACGAAAGAGGGCAAGCCCGCGGCGAGAGGGGATACCGCTTGGACGCCACCGAACCGAGAGATGAAAGGATACCTAGTTACGCGATGAGAGCCCCGTTTAAGGGATTACCGACCTCCCATTATTCAAATGTATGCTAAATGGCCACCATGCGCGCTGGCCTTATCAAACCCTTACGAGAGCAGCTTTCATCCTCAAGCTCGCTTCATTCGCATCGAATCAAATCAGAGGAAAAATTAAAGATGGGAGGCACGCTAACTTGATTTCAGTTACCAACCAAGTCCATTGCTTATGTCTAAGACTAGACTGGATTCAATCTAGTATCACAATTGAAACGATTTAAATCGGAGCAATAACTTGAATAGTGTAAACTATAACAAATTGCATGAAATTACAGCGTGAATTTACTTCGCAAACGATTATTTGTCATTGCAACTTTTTAAAAGCTTCTGAGAAGTGGCCGATTTTAATTTGAAGAATCTTAAAATTATACCCTCAGAATCCTGATGAAGATTTCAATTTCACTAAATACACGATGCGTCATCTCTTAGTGGCCGGTCGTAAGAAAAGGCTTCGGATGAATGGAAGGTTCGCCGAATGGCGAAATGAATGGAGAAAAAACAAGTGCAAAGTTTTTGTGAGGTGAATTCTCTCGTAGGGTGCCGAGGGAAAAAAGTGTCTGCAATTATGAAAACGGTCGCGTCTCGCGCCAAGATTTGCGCGAGAGGTCGTGGGAACGGGATGGTCCGCGAGCGCGGACAACGTTGACTCGGCTCTGACCGTCGTTGGTAATTGTCGTAATTGTGCCGAGTGATTCACACATTAGGATTACGGCTGCTTTTGGTATGTGTGTATGCACCGGGACGACGCTGTCCACTGCACACGCACACCAAGCGCGCTGCATCTGCGCGGGATTTCGGAAACAATTGCCGACAATTCTTGCCACTTGACTCGCGCCTGACGATTGACGTGAGAATCCGCTTAGCGAGCTCGGCTCAGCCGCGGTGAGTATGAGGTCATCTTCATTAAATCGTTCTCCAGAGTTAATGACTGATCCAATTTTCCCTCCTCCGGCCAGTTTATTCGCCGCGATTCAAACGTTCTGCTTCCTCCTCCACTTGGACCTTCAATTCCATCCGCAAACTTGTCTTTTTTCCAACCATGTAAAACCTAAAACCGACAAAACAAAATTTAAACACAGTTCAAAATGTAATAGAAAATGAATGTTTTTGCAAACTTGTTATTTATGCTTTTGAACACTTTTTGGGAAATCTGAATGAGGAAAATTAGATTTTCAACAATGTAAATATCGAACGTCATGTTTATCTAGGCGATCTCGCGTGTTTCAATTCGTTGATTGGACGTCAAAGGCTCTTTGTGAGCCATTAATGAAATTAATGAAAATAATCGATGTATGTCATCCGGAGATCTCACTACGATCAACAAATTATGATACGCTAAACAAACGTCCGAGACAATTAATTAGAAGAGAAAACAAACGATTTCATTTAGTTTCTCCATAAGATATGCATATTGATTGGTCTAATCAAGATAACTAAAAATGGGCTTGGAAAAAAAACGTGAACTGGTTTAGTTTCTCTTATTCGTAGGGAAAACAGATGTTCGACGGAAATATTAAAGCAGTTGCTGAGACATTTGACACCTTCCATGAGGTGTACATGGTCATAACAATTCCACCACTGATTGACTGATGATAATCTTGCTAATCCACTGTGGCTTGCGGGTTCAAAGACTGCTGCACTATCAAGCTCTTCGGCAAACATTGTACGCTCGCCTGGTTTATCACACTTTCCAAGACCCGACCCTTAATCCCTCTTGTAATTCTATTATACGTAGTCCATGATATTAATCTCATATCAAATATTTTATATCTACTCTAAACAAAATATTAAAACTAGTTTGAAAAAGAAAACTTTTTTTTAACATCAATGTCTTACTCAATACAGCAATTTTGCAAAATTTCAAAATCAGACAAAATTTATATTTACTGAAGATAAAAATTGAAGAACTTGATAAGGAAAATCAAAGAGTTGTTGAAATCCACTTGTGACAACTGGTCGTGACAGTAAAAAGTTATCGTTAAATCGTAACGACGAACCCATTGAGTTGAACGTGAAAAAGGGTAACCGAGCAAATTGAGGAAAGATCCGCAATCAAAATGCTAATAGTGTCGCGTAAGGTGTAAGTCCACGGAAATTGGTGTAAGGCTTGTTTTATTACTCTGCGGCGCTCGAATCGCTAAAGAGTATTACGCCGGATTATGGGGGTAAAGTGACACTGTAGCCCGAGGCGTCGGTGCGTTGCAGTCTTAACAAAACATCAGGGTCGGCGAGGCCTTCGGTAAATATTGTTACTGTCTCCCTACCGGCAATTCCGTCCGCCATATGTCAAGCCACGTTGTTCTTTTTAGCCTTCTCGTTTGTCCGTCTGTCCACTTATTTTAACCGGGTCACAAAAATCTATAAACGCTAATTATTCGGCAGTCTATCTTCGGGGCACTTTTTATCTTACAATCACATATTTTTCGAACAAAACTAAACGAGTCATTCGTAATCAAAAATAGAAAGAAATGAAGCAAGCCAAAAGAGATTGCAACTGAAAAAAAAGAAATTGAACGATTTATTTCTCAGCAGACGAAATTTACAGCAATAAAAGTTTGGTTCATGAACCAGTTGTGCATCAATCATGAAAACGACACCGTCATCCAGATGATAAATACGTCGTGGCATCAAAGAGTTGGAATTGATATTAATAACAGCGCAAAGGATTATGTGGGCAGGTTTATTGAATCATTACCACGTATAACGTTACGATTTATAAATATGAATCGACAACAAACAGCCGTGACGATGCGTGTCTTTCGTCCAACTCTGACATGATTTACAGCAGTCGATAAAAGAATCGCAATTATCACTCCGAATGGAGACATAAGCGTTGCGAAGAAACAAGTGTGAAATCAGTCACATTGATAATGTGCTGGGCGTTACGAACGAGCCAAATTTACCCTTGCTCGAAACTGCCGTATCAGGCTTGTTCGTTACACGACAATCGATTAGATACGTTTGTGTGTGTAACTGTTTCATATCTTATCCAACCAACAAAAATCATTTTCAAAGGAGAATTTTACACGAAGATGAAGAATTTAAGCTGAGCACAACAATGGCAAATTGGTTAAAATAAGCAAACCGAGTTTATGGGGGGGGGGGTGAAAAATTCAAATGAAAAGTTAATGACAAAACAGAAGTCAAAGGTGAAGAAAACGCTGCAGCTTGGGATAATGCGTAACTGTTTCATTAGCGACATAATTATTCCGGGATGCTTACATGGAAGTCTGGTGCAATTTGGCTGCACAAAATACTAGAGAATAGTTTGCATAAAGCTTCCGTCGCGTAAAACAATTAGCAGCCTAGCTGTGCTCCAGCCCCTATCAGCTTGTCTACGCCCCGACTGTTAGTATAATAGCCGGGGTCTACGACCCTAACTCCCTTTTACCGTGCACTTTAATTCTTACCAAGTTAAGGCTACCCTTACAACCCGAACTGTGCTTTACTTAACTCCTTACACCGACCCTATCACCAAAGAGCAATCGCATGACCGATTTTCTCTTCGACGATCATGTAAAATATTCGAATCAGCCAATTAAGTATCATACGGTCTCTCTTCAAGTGTTCGTCGAGAAAGAAAAAGGTGTTTCAGATCGACGCATGAAATACGACCACGATGTGACAAACAGCGGTCTTTCGTCGTGGCAGCTTGATCCCAGTTGAGTAATGTTGAAATCTGGGGCAGTCGCGGGAAAAACCAGCTGGACCGGACTAAGAAAACCATGTGTGATCTCTCCCATTGCTGATTTTTGGACAATCATCCAAGTATTGCAATTTCCTTGCAGTTCGATGGTTTTCCAGAACTGAGATTCGTTGACGATAATTAACTGTAAAAAATAATTTGGTTTTAGAAATAGTGAAATAAATTCAAGTCAAACTTAGAAGTGCAAGTTTGAGGTGAAGGAAAAAAAGGATATTAAATTTGACAATTGCAGTGATGTAAATCATAATGTAATTTTGTATGAAAAGCCCAGGAGTAATATCTTTAATCAGGTACGACCATTCGAAGATCCATCATGCGAAATTAATCCACAAAGCATGGGGTACCATTTGTCATGCGTTGAAAACGTAATCGAAAAGGCGTACTGGGTAGCGCGGGTTGAAAGAAAGAAGAAAAAAAAGTTGTTGCGAGAAGAACAAAACAGTCGGAGATCAGGTACAAGTTGGATGTGAGTCCGGGATGGGTAATGGAGGATGTGATAATATAGTATGCACAACGGAGTGTATTTGAATTTTATTGGCGAGCTTGGTGTGACGTGGGGAGTGTCCGGGAGTGGCGAGGAGGACGCTGTGCACCGCAGGGGTGCGTGCCTCTTGGCTTTATCGGATCGGAAAGACGCTCCTCCCGTTTGGCGTCTCCCGAGGGGACACTTCCGCCCGACCAATATCGCCTCTCTCCACTATCGGTTCCAATATCTTTGCCAGTTGCTTGCCGGCCATGAATAAACTATCGCCGACTTTGAATATCTAAGCGCTTTTGCCGAATGGAGAGCTCGTCATCGGGGACCACGACAAAGTCGCTCTTTTCTCCTCGTCTCTTTCGTTTTAATCGAACGCCAGTCGGGCTAATAAATTCGACCGGATTCGATTAGCGAGTGATAAGTTGGCAAAGTCTTTCGCCAATTCATCGGTTGCTCGACAATTATTAATATTCAAAGACGTGCTCGACAGCGACACCGAGTGACAAATACCTCTTGCACCCTCACCTAACCCCACTTCAACTCTGTAATTAACGCTAATCTCCCGACCGTGCACTCAAACTTCCATCACCTCCTTGTCTCCCTACTTACTTACGCCCCACGCAGCCTCTTCCGTCTGGTCCGTTTGACTGCTCTTCCGATGGAAATAATTACAAAGCTCCTTCTCCTCAACTTGTCTTCGTTCCCTCAGACTTTGCGCTATTCCGCAGCAGCGCCATCTGCATCCAACTTCCAGATTAGCTATTTGCAAAAATTTTCTGGTTGCTTTTAGGGCATTCAAATTTGAAACAAAATCGGTACATTGAAAGCTAAAATTTATCACAGTTCTCTTTAACAAGAGTGTTTTTGTGGCAATAAAAATGTTTTGTTTTTTATTCATTCATTTTGTTCGACCAACTGTATTGGTGAAATAACCGTGTGGTCTGACAAATGACATGTCGGCATATAAAAAGATTTCCACCGAGTTGGGCTGCTTTTTAATCAACGCGAAATGAATTCTGCCAAACATTCGTATGTTTGTTGAATAATAGTCGAGCTTTATTTTTGCACCGGCCGTGTCGCCATTAAAGAGATGAGAGTCAGGAGTGGTTCTACGGCAGATACTGTGCCGGAGGGGCGAAAACTCCCCCATCGCGTGTATACACCCAAGTCCGACGTAGTTATTCGCTTCAGTTATCTCGGACGCCTAAAATACCGTCGGTGCCCGGGTCCAGCCGACCGCGAATATTCTTGATTAAACGAGGAGAAAAAAACACACCTCGCGCACTAAAACGTCGCTACGTTTTGCACGGACTTTAGTTTTCCTAGTTCTCTTTTGGTATTAAGATAAAGTCGAATTTTGTTATAAGGACCACAAAAACAAACGAAACAATATCAAAACAGAAAATAAAAAACAAACACTCAAACAAAAAGTAACAAACAAAAGTACAAAAATGATCGATAACGAAAAACAAAACAAACAATGTGTTAAGGAGTAACGGCACGATTAAACAAAATAATTGTTTTTATTTTTTTAACATATATTTTAACATAGAAGAAGAAAGTAATAATGTACTCTTTGCAAGATGTATTGTAATGAGTGCAAGACTGTATCATAGAAAGAATTAAAATTAAATTAATTAATTAAAACATTATTTAAGAACTTTAAGTTAAATTAATTGATTTGTTGTTGAAGAATACAACGATAAAATCAATAGAAATCTTATAATATACAATATACAATCTACACAGTATTCGTTAGAACATAGGAAATGTAGGATGCAGATTGTATGATATAATTTGTTGAGTGTTTTTTATTTGCAAAATGATGTATATCATTTTTACATGTCTTTTACAACTGGCGTTATTTTTGTTATTTATTTGATTCGAAATGTTTTTATAGGTTCAATTTGGCGAAAAAGACGCGACGGTGTAATAAAACACTAAAATCATGACACCCATAATTCGAAGTGGTTTAAGTGTATAAGATGAAGAGAGGCGTAGGTGGTGGAGGTCGGAAAATATGAATGAGAAGAGTGGTGATAATCGCAGTATGCGAAACAATGCGCGAGGCATTCACGGCGGTGTGAGTAAGAAAGGATGGACAGGGTGGATTTTGGGGCGACGTCAGACCCCCGTGATGTATGGCGCAAAGCACGCGGGAAAATGACACGTGCCTCTTGCCAAGCCGGGCTGGATTAGGGCGTGCTCGTGACATACCATATTCTCAACCGCAAAATTACTCTTCGCAATTGCGATTTGTAAGAAAATCACCCCGAATCCGATCATTCCACGCTCATTTGTCTTTCAACCCTGTCGCTCGTACTCGCTCGTGCGTTCATCCGTCTACTGTATTTTATTCCATTTTACTCTTTCATTTCTGACGATCCAAACTTTCTCCAATTTTCATACTCCAATTTCACTTTTTCTTTAATTTACTTTCTTAGCTTGATTTTATTGTTTCGAGTTCTTGAAGTTTTGTTATTTTGAAATTTGTAACAGAGTAAATTGAAAAATGTATGAAACGAATCATTTTTATTGGGAAAAACCTGTTGGCGTTCGGTTTGGTGATGGAATTATAACCGAAATTCATTGTTTTACGGTTGCAAAATGATTGGTGTATTTAATGCAATTTAAGCGTACCTACAATTTAATCTTCATGATCTGCAAGTATTCACTTAGTCAACATTAATCTGTTAGTCATTTGTAATTTGGACGTCGGTAATTGACATCCTCGATTTTAATAATCGCCAATTAGGATCGTTTGAATAAACGAACCGACATTACGGTGCGCGAATCGAAACGCAGTAATTAATAAAGTATTTAATTGGAAAAGTTGCGGCTATTCAACTGCGTATCAACCGAACAAAAATAACTCATCAGATATCCATTCAAATGTTCCACAAGTTATTACCGAATTTGACTTTTTTAAATTTTAAAATTAGAAAATCACATTTCCTATAATTTGTAATTTTTGCAAATTTTCTGATAAAATTAAGTTCTATTATTTTGCCAACTTATTGTTTGATAAAACTTGTTTACTGACCGATGATCAAAGTGATAATTTACTATTTGTTTGACTATATTTTTTTATTTCAAGTAAGTGGTCTTAAGCACATTGTTGTTGTATACTGTTATTTCTTTGAAATGTTAAAAACAGTTGATCAACAATTGGAAATAACCTTTTGAAGATACATTTTAAATTTGAATTGTTATCGACTGCAGTAAAAGGTGGCGTACCGCATAGTCGACAGTGTGACAAACAAAAACACACAAAAACATTTTAAAACAAGATTTTCCGTGGGTGATCTGTGAGTGATGGAAAGTTTATTTGCGCCGAAATGATTGTTTCATAGATGAAATAGTTGAGTGAAGTTTATAAGAAGTGTGCAAGCAAATAAAAAACGTGAAAACTTAAAATGGGGCCACCGAAACGGATGAAAAAAGAGACAGGTTTGTATCAACATAACCTCTATTGCAATTTAACTTCGCAAATAAAAATTTTATTTGCACTGTAAGTAATTTGTATCCAACATTAATAATTAGCTTTCATCATTATATTTTTAGCAACAATTATATATACCTGATATGCCTGTGTTTATTTAATTAAAAAAAATAACTCAATAATTGTTAAATCGTTTGACAGATCAGAAGAAATGGAAAAAGAAAAAAGAAGAAGACGAATACATTCCAGACGATGACTTAAACGATATCAGTGAGTTTGAAGGAGTTCCTGAAGCTGCAAAAGCTGACACTTCAAAACTCGCTGAAGGAGCGACCGAAGATGAATTTGGTGCAAAAGACTATCGTTCTCAGATGGAGTTGAAACCTGATCATGCGTCTAGGGCCTTGTGGGTTGTAAGTTTTTCAGTTGTTTATACAGGTGTTCGATTGAAAATTTGTACATTCACAAACTTACAGGTTTTTTCTGTTTTTTAGGCACCTAACGGAACAATTTATCTTGAATCTTTCTCACCAGTTTACAAACATGCGCATGATTTTTTGATTGCTATAGCTGAGCCTATTTGTCGTCCAGAGTTCATTCATGAAGTATTTTTTCAACTATTTTCAAAAGTCAAACTAACACAATTTTTGTTGGTTCAGGTTTTGTATTTAAAATTTGATTTTTTTTTATTTCAGTACAAACTCACAGCTTACTCTTTATACGCTGCTGTGAGTGTGGGTTTGCAAACTCATGACATCATAGAATATCTGAAAAGATTGAGTAAAACAACCGTTCCTGATGGAATCATAGAATTCATTCAACTGTGTACGTTGTCTTATGGGAAGGTAATAAGCATTCACTTTTACAGTTTGTTCAAAACTGTAAACCTATTTGAAACTTCTTTAAGTTGTTTTTTATTTGAAATTGATTTCAGGTAAAACTTGTACTGAAACGAAACCGATATTTCGTAGAGTCTCCCTTTCCTGATGTATTGCAAAAATTGCTAAAAGATCCAGTGATACAAGAATGCAGACTACGAAAAACTGTTGACGATGAGAAAGACGATTTGATTGAAAACGTCCACGCTAAAGGAAAAGCGATAACTGTAATTCTTATTAACTGATTATATCATGAAAAATGAATGCGGAATTAACAAGAAGTATAATGATACCATTTTTTATGCAGTTCAACTCGGAACCTCAACAAACAAATCTTCCACCAGATGTCACAAATGCAGCTGCTCCTGATGGCGAAGAAAATAAAATGGAAACAGACGTAGTTCCTGAAGACATTGTAAACTTCTATGAAAAAATTGTCAAGGAGGATGAAGAAGACGAGGAAGAAGCAGAACTCAAGACTGTTAGCTTCGAAGTTGACCAGGTAAGATTGAATTTCGAGAATAAAAAATGACGAACATATTTGAAAATGTTATTTACTATAAATTAAAATGTTTTTTTTTTTTTTAGAAAAAAATTGAAGTGATACAGAAAAGGTGTATTGAAATGGAGTATCCTCTTCTAGCTGAATATGATTTTAGAAACGATACAGTCAATCCTGATATCAAGTATGAATTCGAAAAATATAATAAGAAATTTAACGATTTAATTTCATTTTCATGAAAAATTAATTATGTAAATTGATTTATAGTATTGATCTCAAACCGTCAGCAGTTTTGAGACCATATCAGGAAAAGAGTTTGAGGAAAATGTTTGGAAATGGTCGTGCAAGATCTGGGGTCATTGTATTGCCATGTGGTAAGTATTAATATAAAACAACTAATTAAATTGTCATGCTTTATGTTCATATTGTTTGGTTTAACTTTTAGGTGCTGGAAAAAGTTTAGTTGGCGTAACAGCTTGTTGCACCGTAAGAAAACGAGCACTGGTTCTTTGTAATTCTGGTGTATCTGTTGAACAATGGAAGCAACAATTCAAAATGTGGTCGACAGCAGACGATTCAATGATCTGTCGATTCACAAGCGAAGCCAAAGACAAACCAATGGGTTGTGGAATTTTAGTCACAACTTATTCAATGATTACACATACACAAAAGAGATCTTATGAAGCTGAACGAACTATGAAATGGCTGCAGGAACAGGAATGGGGAATCATGGTTTTGGACGGTAATTTCTTTTTATATCAATTAACATTCAAAATTACTAAAATTATATCTTATTTTCTAAATACGCCTCATTTTTTCGGATTCGCAGAGGTACACACGATTCCTGCAAAAATGTTCAGACGTGTTTTAACGATAGTTCAGTCGCATTGCAAGCTCGGACTCACTGCTACTCTGCTGAGAGAAGACGACAAAATAGCAGATCTTAACTTCTTGATTGGGCCCAAGCTCTATGAAGCCAATTGGTTGGAATTGCAAAAAAGAGGATTCATTGCCAAGGTGCAGTGTGCAGAAGTTTGGTGTCCAATGACACCCGAGTTCTATCGAGAGTATCTCGGTTGCAAATCCAACAAAAAACTGGTAAAAACATTGGACTAAATGAAATCATTTGTAATAATTTGATTAAATTTAATAGTTCATTATTATTCAATTTTCAGCTGCTTTATGTGATGAACCCAAACAAATTCCGAGCGTGTCAGTATTTAGTAAGGTACCATGAAAAGCGAGGAGATAAAACGATAGTTTTTTCAGACAACGTTTTTGCTCTAAAACACTACGCTATTTTGATGAACAAGTCGTACATTTACGGTCCTACTAGTCAGGTACAACTTCTCGTTTTTTTAGATTATCAAAAAACTAATTCGATTTGCAGATAAAATTAATTGATTAAATATTTTGTTTTAGAGCGAAAGAATCCAAATTCTACAAAACTTCAAGTACAATCCCAAAGTGAACACAATATTTGTAAGTAAAGTGGCTGACACGTCATTCGATTTGCCTGAGGCAAATGTTCTCATTCAGATTTCCTCGCATGGTGGATCAAGGAGACAAGAAGCTCAACGGTTGGGTCGTATTTTGAGAGCAAAGAAAGGTTCTAATAAAAAAGAATTGTAAAATATACAAGAAAGAGACGTACTTGAAAATATTTGAAACTTAATTTTTCGTTTTGTGTCGTTTTCAGGCGCGATCGCTGAAGAATACAATGCATTTTTCTACACTTTGGTGTCGCAAGACACAGTTGAGATGAGTTTTTCACGAAAGAGACAAAGGTTTCTTGTCAATCAAGGATATTCTTATAAAGTCGTCACAAAACTTGCAGGAATGGATGAGGTATTGCATTTTTTATTGGCTAAAAACTAAAAACATATTTCTTAATGAAAATGGTAACCATGTTCTATTGTTTATTTAGGATTCAGATCTGCAATACAAAACTAAAGAAGAACAAGTTCAGCTCTTACAAAAGGTTTTGACCGCAAGTGATATAGATGCTGATGAGGAAAGGATTCCTGGCGAATCTTTCAGACCGGTAAGAAAACAACGTTGTAAGAATTTTAATCAGTTGTTATTTTTTACTAACGTTTTATCTTGATTTACAGACGGTTCGCAAAGCAGGCAACTTGGCATCGATGTCTGGAGCAGACGATGCAGTTTACTACGAGTACAAAAGGGCAGGTGGTTCATCTTCGGGAAGCAAACACCCTCTTTTCAAAAAATTCCGGGGTTGATTTGTATTATTTAGACCTTATTTTCTTTGTTTCATCTAGTTTCAATAAAAAATTACCATAAGCTGACAGTTTTCTTATTTATTTAAAGCCCTAAATGTTTTACTTAATAATATAATTAAAATTTAATAGCAATACAATTTTTCATTGTATGATACATTTTTTAAGAAGTATAACTTCATCAATTTGGAAATCTATAATTTTAGCAAAACAGAAATTTTTTGTTGGGATGTTTGATTCTCTCATCAATTTTTTCAGTCAGAACATTATAACGGAAGATATTCTTTTAGAAAGAGAATTTTCTAGAAATCTAGAAAAACGTTTTCTGCAGTTCTAGAAAAAATAATTCTAAGAAATTCTAGAACATTTTGAAAAAACAAAAATTTTTTGCTGAAATGTTCGATTTTTCTACCAGTTTTTTTAGTCAAAACATCATAAAATTCAATTTCATAAAATAAAAATTTGACAACAAATAGTTTGACGACAGATTCAAACAATACAAAAAACACTAAGAAAACGCGAGAAAAATCGAAACGTTTCGCTTCGGGGTCGTTCGGTAATCTTCGGGAACTTCGGGAAGATTCGGGACGATGTCTTCTGGAAAGATCGCATCGCCGGCCGGCGCGGTTGCCGTAGCAACGACGAGGCCTATATAAGCGGCGGTGATTCGAGCAGACGACAGTTCAATTCAAAGTCTCAAAGTAGTCAAATCGACTTCTAAGCGACACTACAAGTTTAAACCAACTGACAACTGTTTAAAACTTCGTTAACGACTAAAGTTAAAACAAAATCTACAACATGTCTCTGATTCCAATGCTGTTCTCTAACTGGTGGGAAGATTTGGATCGCCCGCACCGTCTCTTCGACCAGGATTTCGGACTAGGTCTTCACCAGGATCAGCTGCTCGCACCAAGTATCCTGGACGACTACTTACCCAGCAGAAACCTCAGAGCTCTCCAACACCTCAGAAGCAACCCTCTAGCTTACTATCGGCCCTGGGGCGAACTTCTCCGCAAGGTCGACGGAGGCGGTACTTCCACTGTCCACTCTGACAAGGACAAGTTCCAAGTAAGTAACTGTATACAAATTACACATTATTAATTTATAATCTTTAATATTTTATACATTTTATAAAATTGAAAAATTTAAATTATTAACAGTCGACAATCGAAACATTTCTGTTTTTGATTTGCTCTTCCTTCACTTTTTTTATTTCAATGTGTATATTATTCAGAATACGATTTTCTTTAAAAAAAAAAAAATAACAAAACAAATTGTTTAACCTGGTTTTTATTATTTTTAGGTTGTCCTAGACGTTCAGCAGTTCAAGCCAGAGGAAATCAATGTCAAGGTTGTTGACAAATGCGTCGTCGTCGAGGGTAAACACGAGGAAAAACAGGATGAACATGGCTGGATCTCTCGGCAGTTCTCTCGCAAATATCTGATCCCGGAACAATGCAACATCGAACAAGTCTCGTCAAACCTATCGTCGGATGGAGTTCTGACCATCACTGCCCCAAGGAAGGAAGTTCCTAAAATCCAGGGTGAGAGGCCCATCCAGATTCAGCACACTGGAAAACCAGCCATCCGTGATCAACCAGCTAAGGAGGTTGCCAAGGAAGATGCGAAGAATTAAGGTCTTTTTCTAGACCCTACGACGATGTTGATCTTCAACTTTGCATTTGTGTTTCTTTATTTAAGTTCCTATAAATAACTGTATCAAAGACTGTAGACCGTGATTATAAAAACTGTAAATGTTTGTTTTCTCCTGTGATGAACGAAATTAAGATGTAGTCATTGACTTGTCTATAGTATTTCAATAAAATATAAGTCTTGTAATAAACAACTTGTGTTTTTATTCAAAAATTACTTTTTTTTGACAAAAAATTGTTTTGAAAAAGTCGAAATTAAAACAGAATAAAAGAAACAGCAAGAGAAACAGTTATTTGCAACATTCGCAAAAAGTCCCCTATGGACAATTTTAAATTCTTTCAGTTTCTTTTTATAGAAGAGGATATAGAAAGCTTCCAGCCGGTAAATACGTTCTCTTTGAAAACCAAAAATGGTTCAGTTTGTGTTCATCGAAGGATGATAACAAAGTACCCGAATTTTATGTACGATAAGTTATCAGCAAATAGATTCAGTCACAGTTTCCCTGATATAAGTTTGGCTGCTGATAAGTCAGTGCAAAGACGATACATGCAGTTCGATTGATTTTCAATTTTTATTCAATTTGTTTTCTAAATGACATTGATTATAGAAAGAAAATTGTTTGTTCATTTTCTACAAAGAACAAAACTATTTATGTATTGTAAAATTTTTCTTTCATTCAATCGTTTGAAAATGAATATAAGCTCTTTTTGCAATCTCTACAAACATTCAAATGAACCCCAAAATCAATCAATCATATTAATCAAATTAGATATTTTTAAAGATTCAATCTCGTGAGTTTTAAACTCGTATAAATATTTCACGATTCTATTTTTTAGCACAAAATCTCATCCCAAGGATTTCTGCACTTTTAACTTATATTTAAGTTCAGATTTCGATTTGGTTTAATTGGTATTCAGACCCCTATGGTGCATGTCGGTTCGTCAAACATTTTTTCAAAAATAGTAATACGGAGTTTATTGTATAAGCTTTTTATAAAATTCAAATAGTTTATAGATTTATAAATAAAAAAATAACAAATGTTACGATTCAATGCTTACTCTCTAGGTTGTCAAAAAAGTGTGCCTAAAAAGTTTGTACCGTGTAAAGATACACGACACATTGTGTAAAGTGTCAGAGCTGAACAAAGAACCAATAAATATTTCAATTATTTTAGTCCGTAAAGGTTTACTAGTAAGTCAAGATATGACACTGAATTGGCATGACGAATAGAAGCTGGGAATGTAATTCAGGGCATCCGGATTTATACGCTAATGTTTACTACCACATTAATTTCATCAACAGAATTATTCGACGAGAATTCAAGCACAGTTTTATTCCGGATGAATAAATGTCTATTAATATCCAAACAAGGTAAATAAGTTGGACATGGACGTAAAATGAAATATGAAATATTTAGATGGGCTTTTTATCTCATCGATAATAAAATTGCGTACTTAGTTGAAAGTTATTACTTAACTATCACCATCGATAGAAATACAAAAATGAAGAATTTGAAAGAAAGTTTTCATAATTTCAACAAACATGAATTGAATGAAAATTCTAATCAAGCTTAGTCAATCACTATCAATAGAACAACAATTAAAATGTCTGACTTAAATTCTTGACACTATTGTACCGGTTGATTTCTGCATACATCCTGTGTCGCACCCTTTTTCATCACACGTTTAAACACCGGTCTTTGAAAAGTGAAACCTGGAAATATTTGTTCTGTGTCAATAAAGCCCGCGACGTAAGAGAAGCGCCTTGTTCTGTCTAACGTTCAGTAGAACATAGACCACTAAGCTATAAATACTGCTATCGAAAACGATCGCGTGGAACATCAGTCATGGAGACTTACAAACTCGTCGTGTTTGTTGTTGCGATTGTCTCGTTGTTTTTCTGTGTCGTTTCAAGTGATCAAGTGCAAAGTTGCGGCGGCACCTTCACAGGATACCAGTACACCATCAAGAGCCCTAGTTATCCGGAAAAATATCCAGACGATTTGAAATGCACTTTCACACTGACTGGAAATCAAATGCAAAAACACTGCGACCCGGTTTTTTATCTGCAGTTTTTGGATTTTGATATTCAAGCGTCGGAGAACTGTCAGGATGAGTATCTCTTGGTTGGAGATCATCATATTTATTGCGGTACCACGCAGAAGCTGAAGAAGTTCTCTGGCAAGGATGGACAGTTGCAACTCATGTTTCACACGTCGAAAAAAGAAACGCCTCATCGAGGGTTCAAAATTTTGGTCACAGTTGAGTGCGCGACGAATTATGAAATGAATTCTAGAAGGAACAGGTAAATTTAAAAAAATAAAAAAAAAACAGATAAAAAATATGTTTTATTAAATTTGATGTACTTTTGCATAAAAATTGTTTGTATCCTTACAGATCTGAATTATCAGTCCTCTCTGAACAAAAAGATAAAGTCGTAAAATTCAACGAGGGAACAATAAATACTGGACCAGGAACAGACGAAAAGTTACCTACAAGAAAAGTTGACAAAAACTCTTCAGTGTACTTGTTTGTCCCACCTGTGGAAAAAACTCGTGTTGTTAGTGCAGCATTCAGATTCCCAGATGATACGAACACCAGTCCAAAACAAAATATAACTGGAGTTGTTCACAGGAATTCCGAAATAATAAATACTGGAGGCGAATCACCATCGCAGAGTTTTGATGCTGATTATGAACAGCCGAGGTTGAACCATGATCAGGATATCAAATCGAAATTCAGTCTTGGAGGAGTTGCTGATTCTTTTCCTGGTCTGAATCAGGGACCTTTCAATGCTTACTTGCCGCCTGACAATCCAGGGATTTTTAACTCTTATCCGAATTTGTATCCTAATAATTTATCTCCGGTTGATGGATTTACTCCAATTAATGGAGTTGGAGGAATTGGTGGAATTGGTGGAGTTGGTGGAATTGGAGGAATTGGTGGAATTGGTGGAATTGGAGGAATCGGTGGGATCGGAGGAATCGGTGGGATCAACAACAACTATCCTTTCCTGACAGGATCCGAGTGTTGCAGACCATTTTATTCATCTCCCCGATTTATTTTGACAAGTCCAGGATTTCCCAATTTAGGATCTTCTCCGAACACCTTCACATGTGGTTACACCATCCAAAGGTCTTCGCCTCAAGTTTGCAACTTGCGATTAAATTTCAAGTTCTTCAACTTTGGATCTGATGATGGTTATTGCACCAATGGGTTCCTCGAAGTTGACGGTCGAAGGTTCTGTGGATGTCGAACTGGACTGAGCATCACTTCGCCGTTCACTTATGACACCAAAGTTATGACTGTAACATTCTCAGGAATCCCGAGATCAAAATTCAGTGGATTTTTAATCGAAGCCGTCCAGGAAGGTTGTAATTACAATTATAATTACAATTACAACTACAATAACAGATATAAGAGAGAACTCTCAGACGAAAATGTAAGGGAAAAGAGGAATATCGGATACTCCTATCCAACGCCTAATCGAGGATTTGTCCAAGGGAATTTTAATCAACAATTTTTCGTGGGAAGTGGAAGAAATTTCGGCGCCTGTCAAGCGAGAGTTTTCTTTGATTGGGTTGTCGCCTCGAAGGAAGTTTATTTGAAAAATGCAAAATGCCAGGGAGGCAATTTTTATGCAAGGAATAATAATTTACCATTTGCAAAACTAGTGAATTCAGATACAAATGATGAAATTGGAACAAACGATTTTGGGAATTGTGAAATTTTAGATAAACAGAACGGGGTGTTGTCATCGCCCGGATATCCGGCAAATTACGCCGATAATTTCCAAAAGTGTTACAGGTAAATATGTGGTTGTAGATAAAGATTTTAGTTCGAAGATAACAATGTGATTGATAGTTTGTGACTAATGTTTGTTTGAATGGTAATAATTTAGGACACAGCGAACAAGTGAGAGTTATAAAATTTTTCATTTTTCAGGTTTAAAAAAGTAAAAGGTTTCTGTAGATTGGATCTGTCAATATTTGACTTTGATTTACAACCGAGCCAGAACTGTGAGAAAGATTATGTCAAATTTAGTGGTCAGCAAAGGCGTTACTGTGACCAAAGTTTGATTGGCAAAAAATGTAAGATCATTTCGAATGATTTAGATTTAAGATGATTTTGAATGAAATTGGTCGTTGAACTCAAATTTTAATATTTTCCAGTGAGCTTGGATCTGTTAAAAGTAAACGGCGTGCAAATGAATTTTAAGTCCGACTCAAGTGGAAACGGAAGAGGATTTTCTATGGCTTATGAACAAATAGCGTGTTAATTTAACAAAGTAAGAAAAGGTAATCAATTCAAAAGTATTATATGCTTTCCTTCTAACTTTATTTAAGAATAATAATTTCATTCTTTAGTTTTTATTTTTGTATAAAAATAGATTTCAATATTATAATATCAAGTCTCCACGACCTCGGGTGCAGATTCTTCGTCGTCTACTAATTTCTCTTTATCTGCTCGCAATCTCTTTTCTTTCTCCATGTGGGTATACAGCATGCCAATTATTTCGTAAGCTTTCTTGTACAGTTCCTCAACAGTCTTAATGTGGAAATAACAAAACGATTTGATTGTTTTCAATTTCTATGAATGTTCAGTGTATTTCCCAAATATTTACCTGTGCTTTTTTCAATTCTTTCACACTATCTGCTTCGTAATGAAGTCGATCATAATCTTCTTGTGTCATCATGTATCCGTCTTCAATTTCTTTGATAGTGGTTTGCTCTTTAAGATAGTCTTCCACTTCCTCTTTCGTTAAGGGAACCTATAGAATGAAAACAAATTTAGTTAAACTTCTATGCAAAACTATTTTAAAAGAATGAGATTTCAAAAAATTACCAAAGTTTCAGTAGTTCCATCAAATGTTTTCTTAACATAAACATCTTCGTCTTCTGGTTTTATTTCCGTGTCTTCTTTAAGATCCGGATACAACGATTTGTACAACGACTTTGGGATATTAACTTTTTTCGGAACGCGCTATTGCGAAAATTAAACATGTTATAACAATCGTAAAAGCAAAAGTTTTCTCTATGAAATCAAATGTTTAATTTAATTTTACGAATTTATATAAATTTGAATTCAAAGTGAAACCTACGGCCCGTCTTTTCTTTTCCATCAAAGCGTCACAGTACAAATACAGCTTGAATAAAGGGTATTGACGCAATTCAATCGGCGCTTCCTGAACAGGAATGAATCGATGAAGTATCATATTTTTTGTTCGCGTGAGTTCTTGTTTCTGAAACAATTTCGGACAAAGCTTAAAATCAAATATCAATACCAATCAATTTTGCTCTATATTTTTTTAAATTCTCCGTTTAAATTTTTCTCTATTATGTTAAAGAAAATAATAACAACGCCCTGAGAAAGTTGATCGATTTTTAAAATTGTTTTGATGTAAATAATAGACTGCATTGTTGTCCTACAAAAATACTGATCGAACTTTTAAAATGACTAAGAGACATGCAAGTTAAGTTTTACTTTTCTTTTTCTAACATAAATTAGATTACATTTTTTGACACAATTACTAGTTTAGGCAAGCGACAAGTTTCTTACCCTACGTTCCTCAATTCTTTTTTGCTGCTGTTTCTCATGATTTTCTCTAAACTTCGCCATAAGTTTTAGCATGTAATTCCTGTCGGTCAGCCGCACTATGTTACTCCCCATCAACATCTCAAGTTTTGTTTTCACTCCTGGATGACTTATTCTGAAATGTATCAGTTAAAATAAGACTGCATTATAATAAATAATAATGCATTTCACAAAAATTTAAAGAACTGTAAATGCAAAGTAATTAATAACGACACGTTTTTTTAGATACTTATTGCACAATTGGATAAAAAATAGCACAAATATCAACACCTAGGAATCGTCTTACACCTGACTTATCCAAGCTAGGAGGTCGAACTAAAAGTTGGCATACTCATCCTCACAAAGCGCGACGTTCGTGACTGGTGCGGGTGGTGGTTTGACTGAGCCAGCAAAAGGATACCGAATGACAGCGTTCTAAGAAAATTATCAACACCGACAGCATGCACAGGCGTCACACAAACGATAACAAAAAAGTTATGACAGCTGTTTCTACACGATGGATATTTATTTGTTGTAAATTTGTATTTGTTTTTATAATAACGAATGTTTTCAACCTTGACGAATGAAACTTTTTTTAGTAAAAAAGGAAACGTTTATACATTTTTATCTACAATTTCGTAAATTCGAGAAATAATGTAGCATAGTTTTCATAAGTGGTTTGAAAATTTTTTATATGTAAATAAGAATTTTGAATTTGAAGGTATTTAATTTGTAAGTTGACTTTGACTTACGTGAGTCTCAACATTTCTGCAAGGCGTATCCTATTTTCCTCAATGCTGAGACGCCGTTTCGAGGCAATGTCTTCTATTCGCTTTTTAGCTAATTCTACCTGAACTTTGTAAATAATACTGTACAACCATTCATCTACATCCTCGAAGAAGAAAAATTCTGTGTCAAGTCCCTGAGATACCAAAAACTCGATGGCAGTCCAAAAATCTTCTCGATTCATTGTCAATGTTATTACAAATAAAAGCAAAAAAACCAATATTTCAAGTAATGTTATTTTGACTAAGCATAGTTGTAATATTTGCTTGTTTTTTTGTTGTTTTGGTTACTTTTTGGGCTAAAAAAGCACAATCTGATTTTGCAAAGTGAACAATTGAGACGAAGTCAAAAACACAAATGAACGACTGCTGTAAAATGAAAAACGTTTTTAAGGGTTTGCAAAAGTGGAGTGAGTTCATGTATTTAAAGAGTGAAAGCTCGCAACTCAGTCGACAGTTAATCCATATTTCTCGAAGTTTAGCAAACGCTAGTGTCATGTTCTAGTCATAGGATAGATTATCGCAGATTGATGCCTTGACACTCAGAGAACATGCGAACCACTTTAGAAACTTTTTTTTAATCTGATTAATGTAATTTGCAAAAAAACGTGTTGAATGCAAGCAATTTATAAAAGGTGTTACGAGCATAATTGAAAGAAGATTCGGAAATTTCATCGCGAATCGAAAGAAACGAGAATTACTATGGAGACGAATTGCATCAAAACGTACGCATATCGCACAGGTTCTTTTTCCCACCAGGCGAGTAGTCGAAAGTGTGGATCCGTTGAAAATAGGTGCATCTCATCTTTGGCAATTTTGCTTCCTCTTATTGCGCACTTCTTCGCGTTTTTTGCGCATATCTTTTTTTTCTCATCCATTTTCACTTTTTGTATTTATGAATATATTGAAAATAAGAATAAATTTGTGCAATTAATTTTGACAAGGGAAAGAAAAACAATTGAATATTTGACAGAAAATGGTTTGCGATGAAAAATGAAATGAAACCTGGTAAATACGCAATATACATTTTCAGTACAAAAACATTTCATTCGTATAAGTGTTACAACTTAAATAATAAAAATACATCTTGTAAAAATGTATTGAACATTTTTTGTTATAAGTCAATCATTTAACTATTCACATGCACTAAACGAAAAGTCGAATGTTTTTACCAAAACATGTTTAGGAATCATACGTCAAATTTTGTTAGAACAAACGATAATATCTAAATTTTATTTCAACTGATTAGAAAAAACATCCATATTTCGTTAAACGTTTAGGTAAATGGTTTTGACATCTTGTCATTAAAAATTTGACGACTGGCGTAAAAAAGTCTATCTTTTCATTCAGTGCAAGCGTTATTTGTAAAAAACTGTAAGACAAAGTCAATATTTTGTATAAAACTGCAAAACAATCTCCAAACTATTGTAAAAAGTTGTATGCCATTAAAAAAAATTTGTCTGTAACGAGTTTCGTTTTGTGATTTATTATTTTTACGGTTGATTGACTGTGACACCGTTTATAAGAGGAAACTCTGGATTTTCCTTCATTCCAGCCAAATGTTCCTTCCAAGCTCTACGATCTTCTGGTTTAGCAGGGCCCCATATTTCTTGAGCAGTAATTCCAGTCATAAAACGTTCCTTTAGGTTTCCCTATAATTATAGAATTTAGAAGAAAGGACAAAAAATGCCTGTTTTATGTATTCGTTAAATTAATATTATATATTAATTCTTACCTTACTTGCAAACAGAAGGTAATATATAATATGACCAGGTATACATAGTATACTTATTAAACAAGAACACCAACCCACAACAACAGCCCATAGAGGGTATGCGATACCGTTGTATGTTAATCTTGTGTTGAATATAATGGTAGTGACAAAAATAATCTGAAATCGATTGAATAATGAAAAAATTGATAATTTGATACAAAATATTAATTAAAAATTCTTTTTCCTTTACAGCCAAAATTGTCGGAGTGATGTATTTCCAACACAATGGCCACCAACAGAAAATCTTCTCGCCGATCATAAACTCTACGTCCTTGACGAATCGCTTGCATCCTTGAAAGAAAAGGTTAGTCCATTAGTTTCACTTTTCATAGAAATATTGCTTATTAAAAAAATAAATAATTTACTGTACCATAAGTCCAGCCAACTATGATCACTTCCACAAGGCAAATCAAAATCACTGAAATGGAGGCTGCATACCAGTCAAACATTTGCAAAACGTACATTCCACCCTAAAAGATTAAGTTTGTTTGAAGAAGTGTGTCAATTTTCATAGTTAAATTTATTCTTACATTAGTAGTGTAGATGATGGAACCCAAAAAAAGTAAAAACATTGATGCACACGTAACGAGATGTTTATGCTTTCGTGAACTCGGGTACGCGTCTATAATGCTTGAAATAATTGCCTCTATTTGTACAAACTGAAAAATCAAGATCAAACATAAGTTGTTTCGAATTTTCGTATTAATATTTTAATTATTAGTAGAATAACTTACACAACTATCCATGCCCAATAAATAAAGCATGAAAAAGAATAAAAATGCCCACAGTTGAGGTACGGGTAACATGGTCAGAGCTTCAGGGTATGTGACAAATGCCAATCCTGGACCTAAATCGAATTTTCTCTTCAATTTTAATTTTCGAAAGTCTAGTTTTTTGTTTCTGATAGAGTAAATTATACCTTCAGTTGCTACCATAGAAATTGGTAAACCAGTCTTATGGGACATAAAACCCAAAACAGAAAAGACGACAAATCCAGCAAAAATACTTGTACCGCAATTAAGAATGGGTACCAAAATCGAATCTCTGCAAAAAAATCATTTTTGATTTAACAATACATAAACATAATTAAATTTGTTCAATTTCGGACTCACAGTCGATTATTATTATTGAATTTGTTGTAACTAGCCATGTTTACAATTCCACCCCATCCAGGTCCTAGGGAAAAGAAAATTTGAATCGCAGCATCTGCCCAAACCTAAACAATGAATCGTTTTAAATCTGCAGAAATTAAAAATCGATCAGAATAGTTTCAATCGTTACCAACTTTGAAAGTAGTCAATTGAGACCATTTCGGCATGATGTAAAATAATATCCCGTCCATTGCTCCTGGAAGCGTGATACCTCGTATAAATAGTATGAACAGGATAACGAACGGAAACGTAGCGGTAAAGTAGACTACCTTGAAATAATCACAATTAATGAAAATACTCGCAGTTAATAGATGATTATTTTATTAGAATAATAATGCAGATATTACCTTTCCAACTGTTTTCACTCCGTTGAAAATACATAAGGAAACAATGATCCATGATATCACGTTGCTTGTGAACAGGGGCCAGACAATTCCACCAATTTCATGTATCCCACTTGATATTCGTAAAATTTCATTACTGAAAAGAAAATCTAGTCAATAATTCAGATCGATTTGAAAAATGATTAATTTACTTACTGAAAAAATTCATCAGCAGGAGTTTTGGTTCTACCAGAAGCGGGCGATTGTAAAGTTACATTTTTGAAACCATCATCGTGTCCATTGAGCTTAAACATAACATTGAATTATTCTGTGTACACTTAGACTTGATTGATTTAGACTTTTTTGTAGTAAGAAATGATTCGATCTTGGGAAGCAGATCCGTTACCTTGAAACACCTTTCAGTATTCCAAGGATTATCACAGTTTTCCCAAGGTAGTTGACTTCGAAATGACATTGGCAGAAACATTAAGGGGTACGCTATTATAACGTTGTAATACGTCGTGCAGATGAAATTCACAATAACTATCGCAAAACCAGCTCCTGTTAAAGAATGTTAGAATGAGATTTTTCTGTACAACAGCAATAATAGTTTTCTTGAAAAAACTTACCTTTGAATATTGGTGCCATTCTAAATATCGTTATGCATCCGGTACTACCGAATTGACCAATTGATGATTCCATGAAAAACAACGGGATGCCACACAGAAAAAGCATGAGCAAATAAGGTACCAAGAAAGCTCCTAAAAATTATTCGACTTTATAAATTCAAGTTAGTCAAATTTGAGTTAATCAAATGAAGCACTCAAAGTGAGAATTAAGATACGTCGTAAAGAGCTCTACATAAGACGTCAGAAGAGTTTGTCAAGGACAGAAATTTGTTTTAATTCAATGTTGAATTTTGTGTTGTTTATTTTTTTTCAAAAAAAAAATTTAGAAATTAAAAAGTGTCAACATTTTGATTTGATAAAGAAAGTTACCTCCTCCATTTCTGTAGCACAGATAAGGAAATCTCCACACGTTTCCTATTCCTATGGCATAGCCAGCACATGACAGTATGAACTCGGTTTTGCTAGCCCATGATCCTCTCTCAGGTTCCGATTTTTTGTTAGTTACAGGATGTTGCTGCAGAATTGTGGCACCTTGTAAATCTGTTAGCGATTCGCCTCCCTTGAACGTGTACTCGGTTGATGATCTTGTGTCATTATTTCGGTCAAATTGTCTGTTCGATGACATCTGCAAGTGCCGAAATTGAATATTAGTTTATAAACGAGTAAAAATTATGTTGATCTCACCGACTAATTTTGATAAAAATTGTCAACTAATCGAGATGAAGCGTGGCTGCGAAGCTTGACTCTGTACGTAATGATTCGTCAAATTGAATAAGCGATTTGCACTGTGTCGTACAGTTGAATTTGCATTTAAATTACTTCATTTGTTTAATAGAGATTTTAAAACTGGTATAAGTTGGTGGAAGTTCAAATTTATAATGCCTTTAATTGAAACCTTCAAATCATTCTTGAATTTTTTTATTATGAAAAAAAGTATGAACAATTTTCGTTTGTCAATAGTTATTTTTATGATTAAATAGATAAATACTAGACAAGTTAAGAATGAAGTACTCACTCTGCAGGTTGCAAATTAGTACAAAATAAGGGACAGACTATTTTTCAAACATTGAAGGTAATTGATAATGAAATGTGGAAGTTTCACTGTAGTTTACATTTTGCACAGTTGTAAAAACTTTGCTCGGCAGGAGATATAGTTGGAAACCCTTTGCTGACAGTTTGACCTTCTTTCTCGAGTACTGGATGGCTATCAACTGTACTAACCATCATCTGTACCTCTTCCCTACACGATCGAGTAATCACCTCACACAGAACGTTACCATATAAATAGATTGTGATGAGGCTGATTATACTGATAGATGTTGAATGTTCCGAGGAGCAAGAAAATAGTTCAAATCACTCTTTGTCATATGGTGGGTTATGGGCCCCAGTAATTTTCCGTCGAACGCTTTGTTACAAGTTATATCACTTCACTAAAACTATTTTCTATTTAAAATTTTTTTTGCAACTGCACTTGGAAATAGAAATATAAAATGGTTGAGAAAAAGGAAAAAATCTTCTATTCTGAATAGAGAATGGAAAACTATTTAAAACACGAATCAAAATAGAACTGTTGAAAATACTACATAACTCTGAATTATCTTTTTTTGTTTATCTTGTGAGTTCTAGTTTTTTCAATGTTACGAGGTTACCTATTTTACCTGATTGGTGTTTAAAATTTAAATCTTAAATGTTTATAGTCCACAAGTAATACTTATCTATTTATTTATTGTAGTATCAAAAAAAGAAATCATAAAGTGTCGAGGAAAGGTCAAGTGAGAAACTTTTATATTAGCCGCAATCGTTGTATTGAGGAGAGTAAACAGGAAATGTGTGTAATCAGGGTGGTTATTTTTGTACTTCAATTATTATGATTGTTTTATTTTCATCATTGTACTCAAGTGATTCTTATTATAATGTACTGCTTGCGAAGCTTACTCTTACTCAGTAGTTTAAAATTGTATATAAGTTACAAGTATCTACTAGCTGTTTTTTGGGAAATTTTAATTCAATTTATACAAATGCTCCATACAAAATTCACGCATTTCACATAATCTTGCAAGATTTATTATGTTCTGAAAATCTAGAAGTTGTATTTTAGATTCATTTCTAAGTTTACTTTAAAAAAAAAAGTTTTAAAAAATTATCTGAAGAACAAAATCTTCCAGGAAGAAGTCAGGCTGGTGTAATTTTTTTTTGTAAAAAACATTCACGTAAAGCTTGGCTACCAGGGAATTTTTCTTAAATTTAACATAATATTAGGCAACCAATGTTACTTTTTGTTGAATTAATTAATATTTTTTCAACAAAGTAAAAAGTAATCAATTCTTACAGTCAAGGTTTTTCAATCAATGCTATTTCAAATTCAATCTGAAATGTTTCTGTATGATACAGATGATCTTACCTGAGTTCGATAAGTTACATCTGCCCTACCTACCGTCAGTGAATAAGTCCACAGATTTCAAAATCGATTAAAATATAAACTCAGTGAATAAATCAATTTTTAAGTGCAAACATTTCAAGAACATAAATGTTTTTTGTTTTCAAAAAAACATATTCAAATAGTTATATCAATGCTGATATTGAAAACAGGAATTGTGAAACCTGTTTCTGAAGTTTTTCATAAGTAAACTGAGTCGAAAGAATATACTCACATCTACAATCTCATTTTCATTCGAGATGCAAACTGTCCAAGAATCTAAAACCTGTAGGGGCTACTTTTAAAGCCAATTGTTTTTCTGATACGTAAACGTTTTCTGCAAATTTATGTGCCGTGTCTAAAAGCACCGCGAGTGACATCATTTAAGTATTCATTTTTGTCAAGTGAATTGAGCATAATTGTAGGATGAAATATTCAAAGTGAAATTTGTCATTTCTCTCGTATTTCGTGTATCATAAACAGGCCATGGAAGAAAGAGCTCGGGAGCTTCCCTCGGATATAACTGTTTCAAGACAATATATTGTAAAAACAGGACCTCCGACGCATGGGTTGCTTAATGCATAATAAAGAAGCGGGACGGCCGCGTGACGTACAGAAGTAAGAAGGGTTTGCAGAGTGGTCGGAAGTGGGCGTATTAATGTTGCATTTCTCCCAGCCGCCCGACTTCAGGTATCCTCTTTGGACCACTTCGCAATTGCTCTAATGCACTCCAAGTGCCGCAATGTACTAAGACTGTCACTTCACCAGCCCTTCACCAGGACGACTCGCGTTACCATGAAATTCGATTTCTTAACTTGTTCAATTTCATCATATACTTATTACACCTTTAAACGTGATACAAAACGTTGTTTCTCTGTTTCATGCTTCTCCCTCGTCTCCGTTTGCTCGCAGCAAATAGCTTGGCAAATATTTTCATCTGTCTGAGAAATGTTTTTCTCCTATCTTATCTAATCTAATATGAGTGTCGTAATTTAAAACGTGCGTGTATAAGATTTGGACCTTGTTGTTTTAATTTAAGGTATAAGTTTGAATTTGAATCATTGCAGACACGGTATAAGTTGAAGATGTCTCAGATTGTTTTAGTCTAACGATATGTGTCATAAAGTTTATGACGTGTTTTAATTCAAGACACACGTGTCCTAAGTTCATCAAAGACATATTAAAAAAATAGAAGTACAGTGTGACTACGTGAAACTTTTTTGTGCAATCTTTTACATTGGAAGTTACTATCATATTATTTTATTTAAAGTTAAAAAAATAATTGAAGATTAGAAGTAAGAGAAATTGAGGAATGATAGAATATGTCAGATAAATTTAACGAGTTTTTTTGTTCGTCAATTTTTCATATGATAAATTCGATCAATGTCTCAATAAATTGAACGGTATATTAATTGAATCGTCAATGTAACTCTCCACTGTCTGGATTAACCTTTTTTTAGACATTTAAGTTGATCACGCAATTTCTGTTTTGCGCGACGTGCCAGTCAAATAAATCGTATAAAAATAGAATTGTGATAAAGAAACAATGATTGACGTGACACAACAAACAAATTGACGTGAAATAAACGAGAGATTATAAAAAAACAAGTTTCACAAAGAAAGCAATTTGAAATATTTTTCCCAAACATCCAATATAGCCAGTCAATATATTTGCAAAATGTCTAAATTATTTTTTTTCCTTTGTGTTACTGTTTCGTCGTTATTTTCACAAATACGAAAAACGACGTTTTATTGAAAAATAACATTTTCAAGTGCGCCAAATTCGGATGTACTAAAGTTTCAACATTTTTTTCTAATTAGAACAATCACGAATTGATTCCATTCGTGATTGTCCTGAAGAATTGCCCCTGTAGGTAGTTTGTCCGACGTGCATGGAAGCGTATCATGAAAATGTGTTACAAGACTGCAACCATTTCCATACTAATCAAAGAACCAGGTCGCAAACAAACACAAATTAATAGTTTTGTAAGCGTGAAATTTTGTATTCTATTTGTTCCAAATTTCAGGAATTTTTTTGTTTATTGCATTTGAAAAATGTGAAACGAAAACAATGTAGAATCAAAATAAAAACGTTCCCAGAGGCGGCTAATTTTGATGAATCGATGTCAATAGAAAAGGGACAAAGAGAAATTCTGAATGTCGACCGATGCTACGGGGCACGAGAAGAAATGGCGAAAGAAAATTTCGATGGTTAGGGTAAAACACTGAGTTGCGAACACGGTAATGCACTCGATGTTGTTGAAAAGAGAGTGGCGAGGCACGACGAGGAGGAAATCGAGGAGGTTTACTTAGGAATACTCAAGTTGAGCCATCGGCCGTCCACTTGCACTCGAGTCCTTTTCTTGCACTTCTAGCCCAAGGAGAAAATTTGAACTCGGATTGATCTTTTCACATGCCTTTAGTTGCACTTTTTTTTCCAACATTAAGTATCCCAACAGTGTCCAACCAATGAAATCACTGCTGAATTATTTACATTCTACATTCAAACAATTTTTATCTCTTTTCTCTACGTTGATGAATCGTTTAATTATTTTTTGATTTTACTTTCTTTTCTGTCGGACAGTTGTTATGCACAATTTATGGAGGTAGAAGATAAGAAGTAATAGTTTTGCATGTAGGAAATTAAATTTGAATCAAAGTAAGATAATCTTAGCAATGGGAAGGAAATATTTTTGAGGAATAAATGTATGTTGGTGCTTATTTTTCTCCGGTTGGAAACAAACGCGGATCTGATGGTCGTTTAATCTCCGTCGTTGGAGGGAGGCGGGAGAGTTTCTGCAACGAATCTATTTATTGTTTATCATGATTAGCAACCAGCGATGCATCAATTAAGCCCATACGAACTGGCGTGTACTCGGGATGCACGCGTGGATATGCCCTATGCTTGGATATCAGACGTTGGCTAAAAGCTAAAAGCTTTCCCATATTTCATTAGTTTCTCACCGCTTGCCAGCTTCGCTTTATATCCTATGCTCGTTTCGGAGCCAAGACCGAGTTTTCATTTATGATGTGATGCATCAACTGATTATTCAACAAATCTATCCATGATTGAATTACTTTCAAATTTTAATAAATGTTACAACGAAATCACCTTTCCCAACTTGTCATTTTTCGGGACCATTGCGCGAGTTATAATTGGATTTGATTATTCGATGCATCACATAAACATCAGCCCATACAAATTTGCAAATTTTGTTGTTGAATGCAAAAACTTCCAGCCTTTCAAATTATGTTTCGTGTCTGCAAATGCGTTCCCTCAAAAAGACACATTGGAGAAATCTTATTTGCCAAATAGATTTCATCATCGTGTAAACGAGTCGTAATGGATTAAAAACGAATGTGGGTGTCATTATAATTTTTTTTCATTATTTCAAACCATCGTCGTGTGCACGACGGTTTAGACGTCATTAAATAAAAACTCTTTATGTTTTTAGCGTTGACGAATTCGAAGGGAAATATCTCACTCTATTTTGTATACCCTGAAAGAAACATGTTAATGTAGATACACTATTATATTTTTCATGTTTACAAAAATCGAGTAATTGCAATTAATCTCGACTTTTTAAAACTTTTAAAACGAAATTCATGTTGTTTTTGTGTCAACTATAATTGATTTTCAACCACTCTGACATTGTTTCCGCTGCTACCGAGTGGTACAAATCTAAAAAAAAAACTGGTTCAAATAAACTTTTGAGTTAGTCACAGTGCTCTCAGAGTGATGATTTATTAAACCCTCTGAAACAATCAGAGAGTATTTATTTATTAACAAGCAGCTAACACGGTAGAGAAAATAAATGAATAATTTTCATTCTATTTGATTGGGCTGATGAATAATTAATTTGCGAATAGAGAGCACTCGGTGGCTCATCTGCGAAGGTTTGTTTTGAGACGATAAGACATCGAATTGGATGTGGAGCTGGAGGGACTTTGAAATTGCGCCCGAATGTTGGCAATGGCGTAACATACGAGCGAACACGCATAGGTGTTTTTTCTATCGAGCGTCGAACGAAATGTAACTCCTGCACCACAAGATTCTGCGCAATGCATAATTAAGCGCTGCGACCCCTTTAATCCTGTAAGCCTCGTGTTTGCGTTTTCTCATGCTGGACGACGACGACACACCCGGTACCTTTGACCGTCCGAACGTCTGGAATTACTACTACGCTTCTGATTCGATCGACGCAAGTCTATCGTTTCGACGCCGACACGATTGGGGCTGGATGAACGTTGTTTCCAATTCCGATAGTAAAACTGTACTCTGTTCGTTTACATTTCTATCCCCAATGAAATTCTGTTTGAAAAATGCTCATTCACAATTCCTCTTCTCTACTTGTTAATTAGTTTTCGTCTCCATCGTGTTGACAAAAGTTGACACGTCACCTTCAAAAAATCATCAAGTTTCAATAAAAACTCAGTTTTTCCATGCAGCGCCATCTACATCAGTTCAAATCTGGAGAAGCAATGGGACTTTTTGCTTCTTTGTCGGTTCAGGGGTGCCAACATGATTTTTTTTATTGGTAACACTGCAGGCGATAGATTACGTATTTAATTGCAAAATTGTAAAAAATGATAAGGTTTGTGCGAGAACGAGGCGATAGTTGAATCTTGCGGATATTCCGAAACGAAGGCATAAAACGATGTGGTCGTCGGTTGCTTTAGAGACGTTGGCAGAGGGGCGTCGGGTGGTCGCAGTAAGGGTGATTCGGCACCAAGTCTCGACATCTCAGCGTTTGTAATTGTAACGACGTCGTTAGTGTTGCCGACTCGAACCTTCACCCATCTGTAAAACAGTATTATTTGTGAGTTTGCCTCAAAGCTACACGGTCATTATACCGACGTCGCTTTATGACCATTGTTGCTCGCATTTATATTTCATCTTTCGCTTCATCCTTTTTCGCGCGATCATTTCACTGCTTTTTAACCAAAAGACTCGGCGCGAGTTTCGTTTGAAAAATTCAGTAAAGGACCGGCCAAATAGTACTGTAACTTTTCACATGGAAATCGGTTTAAATCATTTCAAATTTGGTAGTTTAAAAATAAAAAGTTTTAATATCCTTTTTCAGTTAAAAATTTTCAGTTTTTCAAAAAACAAGTTTGAATTATAAAAAATGTTTCATCAATAAAAAAATTGGATTTTTGAAAAAGTGAAAAATTATCATTTTAATTTTGAATATAAATTTTGTTAGTAGAGGAGTTTCAGGGGAGTAAACTTAAATTCGATCAGACATTAATTTTAGGTCTCTTAAATTTCATCAGATTTGATTCAACCAAGAACTATAGTAACAAAATTATGATTCATATGGATGATAAATAAATGTCAAATGGACCATTAAACTTTGCAAACTGTCCCTTGCATACGGTGAACGAGAACAATACAAACTCGAGCACTGGCTGCATAAACTCCCCACCCGAATTTGCTGTAAACTTTTCACAAAAGTATCTCGTTCTGAAGCTAAGTAAATAGCTCAAGTGCAAGTGTGTGAGCTGATTATTGGTGTGCATTTGAACGACGCGCGGAAAGAGCGAGCGAGATAGCAACTCGTTAAAATAGCCCTTATCGGTTACGTGCGAATCCTTTCGTTATTAAACTATAAACTCGCAGCGTGTTTGGCGTGCTTCCATAAATTAGACTACTTGGCTTTTCGAGCTTGAATTTTCGGATACGGGCTCTGGATACGATGTGCCGAAATAGTTAAGCACATACCGTGTGATTCTGTCTTCTTCCTCGCAAGCGACCTCTTTCTCTATTCATCTGCGCTATGCTCGTTGCGTCTCTTTTCAACGCTGTATCTTTGGTTCGTCCCCTCCCACCGTGTTGGCTGATAGCCTTAACTAAATAGTTCGATTGAACGTCGCGGAGCTATCCACGCGAACCATGTAACTGCATGATATTATGCTCCATGGAATTTGAATTTGGGATATCCACAGCAAAATCGCGGTATCACATCGTTAACTTCTGATTTAGTGTATAATAATAGCAACGTGAATTATCTCATTGGCGACGTTAGGCGAAGCGAATCATCACAAATATTTGCACATCGCTAATTTTCTCTTTTGGAACGACGAAAATTTACGTCCAAAAACTTGCATCGTTAATAATTTCAATGCACATAGTTTGGCAAAACATTTTGTTCGATGTTGTTTAAAATTATGATGATTATAATAAGTTATTGATTGTAAAATTAGAGTTTCGAAATTTAAATTGTTCATTTGGATGTTAAAAAGTGAATATTGTATAGAGTAGGAGGGTTGGACGCAGAGTGAGAGAGTACAGAAATAGTTGGAGCAGAATTTAAATGGAGGAGGTACCAGCGTTGTAGTTCGTTAATTGGCACTAATTACGTCCTTTAATTATTATTGTATTCCGCTTAAAACCATTGACTAGCTCGTCAGTGGGGAAGGTTCAAATAAGCTAAATAAATGTTGAGAAGGCAAAGTTGAAGGAAATAGTAGGTTCCATAACAACGCAGCACGAATAATTTTTTTGCTTCCTTAACAAAACAAAGAGTTAACTTTTTTTGTTCTCCAAGTTCGCTAGCTTGACTATGTTTTTTATGATTAACTCAGCATATCGCTGAAATTCTTTCGTTTCTTTTTTGAAAACATAAAGTTCAAATTACTAATAATGTTAAGTATATAGATAAGTTAAAAGAGTTGTAAAAAATGAACAATTAAAAAATAACTTAACTGTGCAAGAGAGACAAAATGCCTCGGTATTAATTCACTTTGATGAGTAATATTTAGATGCATAAATAAATTTAATATTTATTTTAGACAACTAGATGAAATCATGTGGAGTAGTCGTTATTATTTTGTTTGTCGATTGAATTTTCTTTAATGTTGTTTAATCAATTCCAGCGAAATTACGTTTCTGCGAGCACTGGCCATGTTGATGCACTCTCATTAACATCAGGCTTTTAGCCCGGGAGTAAGTGTTTGAAATAAGGCTGACGTTTACATTTGATACATCGAGCATACGTCTAGAATCATTTTGGAATTGGTTGATTTCATATTTGAATGGATGCAGGATATAAAAAATAATCATTTTTTGATTTCAAGTGAAATTTTGAAAATAAATCCACACACTGACGCCCTATCTTTAATAAAAAATTCATTGATAGGCACGATTTTGGAGCTAAAAATCGGAACATGCGAAAAAAATTAGCTGATCTTAGTAATGAAAATTTGTTCGAACAAATCTCTCGAACATGAACACAAAACACAAAAAAATCATTGTTTTTTTACAACCAGAGACATCTTTTTCGATTAGAAAATTCTGACTGTAAATTGGGCTGCAATCTGTCGATGAGTTTTTCAACTTTTTTAATTAACTGTTACAGACGCTTGTTGACTTTGTGTGAGAATATAATGTTCGATATGGATCCAATTTGCAGAAAGTGCATTTATAACGCAATACTTTTTCGGCGATGAAAAGCAACTTGATTGCCGCGACTAAAAGTCTAGGAACCATTTTTCTCATGCCGTTATTTCGTTCCAGAAAATTCCTATCGTTAATTTTTCCATAGACTTATTATAACATTTGACTGTTATTTTCTCGAAGCGACGAAAATTTCGCGTTAATTCCGGCGTGATTAATTAATCAGCCGACCTTACAAGGCTTGTCGAGCAAGGATGGTAATAATTAAAACGAGAGAGCAAATTATAAAGCATTACATCTCAAGTTAGCAGCGAAACATCGTATGAGAGAGAGTGGTGTAAAGAGAATATTCTTTTTCGCTGAAGTACACTCACGATTTTTTATTTATGTTTCTGAATTGCACATGGTACATTGAAAATGAGCGTTTCGCTGACTTTTAGCTTTGATGTTTGTTCAGTAGCTCTTGGCTCCCTTCATTTCTTATCTCTTGCATCAATTAATACCACTAAGCCCCTCTTGAGCATTTTTGACGTAGTAATGCATTAAAGTGCCAAAAAGTTTTTAGTTTAGGACCAAAAAAACGATTGCAGATTTTCTTTGGATTAAACTACATCTACTTCAGGACTTTGTGTTATGATGCAGGAAATATCAAAAACTACTTTCACCGCGTGAGATATGTTTAATTTGATTCACGCGCTATCCAGCTCAGCTGAAAGCTGTTATCGGTAACTCAATTACGATTTCTTATTAGTATAAAAATCTTTCATTACCGAATGATTTATATAGTCTTATCTGCTCAAAAAATCACTACTTGGAGCAATAAGAGTAGTTCTGGAGTAAAATGCATTTACTGTTGAATTTTCTAATAATTTATTTTTTTAGTCTTATGTGCTTGATTAATACAAGATGTAGTTTCTTGTTTCGAAAGTTAGAGTTTCACATCATTTTGTTGTTGCTTTAGATTACAAGATCTCATTTCTTGTAAAAAAAGCTGATGAAATTTAGTGTACTTAAAATTAAAGACATCTATGTGAGTAAAATTAAAAACAAAATTTGTTGGCATGAAAAAAGCTTGAAATGTCAAAGTAAGTTTTCTCATATCAGTTATCCAGATGAAGATTCAAGTGCAGTTAACGTTGTTATCAGCCGAGAATTTTTTTCGAGCACTTTGAGCAACGAAGTGTCCTCGTGTCATACTGTAATCTTCCGCGGACTTAGACAATCAAGTGTCCGGATATATGATATGCCTGAAATATTTCGAGGCGTGTTTACTCGCACGTTAACTGTTTTCGCAATACGTTTTGACAAATTAAAACAAATTGCAAAGCGAGCGTGATTGCGAGTCTTCAATAATTTCATTTCAACCGAAAAAAAAGGTTTTTCAGTTGAAATACATTCATTCTTTGCCTACTAATTAAATCACAACCGTACACAGGGAAAATTCTAAACCTAGTTTAGTCATCGCAAGCTTTTTTGTGCGTGTCTTCAAGGTCTTCAAGACTTAAAAACAGTACCTTGAAAATGTAGATCGTAAACTTGAAATAATCTTAGGTAAGTCTACACTCGATAATAATTAATTCATAGTCGCGTGACAATTTTCACTTCGGAGTGGACGTATCAATATTTTATCCTTGTCGTAAACGATCTGTAAACACGTAGTTGGCACATCAAAAATTCGATATCCATTGGAGTGACTCAAATTTTTTTACGCTCATAAATAAATAAGTCATTTTGTCTGATGTGTTTTCCGTGCAGAAAAAAACCAATACGACTTTTCTGACAGTTAGATTCGATATGAAATTGAATCACTAATTTTTAATGTCATTATTTTCCGAAAGCTCGAGCATAAAGGATGTGAATAATGTTTGAACACCAACATAACACCGGCGCGAATGTCATTGTCACGCGGATAATTTCTTCAGTGGCAGAGCGGCGAACGTCAGAAATAAATATCACGCTTGAAATACCAAAGTGTCTTTGCGTCCAAGTTGGCTCGGAATCCAATACATTCCATACACGTGCGATTTTGAATCTGTGTAATAAACGGGCCCTAATCGGATCATAATTTTGGCGGGTAATTTTGCGAGAATCCAGAGGACAATTTGGCATTCCTAGCCCGGCGCGTCTCTCCCTCTCGTTTTGATGTTGCGTGCACACCATCGTCTAGGACTTGTATCTTACATCTCGGTCTTTCCATCTTCACCACTAATACACGCCATGGCATCACACATCGCTAACTAACTCCATAACCCCTTCCTTTTGCAAGTTCGAAGGCTAACAAGGGGAAATTTTGAGAGGGCGGCAGTTCGCCCTTTCTGCACTGCCGACGGTACGTGACCGTGTCCTTTTACCCCCTGGTTCCACTCGTTTCGTTGCAACCTCGCCTTGCCCCGAATCCACCTCAGCGATCTTCGTCGCAGCTATAGAGAGTCCCGCAATCAGTTGCCGTAATGCCGCGATTCAGCCTTCATCAAGGCGGCCATTTTCTCTGACACCCCTTATTACCGCCATTTTGTCGACGCCGCACCGTCCTAGATTTCAACTCCAAGAGTGTTAATGCACGTGCGATTGTGCTCTGCTAGTGGGAAAATGCATAACATATAACGCTATATGTGTTTGACGGACAGGAATGATTTTCGTATTCAAATTGTCCGTGAGATTTTCACTGTTCGAAGTTTGACGACAGGTTCTTGGTTAAAATGCAAAAATTTTCAAATATGTTTAAATGTTTGATTTTTTCACTTTGCCAACCTTTTCATGCAACAAAAAATTTTCAAATCAGACAAAATATCCATTGCGGATTTTATTTTTCGATTGCACGACTGGAATACTTTTCGTAATGCAGTTAGAATTTGATAGGATTCATTGAGGAGTAAATTGATGAAATCTTTGTGATCGATAAAAATGATTTTTTATCATCTTCGGCGAGCAAACACTTTTCACGCACTTTTCCCCAAGGAATATTCCATTCAACTATATCGTGTCTGCTTTAGCGTGGCGTTAGCACTCGTGCAGAGTGACGTAACGATATGCAAATTGGCTCAATGAAATTAGAAAGATAGATGCAAATGTACGGACCGCAACAACCTAAATGGCACATCGGAAAGATACTCGCACGCATGGTTTTGTTACATTTTATATTTCCTTCTGGAATGAAACTTGAAAAAACTCGAATCTTCAAAAATAAAACAAAGAATAAAATAAATAACAATATCAATTTTTGCGAACAACTCACAAAGTTACAAATGAAAAACTTTCAATTTAATATTTTTAATTGTTGGAAATAATTTAACTTCTTCAATTTGCTCAAAACTTTGATTCCATTGTTTTGTAAATGAAATTCATCTTTTCATGCGATTTGCACAATTCGTTCGGGTTGTAGGTAGGTAGGGGGATTGTAATTACATTTAATCATCTATATAAAGCAACATGGTATTTACTAAATCATTAATTTCAAATTTAATGCAATTTACGCTACTTGAATAAAACAAATTCGCGAGAAAGCTTTGTTGTTGGTCATTATTAAATTAATCAAACCGAATTTGAATCATACCAAGCTTGAAATTTAAATTCAACTTCCCGGCACAATTGAATGGTTTCTTGTTCCAATTGGAAAAGTTGTAAATTTATATAGTTCTGCTTTTTTCACTGCTTGCTGCACCGTAGTTTGGATTGTTGAATCGATTATTGACTAGAAGAATAGACAGAATTATGAGAATTGAATGAGTAGGAGAATGAGCTGAACAATAGAATGAAATATGAAGTGAAATATGTGTTTTGAGCTATTGGCTGCAGAGTGATATGAATATGTAGATAAAGAATCCTTTTGAACCATAATTCATGTCAATCTGGTATGAAATGTCTGAACAAAAAAAAACAAAAAGAAATTTATTATAATAACAATGTAGACTTGAATTGAAATCAATGAAATTAATTGTTTTTGTTTTATTTTCTGGCCATTGCTTGAAGTCAATAAAATGGACAGAAAATATTTCAACCCGTTATTTTAAAAAATTCTTAATAGACTGAGTCTAATCTCGTTTATAGAACACGGATTTAGCATCATGATGAACGATTTCACAATATTAATTCGGTCAAGTGTGTAGAAACGTTTTCACTTTGCATCGGGGGTAGTGTTTGTATGATATCTTTTTCTCTCGTTTTTGGGAGGGTTTATTGTACTTTTTTTCATGTGCAACTCGTGAATTCCAAAACTTTGGGTATGATTTTATTAACAAAGGCAATGTAACCCGGGAAACTGAGGATTACACCCAACCGCAATAATTCCAATTTATTTTGACGCGTGTGGCTATTCAGGTGTATGCAACAGTGCCCGCGCTGCACTGCTGGTCCTCTGCCCGTGTATCTTGCCTCAAAGTTTCACGCAATTTTTACGTACGGTTTTTTAAATGTGCAATGCAAAATAATCTTCGTTTTTTCATGAACTAATTTTTACCAATTGAAAGGAAATGAAAACACGACCTTTTTTTATTTCAATAAAAGTAATTTATATTTGAACGAGGAGCAAATTTTTTTAGCAAGAATTTTGTTTACAAATTTTGCTGGACAGTTTGGTGTATTTTTCTACTTTAAAACTTTTATAATCAACGAAATTAAAAGAGACCTGATTAATTCAAAGTAGACATAGGTATTTGATTGCAAATGTAAAGCAGTACAGGATTTAATCCAAGTCCTAAATAACATCAGAACGAGATAGAGCAACTTGTCGACGTAGTCCTCTCTTTCTTTCTTGGAGCTTCGATAACGAGAAACGAGGAAAGGTAGAGAGGTTCCGAACAATTCGTGTACTGCAGCGGAAGATAGAGAGCTTGATACAAGCTACCCTTATTTAGTACCAAATGTACACCCCGTAATAAATAACCCAAGCTTTCTGAACTGTTAACCGGTCGACCCCTCGTACAGGGCAAAGAATATGCATCTGGTTCTGATTTGCAATGCGATTGACGAATAGTCAAGTGTATACCGCTTTCCTCGACGTAATTTATGTTCGGCTTAATTTTGTTTCGCTCAAAAAAAGTAGACCCAAGTTCATTGAAACGAACACACCAAATGGGAATATTCCAATTGTACATGTAGAAATAGGACTTTTGTCTAAATCTGTTTTACGACTTGAAATCCACTCTTTAAGGAACTATCAACGTGGTTTCATCTAAGACAATTTGCGATTAGCCCGGTGGATCATGTAAATAGTTCAGGTTCTCTCGATCAGCAGCTGATTTTCCCGGATCAGAAAGCCATTTAGCTAGCAATCGACATCCCGAATCTTAACGTATTCTAGCAGTATTAGGCGTAACGCCGACAAATAATGGTCCCCGACGTCAGCAGTCGTTGGACCTAGATGTTCTTCGGGCGCACTGGTAAGAGGAAGGCGAAAATAGTCGGCTGGATAAAAAAGCAATCGGGAGCTCGTCCGCTCCGAGCTTACAGCTTAGCCAACTCTTGGTAACCGATCGTCAGACGTTTTTTTATTCGCCCGACCCCTTCTTATCGAGCTGCCCCTTTTTTGTCGTCGTGGTAACTTCTTATTTCCCTTTTCAACGATCCGCAGATTTTCAGGCCGCTCCGCCACGCCTGTCCCGTGTTCGCCAATTCAGCGATGGATTGTTTCGGAGTCACAATCCGCCGGATATTTGTCGTGAAAAAAAAAACGAAAGAAAAAAGACAAAAAATACCGCGGGCACACGTGCTTGCGAGCAGACACATCTGATGAAGGCTCGGCGCGTCGTAAAATAAGAAATTGACCAAAGAAATGATTTTATCACCGTCACCACTGTTGGATCTCTCTTATTTTACTGTCCACGAATCATCGACTAGGATCTTTGGTTCAACTTCTTTTTTTTCATCTATCTGATCGTTCTTGGGCTAGTAGTATTCCGATTACGAGACTTTCAAGCGCTTTTTCACGGCTGCCGAGGAGCCAGCTTTCTTCGGACTTTGCGGGGCCAATTTCGTCGTGAAAGTTAACGAAGAGGTAACAGTTCTTACGGTTATTCGACAAATTTGATTCGAAATTGACGATAAGGAGGTTGAATCGATAGAATGTTGTTTTTGAAAATAACAGAGTACCCTGTTACTTATAAAGTAAGGTTTTTCTCTCGAGCAAAATTTGTAAACATTTTAAGTGATAAATTTCCTGTCGTGATTTTAATTACTGAAGATTTGAATGTGTAGTAAATTTTATGACTCATTAAATACGAAAATCCATTTTGTCTGGAGCAGCTAATGAAAAAGTAATGAGTTTCCATGAAATTGATACAATTAGAATTATTTCGAAGCGAATCTCATCAAAATTTGACCCTGTCTGATCAGAATTAACAATGTCTCATTTAATTCATCATCAAATTAAATTTCGATTGGCAAGGTCTAATACGATCCAATTAAGTTTGATTCAATTTATGAGATTTTGTTACATCAACATAATTGCTTCGCTATTATGATAGAAACGTTAAACTAAACCTACCGTCTCAGCCGAAGTAGAATGAACGACAAAAAATGTCAACATCAAGCAGAAAAAAAGTACGAATAAATGACATCCTCTTCCCTTTTTTCTTTTCATACTGGGAAAGTTTGTCTTAGTTTTGCAGATACGGAAATGTCATATTGATTGGCCGGAGAAATTTTTCATAGCTAAATGGGTTTACTTTCCATTTTAGTCATCACCCGTATTGACCTCAAATAATACTTTGATTTATTCTTTTTCTCAGTTTATAGTCCACTCGAGACACTTTCATGAAATTGATTTTTAGAATTATACACCGACAATTACCACCATGACAATTAGTGTATCCTTTACAATTATTCCGAAGCCGCCTTTTCTCCTCTCGGACAAGTTAGAGAGTGAGTTTTCAATGTATAAAAATGACAGAGTTAGGAAAAAACGAGCAAAAAAATGTATTTGCAAAAATGATGTTTGTACCAAAAAAAAATTGTTCTGAATGTGCGCGTCGAGTTCATGCAGTTTCACGCACAAATAAGATACGTTTAGACGGCAAAACTATCTACTAACGAGCGACAGACGATATCGTTCATCTTTTGTCCCGCTTTAATTATGCTCCACTAATTATGCCCAGCCAGTAATTACTATCCTGTTACCGGAGACTGCTGCCCAAGGGGATATATCTCGCGATAATAATGGGTGGCTTGTTCAAGTAAAGTTGGTTTGTTCTTTGAGATGTGCGCACGCAGCGCAGTCAAAATAATGTAAATACGCATTAACCAAGTTTGTTTGCAAAAAAGCATTTCTTCAATGCTTTCGAATTTTTTAATTAATAGCAACAATCCGGGAGAAAAAGAAATAGTAAAGTTACACTCGAAAATTTTGCAAATGAAAAGAGAAAAACAACGTTGTTAAAAAGTTCTTTTGAAACAGGATACAGTTGATGGTTGTTATTGAATTACTAATTTTTTTTGCAACTCCATATAATTTAGAAAATACACATGCAGAAGCATGGCTAATGCAATTCTTCTTAAACAAACGTACGAAAAAAGCTGAGGGCCGAATCTTTTAACGTGATTTCCATTTTCGCGGACGAAAAATTTGGTCCAATTAATGCGAATGCTAATGTTCGACCGGCGGGAAAATTCGATATCAAATTTTTTTTCTTTCCGACGACTGTATAAACACGCACGAAAAAGATGAAACTACAGGGCTGCATTAAAAGAAAGCTCGCAGCGAAGGGCAAGCGTTGCGATAACGCATTCAACCGCATGAAGCTAGCTACTTTTAATTCCGCACTTTTCAAGCCTGAATAAATTTTGGAACCCTAGCTCGTAACACGCCGAGAAACAAGGAGAAAAAGAAAGCAAGGGGGAGGTGGCGAGTTGTGTTATTAGATTTATTTCTGCAGTCTCCCGAGCTTCGAGACTTTTTCCCGAGACTGCCCATGCTGTTCAACCTCAAAAGAATTTAATGAAAATACCGTGCGCGCGAGGCGCCAACCGTTCCTCTTATTTGCGGTAAGCGATTGGAACGCGGAATAGTTAAGTTGAGACAAGCAAGAGGACTCATTACTAATTTTGAATTGTACCTGTTCGGATGTTTTGTAACGCGATGACAATTGTATTTCAAGAATGTTTGAATTTAGCGGGGGCGATTTTTTTATTTATTATAGTCGCCGGCAGATATAAGAATTCGTAATTACTTTTTTACGCGAGTTTTAAAATTTCGTGCGGCGGCGACATTTGTTTGCTTTTATTCCAACCCTGGGCTCCGAAAGAAATGATCAAATAATGAGAAACATTTGTTTTAATTACGCGAAGGTTTGTTTAATTTACCAAAATTATATCGGAACCTTTTTTCTTCGTTTCTTGGACTTTTTTTTGCGTCGCCGCGACTTGCATTATTTATCTTGCGGTTAAACCGTTTAGTCAACAAAACGTAATATAAGTTGAATAAAGAGTCCGACGTGATTATTTTTATCCTTTTAAAAATAACATTACACTTTTAAGAAAATCTAAGTCATGTTTTTAACGGTGTAGATGTAGAAAATAACAAACTCGAGTTTGTAAAATGCAGATTTATGTTTGTTAATGGATGTTGAAAAAATTATAACTTAACTTTTGCTAGCATCTGTCAGACTCAGAATTTGCACTTTAGGATAATAACTTGCATTTTGAATTTCAGCACGACAATCGCCGTTGATGGTAAGAATGATTTACGGGTCCTCATTACACTTGATGAGGTCTTAATTTTGCTTATATCTGACACGTATGATCACATTAGTCCTATAGGTGTTTGTGAATGGAAATTTCTGACACAACTAATCTGTCTATATCTGACTTTATCAGTTTAGATGAAATTGGTTATAACATATATTAGATCTGATTAAATCTTTATCGGTCGAATGTTCCTAGATGCGTAATTGAGATCGGGATTATCATTGTAATACACCTACGGTAATATGATTTTCCTTGCATCTCATCTAGGTATCACCAAAGCGTGATATCAATTTTTCGTCAACTTTCATCGCTTAACAAAAGCCATTTGAATTTTATTGACGGACGAACATCCGTTGTGATTTTGAAAAACGCGATTTATTCGTGCCACGGTGTAATCATCTTGTGTGGAAGATATGTACTTGTTATGTATAAATTACTTAATTATCCCTTTCAAAACGGCCAACTAAATCTTCAGTTTTCGATTCACGCAGGTGCTATTTTACTTTTCTAATTACATCCTACCTGCGTCTTACTTTTTTTATTTCGACTTGTGTATCAAGGATTAATTTTAGGCGGAGATTTCGCAGAATTTGTACCTTATTATTTTTTTAACATGATTTGCAAAATAGAAAAGGCTTTTGTGCTGTCAATCATGCTGTAAATCTTCAACTGAGAAAAGGTTATTCGTTTTATTGAATACAATTTTCTGACAACAATCCACGATTGTTTTTGTAAAACTATAATTTGATAAATGAAATGCAATTGAATGGATGTATTATCATTGAAGGATATTCGTTGAACTTATATTTGGTTGTAAAGAATAGCGAAAGAAGGAAGAAACAAGCGAGAGATACTGGCGGGACGGCGAGACCGTGGGGGCCAATTAGGATCTTCTTCCGACCGCTCGTCACCCCTTGCGCAACCTCCAATCAGCTGCGCCCGCTTTATCCACAGTGTAGATTGAATTGGTTTACATTGGCACTCAGTAGTGTCGACTTACAGACTTTCGAATTGTTTGATTATCGGATTACAAGTGCTAATGATTTTGCGACAATTTTTTTCTAACTGTTCCCCTGGTCATAATTCAACTGCCACTGTGAGATCTGCTGCAATCATCGCAAATGCATTATTTTGCATTCAATTGTCAGGACAAACAATCTTTTATTTTACAATTCCAATGTAAATCCAGAGAATTAACTGCAGTTGGCCTCGGCGAACAATTTACACAGCGAGGCAAAATCTTGACTTGTAAATTGCTTGATTAGTCGAAGCTCGAACAAAAAAAGTCATGATTGAGAAATAAATGAAACGGTGAAAGAAATGTTGTCGTTAATGACATAGACGATGGTTACGGGATGAGGCGCGGTGGAACAATGTAACCCCCCGTTCGTTCGGGCAGGCGGCTCGTTAGTGACGGATTAGCGATGTACGTGTGCTCACAGCACTCTTGATTCACCCTACGTATGTTCTCAGACCTCAATCTTCGAACCCACGACCGCATTACCAACCTTTGCTCTCCAACGTTTCTAGACAATGAAAAGACGAGAGTTCATCGTGTCAGCCAATCAGCCAAATATCACGCCGCCATTTTAACAACAGAAACATGCAAAAAATCCCTAATTGATAAGGACCATGTCAAATTGATTTAATTCAAATCCTAGAAATTACTTGAATCACATTATTATATAAACTCAACATTGAATACGTTTAAATATTTTTAGTATTACAATATATTTGGACATTTTATAGGTTTTTGAAAACGAAAAGAAGTATTGGATATGAATAAAAGTGATAGATTTAAGTGAAATAAATAGAATCGGTGAGATTTATTTTTGATTTGGTGTCGTTTTTGATCCGACAGCGATCGGATGTGGGCTCTAACAAAACGTTTTTGCTGACACTTTTATTGAAACCACAAATTTTCCGGTCACGCATTGACTCGGCATCATTTTTTTTACTCTTCAACCCCTTTCGGCTCATAGTCATTCAAAGCTGAATCTCTGAGGGGTTGACTCAGTCTCTGACAATCGATTCCGCCAATTATTAGTTTCCTAACTGGTTCCAATTGGAAGAATGGGTCTGATTGAATTGCTGTTTCTATAGTAAATTAACCTTCGACCTGGACGACTGGACGATTGTAGATTTTGTCTGCATTTGTGAGCTGGCAGGGCCTTGTACTCAGCATCTTTTCATTGTTTATGCAAAACCGTGAGGAATGTCGATTGTGCGATAAATTTTGGGTGGACGGGTGGGAAAGTGAAACGATGAGGTGAGCTGTGAAATTTAATGACGAAACTCCAAAGATGTCAGGAACTGGTGCAAGTTCTTCACGGGAGATGAAAAGAGAGACGCGAGGCAGGAAGAGAGAAAGATGCAAGGGACTTGCTCACACAAGCCGTAATGAGGACTCTCTCTCCCCCTGAGGGCTACCGATAACGAACCCCTTCCAATCCTGCCTTTTTTCCATCCCTCTTTTCAACTGTACCCCTATACCATATCAATCAAATTCGAAATAATGATAACCACCCTTACGAATTTTCCATTCCGAACTTACATGAATTTGAATGTGCCCTCGATTCCATTGAATATTACTTTTTTGTTCAATATTTGTCGTTTTTTTATTTACAAATTTGAACTGCTGCAATTCTATTTGCGAATGCATATATTGATTTGTAAACAGACGAAATGGGTAACGAGACGCAGATTACAAAGTAACGAACAAATCCGAAAGTTGCCTATGGTTGTCGGCATTGCGGCCGAACGATGATTATCGGAAATGTTTTGGTCTCCATTGTCGGTCCTTTGACTTTGAATTTATCTCGCGCGTTCTCACATTACTTGCATGCGCCCGTGTATTTCACAGAAATCGTTTCTCACTAACGAGCACGAGCCGTCTAATTGCTGACGAATTTTCTTTGGAATCTCGTATCCGGAATCACTCTGCACAAAAACGAGCGAACAAACTACTAAATGAAGGGAGCGCATAGGTGGCTGACGCTGTCACGAGTCCTTCTAATCTACTCTAATAGCAGATAAATTAAAAGCATTCGCACCACAAAGGCGCCTCTGCGCGCGTTCGTACCGATCCATTTATGTGGTCATACATTTTAGTTAACAAGCGTTATGTTCATTAACTCATATTGCTTTTTAGACAAGCTCTGATCTGTAATTCGACTGGTCCATCACTGCATTTTCATCACACTCTTGCGACCCGTCCAATTTCAAGGCTTTGTCCTTTCAAATTATTATCTCTAGTTAGTCGCTTTATTATTACAAAAAGCAAAACACTATCGGACGGTCAGGGAATTCTAATATTTCTTCTAATATTTTTTGAAATAAAAGAGATTGTTTGTACATCACGAAAATATGTCATGGCTTAATAGGTTCTTGTTTTTTTAACCAACTAAATACAAACGTAGAAAAGTTCCGTGCCATATGGAAAGAAACGAGAGTTTACGTTTAACCTTAATTCGGCTAGACGGTATCCCATGTAAATCCAGCTCGCAGCCTACTCGCAACGGTAAGATAACGATGTCCAGAAATATGCAGTTGTCTGTCCGCTGTTATTTCTTGTGAGCCGGGAATATTTTTCGAACAATGTTCACTGTTATAATTTGCTTGGACGGTCGCTTCGCATAACCAATATGAGTGCCTTTAGAATCCCCTTGGCAACTCTGGATTGTAAGAAAATATAGTAACGTTCGGGTTTCTCACGTGGAAAGACATACGTACATTTTTTAATAACATTGTTTACTTACAACGATGAGTCTTAAAATGTAGTTACCGAATTGTATTTTTTTAATTGGTACGTTTTACCATTAAAAAGTTCAATCATCGTCCTAGATAGGATAATTTTGTAAATAATCGATTTTTTGTTATTTCGGATCTTATAAGTTTGGTAGTAAATTTTTTCATTTTTATGTCGTTTTTTTTTATAATTGGTTAGATAATTGTAGTGAGAACGATTGACAGTTGACTGAGTTCTGTATTTTGGCTTGTACGAAAATGATCTCCTAGGTTCTTATGTACAAATATTAATGCAGCTGCCTTTATTTGCTCACTTGGATAAATCCACTTGGTTTTTCGACAAGAATACGGTGTCCCTGTACAACATAAGAAGCACGATTTCTTGCCAATTTAAGAAGCATACGTCGCTCCACCGGACATAGAAAGTACGGGATCGCTCGAACATATGCATATTATATTTTCGTATACGTTTCCACTTTACTTTTCACTCCCCATAGGTGTATTTCGAGTACATGTGAGCAGCAACTACTTCGTACTTACCTTTTTCGTTGCAAAGGTCCGGAGCTCTATACAATCAATTGACCGAATAACTAGCGTACTCAGCCAATTTATAAATCTCATATGAAAACAGCTCTTATCGTGAATTGAACTTGTATACGAAAAAAGCACTTTACAAAACTTTTGGTACAAATCAATGTTTTATTAAAATAACAAACATTGATCATTTAATTACTTCAATTTTTAGAATCGATGATTTACTTGTTATTTTATGAATACGTATTTTGTGATAGTAATAGCTTTTTTAACTTGTAGAAAAGAAAATGCAAAACAGAATTAAATTTGTGGTAATTTTCAATCAGGTCAAATTCACAGTCATGAATTTCTGTACGAGTAAATTTAGAACATATATAGTATTAGTACGTATAATGGTGTCACTAACTTGTTATATTTGTGTAGATGTAATGGGGCAAGTTGAAAGTCAGGGGTATTTTGGGATGTCAAAGGACTATGGGTCGCGAGAGGATGAGAATCTGTAGGAGTGTAAAATTAGTTCAATAAAGGAACTCCCACGCCCACTCCAACACTTTTCATCCTTTAACGATATACATACATGAAATGGATTGGCATAAACCCTCTCTGCTATAACAAGTCAGTACAGTTTTCCTGCGCACTATCTTACCTGGATGACATTATCATTTACAATAATATTCAGATAAACTATTTATAATTAAGAATTTCACCCTTTAAGTTATTGAGTCTCTAATTCTTGCGATGCAATCAATAATGTTCAGACGTGGTGTAAATCTAATTTAAAAACTGTGTACTGCAATAAACAGGTAGCAATCATGTCCTGATACTGGAATGTATATCGAAAATTAAGAATATTCTAGCGAGAGTATATGAAAAATGAGAATGTTCTCATTTTATCACATAATTTTCATCATAATCAGTTAAATTTCAAGCTTTTACTTTCCGAAGATGTGAAATCAGGCTCTTCTTTCGCATTCTTACTTTTCTGTGATTATATTTTATACCCTGCTAACACAGCTTTACGTAAATGATTTTAGTAGGAAATTTGCAAAAATTTTCAAGACTAAGTTTTTGGTTTTAAATTTTTGCAGCTCAAAGGAACCTATCGAAAATAAATATTTTATGTTTTTTACTTCAATTTATACTCTTGCGAAAAGATTAGGTGCAAATGTTTAAATAATGGCTCATACCATATAAACTTCTATGGTTCATGAGTGTATAACATGCTTACTCATTTTGCAATTATTTGATTAATGTGCTTTGTTATGAAGCATAATTAGAATGCAGTGCACGATGCTAATTCAAGACTTTGGGTATATGAATACGGAGACAGTATTATTAGGAATCTAGTAAATTATTGAATTAATATTAAATCATTCATTTTGGAGTTGACTAACCTGCTGCAAACTTTGCTGAACTGTCAAAGTGCACAACGTTTTGTTTTTCATTTTTTTTGGAGTCCTTTTTAGTATTATATATTCCTTTATTTTATCGTTTATTTGTCTACTTTTAAACAAGAAGTGGCTTTTTATAATACCATTTTCAGAATCGCAAGATGTATCGTACTGATTTATACAATGTTTCTTTAATTTTTCATTAAAACCCCTAACCTTATTTCAACGTCACGACTCAATAATAAGCATGTCATTGACACTTTCGCGGCGTCTGAATAAGGTTAGTCTAATAACAACTGTGAACTTTGATTGTCTGAGATTAATACCTCTTATCTATATATATTCCCCTCACACACGAAGCAAAAAGGTATAAATTAGTTGCAAGCTCCGACGCGCATTATTAATTGCATTTGACATGTAAACCAGCTAATCACCGTTGAATAGGCAAAAATTAAAGCCTGATTGTGGATAATTGTCTCGGCCTTAATTACGCTCGAATAGTTCGATAAATTCGCTCCTTTATACCGCTGCATAAATTTGTTTTCAGTTTGATAAATTCAATTGCCCAACTCGCGGGCAAATATTACACCTAGTGAAAGATCACGATGACATTATAAAGTAATCAGAGACCATTGATTGCGCTGCAGTTTGTAACTATAAAATCATCAGTTTGCGATTCAAGTAAGATTAATTTATGAATTCTCCAAAATAAACGAAAAATATCCACAAGATATAAATGACTCGGTTCGATGAATTTCATTTAAATTTCATTTATTACTAGTAATCAGTGAAATGTAATTAAATCCGCAAGAGATGGTCAAATGTGAGCGAACACAATATATGGCGAATTGAGACGTAATGATATTAGGGAGTTTTAAATTAGATTGATTTCGACTGGAATCAAACATGTTTCGAACTTCTTTGAGTCAAGTTCAACTAACACATGAGAAATGTCATTACATTGAACTACATTCTGTCTTTCCGCAAAATGTTATTCGTTTTTGGTGAGGGCATCACCTGATTCCGAAATAATAAATTTCTTTTGCCGGGCGTGCGCGGCTTTTTCGTGCGGTACGTGGGATAAGAAACGAAGCTCGTAACGCCTCTAAGTAGGAACTCTTCATGAGGCAAGCAAGAAACTGCGACTTCTTTCTTACCATTAAAACTAAATCGCGTTGCATAAGAAAGAGATGTGCGAACCCGGTTTTTGCTCTGCAAACAAGTTGTGTTGATGAGATAAGTAAAAGTTGTGTTAAATGCTCGTAAAAATTCAACTTAAATTGCAAGATTCCGTTTTTACAGATTGTGATTCGATTTGTTCGATATTTTTAAAGAATTCATTTTATTAATTGATCGATAATGTTCGATTTTATTCGAACGATTCATTTTTGCAAAAATCTTTACGCAAAAACTGGGAAATCAACGGAAGAATCAGTGCCTTCCAATTAGAAAAAAATGCTGGAAAGAAATCGTTGAAGGTCATAAAGGAGTCAATCAACGTCACGCGAACATTTCTAAGTCTGATCCGTTACAGATAGAAAGTGCAGTGCGACACCGTCGGAGATTCGAAGACACAGGTAGTATGAAATATTGTTGGTTTGTCTTATCTGTATGTTGTGTTTGATAAACTTCTGCAATTAATCTACTCTCACATCATTACCTGCGATGACACAAATTTCACGAGGACAAGATTAATTATAACTTCAATAGAAATTTTGTCGATGAGGTAGTAGCTGAAATACGATTTTCCGTTCAACTTTGTCATCGATAATATAGAGAATTAATGTCATTCTAAGTCAAATATGATTTGTATTAATATAACAGGAGATATGCTCACGTTAATTACCTGACCGGAAAGATCACTGAATTTATAAAAGCTATTATATTTGAAATTGAATTTAACTCTTATTTGTTGATCAAAAGCAAATCAAAAGTAATTGCTGATCCAACTGTTTATCAGAATGCTTAACACTTTTGCATAACTTGTCTCATTTTTATTTACATATAAATCAATTTTTATTCAATCTGATGATTACGTTTTCAATTAATAATTGTCCTTCACTTTACTTTAAGATCTCATATCAATTCATTATAACCATACGAAAAAATCACACACATTTTTGAAACTAAATAAAAACGTTCTTTTTTATAACTCAGATAATAATAAATATCATTCAATCAACTCTATTTACAAACACAACCTGTTTTACTTTGTAATGTCAGTGCCGGCCGGACAAACACTTACTAAACTACCGGAGAAATGTGAGGTTTGTAAGCGGACATTTTCAGGACGAGAGGGAGAGTCTAAGTAAAATGTAGAATTGTTAGAAAGAGAGACCACCGAGCTCCATATAAGTCATCTCGTTTTGCAACAGGGCTTAGTTTGTTATGTTTCGTAGTGAGCCGTCGGATGATTACCTTTTAGGATATCGCTATGCAATTACCGTTAATACCACAAGTAATACAAATATTCATTTGGAAGTGTTTGATTGTTATCATGTGAATTCGCTCGTAGTGCCATCTCCAATAGATATAGAGACGTGTGATTTCAATTTACATTTATCAGTGATTTCTTTTGAATTTAATAGTGTTTTGCTTTTCGTTTGTAGCTGTTGATTCTTCTGTTCATTGCTACAGCAGAGGGTATATTTTTCAACCGGTAAGATTTTCGTATTACGCATTATGCATGATGAACAAATTTTCATGCTAATTGTTGAAATTCGAAAAATGGATGAAATATTTGCTCTCTACAACAAACATATATCAGTACAAAAACATCTAAATTTACAAAATATATATTTAATTAAATCAAAGCTTTTATGATAATTGCGTCAAACTAATTGATTATTGATTATTGTGACGATGTTTTACTCACTGTATTGATTAGGGTAATTGTTCCTACCAACGTATTAACGTTTTATAATTTGTCACGAAAAAGAAAAATGAAAAGGATATAGAAAAATGCGTCGTGACAGTACGAAATTCTTTTGTACATGGTAAAAAAACTTAGTTCAAATAGACTAGTCATAAACATTTTAAAAAGTGTAGTCGTAATTGAATATTAATTGATGATGATGCACAAGCTCTTCAAAATGAATTCTTTATAATAATCGACGAGAAATATATTCAGGGGAGTATATCTCATCTCCATTGCGCGTGATCACATTCAACTTCGTCGACAGAACTTCTGAATTATTTAGTAAACAGCTTTGCACTGATTATTTCATCATTTGTTCAACAATTTGAATGAAAATAATATTCGCCTTTTTTAATTTAGTTAAAGTTGAAAGTGATGTTTGGTTGCTTCTTTTCCGCCATGCCAGAAATTTTTGTTAACTTTCTTTGTGTCGTTATTTCAGCCATAAAAAATCATGGAATTTATTTTCGGATGGGAAGGACATGAAACCAAATGTTCATCATTATCATTTGCATTATTACCCGATACCTTTGCACGTAAAGGAACCAGTCCACATAGGTCCAGAAAAGCGCCAGTTGGATGAAGATCATGAGTACTCACTTTTTAACATAAAAATATTTATTCTTTTTTCGACAAAGAGTGAACAGTTAAAAACAATGTAATCATTTTGATAGCGAACGATTAAAATCCCTTGGATGGACTGAGGAAGAATATCCAGTTCCTGATCCAAGCATAATTTATCCTTCAAAATTTGACCATCTTTGGAAAGAAGAACATCCATCGCAATACGTATGGGATGGTCCAATTTTCGGTATGTTATAATAATTTCACATTGAGATGGCTAGTAGTTTCTTAATGATAAAAGACTAATTTAATTTTGTGAGCAGAATCTCCAAAACCAAAGGAAGTAAAAGACGTATCGGTTCAGGTACCTTTACATCAACAGATTATTATTCAACTGCCAAAAGAGAAAGAAGAGCTAGGGTTTTTAGGTTCGTTACTGGAAAGAGTGAAGAACTTAAGAAAACTGCTATTTCACGCGTCTAAACATGAGTTTGAGCACCGGAGTGATCACGGCGGATTTTATAACTATTTGTATTTCAACGATGGACATACAAAACATCTTCAACAGTGATTGACTTAAAAAAATTTGTATAAACCAAAAGGCTATCTTATTCTAGTTATTAAGTTGTTTGCGATAATTTTCAACTTCCTTCCGTACTTGAGACTGTAGTGAATAATTTATTCATATCAATAAAATCGTATAACATAATTCCGTATTTATGATTTATTCAAACCGTCTACACCATACAATTTTGAACTCATGAGTTTCACATACAATTTTTTCACAAACAAATCAACAATTGGCGCCAACTATGTTTATGAAAATAGAGATGCAAAAAAAAAATAAAACTAGTTTCATCGATGTCACGCATGTTTTATTGTAAACTTTCTCTGAAATTCCTCTACAAAGTAGAACATATGCAGAGAGAAAATGTGACATTTTTTTACAATGGGTGTAAAGGTTAATGAGTTTCATAAGCGCCGTGTTTGAATTTTCTATCTATGTAATCATTGAAGGAACTCCGTCATAAAAATCACAGGATTTCCGTCTTTAATTAAATAAACGGCGAAAGTGGTAAAACACGTTTTTGCAAATGTAGCTCGCACGAGTTAACCTGTTCATATTCCAATCACTTAACAAGACATTGAACTTAATCAATCAAACGTATGATAACGTTACATAATTACGAATAATTTGTATTATTCGCAATTATTGATTTATGCAAAATTGAAATTTTGCATAAAAACAATATAAAAATTTTTTAAGTTTTTCAAACATTTTCGTCAAACAGCAACTTATAATCAATTTCATGCAATTTTATTTAAAAGTTAGTCATTATTCAAGTTATAACAAAATTATATAGATTTCAAATGAATGATGACGTCGGTCAAATATTTGTTCAAATTTAATTTATCGAGTCACGTAATACACATCATTTCGTTACATCTGAAATTGCATTGACCGAAACAAATTTAATCTCATAGCATTTTTTGAAGCAAGTGATGTGTTCTCTATCTGCAACATGATATGAAATATTTAATATGCTGTTACCGTTTTATTGTACAATAGATATAGCATATTCAGTCACATATTATAATATATATAGTTACAATCACAAGATTGAGTATATCTCTGGAAAATTTTTCGTTATCGATAGCATTTTTAATAATGTCAATGAAAACAATTTGAAGAGTTAAACTTACTGCCACTATATAATACGAACATTATAATAATGACATTTTGAATTGAAATAGCATAACGCAAATTTGTAGAACAAGTTTTATAGAAAAGTGGTTCATTAAATTTGAAATCGTAATTGACAGTGAATGTAAAAGAAAAACAGTGTGTAACTTGTTAGAACCGACAATCCTCGTTGTCGCGCAATTTCAGTGCGAGAAGACGTAAAAAACTATTGTCATCTTAAACAACAAATCTTACGCATTTTTTCTCTTTTTTGTGTATTCAAATTTGTATTGCTTAGAAATGGAATTGCAAAAAATTACATCATAAGGCAAACGATACGTCAATGAACCGAAACGAAAGAAGCATATAAAATGTAAAGGACACAGTGTGTTAGTGCGTTAATGACAGGCCTGTGGCTTTGCCGCGCAATTTCGTGAAGCTCTATAAACTAGTCAGCGTCCTCAAGATTTACAGCAACCAATCATAGAGCTAATTTAATGCGCCTCACAAAAATGTTATTTATTGTTCGTTTGGTCTATGAAATATATACGCGCAACGGAAACTTAATGAGAATATCTGACAAATGGCTATTAGTCCGTTGCCGACATGAATGACTTCAAAATTAGATTACAGTTTGACAGTGCAACTAAAATTGTTTTGTTTTGATAAAATTGGTAAAATCAGTCGTTAAAGTAAATATGAGTAGCGGTGAAAAAATGACAAACTGGATTATGCAATAAACAAATAAAAACTGACCAAGCTCTTTGTAATAATATTTTGAAGAATTAACTATGAAAAATTAAATGAGCAAATTCTTCAAAGTAAAAAATTGCCAGGAAAACCTTTAATTCGTTTGTTAACAATGTTTGAAATCCATTGTTTATTGTAGAAAAATGTATTACCGAATATTGTAATATTGGAAATCAAACGTTCGGCATGAATATGCTCGTGTACTACATCAAGCGACCAGCCACAGATAGATTTATGCCCCTGAAATAGTGTATGTTTCGATTTGTACATTTGCGCTCAAATCATTTACTTTTCACATTACACGTATGAGTCGTACTGTGATTGTATTAATCCTCAATAATTATAATTACCCCAATTTAATTATAGCGGCAAACTCATTCAGAAAGACACTTCAATCAAAGTGTACTCTGTAATTGAAACCATTTTCCGTTTGACTGGGCGTATTCTAAACGGGTCTATGAAATGGTTAATTGATCGATTATAATCTCAATTTTTTAGATGTTAATGATAGTGAAGAAATGGAATCAAAGATATAATAGTAAAAAATTTGTTACTATTCAAAGATTCATACCACGTTGTTTCGATTGAAACGCATGTGAAATCAAGTTTATCAAAGTTTTATTTTTGCTTTTCTTTCCACTTTTACTTTCTGTAGTGTTTTTTGAATCATATAACTAAGCAATTTTGATCATAACAAATCGTTCTCATGTCAAATTGATACGACTGAAGGAGGCAAATTTATTTTGTTGCCACTTGTGTGAGTAAATTTTGAATGGCTGTGCATCTTTTGTAACAGTAACAGTTGTGCAACAGTTGTCTTAATTAACCAAAACGCTAAAATTTTATTGCCAGAACCATATCCAAATATGTAAGCTGCAATAAAAAAGTGCTAATAATTGGATGAGTGATTATGAAATTACAATGAATGTGTCCTGACGTGAAACGGGCGCGTGTGTAATCGTATAGTTATGCATACATATGGTCTTGTGACTTCAAAGAGAACGACTCCAATTAGCGGAATGCCCATGCCGAAGCGGTCGGCTCACAATCGAGCCTAAAAGCTCTTCCGCTAATCGTATCCTTACGTTTGGATTCCGTAAAACCTAAGCCTCGTCTCGTTCCTTTCAACTCTCGTCTCCGTTCCATCGTCGTTCGTTTATTTTTTCCTTTTGCCTGTTTTTCTATGACTATCGACAACCCCTACTAATCAGGCGTGCACTTCGAACGCCTAAATCGTGAAAATGCGCGTAACTGCGCGCCCGTGCTTACCCGTAAAATTCGATGTAGTATGGAGGATGCACTTGAGCTGCAACCATTAGACTATTGCTGTGCACGCCCGTTGCCTCGTTTGTTGACTCTGATTTCGTTTCATTCCTATGATCATTATACGCTTAATTGTCGTCATCTTCATTGGATTATCGAGCACTTCACAATAGGCTTTGACGTTAATGCGCTCCAAGTTCATTGGCTTAGATCATAAGTGTGAGGACTTCTGGCATTGTTTACACCGTGGTTACTGCGTGGAAAACACATTTAGTACGCACAGACTTAGTGTAGGTTCATGTCCCTCCTGCTTGTTTTCTATCAGATAGTTTTGACACGTGTCATAATTTTTATATTGTAAAAACAAAGAAATAAGAAATTAAAATAATAAGAATATTTTGGGATTTTTATGCGGAAAAACAATCATTAGTTGACGGCCTCACCGACTGCGCAGCCGCAGGAGGGTCATCGTCTGCGCAGCTGCAGTAGGATGCGTGGTGAGATAGAGGGCGTTACATCAGTAACGTCATAAACTGCGCAGCTGCAATAAAACGAGTAACACCATCGGCTGCGCAGGCGCAGTAGAACACGTGGAGCCACAAAAGAGCGCAGCCGCAGAAGGACAGGTCACACAATTGGCTGTGGAGTGCATGTATTATTAATGTTTGCACAGTTGACATTATTTTCAAATCTTAAGACAATTACTTTTACCGCTTTTGATGAAGTAGAAGAACTTAAATCGATCCAAACTCATTCTCGTCATACAATTTTGTAGAATTTTCATTCATTCATAATGACGTGGTTTGAAAAATTGAACTATATAGCGCAGCATGCTTTCAATGGACCACATTATTTAATTATCAATTCACGTTATGAAATTCATCAAGTTTCGCAATAAATAATATTCGCTAAGAATTGTATTCATATAGAGACTAATAATCATTCGTTTTAATAGTCTTCAATAAGCTTTAAATGGAACAATCTATACATATTTGTTGAATTTGTTGCGTTTGTTGAATTTGAAACAATCAACTGATATTAGTTATACGTTTAATGTTATTGTTGAGGTAATGGTAGATTGCTTTTAAGTGGGAAAACTGGAAAACTTTTCACTTTTACTACTATTTTATTCTCACGAGTGAGAAAATTACTCGGTTTTTCATTGCGAAAGGCCAACATAAATATTTGCATAATAAATATCAATCCGAAATTGAAGACTGCAATCTAGTGCGTATTGACTCCCATGGATTATCGATATACCTGTAAATCGTTAAACGATCAATTATCATAAGAAGCGTTCTGTAAAAATCGTCTGGTTAACGAGCGACGATAACTTTTGATCATCTACAATTATACCGGAGTAAATTTCCTTTTTATCAAAAGTCTCGACCGATGGTCTACGGTTTACTAACGAACATAACGATATTGCTGAAAATTCAAACGCGATCGAAAAAAAGGAGGAGCTTTAAACAAACGTTAATATTCCGGCATCAGACAACGACTCATTGCTAACAAGTAAGAGGAAGGAAAAGGGTTCGTGTAATGATCAGCAGAAAGCCGAAATTTATTATCGCGATCTGCGTCCTAATTACCATATACGCGCGGCGTTGAGATCGTTACTGAGTCGATCCGTCAATTACCGCTCCTTTGGCTTTGGCCCGTAGCACCCCTCCGAGCCAGCCGCCCCGTTTCCGTCGCTTTGGACAGAGCGACGAAATAAATTTCCTTAATTGAGCCGAGTCAAGCCGAGGCCAAACGTGCACCGATTTCGTAGCCACGCCGATTTATTCCCAATTTTACAGTAGCCACAGAAATGAGCCTCAGAAAAAAAGAGTAGATCCTCTGCAAGTGCTAATGCGTCCAGATTGAAAAGATGAAATAATAATTTGATCTGAATTCTCATGCGCCCAGTTTCGGGCACAGCTTTGTTCATTCGATGCTTTGTTGATACATGTTTTAATAATATACAACTTTGAAAATTTAACATTCTTAATTCAGCTCACACGATGGAGACGTTTTCAATTTATGAATTTGTGAATTTTAAAAAATATATTAAACATAATAAATCTTCGTATTTTAAATAAACTAGAATTGATATACTGCCGCTTAGGCTGTATTTTCTGAATTTTTGGATACTTCTAACGAGTTGGGCGTGTTTTTTTGTTTGCAGACAGAATTCAAATTGCAGCTACAAGTGAGTCTAGCTCGTCGATATAATCGGGCCAGAAGGAAGAATCTTGGACAGAACGACGAAATTGCGGAAAGCAAGCAGACAGAGAGAGAGGTAAGGGAGGATGCGTGAGATGAGAGAAAAAGAGAGCGGCATAAAGCGAAGCTTTTTTGCGCCTACGAACCAGTCGCATTAGAATGCGGTTCTGCCAATTTGGGACGCGGAGGCGCAGTAGGCGAAGGAACAGCGGGTTCAATTAATTAAAAACAAAAGCATCGGGGACACGTCAATCTTATTCGGCTGCGGAATACCATAGTGGAGTTAAAAGGGGAACAAGACTGTGGCAAAGAGACGGAAGGGAGATTTGTAGCCATTGGTGGCTGAATCGGAAACCTTTAATTAAGTCCGCGTTCGTTATGCGCTTACTGCCTTAGCCACTACTTTGGGTTAGTGAGAGGGCTTTTCGTGGCTCGCTTCTCTCCTATGTACGTTTCGTCCATATTCGTTTGTTTCGCAAGAATTTTGATTGGGTAGCAAAAAGACGTCCGCCTCACTCCCCCGCTTCTGACGTCTTTTTTGTCCCGGCGCACTCCTCTTTTTTATCTCCTCTGCAAACATTTCGGGTACGCGCAGTAGCGACGCAATTAGCGTGACTGTTAACTTTGCCGAGTAACCCCTTATACGGTCTTATCCAAACTCTGGTCTCTGTCCATTACTTTGTCTAAGCCATCGCCCCATTCCAAATCACAAACACTTCAGTCACAAAATCTTTGTTTATCGTTTGACGGTCCTTGAATCTCACGACTCGAGTGTGTTGAACAAATTCGAATCAATTGGATAAACAAACTTATCACATTTTTTTGTAATAACCTGTTTTGGCAAAAAAGGTTTACACTCATCTGTGCAGCTTTTTTTAGTAATTGGTACAGACTTATTATAATGGAAACACACGTTGCTTTCAACGCGTATGTTAAATACTAGTTGAATGGCCAACTATCAAGATTGATGTTATCAAAGAACAGACGTATGCCATCATAGGCGGAGTGTAAAAAGCACATAATGCAAACTTATGGTGCTTTAATTGGACATGCATACCTGTCTACCAGGCCAGCGGCAATGCATTGTGTTTTAGCTGGACACTAATTAGTGTTTCTTTTTGCCAGCAAATGTGTAAAAACGATATAATCCTTTTAGCCGTACACTCGTGATTATGAATTAATAAATTACTCGCTTCTATTTCAGCGTAACATTGATAACGCTGTGGCAAAACCAGATGAAGAGATGGCGAGGCAACAAACAAAATGTTTATCTCTAATTACGATTCTTTTAGGGTTCGTAAAATTCTGAATCATCGTTAGAGGCACAAAGCATTAATGAGTCATGCGATACACAAAGTCCTTTTGAGGTGTGTGTAACGTTGGAACGAACATGACAAATCAGTTGATTATTATTTCATCAAATTGCAAAGAGATGTCTTTCTGTGTGGTTCTGAGCGAAAAAGGGCCAAAAAGCGTCAGGAAAATGCATCACAGCGTAAGATTCAAAAATCGTGGCGGTACAACGTGTAGAGACAAAACGTGTGTGCGTTGCTCCTTGGCTAACAGGACATTACATAATAAATCGGTCTCGTTAGCAAGAAACTTTGTTTTTGTCAAGGGCTCGCTCATTAGATCGCCACGGTGCGACGGTAATTAGAAGTTTTAGTCTCCCTTTGGGCGTCTTTCTCGCAGCCAGGAGACTCACCCTCGACTCGGCTAACGCAACTGTGGTAATGATGCAGCTAAGTTAAAGTAAAGGGCGGCACCACGAAGGTCGTCTTGCCGATTAAGCTCGATATCTGCCGCGATCGGGATCGTGAAAAAAGACACACGTTCGCCGGGAGCCAATTACCGTTTTTCATGGCGAAGGCATATGCCTTTGAGTTTGGCCACCGAACATTTACATAGTTCCGCTGTATTTGCGCGGCTTACGCGCTCCTACGCCGCTACTTTTTGTGACCGCCGTCTTTTCTGAATGTCGTTGACGTTAAAACGTTTTATAATTGGTACATCATTAAATTCCGCGGACTCGTTCTCCGCGCACACCTACGATTCATTTGGAAACGTCGGAGTAATTGTTTTGTAAAGGGAAAGGGACAAGATCCCGACTGTTCGGGATAATTATGTACACGGCAGAAATTGTTCGTCGCTCAATTCTACACAATTTTGTATGTACAATGTTCGAATAATGGAACAAGAAAGAGATTTCGCGATAATGATGACGGTTTGTTAAGTGTAAACTCCAATTGGCCCTAACGATATGAAACTTGTACAAGTTACACATGTTTGCATCGTCCGTGATATTTCATGAAAAAAAGAAAATAAATCAATTGAAATTTTTATCTTAGCAACACTAGAAAAACTGACCGCCCTAAATCAGTGCGTTTAGATTTTCATTCGGTCACCACTTTTGCTAAAGTCGGAATAAAGTTTTTACCTTTTTCGACTTTTAATGTTATTCAGAGAACTTTCAAAAATAATGTTATCATTTTTTCGATTTTTTATATCGTTTTTGATACACATATTGTGATACACTAAACTAGCGTGGTTGGTCCTTCAAGGTAGACGCAAAGTCCAATCCTTCTGGCGTTAAACTGTTAGTCATAGCGTGAACTGTCCATCTGAAATGTTTCATGAAACTGTACATGTTTTCATCTCCCTCGTGTAATTAAAATATTCATCTAAATGAAAAAGAGCGGCTATGTCCAACCAATTTGGTATATATAAATCCCGGTGCCACCCATCCGCAAAGAGTGCCAATTCAAGTAATGGTTCGTACAGGCAAATCGCGTTCTATTTACGGCAAATAAATCTCATTGCTCTCGGTGAAAGAGAAAGGTGCATTAGACTGGGCACTTTTGGTGCTTTTATTTTGTTTCTCCCACTGATGGTAAAAGGCGATTCCTTGTGCGGTAAGTTTTGATGCCGCCAGGTAAAAAAGTTGCACCTAATGAAACGGTAAGATAAAGCCGGGAGAGCCCGTTTAGGGATCTTGCGGTGTCGAACGGGTTGCTCCGAACGGTATTTGGCAACAAAGCAAGCGTCCGCGGAGCAAAAGTTGAAGACGCGGTGGGGCGCGCGGGTGGCAGAAACTGCCAGGCAAAAGCAAAAGTAGTATGGGAGAAGTGGCAGCGTGAGGGGGTCGACACGGGTTTAGGGGTAAAAGCTCCTGACTGGTGGCGCCGAGGTGGAGGAGAAGTCGGCAGGATGAAATGGAAGTGCGTGGAGGGTGAAATGCGAAAGGAGCTCCGGAGAAAGGGTAGAGTTTGCTAATTACGCGCGCTCTCTCTAATGAATAAGCTCTAATGAACCACTTTCTGTTAATTAAAGGCTGCCTCTATCCCCCTCGAACTCTTGCCGCCTCCATCGCCCGCCTCTCGGCTGCTTTTAACGAAAGGAGGAGGCTTAGGGAAAAGAGCTCAAATGGAAGATTGCCACGTGTATGAGAGCATATATTCGTCTGCGAAAATGCATGACAATATAAGACTAAATCTAGTCTCGCACTCTATCTATATATGTACAAGCAATTTTGGGTTCTGAACCGCAACGATCTTGTTTAATCTGTTATTCTCGTTTGTGTTTACATTTGGTAATAAAATATCGCGAATGATTTTGATTCACAGTTTCATAAAGGAATTTAAAAACGAATTTTGAGTAGTTGCATCAAGGTCGAGGTGAATTTGCAATTGGTGTACAAGATGTTTCTCATTGCGTTGCTAATGATAAACCAAAGCGTCTTGATTTAATTTTTGAGTATTTAATTTTTGTCTTGAGCTAATTATTCTGCCGGCATTTGATGCACTTAATTTATTCCGTCATTGTTATTCCGGCCACCATTCAACGTTTTTAAATGGTTTGTATTTACAATTCAATTCACCTTTGGCTTTGCACTAGGTGTTGTTAAATTAGACCAACTTGAAGTTAAAAGTCGAGACAAGAATTTTCTCTGTGATTTTACAAAGTCAGATTCTAAATGTGATTGTTTTGTTTTGCACGTCATGTTCTGCAAATGGAAATTCATCTTTTTTACCTGCGAGTGATATTTTGAAATGTTAAAGAAACAGCAGAGGAAAAATAACTACTCGAATTAAAAACTTTATTAATTTTTCCGATGTTATAAATTTAATTTCAACGAAAATAAAACAGTTTCAAAACTGGCGCGATTACTTTAATTGCAACGGCTCTTTTTATGATGAAATCATAAAAGCTTTTCAGTCGAGCGAAAAATCGATGATGATGTATTGTCTGGCTGAAGGTTTGGAATCAAGCTAGTAATGAGATTTCTCATTATTGATGTAATAAAATAAAACGATCCGTTATTTGTCTGTAAATGGATTCATGAGTACAGCGCACGTTTCACTCGTGACACCCTGTAGTAAGAAATACAAGCGAAAGCTCTAAAGGGGATAGAGGAGGGGTTTGGGTAATCAGTAAATGCGTCCATCAGCGGATTACGGGGACCGCACTCCCACCCTCTCCTTCCCTTAACGCTTCCTCTTACTCACACCGCGATCTCAGTTCTCTCGCTATATCTTCTCTGTTTCACTTGCTGTCGTGTAAAAGCAGAACTCTCCTTGTCATCCCTTCGCAGATATGCAACAGACACGTAAATATAATTGAAAACATATTGTCAAAGTGATTTTTATCCGTAGCTCTTTTCGTGTTGAAATAAATAAGCCGCCGGCACCCGTTCATCTCAAATAAGTTAATGGATTCCTAAAAAATTGCTAAAAGAGATTTTGTAACTTGCCTTTCTCAATTAGTTGTGTTTTTTTCGAGATTTGTAATTCACTCTACACAGAAAAATAACAATTTGGTGGTTTTATGGACTTTTGTCAGTTTGAAAATCAAAGGTTCCGAGGAACATACATTTTGTTAATTCAGTATGTCGGCGCGGAGGTTGTTAAAATGGTTGTTTGTTTAGGCGGCGTCATAAAATGACTGCATCGCTGTAACAACATTATTACCATCGTTTGTAAAACAAGTAATTTAAAGGTAACGGAAGAGAGCGCAAACATTGAATAAATGTCGAGCAAGTGAGAAAGATGGGGGACGGGAGAAAATGGAACCGAGAGGAACATGATAATTGTAGCAGTAATTACGAAGAGGCAAGACAAAGACGCCCGATGCGAGGACTCATGAGACGCACTAATTATTTCACGAATAAAATCTCATTAAATGCTTTCCAGACAGAGTCTAACTTGCTGTCAACATTGTCTCTTTATCGCTGGCACGAGCTACCTGTATACCAACGAAAAATAAGGATTCATAACTCCAACGTGTTTCATAACTAATGGCGCGATTGGTAGACTATCGAGAATTTCTTAACCAACAATCACAATGAAACAAAAATTTGTGTTAAAAATTTTAGTATACAAATTCGTTTTACGGTACAATCCAGTGCTATTACGCTTGCTCTATTTGTCAATCACAAATTAAGATACGATTTGTATATAGACATTTCACTGAAACGTCCATCAGACAATAAATAAAAGTTGGCAGTGAAAATTTTTATTTAAATTAAATGACGAAAGAGTTGCAATCGAGACGGACCGGCGCATGTTAATTGACAGTAAAAAAACAATCCACTAATGAAGTAAATCAACCCTCCATGGGGCGCCAGACTTACGAATTTAACGATTCAACGTCGACTGATGTAACAAATTTGAAAAAAGCTTTTTCGTAAACGTTTGATTGATATTTGACGTAACGAAAATCGAACTTCCATATTATCTTGCTCGCTTACGTTAAATAACCCGACTCAACGAAATAATGCACTTTTACGTTGGCACGAGCAAAATATATGAACGCTGTCCGTGCTAATACTTTTTTGCAGTCTGCGTTCCGAATTAAAACTGGCTTTAAATGTTTTACCAGCGCATTACAATTACCACGCAAGACAAACCTTTTATTGGCAGATTTCAATCGGAGTCAGTCAGAGACGCAAACTTTTTTCGTACAATTATTCACAGCGTGTGATTTTTCGATTTTTGCCACTCGTGAAAAACATTACGATTAACGACGGAAATAACTCGGAATTGCAATTAGAAAGGAAAATGTTTGATTACTTTTGGATGTGTGCATTTTTTGTTTCGAATTGATATGTCGTTTTTGTTTTCGACAGGGTAGTGTTTTTCATTTGTTTTTCCGCGTTGATGGATATTGTTTTGCGAAATCTATCGAATCAATACGATGTTCTGTTACGGAAACGCGAGGTTCATCACAAGTGTCAATCTCGAGAATTTTCCGATTATGGGAGTCTCTTGTAAAGGGAAGGTTGAGAGATCAGTGATTTTATTCTTAAAAGCCACACGAGCTGCCAGTCACTCGGAGATCGGAGTGACGTTTATTGAATCACTCGAAGATCGAAGTCGAGCTTCAATTGGCAGTGCTCCAGGCGTCTATTTATTCAAGTTGTACCGCAGATTCATGTGAACCTCACATGTATCTTTTATTATCATAATTCTGCAATTTTTGATTTGGTTCGATCAATTTTTGTGAACACGTCTGAATATATGACATCTGTCAATAATTTTGAAAACTGAAAAAAAAAAACATTTTTCTTAAGCTTTCTCTCTGACGCAGTTAAAACCTACTCAGATATCTTTCTTAAATATCATTAAAATTATGAAACGATAATTATGTTTAAGGAAAATTGGATAAAAGGAAAAAAACGTAATTAGTATTTTGCAAAACAATAACGCAATAGTTTGCCTGTAACATTAAATGCCTGTATTGTTCCTGGTGATTATTTATTATCTGACAAGTTAATAGTTTTGAAAATCGTATTGTTGAACCACTCCGGATGCGCGATGCGGTATAAAAACGCCGGCCTCTTCCTACTTCAATGATTAAACGAAATTTTTTGACTTTGTAGTTTGATGAGTTCGTTCTAACATAATGGGTCTTAAAGTAGCTCTGTGTTTACTTTTGTTGGCTGTAAGTATTTTGAACATATCATATTTAAAAAAGTGAAATGATTTTTTTTTAATTTTGAGTCATACTTTGTAATATTTTCCTGAATAGTTAATGCGAATGACAGTAAAATAGACGTACTAAATATTATCTTTTCTATTAATGATAAAGGGAATCGTCATTGGCTTTCCACAAGAGAGTGTAGATGCTTATAATGACCTAGGCATTGAAAATGGTCCGGATGTTCCCAAGGGACCTCCAGCTGTAGGACCTCCAGAAGGAAGAGGACCTCCGGAAGGAAGAGGACCTCCAGAAGGAAGAGGACCTCCAGAAGGTAGAGGACCACCAGAAGGTAGAGGACCTCCAAAAAAAGAAGGTGAAAAACCTCAAAAAGAAGAAAATGATTCACCTCAAGAAAGTCGTTAATTTCATGATGGAAGAGGACAGGCAACAAATTATTTAAAATTATTCTGGCCCTACATTACAATATAATTACTTAGTTCTCAACGTAGCAATATCAGTGACATTATTATCTAAATCGATTGCAATAATTCTGTTTTATCTGCAAAATAAATTGTATTTGTTGTTCTCTTCAAACCAAAATTATTATCTTTCACGTAGATAAAAACACAAACAAGCAGGAAACAAGTAAACACAGCAAAATAAAGAGCTTATCCAAATGTTGGCTAAAACATGCATGCCTATTCGGTCTGCCACTGTTCCAGCAGTTTCTCTATAACGTCTCTGAATCCTAAAAAGTTTGTGTTTACGATCCTTACCAGTTTAGTGCCCTTGACTAAAATTGTACTTTTCGACAAGACTCTATTTCTTGTTCTGTTTAAAATCCTAATACTGCACTTAAAAAAGAAAATTATGATTTTTCACGGCCACTCCCAAAATCTTGCATTATTGTTGATTTTCGCAAAGCGACACGCGTTCTTCAAATAAAGATAAGCCGGGAGGTTTGATGTTACGAATTATTCCAGCGTATAACCGCGTGCGCGTTTCTCGTCAACTTTCAACTGTCTGTCAAAGACAGCGTTACCGATCTCGCCCTTGCCGAATTCATTATTTACCGAGTAAAATAGTAGCAAACCCCGTACGAGAATTTACATGCTGCGCCAAATGTGTTACGAAATTCATGGCAATGCTGTGTGTGTATCTGTAATTTTAGTGTTTGACGCTTCTCAACTTGAGCTGGCGCACCTTACTAAAAAGTACGAAGTACTATCAAAGTACCAGCAAAGTGTGAATAATAAAACCTATCGGAATAACGGAATACACGACACCCGTACAGAGGCTTGCATTTGATTTGCACGCTTATGAGGTGACTGATATTTTATTTAACGTCCCATCAAAGTTTCAACCGATGATTTTCTGCTGGTAAGTATTTTCGGAGATGCCAGACGTGTCTTTTCAGACGGTTTTAATAGAGCTAGTTCATCTCGTTGCAAAAGCGTGTCAATGTTTTAACAAAAACCGCATGAAAGAATGCAATTTTTTAAACCCACTTGTAATAATAGTTCCAGAGCGAATCATTATTAGTTAGGGCAAAGGCAATTACAATAAGGAATTGAAAATACAGAATTTAAGGGCAACGAAAATGTACAATAGTGATGACGATGGTGCCGAACGGAGGTTTGTTAGTTAGCGTCGGACATAACTTTCATTAATTGGAGAGGACTCCGCAGAGAAGACAGCCGTGGTCCCGTAATTAATCTTATGCTCTAATGAGTGTCAATTGGCAGGAGCTGCCAATTAACGCACCGCCGCTGGAGTTTAGAAAATGAGAGCATCCCGGACTAAGGAGACCGTTTCTCGTTGTTGCGGAAAGAAGTCAAATATAGTGAGACGAAGTTCCAGACTGCGGTAGAAAGAGAGACGCACACAAGGACGAGAGATCTCGAATACTTGAAATAAATATTCCAAGTTAATTTCCACCAGATTTCTCGGTTGAATTACCGGGAGCATCAAATTATTCGACAATGTCGAAAACGTGGATTAGCGAGCACAATCGACCAATCCTATTAAAAGTGGTCGGTAAAAAAGCCGACGCTCATCAGCTTTTGGTTTAATGTGAAATGACAGATGAAAATGAGATAATATTGGAAAATTATTTTCGGACAAAAATTCTCTCTCGTGTATTTCACTGATGTACCACGTCGATGAGAGGAATTTCATAATAATTTTTTTTAAGTGCATTTAGTTTGTGTCTCTTAACTTTTATTACGTCGTTCATTTTTTATGCTTGAAATAACAAAAACAAACTTTTTTGTCCGGAATAAATTTGATAACCTGGTCCAATTAGAGTTTGACTTATCCTAATTGCAAACCGGGGTCTATGCAAACGCGTTGTTAACATATGTCGCCGTTATAAAACGGTAAAGGGAAAGATGTTCAAAAAAACGTCGAGTTTCTATCAAAGTAGGCTGTTGGCAAAAAAAAGAAGAACGGCAGAAAGGAAGACAGGAGATTGAAAAGAGGGCCAACGGATGCAGGATGAAGAGGAAGTATGAGGGGTGGAATGAGAGCTTAGAAGGGGGCAATCTTGCTAATGTAGCGTCGTCCCTTCCTGCACACCCTCGGCCAAACCACTACGTATAAATAACACGCGGACCCGTCGTATGCCTCCCCCCTGACGCGCGCCTTACTTAGTTCCATCCTATCCTGGACCGCACGAGAGCTCCAACTGATATAAACGTGAGAGCTACAAACAGGTAAATGTTAGAGCTTTCTCGTCGAATTGACAAAGATAACGTACTATTTATCTACGTTAGGGCGACTCATCACGTGCTTTTCTAACGTTTGCTTGTAATTCTAAATTACAGCGCAATTTATTTACACAACAAACAAGCTACCGGACGCTACCAATGGATTTTGTTGCAACCTGCAACTGTGACTTATCATTAATTCACGAGCTTACAATATGTAACTCTTTACAATTATAATCAGCGGATCAGCAAATTTAGGGGTTGAGTAAATGTTTTAATAATCCATTAACGGTAAAATAAATTACAATTATTTTTTTAAATTCGATTAATTTCACGTCAATAGTATTTTAAATAAACATGATAATATTAATTTAAAAAAGCAACTTTTATTTACATCTTTTTATTTGTAATTTGTCACCTGTATATTTTCACGAGTTGAAAAATTGCTTGTTCATCTCTTGCCATCGATGCGAAGGCGCATAAAAATTTTTTTTCTTAGACTTAACTATATACCAGATAAAACACGTTGAACTATAACAATAAACAGGGCCCATTAAAACGTTCATCACCTCTTCCATTTTTAAACATACAAAACATAAATACATAAAATCTCTTTTTTAATGCTTGGCAAGAATTAGGTTAAGCACACCGCGATAGTGATTATTTGAAGTCAATTTTTATCAATTAAAAACGAGAAAACTTGGACGGATTAAAAATGTATAGAAGATTGAAGTTTGCGTTTATATACAGTCGCGTATTTTTGGTTGCCTCCTCGCAGGGGGAGTCGAATGTTTAAATAATCAAGTTTTATTATTGAACCGGGCGATGTTTATCGGAAAATCAGAAATCTGTCATTCTTTTGCTGCTATTTGTAACCAAAGCCGATGTAATTATTAAAATTATTATTCTCCCTTTAACTCAATCAGTTGTGTTTTTTACTGGAGTTCATTTATATTCAAAGAGGTAAAAGAACTTCGCCGAGCTAATCAAATTAGAGTTATTATCTGTGGTTATTTTCACTTTTTTTCGGACGTTCGATTGTAGTCGATGTGATTATTATAATTGATGGTACATGTCGGACTGACGTTATTTTCTCTTGTGATTAAAACTCTTAAAGGGTTCTTATGAATTCAGTCTGAGTTCGATGTTCAAATAATGATGTTTTATTTTCCTCGCACGATCTTTCCCTTTAGTTACCATAAGAGGGAATCCAAGCTTTGGGAATCGCGACAGCGTACACTCGCAGTCTTTCCATTTCAATTATCCCACTTTAGAGAGCTTATTTTAATCCTAAGTGCACACTTACTACTCAGGCGATAGAACGACAGACAGAAGGTTGCTTGTACTAACCTTTTTGCTCTTATTCACCTAGAGTGCATTTGCACCAGCTTCATTATTTACCCTATCATATACTTTTTTCGTTTCCATTCCGTGAGGTACTTGGCGATTGCAAATGTAAGAATAGATCAAACTAGTTTCTCGGGCGATGCATCAACGATTAATTAGCCATAAAAAGATCCGCGAGCAAGAATTAGCGAACATCTAGTAAAAGTCTCTCGTGTAATCTCATGAATACTTAAATTACGGTAAAACGGCTCTTTCATTGAACACCTCTTCTTCCACTTGTCTGTACTTGATCGATTTCAAAATTTCAAACCAATCTTAGTTTTGTTTTCGATTGATAAAAACTAAATTGAGGTTTTTACGAAAGACTCAATTTTTGTTTTGTAATAAATTCTTTATGTATTCGATTAATTTAAAATAATTTTGGTACAGAGTCATTAATACAGCAATCATTGGATGGGAAAAAAAGTGCATTGATGTAGGAAAAAAAACAACAAGCTGTGTTTACCGCACTGAGTTAAAAAAGCAATAGTGTATGTCTTGCTGTTATTGAAACGAGCGTTGCGAACGCAAAAGCGACGAAAAATTAAATGGTATGCACAACTTTTCGCTCAACTGAGCGATGTAACGCTCGTTTAAACTCACAAGCTGTGGAAATTGCCGTGATATCTCTATATTAGAGTGCATGTAACGTCGATCAGAATATCAAACTGACCGAATTGAACTCATTACAAACTGGCTACCGGTTACTTGAGCTGTCGGATGCAGCAGCGAGCTCAAGTTGGGAAATGATTGATTCCGTTGGCTGAGCGTGATTAGATTATTAATCACCTGCTTGATCCACGACAAAAGGCGACCAAAAACGGGAGCTTTTGTGTACACCATTCCAGCCTGAAAAAACTCCAAGTATGTTTTAACAAAAAAAAATCACAACAAAAAAACCACGTTTATGAAATTTTTAAATTCAATTCAACGTTGGCATATATCTGATTCTTTCACGAATCAATTTCTTGCGCGAATACACAAAAGATTTTCAACCAGTGATTTTTTTTGTGTTCAACGTAATGATTCATCGGCGAGCACCCAATTCTCTGCGGTCAGTTTAATAGCCAATTTGAGGTACACGGTTTATTAAATTGGTAGTTATGTCATGGTATATTAAGCAGCACGTTGCACATAGGGGAAACTCAGGTCATGATAATTATGTACGTACACATATTGATTCGTGCGTACTGAGAATTAAAAGCCCTTAATATGACTTAATCGCAAATTAAAGTTGCATGCGATGAGCCGTCGATGTGAATTATAGAATTCGTTACAAAATTCTCGCGAATTTATACTCCCGAATGAATTTTCAATGACGATCCATCATTTATAACAAACCGAACACAATGGTTATCGCAAACAAGAAGATCAAGCGGAAAAGAAGTTTGCAAAAGCCAAATATGATAGCGGGACGTATAAACGCGAATTAAATTGAAATAAGCCGTTGTAATTCACGATCATTTTGAGCCGCTGCGATATAAATGTGTATTATGTCCGGAGCCTGAGAGCTTATTAGTTCGTTCGTCCAATTATCAAACACTCGGCGTTATAATGAAATCGCTAGGAAACATCGTCGGTGGATTATTAAACCGAATGTATTAAAAGTAAAGAAATATAAATGTTCAATATCAACGCGAAGAAGATATGAGTGGGATAAATTGAATCAGACTACCATAATTGGCGTACTGCGGCAAGCACTTTGCGGGCTATAGTAATGCCGTACTGTGTTTGCTGTTTGCAAGTACCTACGCGCAGTGGGCCTTTGTGACCCAGAGAACCTAATTAATTCCACAGTAATGAGTTAGTTCCCCTGGACTCAACGAGTAGGTTAGACGGAGATTCGTTTGCCTCGAGCTATACCATAGCTTTTATACACCTAACCGTCTCACCCTCGCCCTCTTATAGTTACCTTGTCTTCTCTTCGTTCTTTTGTTGACTTTCACTCGCCCCCTTTCAACTACAATTATATTCTCCGACCGTGTATATAAAATCGTACAATCCTACTTAAATTATCCGCTACAAGATTTATCAACCTGCCTATCGTCAATGCATCACAATAAGGCGAAAAAACGATGCAAGATTCGTTGAATCTCGTGTACATTTACGTTTCGAAGAAGGCCGAAAATTCGCGTACGAAATTGCGTTTAATTTGACGCTCTTTGAGTGACGAATACGTTTCAAGTGACAAAAAATGTAACTATACTCCTTGTTTTTTGTTCACACGAGAGAAGAGGGATAGACAAAAAATTGGACCTGGAAATTTAGTTTCCAAATAAATCGGAAAACGCCAAAGCCTATCATTCAGACGCAAGTTTCCTTTTTGCTGATAATGGCGTCGAGATTCGAGAAGGGTTGTGAACGTGCAACTCTTCCCGAAACTAGAGGATGGGGCTGAGCGAGAGATTGCAATTAGCATGCTAATTAATAATGCAAACTGAGCGAGACCGACGTCCATTCACTGCTACTTGTACATATATACTATTTCTAGATTCTCCTTTTGATCATACAATACACACATACACTAACACCTGACCAATCAATTTTGTATCGACTCACCATTTTTCTAACTTCGTTCTTAATTTACTCGCAAATTCGCTGCACAGGATATTTCCAAGCCGCAACTCAATGCATAATATCTCTGGATGCATGTGCAATGAATTACGATCTGAAGTTTTTATTAATCGGAGAATCGGTCATTTAGAAGTACCTTTGCAAGGAAACAACCATATTACATTTTGTGTAAAAAAAACTTAGAAGAATAAAAATATTTATTTTGTAGGAATTAAAATTAAATTAACGACATTCTCTTTTCACTTCTGGGAGAATGAAAGGGTTCAAATGAGCAGAAGTTGAAGTATTGTATTACAAAATTCATATAAAAACGATGTAATGTGTAAAATGAACTCGGTGTGCATAATGAAGGAAGAGAGTTACAAGAGCAGCTCCGGATTATGATATTGTATCGAATGACGTAGCTAATTAGGACAAATTAATACTGCAAAAGCTAATTTCTGCATAGCATCGGCCATCGGTGCTTGTGCGAGGATCTCAAAGCAGCGACGTCTAGCTGCTTGGGCGCTTTGTCTCGTCGTGCTTCCCCGCGTCAGTGCCTCTTCATTTCATTCAACTTCAAGAGCCAACAAGCGTACCACCTAATTGCGCTGACATATGATAATTGTTTTATGAATTTTCACGTTGATTCCTTTTTCGCAATCTACCTGCTTCACCGACGTATGAACGCATTATTTCAACTTCATCCTGTCTCGTCAGCCTTCCCCCCAAAAAAGAGATCTAATGACCTCGCACGTCTTTGCTAATAGGTTCCTTTTTTGCTGTACGCATTACACATTATTTTTTGTCGTTCCTTTTTTTTGCCGAGTATTGTTTGCAACACAAAGTACATTTGATGGATCAAGCAATTAGCAAACAGTGAGAATTGAAACTAATTTAGCTTCGCAAAGTAAGCTCAGTCCTAATGAGGAACAAACTTTATTTTTCCGACAATGCAAAAAATTTTTAATTTTTTGTTAACAATTCTTTATCATTCCAATTAAAATCTTATCAAATGTGTTTTTCTCAACTGCTCATTTTTTCCAGTTCCTATTTAACTGTGGAATGGTCCATAGTCGAGTTGATTTTCATGTTCACAATTATCATTTAATTTCCCTTTTGCCACGGTGAAAATTAACTCTGAAGCTTTGTAACTGAATTCGGTTGGCACAATTACATCTTGTTAGTCGAACCGTTAATTAACTCATTCGTTTTACAATCAAAACGTGTCTATATCGACAGAGTTGCTCTGCCGATTGCGCCGAATTTGGCAATTAATAGAAATTAATGGAAGAACTTGGAGGATCGGTGAGTCACAGTGACGCCGGGGTCTTGAATAGTGTTCTAGAATAGCTTTGCCTAGAGTTGACTCAAACAAAGAGATAGCGAATTTTGGTTGGTTAGACACCAGACAATGATTTGCTTTGCCTTGCGTAATGGAAGACAAATAGGTTCTCCCTTATCTTATGTGCTACCCGCTACGATATCTGTTTTGATATATCTTAGGCTTATGTGTTAGTTACTTTTTGAATAAATGATTAATCCTATCAATATCTGCATTCTGTGTGAACAACAATCGAAGAACAAAACGCTAAACGTAACTTAAAGGATTAGAAAACATTATCCTTCAAAATGCGAGTCTTATGTTTTATTGTTTCTGTGAATTTTCAAGTTGATTGTCTATTAAATTTGAAATAATCCAAATAGTAAATTTGTATTGACTTTCTGACACGAAAACAATCCAAAAGCAATAGGCAAAAGAATTACTAATGGTTTTGACAGGTTCTCCTAAAAATATTGCATCCCTGACAACTGTAATACTTCGTGCAGGCAAATCGAAAAATAGAGAGAAAAAGATAAAACGACGGGTTTGCACATATTTATTAACGAATTGTATAGTGCGTCTATATTGATATAGATACAATTGTACAATGAGTTTTTTCTGCATTGGTTGATGGCAAAAGTTGAGATGCGCGTGTGAATGCGCATCGATATGACGTTATCCAATTAAAAAGTTGCCTTTGTGCAAATCGAGTTGTCACAGCCAACAGTCCCCGTTCATGTATCTCTTTGCTCAACAGGACCCGGGCAATAGAAATCAACCCCTTGGTTGCAAAGGGCTTCTTCCAATTAGTAATACGTAACTTTTTGCACATCAGGTTGGCTTAGTGTCAATACCGGCATGCTCTGACCTTTTGACACCAATTTCAAATTACTATAATGTAAACAATTATTATCTTAAAATCTGATAACTGACAAACTAACTCATAATAATTATTCTCCAGCTGGTCGTTATCATTTTATCCGGTTATTTATTTACATAATCGTGAAACTATTGTTGGTATTCGAGAAATGAATGTTGCACCAATTAAAAGCGTGAACGTGATGAAGGTTTCTTTATTAGCAATTACCAATGACAATAAAAATAACTTTAATAATAAATTTAATGGTATATCTGATAAGAAGTGAAATTCTGACGTGAAAAAAAGTTAATTAACCCTTTAGTTGTCTTGACTTTGATTAATGAAAAGTTCTCGGAAAATTTGTATTTATCCGGAGATCAAATAAGTTTTTCTGTTGTATTCTTCATCGCGAGACAAGAATAAAGTTGAGAAATTTGTCTACTACTTTGTGTACTCGTTTTATGATATTATTAATTATGGAGTCAATAAACCCAAGCTGACAATCAAGTAACGTTTCGTTAGAATACAATTAAGTCGTCTATTAATTAACGCACATGTTCCTTGAAGGAATTCGTGAGTGCACAAACTAAACATACAACTTTCGAGTTAATCTTTGTTGCATTTACATCTGATTATTATTAATATTACCAATTAGTCAAAAATCTATTATAGTTTAAAACTAAAACGATTAAAGATAAATTTGAAGTTAATTCTCAATAGTTTACAGATATTACGAATAAGTAGGCAAAATTATACGTCTTCAGTTTATGCAAATTGCAAAACAAGAAAAAAAAGAGTAACTCAAGTTTCAACACAGAGTACCGTTAGAATAAGTTAATCTATTTCAGTATAAATGGAATTGAAAATCCGCGCAATCCAATCAGAAGGATATGAGTAATTGTACATTATTACATCTGGTATAATAATTAAGTGAGCCAACAACCATTCTCAAGAACAATTTTCTACTGACAAAAGAGATACAGATGTCATAACTGAATATTTATGTCCAGCAAAGATAATGTGGTTAATGCCGTTATTCCACTTACACACTACAAATTGCAAACAACTTTATCATAACTACTTTGAAATCATGTAGCTAATGAACTAGTTTCCTCTATGCTAAGATAAATATGATTGGACTTTTCTTCCGATCATATTTCTAATTAATTCAAAGACAATTTCATTTAAAATTAACAAGTAATGGGAATTTGTTCTTATTTTTTCACTTTCGAGTGATTGATAAGGAGATTGCTATTTCCGACTGAAAAACACCAAAAAACTGCATTTGATCATGTTCGTGTTTCCGGAAACATAAACATTAACCAATCGTCGCAAGAGATTTAGAGTTGCTTACTTATTGAAATAAAACTGGTTCCTTGTTTTTTGCACATAAATGTATTTCATTCCGAGTCAATGAATTTTAGAAAATACACCGACATGAAGTTTCTATATTGATGATGCAAACATAGCGTGAAAATAAAAACTATCAATGAATTTCACGAGCGAACAGTCACACTGCCCGGAACCAAACGCTTGATCATGCGTCATCCTCAGTACAGACCAATTTGGCATTTAAATGTTATACATTTCGGTGATTTTTTCAGAATGAACCGAGCATGTACTATGCTAATTCACCAATAATCAAACAAAAGTAGTAACAGGGAAAATTGTTCTGAATTTTAGAGGTATCAGTGTAAATTTGTATTAAAATTACAAACTTGATATTGGGAAGTATTAATATTTTGATATTAACGTTAAAATAAATTTTGCATGTGCATCGATGAGTTAAGTTTCACAAAAATATTTAGAGATGTATGAAGGGTGGAATTGTTTGAAGCAGTCGCTGCTCACAGTTCATTTTAATTTATTGCCATCGAATTCAATTTAACACAAAAAAAACGCAACCAAATGATTCGCAGCGCGGAAGTCATTCGAGCGCAATGAAAGCCGACGCTAAATTGATCGTAGTGAAAGAAGCACAAAGTGGGCAGAAAATATGCATCAATCGCAACACTTTGTTTTGTAAATTGATACTGTTATGATAATGCCATTGTCGGTTTATTTGGCGAAAAGACCATTTCACTGAACGTGTGAATGGCGAATATTTCACGGACGCTGCGTTGCCCAGACGCTTTCATGATTTTGTCTACAATTAGTTGCGCTTATCTAATGAATAATATAAGGAGGATAAAATGTACGGCGATGCGTTGCGGATATCGATTGGAAACGTATATTCCCAACCGAGAACTAGCTCTTGCAATTAACGTAATGGTTGATGCTACGTAAACAAGAATCTAAATTATACTCTTTCCCCCCTATGTTTTTAGGAGATCGAAAAGCTTTCCTCCTTTTTCGTAAACTCAATCCGAGAAATTGCGCGAACGCTCTAATTAGAAAATCGTCAAAAATGTACTGATAAAACCGTCACTTTATCAAGTCGCAGTGCTTTTGACTGTCTAATTAGTCCGTACTATTTTAAATTTCCATTGATTAACATTTTAAATTTTCATCTTAATGTTGATCAAATTGATCAATGACAAAATGAAAATCCCGCACAATTCTGTGCAAAACTGATAAACCAAACTCTGAGCATGATTAGTGAATGGTATTGTCAGAAAAGATAAAATGTGGGTAAGTGGAATTGAGGAATAGATCGTTTAAGTGCGCAAGCGGAGGGTGCCACTTAGACGCGGCCGCGTCCAAAACTTGGCCATTCTGTCTCTCAGCTAAGCAGAGGATCTCATGCGGAACTATAGCTTTTTGTGAAGTCTCCATATTCTATAAGCTTGAAAACTCGATTAGTTTGAAACCCGAGAAAACTTTTTCTTTCATTAAACATTGACTCGATTGCTATGCATTTTATTATAACATTATGGACATGACATGTTCTTTCGAGAAAACATTTTTTGCTTTCCAAACTTTTCGATTAACAACAAGTAAAGTACAATTTTTGGCCATTGCATTAACTAAGTGCATTGTAAGCTTGCAAAACTGATCAATTAAATAGCTCGTTTGCATTGTCGAGATATGGAACGGTGACTCGCAAAGTTGAGTACCATTTTGGTATCCGCTAAGTGGGCCCCTGTGTCACCCTCTAATTGCTAACCAAGAATCAGCGCCATGCTCGCCCCAAACCACGCTACACACTAACCCTATCCGAACACGGGAAATGCGTTATATCACGACCGAGTTGTAGCTGACTTTACGGAACAAAAAGGACGTTAGTCTCAGTTACTGCATCAACTTTATGCACAACAATTTATTAAAAGTTGAACAAAACTTTATTATAACGAACTTTTTTTACGAAATTTAGGTCGTTCACGGGTGCAAAAGAAACACAGGAATTTTTTATTGAGTAAACAAATTGTGTTGATTATTGTGATGAGATAGGTTACAATGGCTTCGAGAGAAGACTGTTTTGAAGAAAGTTTTACCCTTATTTCTGAAGAATAAACCAGCGCAAATACAAACGAAAAATCAAAATTTGTTCAACGTATTGATTATTCTATATTTGATGTAGAGAAGATATTAATTAAAAGCAGATCATATTCCTTTTTCCGACCGAAATAAATGAAACTAATGAATTTAATTCACAAAAACCATCGACTTGTGATATTCAATTACTGTTAATTATGTTTTTAATTAAGGGCATACTCAATTATACCCTCGTGCTCTTAAATGCGTACTAAGCGAAAACTAATTAGTATGATATTTTTGACACAATGACTGCGATAGAATATAATTAAAATTTTATAAAACGTAATGTTTACCTTAATTCCGATCGTATACATTCCTACTTTTAATCAGTTATGTACATCAAAGTTGCGATTTGAAGACCTAATTAAAATATTAATTAATTCATCGAAATATTTATTGCAACAATGAAGCAGAAAGTTGATTGAAATCTGTGATCAAGTGAAAAATTCTGAGACAACGATAATTAACTGGATCAAATATATTTGAAAAGAAAAGTAGTTATTGCGCCATTCATTGTTATAATGAGTTGTAACGAAAACTCAAGTGTAACAAATTAAACTTAAATTTATATTTAGATTTATCACTAGGAACGGTTTGTAATTAAATTTTTTGGTATGATTTTACATGGTATATTAACTCCAAAATAAACTTCTCTAGCGGCACGAATTCAACAGGGTTAAAGTGCCGTCAAGATCAGATCTAGTTGGTTCATAACGTGAGTTAGAGAGAGAAAGTTATAGAAAGAGAGGTTGAGATCGAGGTGTGCTGAAGTAAAATCTGCTTTAATTACGAGGTCGGGCGTCTAATTAGAAACAGTCCATGAGTAATGTTTGCTGCTGTCATGTTTTTTTTGTTTCCTTCCCTATATTCGGTATTTTGCTTCTTAATTTCAGAAACACGATTAATTCAAGATATTTTGTCGTTAATAAATGTTTGGTTAGCACTTACTCAACCAGAACACTGTTTTTCATGTTCAATTGTTTTCTTTTCCAGATGTCTTGACGTTGAATAACGATCAAGTAAGGAACAACCGAAAGTCAGTTTGAGGTTAACCCTCTTCAAGTCAATGGTTTAGTGAAACAATCTAGAAGATTTTGCGAGTTCCCTATCTCAAGGATCCTCAAGGTGTTACAGTATTCAACAGAATTAACCACATACAACATATAAGCCGATTGAAGGGAATAAAAGGTAATCAACAAATTGTTCTGTCAAAAATGATTTTGATGATATCTCAAGTTTAGACGACAAAAAAAACAGTTTGTTTGTCTATGATATGGAATTAATCCCAAGTTATCAATATTGAATGAAATACAGTTGCAAGTACGAAATACATCAGGCTGCGTAATTTCCTAATGCAAAGCCGTCGGTTTCTCATACTCCGCACATCGACTCTTGTAGCTGGCTGGCTGAGAAAACCACCCGCTGATTCCCCCCTTGGTGGGTTACTACAGCACTCGTATATAGAGTTATTTACCCCCTTGGAACAAGCTATTAGGCGATTGTATCTTAAATAAAATATCTCTGCGGTCTCGTCGCCAACCACACGAAATAATAATTGCCCTCTTAGTGTCAACCGTGCCTCTTCCTTAGAATCCATCCAATCTACCAGACTTTCGTGTTAGTACTTATCACAATCGGGCTTATAATAGAACTGTCACGAATACTCTCGAGTGCGCTGAATATTTAGGATGTCTTAATTGATTTTCATGAAATTAGAAGCCAGGTTATAAGATTGGACATTTAAAATATTAAAATAATCTTCGAAGTGCGTTATATTAGTAAGGGTTAAAATTCGAGTGAAACGCGAATAACCCGACCGGTTTCAATAACGACAATAAATTATTCGCAATTTCAGCAAATGACATAAAGCAAAAGGAAACAAATTATTCCGGCGGAAGTTAACAATTTTGTTTGAGCCACTTTGCAGCTTATACATTTGTTATGCATAGAAGTTTCGAATTAATTCAAACTTCTAATTGAAAATCATAACATGCTCATTCATCGCGCATATAAAATCGTTCTAATAATAATAGACCTATTGTACGCTGAATCTGCGATAAGTTGAAGCTATATTTCGTTAGTTGGACGACAAAAATGAGAGAGAAAACTCTCCAACTACGTTAATTATTCGTCGCTCAATTCCTCTTGATCCTTTTGCCTCAATTAATTAGCCCGCCACAATTGTCGATAGTCGATAGTATTTGCCGCGTGCTTTTAAACAATCAAGTATCCGCGAGGTCCGTTCCATCCGAGCCGATTAATTCAGTTATGACAGTTCCACAGAAGAGAAGATCCAACCGTTTAAAGAGGATCGAGCGGATACCTCAGACTCGAGCCTTGACTCGAGGAATCCGGGGAATCCCTCTTCGTTAGGGCTCTGCGCAGCGCGTCCTTAATGACGCGCGGCGTCTGATCTCCTCGAAATCACATCCGGGGAATAATCGACCGCGATCGACAATTAACGGTTTGCTATTCCACGAAAATTAATGCTCGATCGAACCTCCTCGAACCTTTTCGCACGCTCAGCTAGGCACCAGCAAAACCCGTTATCGCTGCCACTACCATTTTCAAGTGTACGTATTTCAAGCAGCCAGATACTTGTTTAGGAGTGTTCGCATTAGCTCAATTATCTGCCATGATAAATCCCAAGTAACATGCCCAAATCGAGCTAAATAAATGAACTTAATTATTAATCTTAATTGTGCCCTTTTTGTTGAAATTACTACAGTTAATAGGAAACCAATTGTCCAGTCCTCTCGCTAAACACAGAAAAACGTACGACACCTCAATATCTAATTGTGGCTAATTAATGTCATTTTTTTTCTAAAATCTTTTGTCACAAGACTAGACTGTTGTCGCTAAACTTTTACCAAGTAGTATTGTTGATCGTTGTTTTTCACAATACAAAAATTTGGTTGAATGAAATTTCACGTATTAAAAGTTTTGAATGTTGATTTAATGCAAATTGTATGAGGGAAATTCGTTTAGCTTCAAATCACGGTACAATCGGTAGCGATCGACGATTAACGTTTCGTTATAGTCTCGGTGCAAATAAATGCCCTATGAGAGAGAACTTCCCCTACCCAGTCCTAATAGGCAAACGGTTTTTCTGCAAGCGAAAAGTCGCATCTCAGCGCACACATACTTGGAACTACTGCACGAGCCACCCCTCGCGGACGAGTACTCGTTAAAACGCTCGTTAAAAGCTGTTTAGGACAGCTAGGTGTTGTTGGATAATAACGTAAGGGCTGCCGAGACTGCTTGTAACGAGCGTCGTAACCTTTTCGCGTGACCGCAGGCAGTCGATCTGAATTTACGTCGCGCGGAATATTTCAGTCGAGGATAGATACCGATGATGATTGTATGATGAGGCGAGGATAAGGATTAATGGTCAAATTCTAGAGTGCTGCTGTTATCTCAAGTTTATTTCTTGTTTTCAGTCTTATCTTTGAGATGGGAATTTTAATGCACCTGAAATGTAATCATCGTTAAAACACAAATCCTTATACTTGTACATAAATAATTCCGAATTAAAAAGAACATAAAAACTTTAATTGGACGTGTATATTCCAATTCCAAGTTTTTTGGTCCTAATCTCATTACAATAAATTAAGAGAAAAAAAGGAGCATAATGGAAGAACGTTGTCATTGTATTTTCATATGTTGCGATACTTTCGTCTGTTCTGATTGTGCAGCGAGACGATGGTCAGAGTGCAAAAACATAAAATCAGAATTCCATTACCGTCGCATTAGAACAGAAAACTTTCTCGAGAAAAATCCCAGCATCCGGTGACATGCGAACAAGAACAGAACACAATGAGTGTCTCCGGTGACCTATCTTACTTCGTCGCGCGTAAAGTACCGGCATAAGAAGAGGAAAGGAAGAGTATAAGAAAAAGTACATTAAAAGAGCTTCCTTCGAACGGCGATAAGTTCGGGCTGCCGCACGCACTGCGGTTTCCGCTGGGGGATGTTTTTCGCAAAGAACAAATTCATAAGCAGCAATCAATTGCATTTCGAATATCCTACCGAGTCATATAAAATAAAACTATCTGCACATGGATAGATTCATTTATTTTTTGGGAAAATCTTTCCGAATACCTTCTTTATTTTGATGTTTAATGAAACAAAATGTACTTGTGTGACGAAAACATATTTTTTTATTTAACAATTTTTATTGAAGAACTCTGATGTTGTCTAATAAAGTTGTGCCAACGTTGATTTGATGGTAATTTTTTTCTGGGAACAATTATGACAATGGACGTTTTGATTAGAGACAAAACAATTAAAAGTGAGTGAGGAAACGAAAATCATGCAATTTCACAATTAGCTGTTATTAAAATAACATGAACAAACAATTGCGGAAAATCTGCGATCTAGAAACTTTGAATCTTACGCGTTTCGTGACAATTAAAACATTTGCATCGTATTTCGTAATTGCAGAATTTTTAGCGTCTCGGGTGTGTGTACACGCGGTTCAAGGTTAAGCTGCATGCGCTATCAGATCGTATCTGTAATAACGAAACGGCAAAGCGTAATGAAGTTCATTTAGATAGGATTGGATAAGAGTTTGCTGAGAAACGGGACGATTCAACTCGGGCCGGGCTGAAAGAAATTCCAAGAAAATAAAGTGTACTTTGCTAATAAAAAGAAACTAGAATAATTGTAAATTAACATCGAAAGCAGTTTCACGGTTTCATGCTTTTGCCTCGACAACGAAAAAATTCATTCATTTTTCATATTCATTTACGCCAGCCTTTTGTTTTCGCATCAATTTGTGGCGATTGAATAGATGTTTTTTTTGAAAATATCTTGTGAAAAATTTGCAACGAAAAATAAGAGAAAAAAATGGTGAAATGCAAGCGCAGAACAAAATGATGGCGAACTTAAATTAACGCGCACAGGATCTTGTGAAATGGAGATAACCAATTAGACGCAAATAAAATGGAAATGCTTCAATAAAAATGATTCAATGATAATTGCTACATAGCAGTGTTCTAATTAGTGTAATTGAATGAGTTTAATGAATTGAGCTTTAAAGAAGAATATAACCAGAAAAAAGATGTGAGATAAAGAAAATAAAAATAATTAGCAGCTTATTCTGTAAAATTTTTTTACAAGTTTGCAAATAAACAAGATCCTAACAAAATCGAAAGCTATAAATAATACTTTATTTGTATTTTTCAAAATACAGATTAAAATGTTAAATAGTAATATTTATTCATGCATCTATTGTCACAAAAAAGTTTGGATGTGAACTCTTCGATAGCTTTTATTTCTTATCTATATACGTAAAATATGAAAGCATGTTTTACGTCGGCATGACGTGCGCATCGAACTTGTTTTAACAGTAAACATCTTTATTAATTCTGTATATGATTGCATGTTTATGCAATGACGAAGATTCACTTACACATTTTATGTGCACCTTTCTTTCATTCGCCTTCGTCACCCTCTCTCATTACTTTGCTTTTTTCTCAAGCCATTATATACCCTCGACTCTCGCATCCGTCCTGCCTCAACGTTTCATTAAATGATGTTACGCGTATTAATTTCTTTTCTTTTCTTCGTTTCTTTAAGAGAAAGAAAATGTGTTTTGTTTTCTTTGGTTCATCACTATAACATTATCAATTACTTACAAGAGAAAGACAAAAAAAAGAAAGAGCGAGAGAGATAGAGAGAGAAAGAGATAAAATACGACCGCGCATCACCGTGATGTTCTCATCTTTAATTAAATCTGCCTATGATGAGGTGAGGGAGAAATATAAAGAGCTCGGATAAGACGAACGCACGATATGCGAGCACTCGGGCGGCGATTATTTATAAACTGCTAAAAATAAACATGCTTTTAATTATTCGCTCCATCATTGTTGTTCCTTTTTGTAAGAATGGCTGTTTCCTGGCTGAATTCAAGAACGAGTTACGTAATATTGTACTAAAAAAAGACAATCCTATATGGTAAATTTTGTTTTTGAATATTAAACTTCGTTTCTTCTTTGACTTTTAATGTGATAATGTATTGAAACGATATTTTAATCGGCATTTTTTATGTAGTTCTATCGTAATTGTCAATGATTTGTCATTGCAACGTCATTGCAAATTTACTCGTCAAGATAGTGTACTTTTATTTGCAAAGAGAAAAAAATGTTTTGGAAATTTATTAATAACAAGTTGATTGTGAAATAGAGGATGCATGTAAGATCGATAAAATTACAAATACGAGCTATCAATATAATCATTAAAGTCATATCGTAAGCTTTCATTAAAATGATAATTTTTCTTATAACTAGACGCGGCTTGAAAAACGATTTTAATGTTACTCAGAAAGATCGTGTACGTCGTCATCACCGTGGTTTGTAGCGCGAATAATTGCTCAATTAAACTTACACTAGCGCTTCAAAAATAATGTACACATAGTTGTGCGCGCGTAATTACAAAGTACAAAAATATACATCTCTTATAGACATGATTTCTCGTAGCGTATTCAATTTATTAACCACTTGGCAATAGATAAAAAAGACGTCGATGATACGAAATCTAAATGTGCATTTTCTTTTGAAATAAAAAAATAATAATGGATAAAAATTATCCAACAATGATATAACTTTTTCATTCATGCTATTGAATTTCATTATTCGCGTTATTGTTGTAATGAGTTTTTGTTTGCAAGTTTTAATGGTGATGAAATTTGAATAAACTTTCATTTTTGCCATTAATTGGGGAACACAAATGACATCGATGAAACAAGCGAGCGTCGGCCATCTTCGGCAAACCCTTTCGACTGTAACGAAGGACAATTTCTAACGACCCATCGCGAACGTCCAACTTCTGGACGTAATTAATTCTCCGAGCTAACGCGGAATGCCATAATTAATTCCCGGTGGCTTGCCGAGTAAGGGTAGGAGTATAACAATATGTATTCACTTTGATTAGAAACATTGCACTCTGCAGCAATGCAATTAATTAAACTAAGTTTATGCCCGAGTGATTGTTAAATACCTTTAAAATTTTGCCCACGAATTTGTAAGCGCGCCCACCCTAGTTCGAATTGTCTGTTTATAATATATTTCGTCCTCGGTGTAATGAAATATCACGGTTTAATTAAAGCCTACTCAAACTTTGTAATAAAGCGATTAATTGCACGGCCAACGTTAACAATTTGATATATTTTCGTTTCGCTCGTTTTTCAGTTCGTTGTTATAAAGCAAACGCTCGGCGTATGACGCAAAAAAAACTTCCACGACCGGTATTGTTCTCCACCATTAATATGTAATCCAGAACTAATGGAAATCAATAGTATGAGTAATTAATTCAATTAATTAGTACCCTGGTTTGTTATAGCGTAAATTTAATTGAGAGAAAAAAACATCTGTGGGAGTTAAATAATATTCGCGCTATTAAATACTCATTATCGGAATTATTCAATTGGTTATTATATACCTTGAGCAAATTCAATGTAGCTGCTCGGTGATTTTTTTCATTTCGGGTTCACTCTTTTCGCCATCAAGAGAGCTACACCAATTTGTCGGGGCTCGCGTTTCACGAAATTTCGGCCATTAATTAATCGAAAGCACCATTGCCAACTTGTCCTCGAGTCTACGAGCGCGATGTTTCCTAAACGCACGGGCTTGATCAGTGTTTGATATCTATCAAAAGGAATTTAATGGTATTCTAAGTGTCAATTATTCACAATTTGATTACACATGTTCGGACGCGAAGTCATTTTGACTGACAGTGAACACGTGAAATTGAGTTTAATCACAGTGAGATTAATTTTGTCGGGCGTAACCAGACATTTATAAATAGTAAGAAACGCGCTGATTCGTCGTGTGATTTATTTTTACTCATTTCGGACGGACAAAAATCGCTGTCTCGTTTTCGCAGCCAGTATAATTGAAAGTTCAAAGAAGTGAATTAGGCAACGAAGAATTAGAATGAACGAAAAAAGGCGAAGTAATAACAAACATTTTCTTTTTTGCAGACAAATGTTACTCATTAGAAATGAATACGTCTTGTGTCGGATAGGTTGTTAGGGGTACCGAAGTAATGATTGACCCGTCGCGTTTTTCGACTAAATTTGCGTTGCGTGTACGATTTGGACGATTTGTCATCGTTCAAGTTTCGTTTGCATAATGTACAACCAGTACCGAAGTTTTGACACAGTTTGCGTCATTTGGGACAAGGAAGTTCTTTAAACGCGAGCATAAATTACTTAACTTGTTTAGTTTAATTGGCCATTTGCATGTGACACCGCGCTGCAAAGATTAATGCATACGTCATTAATTATAATGCAGGCATTGCCGTTTACGCAATGCCACGAAAAATTGAATGAAGTGGCATTCCGCCTAGCAGTGATTAACGGCACGCGCAATATTCCTTCGACAGTGGGAAGAGCAAATTGGCAATTAACGTTGTGATTTAGATACCCCTTGTTCGCATATTGAAACCCTGTCGTTTGCTCAAGAAATTCATTGTTTTAATGTGCCATTGTGATTTGTGATTTGCAATTCACACCGCTGTTCAAACAATGCGTTTTTTTTATATTTCATGACTCATAATGCCTCTCCCATGTACACACACGCTCACTTTCTTCGTTTCGTGATGTTTTTATGTCATTTTTAATATTTCCTCTGATTTGATTGTTTGCACATTTCCATTTCACTATTTTTCTTTCGTTTGAATTCATCTCAACTGTTTAATCAGTTGATTGCCAAAGTTCCCTTCTCGAATGAGTCGTCTCATGATTAGCATCGACTGAATTTTCTTTTGTGCTTCAGATAAACAACTACAAAAATGAATCCGAAATCAAAACAGAACTTAATGAAAAGAATAATGATATAGAATAGTTTTTTGTCGAGCAAACGAAAGTTCTTGGTTACTTGAATGCATTAATTGGTGTCTTGCTTTTTTCTCTATTCGTCGACTCTTGTTCTTGTGCCCTATACCCCTTCCAACGTACTTTGTTTGGCGCGGCAGTCGGGTCACTCTCGAGTCTCCCCTTACGATCTCATTACGGCCGAAATAAATAAGCCCCTTACTCTGCCATCCCTTAAATCACTCCCTCTCTTTTCAGTTGTTGCTCTCTGTCAGTCGTCTGTGGCGTGCCCGTTAACCTCCCTTGACACCCGGGCTGGTATATCAAGGTCCCTCATTAGCCGGTAGACATTCATTAAATGGTGAGAGCGCGCATTTGCAGAAACAAAATGCTCGACAAAACACAAGAAGTTCGGCTGGCGAATAGCAAGTGGGCAGCGCAACGCTTTGAACAAATTTATAGCGCGTATTCGTAGACTTTAATGGGTTACCTTAGATTTCTCGTTTATTTTCAGTATTTCTTCTATTTTAATTAAATTAACTACCCCGAGGAAAAGTCTACCTGACCAATCGATTTCGAAAACGTTTCATCGTTATCGTGGTAAACTAACGAACGATGAAAAATTCATCCTAACAATTTGAGGGTTAATTAAAACGAAACATTTCGAGATGAGAGAACATACCCTTTCTTATTTTGTTTTATTTGTGAACACTGTTTTTCTGTTAGGAGATAGCATCTACGTTTGGACTAATGTTTTATATAGGTTGTCGAAAATATGATTCAATTTTCTGATCAAGTAAATCTGAGGAATAAAAACGTGGACACAGGAAATTTGATGGTAATTTTTAATTAAAATTTGAGACGAGTAATTGCGAGGCTGAAAACGCGATTGAATGAGCAGAGGACTTTTTTTGTTTCGTGCGTGGGATCGATGTAATTTGGTCTTTTTAATTAATGTAAAGGGAAGCTTGAAGAATGGATTACAGCAGAATGATTTATTAAACTTTGCATTGATTAAACACGTAATGGTTATATAGTTTAGAGAAAAAAAAACATGCAAGACACAAAGACGGATTTGATAGGAATATTAGCTTGTGAATCAAGGGGGAAGCCTCGCACACTCGACACTTGAAGAATAGTATATTTAAAACTCACGGTATATATTTAGGGCTTTCGTAATACAATTACAATTCCGAAATAAAATTATGCACCGACTAGTAAATGTGATTGATATTATAATATATTTATGGCAGAAGTATAAAGCTATTTTTAATCCCGGAAAGGAGATAATTTCATTTCATTACGAAAAAAATTTTAAATGAGAAGAGTTACTTTTTGGGTTGAAAAAAAAAACAATCAAGTTGAAAAGTATATGGTTTTCATTGCGGCTATAAATTGTCAAGCCACAATGTGTGGTTGCTTCGAGCAGCCGAATCATGCATCTTTTCGTTTGACACTCAATGAATCTCTCGCGCGAAGTCATACATAAGACACAAAGCAGAGTCTTAATTGACAAAAGGGCAATTATGCTGATCTAGTGTCAATCTGGATGGCGAGCCGATGCGGGAGGGAACGCACGCGTGCCGTCACTGTGTATTCAACGATGCTCGATAAATAGGTGGGTAAGCGATTCCAGCGGGTACCCGGTGTTAATTAACGCTGAGTTTCAAGACTGATTTACGTGGCGTCTAATTAACTGACGTAGCTGACGTCGATATACTAGGCATTTTGATTGGCCGCCCTGCGAATAGACCGCTGCCCGATTGGACTCGCTTTCACGGCTCCGACGGAATCGACCGGTATTCAACGTAATTCGGAATCCTTGTATCTCGAGGAACTCGTTAACTCTCTTTGGATATCGAAAATTGGGTCTAATTGTTTGGGGAGTTCAAAATGGATTCAGTCACGCGATAAAAAAATTAAGCCCCGCACGATTCAGCCTTGCGTAATTGACTTCCGCGTTCCCTATTGTTGCTATACGTTTTATTATTTCGTTATTAAAAAAGGCAAGTAATCTTAATTGCATTGTCGAACCGTCTTTAAAACTTACAAAACAAGAATCTTGTTTTAAATTTTTCATCTTTGCACCGGTGAATTGAAGAATCGAGCATTTATTTTCCAAACTCAATTTATTTGAACTAGATTAGGAGTTCAAATTACCCCTCCCCCTTGACTAAAATACTGAACGTTATAATAGTTATTGCGTTCGTTCATAAATAAAAGTAAAAGTCGGCGAGCAGTTAATTGTAAAATATTTCCAATCGTTGTTAGTGCACAAAAAATGAGTCCGTCAGCAAGAGATCAATTAGAAACGCAATTTTCCTAACTAATTTTCTACCCTAACTTCGCCGACACTTTAATTTTACAATTTAACTCCGGGCGAACTTAATTGCACTGAACTATTTGAAATGCCATTCTAAACTGGACATGTGTACACGCTTTATAAACTGATTTCTTCTTAAGAAAGTGGTCGCTCGGAGTCGTGGAAATGAGTTGTAGAAATTTAAAAGTTGAAATGCTCATTTTTTACTGTCGTTAAGGAAGAAGTGGGGGCAAAGAAAAAAAGTAATGCCTCATTATGGCACCATGCTCGACAGAATCGAGTGCTTACTTTACATGCAAAACGTATGTCTTTACATGCTTCCAAGATAATAACTCAGTTACCTCTAAGGTAACACGTACAGCGCAAGTTCAACATAGTTGTGCATGCACCATTCGTAATCGTCAATTGCTCTGATAATGGCCGCAAGTCTGAGCCGAAACTGCTTCCATTCTATCCGTATTACATTTTTCAAAAGGTGATCATTTTACTCATCAAGTTGATCAAATTACTTTTGTTTGAAATTCGCAAAAATCATTCAGTTTTATCATTTTTCAATTAGTAGTAGCTTGCAAAATATTTGTTTGTCGTTTTTGTCTTTCATGTTTAGTAATTAACTAAACTATATCCGGTTCGAGTTCTTTAGCGATCAGGTTCAGGTTGTAATTTATTGGGTTTAATTAATGAAAAGAAAACATTTAGTTCGTGATTAATAAGATACTGGATTAATTGAATGTGATTCCGGTTTTGGGTCATTACAAGGCAACACTGTGCCCCAACGGCCATTTCTATTATCCAATTAAATTTCACGCAAAAACTTATCGATACAAATGTACGAATAAACAAACGACAGCAGCTGCCAAGTGTCCGGTGGAATCGCTCACCAATTTATATGCCTGACAATTAGTGCTCCGAGTGGTGCACTCAAGGATTAACGAATTCTGCTTGCCGCTAGCTAAGAATATACTTACAAAATGCTTGTCAACTAAACTCTGCTTGTGTGCCAGAAAGTGTCATCAAAAGCACTCGTCTTCAATTGTCAAAACGAAACATGATTTCGAGTTTCTATAATAAGAAAATCTCGTTTTCAAAAACTGTGGGGTTTTTTAAGTTTCTCTTTTCAAAACGTCAAATAACAATTGTTAATACTGAATTAAATAATATTCTGAACTTACCTTTTGCCTGTTCAAGTAGATTAATTTTATAATTCGCCAATTCGAAAAAGGAAGGTTGAGATTGCAACAAATACAAGCCAGTAGGTTTTTTTTTCTAAAAATTTGTATTTTTTTATTTTATTAATAAACGTGTTCATGTACGTGTTGTGTGTCTGTGTCGTAGTTTCATTTTTATTTATACAAGAGTTTGCACGGCCAGGACAGACCTGTGTCCGCGTTAGAAGTCACATTAAATCAAATAACAAAATTAACTAAACGCGGAAGATCACCTCGGTCCACGCGTTTTCAACTGGAGATCTCGTCGTTGCGCTATCTCGAGGTGGTAATACTGATTAATTCGCAAAAGGTTCTTCATCGTGCTGTCGAGTGGATGTTTCGTACAGTACTACCGAGTAAAAAAAGACCACCTCGTATACGCGTCGAGTACTAGATGTGAAACATACTGTACGTTATTTGTGACATAACATTGCAGCGAGAAGGTCGGACGGATGCATCGCTTCGTGAACCTTCCTGCGTGTTTCGGGTACAGTAAAATAAACAACAATATGGAAACCGACGATGTTCAAATTCGCCCAACCAAACGAGTCACCTGTCATGATATGTAAAAGTTGCGTCTTGCATGTACGAAGCCGCGCATTGTTCCGACCTTCCATTGAGAGATGATAATCAACATAATATCATCCACATATATCCATTATCAGTTACGATTATGTTTCACGGTTTACATATCGACGATAACAATTAAATATCGTTAAGATTTCATGTTTGTTTTTTTGATGTACAACGTAGACTGGTTCTCGTAACGTCAGTATCATCAGTAATTCGAACGCGCATACAGGTGCGACACTTCAAGCCAAAAAGTCAGCTGTCTGTGCAACGAGCGATCCAACCAATTGTACATAACCATTTATATCACACAAACTTTTAACAATATACAAAATGTATCTTATATACAAGTTTAAATTACACTTTCTCTTTCGCACTGCTTTCCGCTCAACTTCCGACGTCTGCAAGCTTCGTCACTCGTCTTCCTACAGTACCTCGTGCTCCGCCGTGACATTGGCAAAGACGTCTCACCATGTCAATATATCGTCGCTGCGCTCACAACTCCTCTTCGACAAAGATTCTCTAATAACGCAACGTGTAAGCGAGTAACGGTCAGTTGCATAATACAGTTTACATTCAAGGTTTGTGTGTTGTTTTTTTTGTCAATTATTGAGCATCAAATGGCTCGGCGCGATGCAGTCGTACACACTGCCAACAGATGGCGTCACGTGGCCCGTCGACCACATTCACCCCGAGCGGTCGTAGATGTAACGTATTTTTGTCTGTTGCATTTTAAAAACTACACATTTATATTACATGTATTGCGAATTTGCGTAACCCTGTCGCTCATTCTCTTCAAGTGGTTTCCGTTTATATTTCTAGTTCCGACTTTCGTTTGGCGCTTTGCTCGACCGGTACGCTCGCAGGTCCAGGATCGCACGGAAACATTCAATTTAATAAACTTGAAAATAATCGTTAGAATGAATGAGAAAAAATCTGCAACTTTGGAATCCAATTGAATATCAAATTTAACTTACATATTTTTGAAATTTTATTGGAAGGATTTGAACACGAGCTGAGGGATTTAAGTTTTTTAATGTTCAATTTCAAATTTGATTTGATTAAAATTAAGATTTGAAGTTCTTTTTTCATTTAAATGCGACTCGTATTCAGTTGAATATCAAATTGAGGATTTTTTCATGATCTACAATATTCACAAACCGAAGCACAACACAACCGAATCACCAGATCAAGTTAACAAGGCTGTACAGATTAATTTTGTATTATTTCAACGATATTTTATAACGAGTTATTCAAAAAGGTATTGCTTGAATAGAGAATCCAGGGGATTGAAACGAACCGATATTGTTCGATCGGTTGTCCCGTGTGTGTTGACGCACTGAGCAACGGAATGAGGTGCCGCGATTTTCGGTCTTCTGAAGAAGGTGGAACGAGTTTGACTGGAAATCACAGACGAACGGGAAAGTCTCGGACGAAAATAAATAAGAATGATCCCCGGGTCGACTGTATATCTATAGCTATATACAAACGGGGCTGCACCGTGAAAAAAGGAACATTAATGGTGGCTGCGAGCGCGAAACAAGGGACGCCTAACGAACTTACAAGTCCCGAAGCTCGGCGAGGCGAAAGGCCCGATAATTTTGAAAGAAAAATAATTTTCTATGAGCCGCGCGATTTGGAAAGCTCGCCGGCTAGTTAAACTTTGTTGCTCGAAATGATAAAATATTTTGTTTCGCGGTTCAGCACGGCGTAATCTCGTAGAAATCGGATACCCCCTCACTTTTTTCTTTTTCTTCAAGGTTCTAACAACCTCGGCCGATTATTTATAATTCGCTTCTAGTTCGTTCTCCACCCGATTGAGCAAAAGGTCGGTCTTCCGGCTTCAAGACGTGATTAGGGTTCAATTTGCAATTCACTTGCATCGAACAAATACGCGATCACCTCTGACCCTTCGTTGACTAATTGAGCAACGATCGAATATAAAATACATAATTACAATTTGTACGCGGATCGTTTTTCGGTCCACACCGCGGGTGCTCCTCAATAAAGAGTCAGGGCGTCAGGAAAATTGCTTCAAATTGACTACAATATATCACGTGATCCTCGTCGAATGGAAACTGCTCCCTTTTTTAGCACTCGTCACAATCATAAATACTGAAGTAGACGTCTTCTCCGCGAGGAGATTCAATGTCTGATCACAAACGCGATTCGGGCAACGCTTTGAATTGCACAGTGAATTCCTGGTGGTCACGATCCCGACGGTTCTGCGTTTACCACCCACGTTAATCCTATTTTGCACCACACTGCTGTCCATGCGACAGTCACTCATTTCAAAAATGTCTTTAGGAACAGGGCCCGACTTAATCACACGGTTCGGGCGTCCAGGCCCAGTCTTGGTACGGACTAGGGTGGTGTCCTGGCATCCCAGTCTGCAGCAGGCCCATGTGGTGCTGTGGAGGAGGTTGCTGTTGTTGGTGGTGGTGGTGAAATTGCTGATTACCCGGCGGCGGCGGCGAATAGGCGTCACCTCCCGCACCCAGCTCCATCGGGTCCACTTGCGGCGGCATCGTCGTGGACACTGGAGTAGGTTGTACGGCAGGCTGCACCTTCTTCGGGCGGCCGACCGGGTTGGCCCCTCATTCTCGACTCCTTCTCGGCCTGCCGACCTTGCCTTTCCTAACTGTAGCTCCTCCATTGCCGGCTGCCGCTGCGACCGTCCCTGACGCGTTCACACTTGACGATTTGACTATTTTGTGCCAGTCCGTTTCACACACTGCCGCACCGGATAAAAGGTAGTACCTGCATTCAAACGATAGAAAAGTACGGTCAAAATGTTATCTTTATAATTGCAAGTTAAAAGTAATCAGAGGGGATAATCAAGTTGATAAACCGAAAGCGATTGATTATACGTTGTAATATGAATTTAATTAGCTGCATTGGAATCGAATAACATTAAATTAACACGGACTCATGAACAGATGTGAGCGGCAAAATTTATAAATGTCCATAGAGAGATATTTTGCAGATGCGAGAAATAAATCAACGTGTTCTACCGAAAAAATGCGAGTAATATTTTTTTTCTAACATTAAACTAATTACGTCACGTCGTGTCGACGTTGTAACATTATAATTCCATTTAATTAGTTAATTTGTTAACTGAAGTAATTCTCCTTCTCTGTCGGCGTGCATTTACATAATGCAGCGAAATAAATTGTACCTCTGATATATTCGTATGTTTTAAATTTGTTGCCTCTGACATTTTGAACAATAATAGCGCACAAAGGGTAAATTACTATTCTTTTAGTTGTGCCATAATTACATCCAAAGTGAAATTAATTATGCTTCAACATCGTCAGTAAATGCACTCGTATCTAGTTGCGTGAATATTTAAATTCAAATTGGAAAATACTCGAGCATTCAGAATGAATAAATCAAAGTACGCCTTTGGTAATACGTAATGAAGTCATGATAACTATGTATAATGCAATCATAATTTCAAAGATGCTCGGCTATAACGTGATCCGTTCTTGTCTTTCAATTTCTTTAATGAATATAAAATATGTATGACTCGGGAATGACGACTCGTATCCAGAAACTCATGTGCCTTACCTGTCACCCTGTGTGAGTGGCGTGCCACATTTACTGCAAGCAAAACACTTCATATGAAACACCGAACCGCCTGCTCTTGTCACAAGCTCAGTGGCTGGTATCGTCTGTTGGCAACCCGCACACGCTCCAGTAGTACCGAATATTCTGAAATCAAAAAGGATAATCTCGAGTTAGTTTTAACCTTGACAATAAGATACCAAATAAACGACCAAAACTGTTGTTCTTGTTTCATTCAGATTTTTTTGCAGATAACCTTTCCAATGGTAGTGGAAACTTATCATAATTTTTTTCGTTCTATTTCTGTCTTGACATAAAAGTCATATTTCATCGGTAAAAATAATTCATTATTATTTTTGAAATCTCAAAATCGTAGATAGATTTTCGCACAATTACAAAGCACTGTTCCTCTTTGGGGAAAAAATTCATTTTTCTTCTTTTAGAACATGACAGGGTTCTAATTAGTTATCGTATCAAAGTTAGCACGCACCTTTTCCTCAGAGCTTAATAGGGAAAACGTCCGGCCCAGAAGGTTTAGCTTCATTAAAGCCTGTCTGCTTCTATTTGGCTCTATTCTTATCGGTCTCGACGATCTTCCATGTTAATTGCGTTGCTGCTATTACTAAATTAACCGTAGCCGCAGAATGATCCAGATTTTAGGAAAGGATACGCGGATTGGCTGTCGCGAATCAGCTGCGACGCATTTTGTAAAAGAGCTTATCGACGATCGATTTCAAAGAAAACTTTGAAATCGTACAATCTTAATTTGTGGAATGTTTCCTTGGCGTCCAAATCGTTCCGTCAGTCTTGACGTGTGGTCCAAATGGATTTAATTATTTACTTCGTCGGACTACTTGCTTGGACGTTAGTCTCTTCTGTTTCGCTTTATACTCATTTCTCCATCATAATAATTTAGTTATGCATAAGAAATTTTTGAAACGCAAAAAATACCCTTTTTCCGGTTTTTAATTTTTGTTCGTTTTTGTAAATGTCAGTACAACTTAGAATGACAAGAATGAAACGGCACTCTGAAACCGCAGAGCCTATTTCATGACATTGTATGTGTACATCGCGTAATGATATTATTTACGCTCACACAAGTGTCGTGGTCAAACATCGACATGGACTTTGTACAAAGACATACACATGGTCCACGTTAATGGCAGTCAATGTTTGTATAGCGGCAGCGTGGTTGCCGCGACGCATATACCTACGGCTCGTAAAACTTGATGTTTATGCACCAATTAGCTATGAACGATAGGGAACACACACACGGACACGCTTACGCATCGTGGATCTTGCGTCAGAGTGCATTACTTCGTATCACTGAATGTGAATGTGAGCCCGTCTCAGAAGTCCCAAGTTTGATAGCGTTTAGTCCTCGAGACCCTGGTAGTAATAGCGCAATCTCTATTCCATTGAATTAATTTGACACTGCAGAATGTTAATAAACCATACAGCGAAAGAAGAAAATAAAAAAAAATAATACTCAAGAGTTAGTAACATTTTTGTGTTAACGACTTTTCTGTTCAATTATTCGCGATATACGGTAGCGGAACAAAGTATCCCACGGTTTTAAGTGTCGATTTAGGAATTAATGTCTTGTTTAGCGCTAGCTGTTCGAGTGTAAAAGTAACGGTAATGTGATCAATCTCGTTAGTTAAGCGGCACAAGCCGGGGTCATGAGGTGATCCTCATCTAACGAGCTGCTATTTCTAATTGAACGCGCATAGGCTAAAAAGCCGCGCGATATCTGATTAAAGTGGAAAATAGTTCGTTTTTGCTGGCGCTAGTTTTGTTCCGTCAGAAATTTTTTAGTCGCTTGCATTTGACACGCGTTCGGCAAATAACAAAAGTACGGAATAATTACTCTTTGCATTGATATACCGTTGTTCGCAGATTTTTGCGAACAATGTTGCAGTTAATTAACAGTGAGTCGCCCCGAATAAATCTATCATTAGGATTGACGACAGGCAAGACGCTAAAAAAATGGGGGTATTTGACAGTTGTTGTTTGTAAAAGCGTAAGCAAGAATTGATGCGGATGTTGCATGTGCGCGTGTAACTCTCCTCTGGAGAGTTTGAAAGCTCGCTACGACGGATCGGATTGGATCCCGAGGTTTCTCATTATTAATTTAATTACTCTCTGACAGTTCTATAATTAAATCACTAATTTATCTGTCCAGAATGTGGTTAGGTGTACGGCCGCGCGCAGATTGACGATTGCTCGCGGAGTGGCGTTTTATAATTCTCCGTTCCTTCCCGATTATTGTTTTCTTCGTTTGTTACCTTTTTTATCGCGGATTGTTTGGTTTTTTCTCGTTCCCTGTTCGATAGCTCGACGATAATCGAGTCAACTTTTTACATGCGGTCAGCGTAATAGTAAATTATGACTGACATCGCTAAAACATTTAGTAAATTAATTATCCTAATATAGCATCACAATCAGTTGCCTATCGTATGATTTTCTCTGAAATTCAATTGATGAAACTGGCAGTTTCGTCATTAATAATTGAACAAAATAGTTTTATTTCAAGATAAATCTCTACGGATACACTTTATAAGACCGTTATATTGCATGGAAATTTGTTTTCTTACAAATAAATAGATCGCGCGCTCTTTCTGAGCTTGGAACGAAAATTTCACGATGAAACTGTAATTTTTTTATCTCGCAATATTGAATATCACGATTTTTCATATTTCTATGCCGTATCGTAACATTTTTCATCGCACATTTCACGGTTTTATACGACGGCAACAACGCGCTTTTCATTCGCAAATTATATCGCGGCGTATCAATTTCTATTCAATATGCACTTAATTTTCGCGCGACATGAATTAAACAATAAGCTGCCAGTTGAAATAACAAGCAACCGATCACTGATCTCGCTGATACACTGACAACAATTTATCGACTCATTATTGCATGACGTGAATCATTTCCGAACCAGGAAAAAAAATCGATTCACATTTATTCGTGTTATTTACCTGACAAAAACGCAAACACTCTTTACCGTACCAAGATTAATTGGAATTTTTCTCGATTGAAAAAAAAGATTCATTTTAATTGTTGTATATGAGAAACTAAAAATGATCCAAGGCCAATTGCGGTTCAAATATATGGCTTTCTGATTGAATGCCCAGCAGTCAATGGCAGAGAGGTGATATATTTTTCAAATGCAACGTCGTCGATTGACGTTAACTTAGGGGAACTCTGCGCGTATCTGCTAAAAACGTGACATACTCGAAAAATTCTCCCACGGTATATGGCAGTCGTTAGGTTCGACACGTATGACCGAAACAGAGACCAAATGATATATATCTATATATATAGATTCGGCATTAGCGGCGACTCTTTCGCAATTAGACGAGAGAAATCATTATCACGCACGATTGCGTATACGTTCGCAAAGAGCTCTATTATCGGCGGTACAGTTGCGGGCTCACGCATCATTCCTCATTAACCACCACGTTTGCTTTACACATACATGCAACTTGCAAATGAATTAATTTATTAATCATAAATATCTCTGTCTCTCTTGTTCTCTGATGAAAAACGTACTCGCGCTTCTACGAGCACGCAGTTTTTGCGAGATTTTGGGGGATCTTGAACAAATGGAGCAAATAATTAAACGCTAATTAAAGCCGCCCAATTTGCGCTCCGGACAATTAAAGTGGCAGAGCATGGGAGTGAGAGAGAACGAGGCCTGGTTAACTCATTAACAGCGCGACTGTGTCGGCGCACCAACACAGCGTTCATACAAGACTGCACACGAGTGTTCGTGCAGTAGGCAAAACGAGCCGGAGAAATGCTACTTGCATGTATCGCACAATTTCGTTTAGCGTTTCACCGAAAATTGAACCGGGCTCATTAACAATACAAAAATAATGCCACTGCGAAGACACGGCGGCGGCTATAATTGAAGATCCGTCGGCCGTTAAATTTTGCAAGCTCGTTAATGAACGGCGTCTCTCGCCTTCGAAACCTCACCTGTTTGCGTTTATCGAACATTATGCCACTGTATTCGATCGAACCGATTTGCCGTTATTAACGTGAATTAAAATTACCGCGCTCGTTATAATTGAATGATCAATTCGAGCGCGTTTTTGGTGTCGTGGCTGCACGCAAACGATGGTGTAGACACACGGACGAAAATTGCAAGCAATAAAAAATTGCAACGGCGTATCACATTTAATTCAGTCAATCAAATTTCCTATCAACTCACAAGTGCAATTTAGCGGAGTGTATTGGAACATCGCGCCCTATTAGAAGTTGCCTCGGAAGATATTGAACGTTCCGGGAGATGGATACAAATAAGCCACGAAACTTCCGTCCGCAAAAATGATTAAACTTCGAGATTTGTTATTTTATACGCTATCACGTAGCAATCGCGTAATGAAATCCATGGTCTACAGCTGTGCGATTAATTGTTGCAACTTTCATCTAATTAAATTCGGATAAAACGTGAAGTCTGATCCCGTAGCCGCGTAATCTAAACGTGCAAGAAAAAGTCCCGATTGACAGAGTGGCGATTGGACGTTATCGACCAATCTTCGTTTCGTAAATTTAATTTGATTGCCAGTAAGGTTTAAAATGTCATTTGCCTAGGAATTAAGTTTATGGCGGTATAATTTGAATCGCAGTGTATGCTCGAGTTCTATTTGGGGGAGAGAGAAAGCCCAATTCGTTTCTGATCTTCGACTCATTTTAAAGTGATTAACGTTTCGATTGGGTGCTTTTTGTTTTGCAGCATCCCTCGGATTGAAGTCACCCCACACTTTGGAATCAAGGCCTCAGTATCTTGCTGGCCAGGGGCATCGATCAGTCTCGGTCGGCAGATTTTGTGGTCGTACGCTTACGTGTACACGTCATGTATACGTTTGTCGATTATGACGGACGTAAAGATAACGCAATATAGCTTCCCCCTTTTTTTCATTCAATTATATTTCGGCTAACAAGTTTTTTAATTGAAACGGGTACAAAGGTAATGCACACTTTACCCCTGAGCCTAAAAATTTGATTTCGCGCGGGTGCTTTGAGGAGCGGCGTATCCAGTTTCCGGCCACACGATGTTTGTACAAGTCAATCGAAATGTCAGAGCGATTTTATCATCGAGCATCGTTTCGCAAACGCCACACGACGGGGATAAAGAAACGGCGCAATTAAACTATTGTAATTAATGTCAAAGGTGATTAATTCGAGTCTGCGTCAACTTTCTATTAATTCTCGCAAGTTGCGTAATTTATTAACCAAGCCGCGAATAAATTTGCGTCAAACGCAAGAGCGTGTCGCTGCAATCGCCCCGGCTGATCGCGAAAAAAACATCCTCGCCGAAGGAGCACATCCACGCTGCCATTTTCAGAGACGACGTGGAGCACAATCTCGCAAAGTGATTTGCAATAATGCCGTGTGCAAGCGCAAGGCCCTCGCGAAAGCAATATATGTAAGTGAAGAGTATAGCTATTAATAAATCTCGATTAGTTTTCAACGGTATCGCGAAAAAAAATGTTTTTTTGTTCGCTTTTCAGTTCTTCTGAAGCTCAACAGTTACGCTATCATTGTTCCCCCTTCCTGGAGCAGCCCTACTGCGTTCCGTTCGGAGCCCGCATCCATTTAGATATTGCCAATAAGTAATTATTTTATCAACTTCTATTAGAATGTGCTCAACAGTTCTGCACGCGCAATTCAATAACCGGCAGACATTGTTCTCAATCACCGAGTGTCTATATGAACGTGCAGGAAAAAAAGTGCAAAAAAGCGTCGTCGAGGTTAATATAAAACATTCACGAGACAATATTCTATTTAAGTTTTTTAATCATTCCTTTGGCGTCGGCCGCGCCGCTTGTCCGCGTACGCCTATCAATAGAAAAGGGTTAACGACCTGGAGCGTTCATAAAAGGCGCCACGGTTTTAATGTTTTACACTTTCATTAATAACGTAGCGGACGAAATAGCTGTTATCACGAGACTACTTGAATTTTAGATTAGCCACTTCCCTTTATTGCAATCAAGATTCAAAAGTCAAATATGAAATGATCGATAGCAGGGTAATTGGTGTGTCAAAAGTCGTGCCGCCTTGGCGCTTTTAAACGTTAAATAAGAATCGTTTTTAATCAGCTGCAGAGAAAAAAACAATGCCACGCTGGTTTATATTAATGAACGTGACGTACGTTTTAATTACAGTTAAAAATTGCGCGAGTCATGTAATTATTAAAACTCAGTCGACGCTACTTCATCCAATTTCGAGCAACACGCGCAAGGTGACACAATGAAATTTGGACTTTTATTAATTTCAACTCGCAGTTAATTATCGTTTGAGCGTGGGAGGTTTTGTTTTGGAATTACCGAACTTTTGTCCGAGACTCTTGTACGCTGTGTCTTTGCAAATCGATTTCGTTTATTGGCTGCGATAAATAAAATTAAATGAAACAGTTATTGAGTTCTTTCGGGGACGCTCGTCAATTTTGAATTTCGCCGGTTTGTGTGTAGTGATCGCCCGGGCGGTAAAAAGTCAGGTAAAGTCGGCGACGGAAATCCCCCGGTCGAGTCAATAAGAGGCTGTAAACGTAATCCACGTCACGCGAAGACAAATTAAAACTTAGTCGCTTTGCAATCTCATCAAACTAACCTCCGGAAGACTATACGGTTGGCAATTTTCCTGAGCGCTCAGGATATTTGTCGCGTGTTACCGTAAAGTGAATTGTTTCTCGGATTTTGTGGCAAATTGTCAGGGCCGAAATCACCGGGGGGTCGACCAGAATATCTCCACAAAAGTTAGCCAAAATTCCGTTCAAACGAATTTGTATTTTATTTTTATTCTAGAATCTACGATAAAACTAGAAAACCGGATTTTCGGGCAGAAATGCCGCATGGATTTTCAGAGTCTCGTTCGGGAAGGAAATTCGCGACGCACGTTTTGTCGGGAGCTGGTAGGCAGTTGGGCAGATAGAGGTTGGCATCCATCGCAGGGTAACAAAAGTTTCTAAACGGTACCGTAATAACAATAATAACTTTTGTAACTCTGCCAAGCGCAGAGTGTGTTGTACAGCGAGCTTTCCAGCGGCGTAAATTGAACGTCCAACTTGTATTTATATGATAATAAGCGCGTTTAAATATACTCGATGTAGCTAAACTCGCTACTTAAACATCGGACGATTACTACATTTCCATTGCACAACTAAAGAACTAAGCCGGGGCTTAGTTCCTCCGATTCTTTTTAATCTTCTGCGCAGACACTTGTATACAGCCGGCGTTAAACAAATGTTTTGCAATAGCGTTATCTCCGTATTTGCATGCCCGACTAACGCACCGACTCCGGAGATTTTTTTCCGCTTCATATTTATCGAGCACGTTTTTCTCTTTTTCTTTTTTGATTCTTTAACTCAACGAAAAATTTTCATAATTCCATTATCACTCGTACGGATTCTTTATATTCAATTCGACTTTAATTACTTTCGTCGACATCTTTCATGAATTTAATTTCTTCAAAACTTGACAAAATTTAAATTGGTTTCTACAATTTATGAGCTGGTAAAATTGCTATCGCAAAGAACGTTTGAAAGTTGAAAAAATCGAGGACACGAAAAATTGATTTTTCTTAATCGTTTGTGTTTCAAAGGAATATGAAATAAGTTTTCGCGATACGAAAATATCGAAGAACAAAATTTGTAGATAAAGTGTTGTGAGTTAACATTGTAAAAATAAATGATTCGGCAATTGTTCGCAGTTGATGAGCTCGCGGAGCGTTAAACGGATATATTCAGGATCTTTGTACAAACTGGCTCGGCGCGTAAGAGCGAGTGAAAGGGAGCTGGCAGAATGCAAAAGCGCGGGGGGTGAGGGATCGTTGGTTATAATTTTAATGACGACGTGTCCGCGTGCAGACTATTAAGAATACGCGTCGTTAGAAACTTTTAACGAGATGCTGGTGGCTCCAAGTACAGCTTCGTCATAGAGGACGGACTGCTACCGAAGAACCGGCCTGGTAATAGTGCTGTGACGTCGGGTGATCTTTAAAAGTGGTTGCAATGGCGAGAGGAACAACTCGCGATGCCCCGGGATGGTATTATGTATTTCGTAACGATCCCCCCTCCTCTTGCTCGACGAAATCACCAGTCGCAATCCGGGCGTCAAATCAAAACATTCGCGAGAGCGACGATGATCTGCAATTGCGTTGCGCGAGCGCAAATCTTTCGTCGATGTAACGCGCAATTGTGCCAGCGCTAACTTTATCAAGCAATTTCCACGACTCGAAACGCCGTAATCATGATTGTTACAATATAATAATCTTCGCGCAGCAGTTGCCAGCGCCGTGAATTCACATTTCCTCCAACTATATTGTCTTCACGCGTCATTTTCGTTCAATCTCATTTTGGATGATGAGATTTTTCATTAACCCCGCATCCTATTTATGAATTAAGTCGAACGAATAAGTTCAATTCAGTGATACATAAACAGTTAATAAATTATCATTTCCTTCGGAAAGAAAATTTATATATATATTATAGTATTTTGGAAACCGAAATTTTCCAGATTCTAACTACGACAACGTCGGTGAATTTGACAGTCAATTTTTTTTCTTGGCCCTTATAGTATATAATACTAATGTGTGCATACCCTGGCGATAAACCATTTCCGGTTTCGTGCCAATTCGTGAATCGATTCGTTGAGACACCTCGATGTAAAAGTGGGTCAAAGCTTTGAAACCGAGTTCTATTTGAAATCAAAGTCGCGCAAGCGTTTTGCGTAGAATTAACTTTTCCCAGTGACGAAAGAGGGAAGCGAAGAGAAAGAGGCAGGGAGAGAAAGAGAAAGAAAAATGCGAGCGCCGGACATTACTTATGTCGACACTAATGAGCGCGACTTTTGCAGCCTGAGTCATGCTTTATTTTTTCACCGTTAACCAAACGGAAAGAGTTACAATCAACATCTTCAAATCGCGCGCTCATTTATTTCGATTTGACAGCACGCATTGCCGTTTGGTTGTACGTGTGTGCGTTGCTAGCAACGTAACTTGATCCGGCTCGATGTAAATGGAAATTCAACTCTCAAGTGTCACGGAGGTCCAAATTTATCCTCCGATCCGAAGAAAACTCACACATTTTCTTTGTGTTATTCGATTTCGTTTAATTAGAAGTGACGAGGTGTCAGCGCCAGCGAATAAAATTTCTTTTATTTTTCTTTTTTCCCCCCTGAAAGAAATTTGATTTGCTTGCATTCTGTTGAATTCAATATAACTTTTAATTTAGGAGACTCAATCAAATTGATCCAAAGTAATAGCTCTCGCAGGAGAGAGAAGTCTGATTTAAACTGATGTAATCAATTTGATTCTCTTAGATTAAATCATATCAGATCAGGGTCAATTGGATCCAACCAACTTCGAATTGGGACGATTTAACTAACAAATTTTGAAGAATCGATCTGGCCAGTATATTTTAATACTAACATATTATGATATACTCGATTTTTACCTAAAAAAATTGCATAATATCTGACCCTAAAAATATTCTTTTCTTCCAGATCAGCTCCAAGGGATGAACAAATTATAATGCCAAGGGTTCAGAGATCTTCAGCTATCGCAGTAGCCGAATTCTTCTCGTCTTCATTTGAATACAACGTCTCCGGACCAACTCGAAACAGCACAGGTGAGTAACTGCCATCTTCCTCTAACGCAGTATAAGAAGCCGATTTGGTCTTTGTCGTGCAGCAAATGCAAAAATCGCAGCATGACGCGAGTCGAGTCGTTGGAATTAAAAATTTGAGCGTTGCCTGTCCTTGGACATTGGCTGGCTCGATGATTCCTCTACCATCGTCACTATCTCCCCTTCATTCTTTGCACTTCGTTTTTGTTTATTTCGCTACTCGTCAAATTGATTCCTGTGGTGGACCTCAAAAGAGCTGATCGGCCGAGGTAATTATGCTTAATTCGGGCATACCAGGCAAACCACACGAGAGACGAAGATCTGGTTTGCGAAGACAGACGAGATGTCGTTCAATCTACATAATCATTAACAGAAAGGAAATTTATTTAACCCTTCCCCTTGCCTGTCCCCCGGGCAGGGTTAACACCGGTTATACTCGTCCTCCCCCGAATTAATTTGAATACATTGGGTTGACAGGAGGCGAATTAAAATCCAATTTCGTTGTAATTTCATGCGATTAAGTACAATTGGCTGTCGCGAAGTGTTCTTCGATAATGTGATTCCGGTCCACTAATAACGCGATGTTATTAAACGACAAGTCTAAGCAAATTGCACGACAAACGCGCGCTGTTTCTTTTTTGCGCGCCGCCCGTCATTTTTCGACGGGGCCGGAATTACCGATGAGGATTTTTGTCTCTCTCTTACTACGTTAACGCTAAACCGATCAAGCGTAACACGGTATTTGAACAAGTATTAAATAATCGCCCAATCAACGTTCGCAGAACTCCGATAGCAATCTGCATGTTAAGAGGCTGTTAATGGCTTTTCGCCTAGCCGCTGACTCTGCTCAAGTGCCCAGCCCTTGCCAGCCCATTTACTTCTTCTTCTTCTAGCGGTATACCTATATACCCCATTCTGTATCAATTTTCGAGCAAACGACGATCGCGCGCGCAAAACAGGTTTCACATTTTCAATCTTCTTTTGACCCGGTCCAGCTAGATTCGTGAACAAATGATTAACCGCGAGTTTTCCTATCATCCCCTCCTCCTTTCTTTGTTGTTACCGTCTCGACCCGTCTCGTTATCACGAAAACGACACCCCTCTCGAGATAATTACAATCCCGAGTAATTGGATTATTAATTAGACTGCTAATGAGGCAGATTTTGCTGCAGAGATACTTTGACGGGGATGATTGTGCGCGCAACATTGATCCAGTTTTCGTCTCCTTTGTGGTGTGCTCTCGGTCCATTATGAGGCATTTAAATTGCTCAAGTGCATCACGCACCAAAGGTTCGCGTGCAAGACACACTCACAAACATCTTCGATGTATCAGAACAAATCAAACAAATACACTCAACGTTTTCAGAAATCTCAGATTTCCATGAACTTTGGACAATTCGTTGATCACGTTTAAAAAGTTTACAAGTAAATAGAAATTCAAAAATCTCTCAGACATTATTATAATTATCTCTTAAAAGAGAGCAAAAGAAAAATGTAATTATAAATCTTGAAAAATTATCAAACCTGTCATACAGGTTGATTGTGGAATGTCAAAAACCATTTAGTATATGTGAATAATTGCAAAACAAAGCGAAACCCCCAACCGAATTTTAATCTATCTTGAAGCGTTTTTGTCGCAGGAAGAGACAGGCAAAAGAAACTGCGCTCAGATGCGAGAATCCACTTTCTGATGGTCCGGCACATTGCGTTGCAATACGCGTATTACCCGCTCGCGTAAGCGTCCACTGTGAACGAGCCCTAAGGGCTCATTAGAACTCGGGTCTAATTATGTCTTTAAAGCACTGTAACGTACGGCGTGCCTCTCTTCGCGCAAAGAAATCGTTGTGCTCGGAGCGCGAATCGCTCGAATATTCACGCGTCTGTTTGTATGGCGAGAGCGAGCTTCGGCAGACAATGTTGACATTCCTTTCTAATTGGAAGCTCGCGGCTCGCAAAAGAATCCGGATGGTGCGCACTCGTTGCTCAACGCGATTAATTCAACATGACTCAAGGGCTCAGTTCTCGGAGACACACCGACATTAAATAACGAGAAATCGACGTCGTCCTTATTAATTACGCTCAGATTTACCTGCACTGAAACTTATCGATCGGATCGAGCCTGATTGATCGCAAAAATGCGTTTGTATTTCGAACTATTTTGTCACAAAAAACAGAAAGCAATGAGAGTTGAGGGTTTTTTATTGCAGTGTCTTTATTTATTTATTTATTTATTTTTTTGCTCAAAAATTGTTCATACTATCCACGACTCTTGTAACTAACGGTGTTAAAGCGATTCGCTTTGAATCTCGCGGTTCGCATTTTATTCATGCCGTGCACGCGGAATAAATTTGGTATATTAGGCGCCCATAAGTAGCGACTGATCACTCTTATGTTAGGTTGCACCGCAAGTGCCTCTAGCAACCTCTGACTTTTGTATGTTATTCACTTTCGAGAGGTGTCATTCGACGAGCTACTGCAGTTTACAGTACCAGTATCATTTACTACGAAATGCGATTATTATTGGATAATGGCCACTCGTTTTATTAAAAAAAAAAATTAGAAGAAAAAAAATAAAAGTAAAGTTGTGATCAGTCAACTTTTTTGAAGTTTCTTATTAAAGACAACGTAACAAGAAAAAAATTTGTATAAAAAAATTCTGTTATTTTAAACAATTGAAGTTATTGTCGGGACCCTCTCGTAGTCTATTAGATTAATCGTGTCCGGCAGATCTTGCAAAGTTGGAGAGAAACGCAAACTACTTCATTAGTATTAACCTCCGAAACCAAATAAATCGATCGCGCGGATGATACGAGCGAATTCAAGCGATCGTTCTTCGTCGTTTCGGCATCAGTAATGCTGATTGGCAATACCATAAGTCGAAGCGAGACCATCATCGATAAAACAAACGGACGAACGGGGGATAAAACGAGAGCGAAAAAAAATGAGAACGAGCAGTGACGAAAAAACAGACGGTATCGTTGTGTGGATTAGAAGGCGCGGGACGTTTAATTCGCGAGCGCGCATAGTTTTGTTACTAAATTGCCGTGAGGTGCGGACGTATTTTTACTACCGAATGACATACGCCACGTCACGTTAGCGCTTTCTGTTTTGTTGTAGCTGCTTTGTGTGTGTGTGTGCACGATCGTACGTGTGTCTTTGTGTTGGAACGGATCGGCCACAAGGGGGCGTGATGCTTTGACGCCTCGTTGAGAGACAAAATTCGACGTATTGCATCGATATCTCGGCCGCGCGGGATGAACGTTCTCGTTACCGGCGTATACATTGATGGTTAGGTAAATGTGGCCGCAGAAACCACACGGCGTTAATTTTCGGCGCGCTCAAAAGTAACACGTCCGCTCCTCTCTCGTGGGATGACAAAGTTTATTTTCTTTATTTCGCTAGCCGCGATGCCGAGAGCTTGGGAAAATATTAACCCGTCCACTTTTTTGTTCGGATGAGCCTGCGGATTAAAATTCATGGAACCGGCTGACACTCCTGGAAATACAACTGAAGGACCCTGATGCACAAACGGAGGAAACCGAACGTTCAATAATCGACATCCCATCGCGTTTATTTCTGTTTCGGGATACCTCTCTTTCTCCGCTAAAACCTCTCCCATCCTCGTATACGCTTCTTTGGAATGCATTTAACCAACCGCGAATTATTTCATTACAGGAGATTGATTCGGATAACTCATATCTGTTGGCATTCGGATGATGAATTAGGTCTTGTGGTCAATTTATTCCTCACAAATCTCAAACATATATCTCGGCCCTTTAATTGAATTCAAGCAGAACCGTTCCAATTTTATATCCAAAATATTTCAATTAAAATATTTGAAAGTTTCTTGTTGATTTACGTCAGTTTGGTGGAAGTATCATCAATTTTGGGTTTTTTGATTGTTTACATTGTATTGTACTGCAGCATGATATTTGAAGAGAGTTGATTTGATAAAGTCGCAAACGAGGTATTTGTATTTATCTTCACGGTATGACAGGAAGTATAATAGTCAACCGGTTTACTCTTACATCGATGATGACGTTGGTGTTGCAGAAGGGGGAATGACTTAGGAAGCAGCTCCAAGTTAACAATCGTTAAGTAACGTGCAAATTCGAACACAGGGATTTCAAAAGCGAGAAAAATAGAGGGAAAAAACGAATCGGTCGCTGATAATGGTTGATAGTGGATTTGCCAACTATCGCGTCTGCGCGATAGTCGATAAATGAGATTGATACTAAGCAATGTTATTGAAATTGCGTTCGTTTGATGTAACGACCGGCGTAACTTATAGTTTGTTACGTTCAAACTTTCATGCGTTATAATTGAAGTTCGGTGGAAAGTTTGCACCGATAATTTCTATTGTGTCCGATTGTCTGCGTAAACTTCATGATTTCAAAACTTTCATAACGAAAGCGATGCCAGTTTCGAATTTTTCCCACATCGATCGCGGCGTATTTTTCCATCTGCAAATTGATTTTTGGATCGGACGAGGGATTTGATAAATTGGAAAACTTAAAGCCGATTCGGTGGGTTTGAATTTTGTCCCCGGTTGAAAAGGAGTTGCTAAAACGGAGGGAACACTTGACAGGAGTCCCGAATGACCCGTTAATTCACTCGATATAAAACCGTTGGATCAGTCTTTTTTAATTACCTCCAGTTGAGTCGTCTTGATCGCGTCAAAGATGCCGAGATAAAAGCGAGACAAGATTCAACGTCCCATCATGCACTGAGACAACAAGTTACAAGTGAAGTCAAACAATTAACATCAATTTTTAAATTGACCGAAAAAATGTGGTACACAAAATTCTAAAAATAAATGCTCTCAAAAGAGCATGAAGCAATTTAAAAGTAGACGCGACAAAGTTAATGATTTTGAATTCCCGTGAACTTATTTGTCCAAGTCGGAATGATTAGAATGTTCTTGGCCGTTTGCGCGATGAACCTGGCCTCGAGTGCCGGCTTTGTCATTCAATGCAACGATGCCCGAGGCTCCAGGATTTGCAATCGAAACCGGATTTGTCCGCAAGAATAAGACGAGGCAGGGTGGGAGTTTAAAGGTCTGTGAGAACCTTACGACCAGTTCACATGTGGGCGTGTGTTTTCAGCGGCAAGTTTTGCGCGTGGGGACCTGCCCGATCATTCTCGAAAGACCCACTCAGATATAATTTTTCGAATTTGTCCTGGCTCGCATCAAAGGCGTCCGATTAACGAGCCGACGAGACAAAAATGCACTCATTCGCGTTAATTTATCCGCCTTGCTTCCACTGCAAATTAGATTATTTACGACTTTTTATCAATATATTCCAATGGAGGAAGTGTTTGCACGCAGTTAATGAAATTCACCGGCAGAATTTATGTACCGATGTTAGCACACATACACACGCCCAAGTTCAATAGTATTTTTCATTTGCTGGAAACAAAAGACGTTCAAACGATAATTGCAACACAGCTGAAACAAAAAGAACTCTCAAGTAATTGCTCGGATTCATTGCTGTCGGTATTGCACGCTCGCTCGTCGGGATTCCTGCTCAGGCCTATTTTAACAACAAACTTTTCTACTTATATACTTTCGGACTTTAGTGCTTTTTTATAGTCAACGTTGAACGAAAAACTAGAAAAATAAATGAAAAAAAAGACAGTGAAAAGAGCTCTCCTCGGGCGATTCAATAATGACAAATCAACACGCAGTGTCCGGGTCGCAGAGACGCGCAACCAATCGAAATAATGAGATGTTGCTGACGATTGGCCGAGGTGAATTGCATCCGAGGCGCGCAACCGAAATAGAGCGACGTGTAATCCGTTTAATGGAGCGCTTTCTGGGAAATGTTAAGAACGTATTTACTCGCAAGTTATTATTAATCTCAAAGCTAACTGTCATCGCAAGGGGCACATAAACGCGCAGGCCAATAACGCAGCGATGACAAACGTGACGTACATCTTTTTCTGCCCACTCCAAAGAGGTTGCGGAAGATTAAATTCGACCGAGTTAATGAAACAGAAGAATTGCTTCAAAGTGATTGGTTTCTCTTGTATCGATTATACGCTTTTTAAATCTGAATTCAAATTGGTTTTATACTTAATCACACAATCGTTTGTTTTCTTTCGTTTCGATTACAAAGCAAGTTTATACATTTTAAACGAAGTGAAAATTAGTTTAACCTGACGATGATAATTCATTTTTTTTTCGAATCAAGTGTATCGATGTAATTTCATTCACGAACAGTGGCAACGAAATTTTTTTTACGAAAAATTATACCTTCGTTCCTTGTTTATTATATTTCTTTAGCACAATTTGCCTTTTTCATACACGTTTCATGTGTACAGACACACCATTGTCATGTGACACAGACATTGTCAAACAACAATATTGTTACAATACCAGCCGCAAAGTTTCGTTGTTAAATAATGCCTGCGACAGCTATTATTTTATTCAAACCGCGAGGGGCTACAAAATTTTCCACCGAGATATAAGTTTAGCCAGTATTTTTGTCTCTTGAATATTTAAGCGACATCGATCACGCACCAGTATAGAATTTAACTGATTATATATAATTAAACAAAATTGCCATAGCCGGACGTATAAACACTATCGAAGTCCTTTTGTTAAAAAAAATGATAAATAAATTGAATCAGTGACAAATGACCAAGTGACGACTCTCTGACAGGTTTGTTTATTAAATTGTATTTCCTGTAAGACAAATTGCCGGTGAAACGAGATGGCTCGGCATCATGGTCGGCGGGTCTTTGTAACGCACAGAACGGAGCAGCGTGGTAAATTCAACCCCAAGTCCGAATTAAGCGTCAAATTGTGAAGTCGACACGTGCACCTCGCAGTCACGGAGGGAGTGAAGGTGAGAAGGCTGCGGCAGTGACGGCGACGAAGGTGGAGGTAGCAATTAACTTCTCCTCGCGAGATTAGAGCAAGATATTACGAGATATCGAGCGACTTAACGGCAACACGCGAGAGACTTCAAAGGCGGTAATAAACTGCGTCTAATGAACCCCTTATCGCAATCGCTGCCACCCCTCGGCCATCTCTTTCTTCGCCATAAGTCACCCCGAACGCGATGCAAACTAATGCAACCTCGAACGATAAAGAGAAACAATTTTTCCGCGCCGTCTCTTTTTCGCTTGGGCACCAATTTTCTATCCAAAACTCGTGAGACGCATTGGTCGGACTCAAGTTCGATCGAATGGGTTACGTGCGACACGAGACAGGCAGTTTTTTCTGCCACCATTAATCATTATTATAATAGAAAAACATGAATCGTGAAAAACTTCGAGTTCAGTATGAAGAGGTGTAATTCAACTTTCATCATCAGCTATGGAAATTTGAAAACTGGTGATAACGCAATTTAAATCCAGATTTTGGGAGCAAATTTTCGCGTAAAATTTATTCGTAAATTGAAATTTAATATGTATGAACGAGGTTTGAATTATGTGATGTTAATGTTCCGCATTATTAATTTAACACATCATATAATACAAATTTCAATAGTACATTCAGTGATTTTTTTTATCAATCAAAAACAATTTTTATCAAACCATAGCAAAGTTAAATCAATTTCGTTCATTAAAACTTTGGTACTGTTGATACTGAAACCTCGCAACATCATAATACAATGAATATTTCATCAAATGTAAACCAACTATCTCAATTTATTTCGCGCAAAAAGTGTTGATATGCAGATGAATTTGAAAAGCCGAGAAATAAATAGAAAAAAAACGTACGATCAAAACTATCGTGACGAGCACGTTCGTCAAATGCCGGATACCAATCATCAATCAGGCGACCTTGACGAAAACTGTGTTGGGCAATCAAGGCGACCGAAAATCGCGCAATCAGAATTATGTATCTTTAAACGACGCTCTTCAAACATTTTTCATACGTCGTCACGTTATCGTCACGAAGAACGAAGTACAGAGGGAAAGAACTGAGAACAACGGAAGAAAATGCGCGAAAGAGATGGGTCGCGTGAAAAGGATGTGCAACAACGGGCTTGCAAGAGAGAAAGAGAAAGAGAGAGAGACAGTCGGGTGCCGTCAAGCCCAATCATGTTGATTCAACAAAGTACCCACCTACCAAATTGCAGGAATTTGGTATTCGGCCAGGAGGGTGGGTGGTGGTGGTGCTGATAGATGTGGATGCGGAGGCAAAGGGAGTCTGATTGCACATCTAGGCCAAGCCGGGACCGCGCGACATCGTCCCGTCAACACGCTCCAGCGGAAAGCCACGCGATGATTGGCTGCCTCTTTCACGACTATCGTGCTCTCGCTCTTGCCCCGTGCGATGGAGGGGGTGATTGGACGCATCCCGGTGATTGTGGCGCTCCCAACCCCCGTGCACCGCAGCAGTTGCTCCCACACTTTATCTGCCTCTCGGTTGCACCCGCGCTCGCACTCGAATCGTGCTCTCTCTCACTTGTTCTCCCCTTCGCACCCTTCTCCTCCAATACGCGGCTGTAAATCGAGTTTACCCTCTTGCCGTGGCTCAGCCCTTCAATCAAACTGATTGAAACATTCCTTGAATCCGAAAGAAACGAACCGATTCTCTCGCCCCGCTTCCCATCCGCTGTTTTCCCAGCGGTCTCCCCGCCGCCGCTTTATCGCACACGTGAAAACGCGATATGTTACCCGAGCAGGCTATCGTTTTTGAGACGAATACGCGCGGCTGTTTATGGGCGCGAAAACAGAATCAATCTCCGCGGGATAATGACTCTTATTCAACCGCTTGTTTCTGTTCGATTAGGTCTCATCCAATCAGACTCTCGTTTTTTTTCCTTTCTCTCTTTCTCTTTTCTGCACTGACACGTGCTTTTGAGTGATTAAAATTGGTGATAGGGAAATGATTTGAGTGGATGAAATTGATGCTTAATAATTCATCTGACAAGTACGCGAGACGAGAGTTGGTACGAGACGAACCTCTGATTACCAGACTTCTGATGCTTCACAAGAGTGAAGCTCGCCTACGACGTCGTGTCGATCTATTCCGGGCGGACGGGCTAACTAAGTACAACGTCTGTTTCTCATTAAATGACGGACTGACCTCGAATCCTCTAAATTTGGAACGGTCCTCGTAGATTAGGAGCTTTACCTACTTGCCCACACAGCACACTTCTCATGAGGTTTCGCTAATGTCGTTTCGTCCCATTCAATTTATCATCTTGAATTGGCTCTAATGATTTTTTGATGTTTCGTTTTTGATTTTTTGCTAATCACACGTCCTAACTTATAGTTGTCAGTTATAAAATGCTGTTTCAAATTTAATCGAATTTTTATTTTAAATTGTTTTGGTCGTTCATTTTGTAGCATTTTGATAATGTCATTAAAAATTAAAGTGACAAATTACCTTGTGTAGTCGTTTTTGCAAAGAATCATGTTAGCTTTGGTAAAACACGACTGCCCCATCTCTGCAAGTGCCGCGCCGCAGGATGTACATTTGAGACAATTATTGTGCCAATAACGATCCAATGCATGTAACAGCCACCTTTCCACTATTCTTCCACCACATCCTGCACACTGTTGAATACTCGTCGGTCCACCTGGTCCACCTTCTTGCTGCAATCCCAGATATAATTTTAATTTCACAGTGAATAATCATGTCCTACAAATTGTTTATTATCATTATTGTCAGGTCGTTTTCTTAATTCGTGGTTGAGGCAACTCAATTCCGTTTCTCACGCTGTCTCAGATTGTAACAATTTTCTAATTTGTAAAATGACTTTTTTTGTTTTCAAATTAAAATCAGTTTGAAAGTGTGACGAAAATAATATGCTTTTTGCCCGACGAGAAATCTACGAGATCGGATGAATTTTATATGAATTCGAAAGAGTCAATGTAACTTGATTATATGGGTCAGTAGTTTTATCAAAAACACACAAATTTAGATCTTTTCATAATTTTTTACGAAGATGGAGGATTTGTTTTGGTTGAAATGCTTGTTTTAGTGTGTCGTAAAATCAGACAGTGGAAGATAAATTTTTAATCAACATTGAAATTTATTCAAGCAACAATATCAAATCGAACAATACCACTGAAAACTCCATTACAATCTACATCTTCAATACGAAATGTAAATCTAATAATTCACGTTCTATTTTTGCCACTTTCTCGATCGCCAATAATTAATATCCGATTTTTATTGCTTATTAAAAGCCACTTATCATAATAATTCCAGCAACATATTCCCAACTAATCGCATTCAACATTGTTCTCCACAATATAAATCGTAACTCCAACGATATAAATTACAAAGTTTTACCATTAACATCGACAAGCTTATCATTTGTTCATATCGCATTAAACAAGCACGGCACGTAAATCATTTCTTTTGCAGCGTACACTTGCAGTCGTTAAATATAAGCCAATCTCAATTCTAATTACATTTCGTTCAGAATTTATTCAATCCAAATCATTATGAATTAATGGCGGTGATAATTGCTACGTATATTATAATCCGCTAAAAAACGATTTTTTTATCGCTGCAAAATTTGAATTTCGTCAAACGATTTTTCGGATTGAGCGTAACGAGAAATAATTCATTAAGACTCGCTGCAAATATACGCTTGCATATTAATTTTACGACGACCATAAATTATTTGGGATCCAAACGCAGTGCTATTTTTAATATTCATAACTGCGGTGTTATCTACGTTGCTCTCGTCAAATAATTCATCTTAATATCATTCATTCAATTTAACACGCTCGAACGTTTCTGAAAATATCGAACGACAGAGCTTCTCTTCTCGCTTTAATTGTTACGTAAATTATTTATCGCTATCAATGCAGTGGCTCTTTTCCGTCCTTATCCCTCCTTTTTTTTGTTCTCATAATGATGTATTCATTATAATAACGAACGTATAATTCATAATCCAAAATGATTTGTAACAAATCTATCCAAGCCGTTTTGCCAAGTTTTATTCAGAGAATATAATGAAACCTTGTCTCATATCTGTCGGTCGTCTTTGAACTCCTTTATGTTGTTCATTATACGAGACACTATCTATTAAAGTCATAGTATATCCTGTCATTTACTTGTAGGTGTGTCTACGAAACGGTACCACAACGTACCGAGCCAACGCGACCCGGATCACGGAGTCTTTCTTTCAACATGTTTTGATAATTCATTTTTCTTACCAAATATTCAAATTACTTTCTCGATATAATCATCGTTTTGTTTTCATCTCTACTCGTTCTTGACAAAAGTTCAAATCCCAATTATGTCACAATTGATCCAATCAAATTTGTTTGCGGTGGGAAAAAACAATTTTTAATTGAAATTAAAAATAAGATGGATAAACTCGGTTGACCAAAATTTGAGTTATATTTGTAGGCGATTCTGAGCGACGATATTTTCAAACGTATAAATATGTAGATTGGGAGGTAGTAAATTTGAGAACGCTTGTTTGTCCAATGACTCATGGCACATTCTACTCCGGGACTGTACTAAGTACAAATGGATTGCCAATATCTATGATTGCTGTTAATGGACGAAGGACGACATAAACACATTGTATTCTCTGGGTAGTATTCATGTTTGAGCCTTCGGATAGATGACAATCTGGGCAATAAGCATTCTTGCATGAAGAACTGTCAGCAGACAATAAGTTCGGCGATGTTTACACAAGCCTTGTATCTCAATTTTCAGGTATATTTAGTACCTTTCTCTTATCGCCGGGGCACCGTGAAATTCCACTCTAAACTCATCTCACGTTTCATGAAATATCGTGATTCTTTCATTCTGTGATTTTTTTTCTCTTTTCTCCTCTCTAAACTAATTCACGTGACAAAAAGTTGCTCTTAAAAAAGTTTAGCTGTAAATTATCGCGATCGTAAATTATAATACATAACATAAATCGATCAAAAAATTCGTGGAATAGCGGCGCTTGACGGAGATCGTATCATCAGACAGAGCAAGAGACAGAAAAAAATGCTAATCTAATAACATATAGGGAACTATAATATTATTACGTGAGAATACGCGTCACTGATCTATTTCAAGATATTAGGAGGGGGACAAAAACTTTGGTGACTATGTTGTACGACACCGGAGGCACTGTACGGACGGTCAAAAAATATCAGTTGCAAGTCCCATTAGCATAGGAACCCTTAGATGCCTGGACGGATCTTTTCAAGCCGCAGGTGCCAGTGTCTTGCACAGTCCCTTCTTAAGACCCTTGATTATATTCCTTTTTTCATCAAATGCTCTACGGCTTCACTTGCACCAAATCAAACAAACTGCAACTAATTACAGCGCTCTCCCTTCGAGGCGTGCAAAAAATTAATGCCTTCGTTGGTCGGAGCGAACGTTCCAATTAACGTTTCAATGTGTATCAAGATTTATGCCCCATTTCATGTCAAACTTGTGTGTCACTGCGATCCTCCACTATGAAAAAAAAAGACGCATCTAAAAATACTCCACTATCACCCAGAGTCCATGCCATTTCAAACACAAAATCTCCGCATTAAAATAATGATTAGTTATTACGTCGTAGGAATTAGCATGAGCTCAGCTCCAGTACAAGTTTTAAGTTAGCATTCGAGTATCATTATAGTCGAAAACACGGAGCACAATGGAGGGAACACGTCGGTGATTTATCGCCCGGGGGATCACTCAAAAAATATACATTCCTAGACATTTCCCACGCGAAACGCACCAACGGTCGGTCGGCGCCTATCGAAAAATCACAGCGTTATTGAAAGGCGCGCGAGTTACAACACTAAAAAAACGATGGAAAAAAAAACTGTGAGACGTAGAAGTTGCTTACAATTCGGTCCCCGGGGAAGCACTTCATCTGATGGTGCATGCGCGATGCTAACGCACTGTAGTGATGAGCGTGGAGCTCCATTTTTGTGTGTGCCGGCGCGCAATCCAAACGCCACAATCGGCACTGTATAGCGTAAACACTCGAGGGGCTCTCCACTCGGCGAAAACTACTCGGCCGAAAGAACAAAAGACGGTCACCAACGCGAAACTCGTTGAATTTCACTTGCGACCCCGCAGTCACGTGGTACACGCGAAACCTTGGCAGCGTTGCACGAAATGGACCGCAAGCGTGGGTGAGAGACGCGCGCAACCTGTCACCAGCAAAGCCAGGGCCTAACTGGCTCGCCGCGCAGGCCTAAGGCCCTGAAGGGGCTCAGGTACGCGCTGGTGGGGGACCGTACAAAGGTACGCCTAGAAAGGACCTAACCCAGGGGAAGGGACCCTTCCCGCCAAACGGGCCAAGAATTGACCGCCGGGAGGGGGCTCGCTCCTTCCCCTCCATGCGTCCTATTCAATTATACCGCTCGCCGGTAAATGCCCATATTGTTACGTTTGTCAATGACGAGTTGAGTGAGGGTCACGTCCAGGCATAAAGCCCCCTGTTCCTTCGGGCTCGAGTCCCCCCTCGATCCAAACAACTGGCAGAACCGCTTTGCCCGCGAACTCCGACTTCGTTTTTTCACTCATTTTTAGATCAAATTCTCCTCAACGTTAGACCTTTCATTCAAAACTTTTCAGTTCCCTATAAACGTTGGTGCGAATGTTTCTGTACGTCGTATGAAATATGTGTCGTAGATGTCAAACAAAACTATTTTTTTGTTTCGCAAACAAATATCGAACTGAAAAATGAACTTTGTGATTGACAGTCATTGGAAACGACGTTTCAGGTTTTTGAAATTCAAGGTCCCGAGGATTAATCGAGTTCGGGTTGATAGTTGGCGGACCGCGGATGGTTTCGTGCAATGGTTCGTAAGTTCGCCGCGCTAATTGGAGTTTCGCAAAATTTAAATGTCATAACGTGGATCGATCGCGCACGACGCGGCGTTAATTTTAATAGCTCATTATGAATCGAAGGAGTGTACGTGGCAGGCTGATTTTATTTTACGTACAATGGTTGTATTCATCGTGAAAGGCCAGTGAGAAAACTACTTTAGCTAATAAAGTTTCCATTGGCGATGCTATCGTCGCCTGTTTGAAGAATTCCCGAGCGTTTTTTTTTTCCTCTTCAAGCGGGAATGAAAGACGAATTTTATGATCGACGAGGAGGTCACAAGTTAATTTGGTTCATTGAAATTCCGAGAACTCGAATCGAACCCCAACGAGGCACCATAAAATTTGTCAACCGGCCGGTTGGTTAGTTCGTGTTGACGCGCATTGTGCGCCGTCATAGATATGCTTCCGAGTGTGACTTTCTCTCGGTGGTCGTTCGCCGAGCAAATATGTTAGCATTATAGAAAGTGGACGCTAATCGCACTCGTATACGTGCCTATCTATATTCACCGGTCACGTGACGCCTTTGAAAATGCAGATTTAACACCTGATGATATTTAATGGCTTCTGAGAAACTCCATAAAATTGTTAGTCGCACACACAACAAGAAAGAGTCCGCGAGAAAAAGATATTTGACTAACTGTCCGGCCGGTGATTCATGCGCCAAGACTCCGACGCAAATTAAAGAAACCGGGCTTCCAATTTTCATATGTGCTTATTTAATCGACCGGTTCAATCGCAGCGAATCGTTTCTGCACATCGCAAAAGGATCCCCCTTGCTCGTGTTTGTGTTTCGCTTGAAATGTAGTTGTTCGGTCAGAGTTTACTTTTCTATGCAAATGTTAATGGGCAAGGGGCTAGCGCGGATTGAAGGATGTGAGTGACCCCTGCCTTCTGACAGTTTTATCAATTACTCCAACATGATATTATATTTCATGCTAAATTAAATTTAATAACAAGTTAGGGGGTTCCCTCTTTTCGACTCGTCCACTGAAAACATCTTCGCAGTTATGCTTATATTATTTTTTATGTGGTTGAAATTTTTATTGCCGTTCGTTTTCTTTTGTCATTTTTGATGGTTGGAGCAAGTGGCATGTGATTTTTCAAAATATTTGTCATTCAAGTGTACAGTTACTTGTAAACAATTTTACGCTCGAGATATTAGTATATTCATGTCTTCATCGTTAACTGCATTTAAATTTATTTTGAATCTACAATGATGAGGCAGCCACGCTCAAACATTCTTGGCACGTCTTTTGCGTTTATTGCACAAGACTTGGTTTGAGTTCTTAACAAAGAACAGAAATAACTTTGTTTATATTAATAGGTTTTAATCAAGCATTAAAATAAACAGCATCCATCCGATTTAAGTGTGGCACCAACGCAATAATCAAAATCATCATTCATCATTCGACAAATGAATTTAATTAAATTGCTCAGACTTTCGATCAAACAAATACATTTTGCAACCGAGAAACCCGAGACGGAGCCTGGCTAACTTTTGTCAAAAGAAGAATTTGATCAGATTTCCAGAACCTGGAAAGGTGAATAAAATCCAGTCAGTCACTATTCGGAATCCAATTAAAATAACATTCACAAAATCACTAAACTGAATGAATCGCCTCTTCAGTCGAAAACCAGGTATCATTCAAAACGAATCTTTTGAGTAGTGAAAAAAACCTATTCAAGATCATTGAGCAGCCTCATCCACCTGCGCCGGCCTAACATAGTCAGCCATGAGGTTAAACTAACCTTCACTGTGCAGTTGTTATTGTGATTGACTGGGGGGTACGTCATGTGACCCGGCAAATGAGGATGCTGGTGACCCTGGTGGTGTGTCTGGTCGGACATCATGTTACCTCCGCCGTGGTGGTGTCCGTTGCTGCCCATGCCCTGGTTGCCCTGCATCGAATTGTACTGAGAACCGGAGTCCTGCGAGGAGCAGTAGGCGGGCGAGTGGGGACTCGGGTCCGGTGTCGTGTTGGTGCAGTTTCCACCGCCTCCGCCGCCCGTGGAATAGCCATGGTGAGACCCACCGGGCGGATGATGAGGACTGCCCGATAATGACGGGTGGTGGGGGTAGGGGTTCATACCAGCAGCTAAAGCGCTCGCCAGCTTGGCCAATATGAGGGTGGGCCTGTGTAGCCCACCGCTTTCCTGGTGTGCAAGAAAAATAAGATTCCCTGTCGTCTAGTACCAGCTCGCACGTGTTGCGGGCTCGGCCCTCGTCTTCCAATTCTCACGAAACACCTGCAACAAAAAGATAATTGATTCCATTAATGAACAGCCGAGAAAGGGATGGAACGAGACAATTTACACAGATAAGAATCAGATGAAACTCATTTAACACGGTTCCTGGACTTTTAATTTACCCGCAAAGATGGAACGAAATCTTTTTCCTCGAAACGATATAAAAGAGCCAAGAAAAAGGTGTTCGATATTATTTTCACTCGCGCGATGAATATTGATAAATTTGATAACTATAAAACACGACATTCGACCGCAGCTGAAACCGTTTTTGTTGTTGTCGCATGTCGAAAACTCGCAAATTTGAATTCATATTAATAATTGCGACAAGTTGGTACTCGACATGTGGACATAAGTATATAGGAAAATACGTCGGTGGTATGGCCGCATGGCGGTTTTCGTGTAACCCTCCTTCCGGCGCGATATATATATAAGATGTATTCAAACAGAAACGAAACGAGGGAGGCTCGCCAGTAAAACCGATGTTTTATGAGTATTGCATACTGCTACTTGGACGTCTCTCTAATTAAGCATTCTATCGTTTTAATTGTATTCCACCCCCAGTCATAATGTAGCCTAGCGCCATTATATTGCGCTGCAGGTTTATATCGAGCCTCGCTCTCTCGCTCTGCGGAGGCAAATATTACATCCAAACGTCTCATTTGATGAAAATTCCATAATGAATTTCTCGCCTACCGTCCGGTTCCTACGGCCGTTGGCCCGATCGATCGCCGAATAGCCTGTTTTACTCGACTTTGAAGCGTTTTTCATTAAACCGCCTCTCCCTCTAGTATACTAATGATAGGCCAAATCGTTCCGGAGAATCGATTCGTCCGTGTCACGTGAAACATTAGCATTGGCTCCAATAGAAACAACGAGCTCGAAAACAGGTTTAAATGAACAAAGCTAGCGCTAATTACGCGTTTTTATGATCTTTTCTCGATGTATAATCAGATTTTCTCATTTTCCTCCGGTTTGTCAACGAACTGATCTCATTAATGGAATATCGGTTATACAACTACACCCGACGCCACCCCCGCCACAGTTATCGTCACTCATTTTTCTTTGCCTCCCGCTCCCCTTGCCATATTCCTAGTTGTACCATCACTAAAGGTTTTTACGCAAGAAATTGATTACTTAGAGTCTCGTTATATACCTCGGCTGCATGGAAAACGCAATTACAACTGATGATTATTATTATATTATTTCTAATGAACTTGCTAGTCGACGTCCTCAGTGTGAAACGACGCAATCGCAGGGTGTATTTTATCAGTTGACGCGAGTATATTGTTGAGTGCATGTAATTATGCAATTTTTCACCTTCGATGTGCAAAATTAATCGCGGCTCTGTTCTCGACAGAGGAAAATTGGTCTCTGATTGTGTTTAACATTCTTGTTAAATCATAAATTACGCATGGCTAAATTTATGGCTCTGCTTATTATCCAATAGGCCCGATATGAGAGAGTTAAACATTCATTAGACAAGAGGATGAATAAATAGATAAAAAAAACTATCGCTTTCCATTTAGGTAGGCGCAAATTTCGCAGTCGTTTAACGACGGAGTTTGATATTAATAACGGCGCTTAATTAACTCTCCTCTTTGAATCCCAAATAATGGAGAATATTAATTAACTTTGTGTTTCTTTTTGGTTCAGATGAGTCGACCTAGATTCTGACACACATCTCAAGATAATGAGCGACTGGCTGACGATATCTTACTAGTCACTATAATTCATTCGTGGATCATCAGGGATATCTTGGACAAGAACGGGTAAATAATTGTTAATATCGATTGCAAACGAATGAATATAGTTTAATTTAAGTCTGTTCAAATGTCTGATCGTGGATGTGTGTGTGTATGTTAGCGAACACAGCAACTGTAGACATAGTAAGCTCGAGTACCTGCCGGCTGTTGCTAGCAATTACGTCTCGAGGCGTATGTACTAATTTCACTGTTAATTGTTAATTATTGTTGTACACTTAATGCAAAAGTATGCCAGGTTACATTTAGTTTTAATTAAACAATTGATAATCGCGACTAGGACTGCGTTTCTGAGCACACCTGGGTATATATGCGCGGATAATCAAATATCGATCTATCAGTTAGATCTTAATTAACGAGAAAACGTGCGCTCGGATTATTATTTCGACAACCCATTCGCTAGCAATTAGCAGTATTTAAAATTTAAATTGTTCCTCGTGATTTATTTGATGAAAAAAGAATTTTTTGCCCTGTTTCGTTCTTCTTTTTGCAAGAAAGTGTTAATTTGTACCGGGAAGATGAATGGATGGTTCATAATGAGTTGCTATAATTGGATGCTTAATTGGACTCCGACGAAAATTACACATTTTTGACAAAAAGTACTAGCCGAGCGAGCGAGAGAGACGCGACAAACAACGTTTCTGGTGAGAATAAGGGTACGTAAACGGTCGGAACGAGTCGGCTCTGAGAGACGGTGGGGGCGGGTATTTACTCAGGCAAAGTCTGAAGTTCAATTTAGGAACCAACACAACTGAAGCAATTATCCGCAAGATACACACGTGACATTCGATTGAAGTTGCGCGCTTGTATGAAATGTTACAACTGCGATGGAATGACGTATAACTATGAAAGCGGCGTTAAGAGTGTCTGGATCGTTATGCAAAGCGAGACGAAGCGAAGCGAATTGATGTAAGCAAGCCGTTCTCGCGAAAGCGACAGGTTACGATAACAAGATGATAACGTGGAACAGAACACTGGTAATTACTGGAATGATAATAATGAGCAGGGGAGGAGGGAAGATGGGGCCCGATAGTAATAATTAACGATCGCAATCGTTTGAAAATGAGGACAGCCCGAGTGCGACAACGACTACGATAACGAGCGGTTCAGCGATCTTATTAGCGATAAGCTACGATAACGAGGACGCTACGTCGATATACCCGATAAGGACTCCGATCAGATTTATCGTTTATAAGCGAAGAGAGTCCCGGCCGCTGTCGGAATATTCGTTACGTCAAACCGCCACGGCCATCGCGATTGATTAACTCGTAACTACCAAGATATATGGTCCATTCATATGAGCTCCAGAGTTATCCCGCTCGTGTATAATTTCTCTGTCACTTTCACTTTGCACCGCTGCATTCGGCTCTGTTGCTTCTGGCGCGCGCGAGATGGACGAGTGCAAATCATGCAAAAATACGAGGTCGCGCCAGACTTTATCTATATTCACACTCGCCAGCGAATTTATGTCTTAGATTCTGCTGACTGCACTTCAAACTCATCCTCTGTTTTTTCATTCCTTCATCCACGTTTGGTAATTGTAGAAATTGAAATTGGAAGTGACGTCCATAAAGTACCTAGTCAAATTTAAATTCAAAGCAACGACCATTTTCAGTCCATTCACAAAGTGCCTTATGATCCAAGTGTGAGTTTGTAATGATATTAAAATAACTCAAAACATTAACAAATAATTCCTCTTTAATCTCCTCTCTTTCGAAATAATTTTTCGATTGAGACATCGATCTCAAGATTAATCGACTTTGTTTTGAGGTTTTCAATTTTGTTTGAGATACAGGGTATAACGGTTGTGGAGTATTCGGCTGTGCGAATCGGACTGGTCGCAATTCGCCGTAGGTCGATGGGGCATAGCGTGATTCCTCGAAAGGTTTTAGCAGAAGTGTATACCTTTTCATTTGGCAGAGACGGGAATAAGCGCAAGGCGTCTCTAATGGAGGATCGCAAGCAATGAATGAGGAGGCCTCTCTCGTCAATAATTACTATAATCACTTTGCACAATAATTAGATTATTCCGAGTGCTCGTCCTTCGGCATGCTCTGCGTGCCTGGTCGAGCGCTTATTATCCCGTCGAAGTTATCATTATCCGTGGAGGGCGCGCGCCGATTCCTTGCATTTTTTTATCCCACTGTTGGCTGCCCCCTTTTTCCAGGATCCGCCGTCTTTTGCTCTCGCCATCCTCTTGCGAACTTGCGTGCCTTTACACTCACAGCCTGAGCCTTTATTACGGAAAGCAAATCTTCCGCAGAGGGTGAGGCGCCGAACAAGAGGCGTTATTACAAGATACAAATGCTTTATTTTATTGTTGCCGGCCAGTTGTGCCGGAATGCTCTCGCAAACATTCCCCGAGGTACATTATTGCAAGGAGAAAAGTGCGGCCAGAGTCGAGTTTAAGCGCACCGCTATTATTTTAAGTCTACATCAGGTGTGTCAGGGTCTAACAGTTGCATTTAAATTTTCCATCAATGTTCGCACACGCTTTTATGGCATGCAAAAATCAAAGGCACGGCGAGCGGCTCGCGAGAAACACATCTCGACTACAAAGCGAGACGTCGAGCGTGCAATGACAGAGACTCTACTTATCTATTGATAGGCAGTGAGATCCGACATGAAGAGAAAAGTTCATGAACGTGATCGTGCGAATATGTTGTCACGATCGTCTGCCAATGATACTCTCGAAATGCCGCGAAGTGAACGTGTGCCCTCTCTGGAGTATACCTGGGGTGCAATAGCATTTGTCTCCATACGCCCTGCATAATTACTACGCGTCACGCAAATGTGCACGTACATCGAAACACACTCTGAGCCTTAATAAGAATTTAATTATAAGCACGGATCGTTGGCTCGGATTCGCGCCTGTGAGCCAAAAACTTTCAAGTTTGTGAAGAGAATATTCGAGGGTCTGGTTCTTTACAGCCAATCTTGCAAGACACGATTTTACGATTGCGTAATAAACGGTCAAGAGTCGCGGGAGCGCTGGTCAATTAGCATTTACGTTTGAAGGGCCTAATTTCCGCACCCTTTTCGATTAGAGTCTGGTCGTTGTGGCAGCGCAGGTCATAATTCCAAACAGCGATTTACGGAGTTTGGTTTGGCTCCGACAACAATATTGGCCGCTGTTACAAAAATGAGTTTTCTCGAGTTCAAGCTGGGTCGCGAATTTTTTTTTAGAAGAAAATTACTATGACATCCGAATGACGAGAAAAGGAGAACTAGCGTCTGAAAAGCTGACACACGCAACGCGACCTTGTCGACTCTCATAAATATTCGCGCGTGGCAGCTTGTTACTTGAACCGCAACACTCAATATAGTTGTGAATATTCTCCCTTCGGTCGATGTGTCATCTTCGAGTTCCCCTCAGACCACTGATAAGGACGAAGAATTAATGGAATTGTCTTTTTCCGATTGCCCTCTCGGTTTGGAACAACGGACGGAGAACCGCAATTCGATTTAGCTGAGCACGTAATGGTCTTTGTAACGACAAACAGCGTGATTGGATATTTGATAATGCACGCCCCGAGCATCAAAGTTTGCAAAGTTCACGTGCAAATTCGCAAGTTAGCACACGTGGATGTTCGTTAATTTCGTCAGGTTGTGTCCGCATTGCGGCGCGAACCAAGAATTTCAAGCGGCGCATCTATCGGTCAAGGTAAATGCGACGCACATTAGACACAGAACACAAGAGCTTGAGTGTGGTTACGGGTGGCTCTAATTGGCCGAAATTAGCAAGTTTAGTCATTAGCAGAGTTTCCTTCGTTGCGGTGGCGACGCAGAATCCACTTGTCTCCACTTTCGAAAGAACACGCCTGCACACTATCTGAGGGATGAGTTTCGGAACACACTCTCGTTCTGTTCTACACTAACGCCTCCTCTGTTAACAGTGCGATTTGGCTTATAAAATGCTTATAAAATGCAACTACGCTTTACTCCCTTGAGAATGCTTATCAACTTTCCTGGCTTATCAACTTTTTTGTGTTTGCGAAGACACAATCATGAGTAGAAAAATAATAAAAAATGTCTTCTTCTTCTCTTATATAGTTTTATAATTGAATTATCAAATCCCTTACTGATTGGATTTTTTAATTATTAAATCTAGTCTCAGATTAGATCAGTGGATCTTTAGATCACTGTAATGTCATTCCGATATTTACGATTACTTATGTTTTATTGTATAAAAGTTTTGCAGTTTATAAAATTCAAGTACTTAGAGTAGATCTTATTTATTAATGAAATAAATAATAAATTAAATCTGAATTGTCAGCTACAGAATATTGTTTGCTCTCGCAGGACAATTAAGTCATTTCCGCTGATTGTTCCAAACGTCAATTGTTTACCGTGGCCCGGAAACGAACGTATGTTCTAAAATAATAATCATACAAGCAGGGCTTTTCTTCTCCTCGGTAAACCGGGGGCCACTTTTGGCGACTGCATTAATTCCGTTAGCCGTGCTGTGTGCTCCCCATTTCCTCCCCCATTGTAAATGCGCACCCCACGAAGCGACAATGTGAACCCCGAGCGAGCGCTACTACGCTTGCACGCACACCAGCGAGCACAAGTATGTGAAGGTCACATGCGTTTCTCTTTTATCGACGCGAACGCTCTCGTGGCGAGGATGACATCGGGTACACATATGAGCCAACCAAAGGCATCAGCTGCTCCACGAGGACCCTTAATTATTCCATTAAACAGTCCGTGCATTCATTGTCATGAACCTTTGTGCGCCTCTCCGGAATTACTTCCTCTGTTGGTATGTTTATTGTTATCATCATATCATTGTTATTATAATGATTCATAAATACGTTATGAATTCGCAATTCGATCCGCACAGGGACTTAGATCTTTTGCACCTTTCAAAATTGATGAATTCATTTATCTAATGGAAATTAAACTTTTTATATGAATTTCATCACATAAACTAAGCGAAAATAAAGCAATTGGAGGATCTCATTGACATTGTTTTCTTGCGAAAATAACCGATCAAATGATCTAGTGGTCCAGAGATCAATTATCCAATAATCCAATGATCGATAATCCAATAATCAATAACCTAGTATTTCAAGGATCTGACGATTAATTTATAGATATTTTCTATTGATAATTATAGTTGGGCCACTGATGGATCATCAGATCAATGAAGCTGATCTATGATTACTGGATCGATGAATCATCGGATTTTCAATATCAATCACTCTGTACAATGAGGCCTACAACGATTTATAAATCATCCGGAGCATATGAACTGCTGACATTATTTTTGGAATTATTCGACCTGCTAATCTAGTGCCCTTTGTAAGTATTGTAGAGAGAATAGATCAAAAAGTTACGACGATGCATTGATTGCAGGTTACTCGTCGCAGTGTGGAATTAAAAAATTACTCGCCCTTAAGCTGCAGATATAAGATGTTACTCGTTAAGACGAAACGGGGCTCGCTTTAGTGTAGCCCCTGAAGGGTGGTTTTACAACACCATTCGGATGTGAAATCGCTGAGTAATTTTCCACCCGTGGACTCTGATCTGCGCTATCCCAAGAGACTGAGCGCGGTCAGATGATTGGTCGTAAATGCCAAAAGTCTGACAAGATTGGCCGAACGGTTAGCTTTACTGCCGATTTTTTACTACCCGTTTTCTCAATTTCATAATTGCTCTCCGAAAACAATGTTTCCCGACGTTCCGGGATTACGTATTGTAAGATATCTTCTTCTTTGTTGAGGCGTTTTGTCTCATAGCATGTTTGCAAACTTCGAATATACTAGAAACCGCCATGTTTTTTTATAGAAATTTGTACGACCATCCATTCAATTGAGATTTTTTTCGAAAACAAAACGGGAATACAAAACTAATCGGAAGTTTGAGACTAGTTTTTGTAAAATTTAAAAAACATTTCGAGACGGCGCGACGTAGTTTTCGATGAAAGTGGAATCGCTCTCGTGATGGTAAAAAGTTTTACGCTTGAGTATTGAGCCAGGTGCATTATTGGAAATAGAAATTTGAGCAAATTAAACGCACCCTCCCCGCTGCGCTGTCCCTTTCAATTTGGCGGGAGCTCATAAAATAATGATTCCAATTTCGCGAAATCGGTGCCACCGCCTCGCGAGTTTCATCTCCCTGCGCTCGGGGTATTCGGATTAAGCGACTAAGGAAATTCAATATCAGTAGCTGAGATGGGCACATAAAATTACTGACTGCCACTTTGCCTTAATTTGCGCAGTAAAGTGCGCTGAACCCCCGACCCCAGACTCTCGTCGTCGCCTTGCCCACCCCACTTCCACGCGACCGCTGGCTCATGACTGTGTGCCGTCTTGTCGCTTTACACATCCGACCTCGCTTTTGTGTAAAACCCAAGAATTACGATTCGGTTATTGGCGTCGCCGCATTTTAGTGCGTGTAATTTTATGGAATTTGCACCTTTCCTTCTTTGTCACCGACGGCTAATTTCGTTTACTCGCGCGATATACTTTTTCTTTTCCTTCCTCATCTGCGCGTGTGAAAATAAATCGATATCCCGCTTTGTTGATTCAATTCTCGAGTTTCACATTGCAGTCGAATCAGTTCGTGATTAAACGTCCTTACCCGAAGTCAAACGCTGTTATGGAAATCAAATTTCGGGAAAAATTGCAACCCAAAAATTGCTGGTACTTCACATTTTGCTTACACTACTCATTCGCGATTCAAAATTCGCGCAAAAACGCTGAATCCCATTACGCGATGAATTAAATATACAACGTAAAAAATTCAGTATTCGAACAGTATCACCTTTTGACAGAAGTGAAGCACCGAAAGGTTTAATAAAAGATTCGATAAATTAAAGCACTCGGGCGTCATCATCAATTAATGGCTCGCGAAAATGATTGAAATGTCAAAAAGCGTGTACACGATCGCACTGGAGCATTTTTGGAAGTCGACGCTCACCGTAAGCGGCCGTGAAACAGGCCAATTTATTCATGAGCGTTACTTGTTTTACGTTGTGTTTTAAATTCTCATGTAATATTCAATCATCCGAAACTCTTTGCTTTAATAATTGAGACTTTTTACATTCGTTTATAGACCGGTCATGCAATCAACATTCAATGTTTCACATGCCATCGATGAGATATTCTTTATTCGACGCAAATCTCACTAACGGATTGATCAATAATTTAAATACCCAAAGTAGCATAAACTTTGTCCAATCAAAACATATTTACAAGTTCTTGAGCAAAAATATAAATTCAATTCAGCAATCGAAATTTGGTACACAATTAATGTTTGTTTGGTTTCGTTAAATTAAATTAAAAAAGTGATTTGATATCAGTGCGAAAATCAATCGAGCAAATGGGATCGTACAATTATAATTTCTCGTCGTGTCTAATTTTTAATATCGCTTCAGTCACTTTCGATTACACTTTACGTCTGGCTTTTAATTATGGCGAAATGCCCGGGCGGCGTTTTCGTATCAGCCAAAGTGCTCGTTATATTAGATTGCCACCCTTTTTACAAGCGGGCCATTTGATTAAAAACTTGGCATGTGTTTTTCCGCAACGCCGGGTATTCTTATACGGCCGAGAGCCGATGTTTGTTTCGCCCTCGCCAGAGAGAGCGATCCCTTCAAAATCCACTATCCAAATTTATGGCCACGCGTTCCCCACAAAACAGATCCGCGCACGAAATTGAAGTCGCGGTAAAGTGAGAGGGCGGATGCACCCGGGCTCGTAATACTAAACCCATCGGAATCGCAATATAACAATGGCACATTTTCGCGCGCGCGTCTTGCCGTACGTGACGAGCTCGAAACCGGCTGAATCGTGTGTCACTTGTAACAGTTTATCAGACTTTCAGAGCTCCGATGGAACAGCTGTTGCCTTGCGGTATGGTAATTTCGAAATGAGACACACACGCGATTTCGATATAAACCGAATTTCCCTCAAAATATATAATCAATTGCAATGAAATTCTATCGTAAACTATGTTTTATCATATAATCGGATTTCGATTTTAAACCTTCGAAAAAAATCGATCTCAGAATTATTCTAATTTCTGATAATGCGATAATAACTGAAGAACAGAAATTATACCAGCGAACTCTGGATTGGAAACTGAATTTAATGAATTCATAATTGACACTCTATTGATCGTGCTTGGTTGCATTCGAAAAATAACCTTCGCAATGATTTCATTTGAAATATAGACTTTATAATTGGTACAGTATGATGAAAAAATTAATTATCGTCAGCGTCATTGGCGATTCAGTATTTGATGGAATTATACGACTTTTTTCCATTTAGCCATTTTGCCATCCTCATCGGACGACAGATAAATTTACAGATAACTTTCATGGAATGTAACTTTACAGTATTGCATAACTTTTGTGTCCCGAATGTTTATTGTTAAATGATTTGCAACTTTAGTTAAATTATTGCAAAAGTTCCATTGTCAAAACATTGGACGATGGCAAAAGAAGATTGTTCGAAAGTGAATTTAGAAATAGCCAGGGATAATTGAATAATGCAGCACCGAATAAATGCATATAATTGCAACATCATCAAGATTGCTGGTTGCTGGGATAAATTATGACGCAATCTAATGTATTTAAATTACCAACTGATGGTAAACATTATAAAAACATTCTCATAACGCGTGCTTTAGACTCAATTAAAGTTTTCAACAACATCATCTAATTAATTCGAAAGAAAGTTCTATCGCACAAATAGGTTGCAGCCCACAATGTAACATAACTCAAATTAAATTTTACTCGTAATAAGTCGCACGATAATAAACTGCACAATTAGCGTTGAAATATTATAATACGAGTAATATTTGCACGCAATTAGATCAATTACAAACTCAGTCAAACGTGTTTCGTTTTTTGGTTCCGATAAAATTTGAATCATAACTTTTTGATACTAATCTGAAATGCTAATGAGCGATGTTTATTTGATTGTCAGTTTTGCGAATTATGATACACGATTTATCGTACAAGATTCGCGGAGGTTCGAGGTTTGAGTTCTAGGGAATAGTTGCACGAGTCGTGGCGTCGTCTGTTCATAACAGTCGGTCTTGCTCGCCCAGCCGTGGTCTCTTTCCTGCTTGTCGAAGTAACGAGAGGAGACGGAACCTTTTCACAAAGTGCAATCCACCATGACGGGCTTCTTATTCGCTCTAACATTTGTTGGTTCTCAGCTTACGTTCGCCATGTATTTACGTGTGTTGTACGCACGCTCATTCGAAAGCAATGAAACATGAACGGATTCTCACACAGATGAATATTCCCTCATACCCACTGTTACTTTACTTAATTGCTAATTTTTTTCCCCCGCCAACGTCATGTACAATCACATTGACAGCTTTTATGATAAGCCCATAATTGAACCTCACAATTTTACTTTCCTCCGTCAGACATTTCGTCCAACTTATTTTCATCATAAAGTTTCATCCAAGCGAATTGTTTTTATTCGAATCCATTCCTCTTCTATAATCAAATTTCAGGTCACGCACTTTTGCAAATTCCCAGCATCGATTCAATGAGACGTTCAATTACCCTAATCAAAAACAATCGCGTTCAATAATTCATCCCGAGTTTCGCAGAACGTATCTAGATTTCGATTAGATAAATTCGCCCTTGCATTTAAGCAAGCATCGCATTCCGTGGCGGGCCGTCGGCATACACAAACGTATAGCCGAAACTTATGAAACGGGAAATAATAGCGCATTAGTACAGCGACACCCTATCCGACAGCTGCGATGCAACTCCGGGATTGAACTGTTATTCGAGACGAGGAAAGGCGACATTGTTCGTGTGGCATAAACGGGTCGTATTTTGACTGCGGATCGAAACTCAGACTTGGGCGCGCATCAAATCGCATTGTACCCTAACAGTGGGTCCGTTAATTAACTGGATTTGTCATTGCGCGTGAAAAGCTGTACTTTTTGTCATCGCTTTGAAAAAAAAACGCGAGGGTTGTCGTTCAAATCCCCGAACTGAGAGCACTGAATGGTACGAAACGATGAGGGATTTCATTAATGACAGACCAATGTTGTGTCGTAGGTGACACAGAAAGCCATACAAATCTCACTGGCATTTTCGCGGGACAAATAGTACTAGCAGGAATCACGAAATCAATAAGGCAACATGTGTGCTAAGAATCCCAAGTCCATTGGCACTGTTGTTTACCTTGTTTTTTGTTCGTAATAATGTGTCTGCAATCTGAATATAAATGAAATGTAACAGCGTGCAAACAACGAGAGAGAGGAGCATGAAAATATTCGGATTATTATAAGAGCAAAGTTGTGGTCAACAGAAATTATAATGATATACTTTTTCCAAGAGGGAAAAAACGTCTGGAGATATTTAAAATGAGTCTGACCCGGGCGAAATTCGATCGTTTATGTTTTATTTTCGAAGACGTAGACATGGATTGTGAATTCAGCAAAGGAGCTTGGTGACCGACGAAAAGGTAAACAAGGGAAGATAATAATGCAGGTTTTTTGTGCATACTGCCCAGCGGACGGCAAATTGTTTCCGGTCAGATTCTCAGAGGGACTTTCGAATGCTTCCATAAGAATGTGAAGTAACGATGCTCACCCCATGACTATACTTACCCTCTGTACTTGGCGCACTCGTTATAGCTTGAAGGGGCGAATCTCTCTTGTGGCTTCACGGACGTGGAACGATAATAATGCCCGTGGCTAATTTATTGTTTGAATTACGGCGCAGCCTATATAAAGCAAGTGCGATCCTATTAAATTTCACCGTATAAAACTAATTTTCCATCGTTCGCTTTTTATACTCGTCTGTATGCAACCTATTACTACACTGCGATAAGTCACGAACTCGTAAAAAAACGATATATTGTGATATCAATTAAAGGTTTATTAAGAGCCTGCAATCGCTCGCAATCAAAATGTTTTTCATAGCGAAAATGTAAAAAAAAACGACAACCGATTTGAAGAAGTCATTCGACATTCACAGTGTTTTTCTCACGAAGAGTCATTATTTTTGACAAAACATTTAATAACTTTTTTTTCCACTACTCATCTCTGCGAATCATTAATGTACGAAGATTGTGGATAATAAAGATTTCAATGACAAGAAATTGACTCAATAGGATGAGATCGCATTTCGCAGAAAGAGAGATTACTGTCGATTAGTGGCGGAGTGTTTCCTCGTCTATTTAAACGTACACAATGGCAATTGAAGTTTTACGAAACATCAAGTGCGCGGCCGGGAGGCATCAAGAGGATGCAATAAAATCCTTTCTTCGGAACTGATCACTCTCTCAGTTGTGTTTTTTCACAAACACATCTCTCGCGCAGCTAAGAGACAAACTATAAATCGTCTGTCTTCAAACAGTACGCGTGCTGTTGTCCCAAACGTGACCTGCCACAATAGGATCATCCTGTTTGTAAAACGTGTAATCTTCTTCGACTCTCATTTCTTTTCAGCGTCGTTTAAGAACCACCACTTCGATATCAATTAACGCGTGTCACCATCTTTCAACCAATTGGGACAGAAAATTTTTAACAAACATTTTTATATGCTTTTTTTCTACTACTTTAAAAAATTTAGTTTGCTAAATTTTCCATAAAAACGTCATAGTTTCTAATAATGAGTAAATAGAAGATTGATAATTACAGGAAAGAAAACGTTCATCTGTGAAAAGAGACGACAAGGATGCGGTGCAATTACCGAAGCATTTCCTAATGTAGTATTTATCAGACGCATTTGCGCAGCAAGTTGATGGTGATCGTTTAGTCGATAACCAAAAACGCGTATCGTTTTATTAATCTTGCGAAACCAGAGGCATTATTTTATCAGAGTGCAGTGTACTCGGGAGTGGTTTCGTCATTCATTATCCGACACTTATCGAGAGATTGAAGTAACATTTTCCTAATTGCTCTAATAAAGTTGAAAAGCCATTTGCGTCGCCTCGTCGCGTATCGTTACGCGAGGCGCATTACGTGTGAATAATACGCGCTAGCGTGTACTTAAATTCGGGGAGAAACCTGCAATTTCGTGATTGCTTTCAGTTCCCCCCCGACACTTTGTATCTACCTGTATTCGCGGCGCTCGTCGACAGGTCCAACGACTCATTACGGTAATGACACGCGTGTGCATCAATTCGCATTAATATTCTAATGGATGCCAACAGCTAAAGGAGAGAGGGTGTGATAAAAAATTGTTGACAGAATATCCCCGTCACTTTGTTTTTCGCTTTCTGTATTTGCGCGACGATTCGGTCACAGTCGTATACAGAACGCGTCTATAAATAATGCACACTAATTAATTCCACATCCAAAGCCGTATACATCTCACCGCTGATAAAATCTTCAGGGATTCCGTTTACCAGTCATTTATCATCGACCGATTTCGACTGATCGACTCCGCTACCGTTAATTAATCTTTTCCCATGAAAACACTTCGAGTTTTTTTTAATAAACACTTGCCAACGTAATTCGGATAACTTAACGGGTTCTTATTTCCTACCTTAATTAATTTCTACCTCGAAAAAAGAAACAGAGTTTAATATTCCGGTTCACTGAGTAGGAAACAACAAAACCAACTTTGAAATTAAAATTGGAGGGAAAATTTTTTAACAACAGATAGAGATTGTAGACAATTTTCTAATAGCTAAGAGATGAATTGTAGGAGGGTCAAATCATTTGATTGGTATAATCTTCAGAGATAGGATTGAATAAAATTCGAACCGAGCAAGCTTTTTGGGTAATCGCGAATATAACTATTGGACGTGAGTACGATTCTCGGTTTCAGTCGAGGTCAAAGATATCCCGGATTAAATAGACTCAGTACACTTGTTGCTCGGCAGATTTGGTCGCTTTTTTTCTCTCCCTTCTTCTCCGTCTTCGGGATGTTCTTTGAAAAAAATTCAGTTTCACGATGGTTTTATGATAAACCTCGCAGCGGCCGAACATTCTCGCTCAATTAGTTAATTGTGTTTAGCGTCGCTGATTAAACTCTCCGAAACTGTTTGATTCGCAAAATAAAAAACACGATTGAATTTTTATCGAAATAATCGGGCAAACGAGGTGAATGCAATAAAGAAGCTCGTTGAGTTGCGACTCGATTAATGCTTTTGTAATTGATTTACATTAATCGGGTTGAATTTGAACGGCGCTTAATTAAATGCGAACAAAGAAACTGATAAATTGGCATAACAGAAATTATCGCGGTGTGGATAAATAATGTTGTTTAAATAATGATCAATCAAACGAACTCGTTGAGAGAGCCAACGACACGCACACGGCGGCTTTTTGCGGCTCGACGTGTGTTCTCACTGTAGATATATTGTTTAAACGCTTGCGCTTCGTTAGCGAGACGTAATGATTATTCGGTTATGGACTCACGTGTATAATTTAATAACGATCCACCGCGGTTAGGCGTAACAATGCTGCGTCATCGTTCTGTTCGCTGATGATGACGCTCTTCGCGCGTAATCGGTCGTTACGCACGATGACATGCGTTTAGCGTGAGACAGCGAGTGCTGGTTATAACGCCTCGTAACTTTGTTAACGTTCCATTGAGATCCTCGTTGCTCCGCCATCACTTGCCAATTTCGACACCGACGCCCAACACAGTATAGGTTTCATCGATTCTATAACCACCGAGCGACAATATAATTGTCAACTTTTTTTCTCGTCACAAACTTTTACCTCGTTTTCACATTGTTGGACGAAAAATATATTTTTTCCCCATATCCTTCCAATTCCGTTTCAAAACGTTGAATTAAAAATAAACATTATATGGACAAATTGTGAAGCAAGAAAATTGTCGTTGTTGCAGGTTCGTTAGCGAAGAAAAGAGCAATCAATTCGGAACGAATACAAATTCGTAACAAAACAAAGCATCGATTGAAAGAGCATTGTGAATGTTGGGGAACGCGCAATCGCGCAGCAAGATCTTTTACGCGAGATGGCAAGTAAGTGCACGGAATCAATTACCAAAGACTTTCTCCGAGTGGGCCGCTTGCAATGTGTTTTTCCGCGTTCGATTATCCCACACGTGGTTCTTTCGGCGCGATATTTGTATCCGTGCAACAGCGGTTTGTGTCACTTCTCTAATGATCGCGGTATACGGGTCGCGCCGCTGACTTAATATGGATATTGATTAAATGATACAAGTCACGACGCAGAGAGTGTGTGTTTCGAAAAAATTGAAGCGTGATGAATGTGTGGGCCGGCTCTATGCGAAGGCTGATTTCGTGACACTTATTCGCACTGACACGTGTCACGCACTACAAAAAAAGTCTACCACAAAAAAGTATGAATCATTGTTTATCACGATAGAGTTTCAAATTAATCACCACAGCATTTCTCGGATACAATTTAAATTTAGAAATTCGAGTCCTTTGATGTGGATGGAAAAACAGCTAATTGCTATATTTTGTGAAAACAAAGAAATGTACAAGAGGTTTTTATAAAGAATTTGAAATTGATGGGACGGAGTATCGAAGTGAAGCGCCCCGCGGCGATAGGCGCGATCAAGCCGAGCAGATATAAGAAATCGCTTGGAAAATTGGCTTATTCCAATTGAGCGATCTAATGCTGACAAACGATGTCAACGGAACTGCCAAAATCTCGCAGCTCTCAATGGGTTCACAGCGATTTCTCATCTCTTTATCGCGGCTCGCGGCGTGACTCTTGCCAACTAACGAACGACATTCCGTTGGTGGTGGCTGCGTTTCATTTCAGAAACACACAAGGACAGAAGTAAAGAACTGGAACGCGATAGAGCAGGACGCACAAGAACAGAATGCGAGCGACCGATCAAACGAGAGAGATGGCCGAGGCCGTGTCCAATCTAATCTACAATCGAGATTGCATTGCAACTTGTAATCGAGCATTATTCTTCATTCTGTCAGCTGGGGTCAAAGATACTCGAATACGTTTAGCGCGTTCATCCATTTTGAGATGCAATTACCAAGTTTTCAGGCGAAATTATAGACCAATCTGAACGATTATGACACGGCGATATTTCGTCGAATGTGTTTAATTAAAAGGATATGCGAGATCGAAAATGATCTAATAAAGATGAATTCGTGCGTTATTATAGACCGCGGTTCGAGCTCGGCGATTTATGATTGTGTAGTTATAGCGATGGAAGTCAAACAATAATTAGAATAAGAAATGGCCCTAGAAGTTGTACGATAGAATTTATGTCGGCAATTTTTCACAATTCGTAATTTCGAGACTGATTTTTTGATCATTCAATTAAACCGCAGTGCTGCTTAATAAAGGAACGGAAGCAGCGATTATTTTTGCGGGCAACGAAAAAATAAACGGTAATTGCGGAAATAGGGGAAAAATAAAATAAAAAAAGTACTGCATGGAGGTCTCTTAATTGCCATCTGTGAATACTTTGGAGGAAACTGAAAGTGGCGGTAAAAATGATTCATTGGAATTTTCATGGCTCAACTTTACGATTTCTCCAAACTCGGGTAATGGCATTGCTTGTTTTCTTTTTCCCGGGACATCACGGAACGATGTTTTTCAAATGTACGTGTATACATATTTATTCGCGAGAATCGTCTTTTGGACTCTATCACGCAAATAAATTGTCTTTGGGTTTTCCATTAATATGCTAATGCGAAAGATGTTTAAACGAAAAAAAATTGCTAAAAAAAGAGAACGATATTATAAAGTGTTTTTAATCTTACTTTCACAATTGCGAGGGGTTCGTGGTAAATCATCACGCTTGATCGTCTTACCTGCAACAAAGAATAAAAAATTTCAAGTTAATAAAAGCCAAAAACACATTAATATTTATAGCATGATAGTCCATCAAGACTGGTTTGTTTCGAAAATCGTCATTGTGCGCGGTTCATCATCTCGCATACAAAGCAACACTCTTGAAACGGTCAATCAATCGCACGACACAGGCGCAAAATTATTAGTTTTTATTTAATTTCGTGGAACCATTTATATCAGCGATGTTTTTAGGCCCTTTGAATGTCATCAGAAGAATGCATGCGGCCAGAACGTCTGCGCGATTACGAGGTGTCCAGGTGGCTCATAAAATAGTCGTTAGACCCACGTTCGCCGTGCTCAAGGATCATGAAACACCTGCGCTGCGACTTCACGGACACTTTCATTGCTCTACATTTGTTTCACCGCCGTGAAAATCGCAATATGAGGAAACACAAGTCCGACAAGAAACGACACCACGCTAGATTTATATCTCAATCATGAAATAACCCTCTTAACACGCTGCAAATACCAAACAATAACCGCGCAAATTACTTTCTCGCAAAAACGATTTCAATTAACCCAAAAAACGAGCGAACGAAAAATACAAATTAGACTAACAAACGAATTGCAAAGTCAGTTTAAAAAGTTGAATTCGTTTTAGATTATACAAAAACTTTAATTAAAAGTTACAGTCTCGTTAATGGATTGGAATTTTTTCTCGACTGATATTAAAAGTGAATTATATTTCAAGGTTGAAGATATGTTTTGACAGTCCGTAGTTTCGACAGGACAAAGTGTAGGAACAACAAGTCCTCCTTCTTTCGATCGAATAAAAAGATGAGTAGCAGTTCGCATTGCCCAGAGGACCGTTAGGAATCAAATTTCAGAAGAGGAATGAGCTGGGTTGAAGTAAGAAATGGGACTTCCAGTTGGATGCTCTCGAATGGGCCAGCCGCAGTGGAATCCTAGGCCTACTCCGGGATTGTGTCGGGCTGTCGAAAAATCTTGGGTTCATTCTTATTGTTGTGAGAATAGATCGGCCTTATTGTCCGATTGACCGAGGGTACACCCACGAGTGCATCGCTAATGCAAACGGCACTCGTCGAATGACTGCGTCTTGTGGAACCGAAGCGCCATACAAATTCGAGTGAGTGTCGTTGGTGCTTTTGAAACCGCAGAGCCAATAATTGAATCGACAGCAGCTGCAAGGCCCGATGTCGCCTTATTATTGTGGCGTCGCATTTTTTTCTTGCTTCGAAAAAGAAATTGCTTCGGATTTGTGTGATTAGTATGGAGTCCGAATCAGACTCAATTCCATTGCCATAAATCAACAATCTCATCTCCTCCTCGACACTTTTAATCAGCGAAATGTTTGAATAACAGTTAGAAGCATAATGCGAAGGGTTAAACGTCGGAGAAAATATGTAAAGAAGCGATCCCACCCACAGTGAACTCTCGTTGCCAACCATGACTGGCAGATATACAAACATAAATATTCTTTATGCACTACAGCGTTGGAAAGAACAACAAATGATCATTATAACTTCTAACTATCGTTTGTCCAATCAGCTCGCTTATAGAGCGTCAATTAAAGTGGAATTCCCAGAATGTAAATTATTGCTATTATTGTAATCGTTTTTTTTCTTTCTCTCACGCGCCGTTCTTCATTTTAGCGATTGGAGAATGTGCCCTGTGATTTCATCATGGTGCGATCGTCTCAAAATTTTTGATGAGAGGACGTTTCTTCTTCGACCGCAAATGATAGAAACGATAAATAATTGATTATTTAATGAAACGACGAAACGATGAGAAATGAAAAGGTGTCCGAAAATGATTGATCGCTGATTAAATTGGATAAGACGGAATCTCAGTTGGTTTGTGAATAGGTTAAGGTTGTTTCAATTATGATTTATAGAAAGTTTAACATTTTTTCTTTATCGAAAGTAACAAAACACAGTGATTCTAGGAGAGTTCGGCTTTCGGAGTCTGTCACAGGGAAGGATTCAAAGAATCGGCACAGGATGAAAATGTTTAATTTAATCCTAATCAGCAAAATGGACTGAATAAATTGGATAAAATTAAATTCAACCGGGAAGACTACAAATTAAATGAAAACACGCGAACAAGATACTGGCAATCAATTTAATTTTGAATTCTGAGAATGTAATTCAAGCCTTTGTTGTTGAACCCTTGTGAGCGTTTGAGAATGCACGTGTTAGTCTGACCCGATGACTTCATTGTAAAGCGATCGTCTCCAGTTTTCGAGGTGCGGATAAATTAAGACGACCGCAAAACGCTACAAAGCAACAGCGGAAACGACGGAGAATGAAAAATGAGGAATTAGAGAGACAGAGAGCGCAGCGGACCTTGAACGTCGAGAGAGTGAGAGGGAAGACGTTGGTTGGACAGAGAGGCCCGTATAAGAAAGGAGGCACGAGCAACGAGCAACATTGGAGGTTAAGACGCTGTCCTGCCAACAGGTGGTGGCAGCCTCACTCCAATCTTGCGTCGTCTCGCTCGCACCTTTTCGTTTTCCGTATAGCGGCAGTCACGACGATAACCCGCGGCGACACCCGATAAAACCGGGTTGCAGCTGAAGGGGCGACGCGAAGGTTAGCGCGGGGTTGAGGCAGAGAAAACATCTCGAGGATTATCGCGCGTTCTCGGAAAAGGAAACGGAGTCACACCTCAGCCATGCTAATTCATCATGCTGGAGCAAACGAGTGGCATTTTGTAACCAAATCGAGCGTCGATAATGAAATGAATTATTTATCCCGATAGAAAAAGTGTCGAGGCATATATAATTTATACATCTTGTACTTAATGATGCCGCAATTTTAAGCCCCGATCTCACGACCGAACTGGATCGACGGGTTCTCACAAGATGACCGGACTCGAAAACCTTTGACCTCCGCTGAAAGTTGCGCTCGACAAGAATAACGAGTTTAATGCCTGCATTATTTTATTCCCGGCTATCATTCGTGTATTTGGAAGAACCAAATAAAACAAATCTAAGTCCCGGCTTTTTCAATGACGATCTCCTTTTGTTTTTTCGCGGATGAAAATCGTTAAATTGGCTCGAATTTTGCTCGGAATTTCGATTCGTTCAGCAGTTGCCCAAACTGTAGTCGTGATTCATAGAATAAACAAAAAAAATTTCAATCAATTTCGGGGATGCATACGAATGTTGAAAAGAAAAAATCCAATTATTGCAACTAAAATCGTCCACTTCGAAAATGGATTCGCAACGTGATTCCAGACTCGCGCATGCGACAAGCGCTTCTCACCGCGCGTTCAGTCCAAAAAAATTTCTTCACCTCGCAACTTGATTCAATGTACCTGAAAATCAAATATCTGCGGGGCACCTTTTACGAAACCACGCCGTCGTGTGCAAATCGTATACACCGAACACGTTCGCTGGCGTTAGAATTTATCGCTATTCATTAGCGGCATATATTTTCATCGATCAATCATAATCAACGGCTTACAAAAATAAGTAACGTTGTTAGTGTCTAATCACCTTGTTATTGAGAGTATACGACCACTGCTGAAACTACGCATGCAGCCTGTACATTCACAATTATGCGCAATTGTCTACCATCGCGATTGTCGAGTTAATCAAATGAGCGTATTCCAATGAATATGTATGATATCGACGTCTATGGATCGCAATCAAGTCTCAAGATGTTAGGTGCGCATGTACGAAAAAATGCATCAGTTTCATCATCAATTCCAACACGTTTTTATTAGTTTGTTATTGCTGTTTGTTTGTTTGTTTGTTTTTTATTCGTTTGTTTCGAAGTAATCCACAGTTTAAAAAATTGTAGTTTTGCGAAATAGCAGAAAAAGTCAGAGACTTTGAAGTTGACGAGTTGAAGTATATTTTATATAACTATAATGTTTACTTTCACAGGCACTTTTCTCGTTAAATGGTAATGCCAGCGAAAAAAGGAGATATTTTTAGTATTAGATAATGCAAAAAAATACCAAAACAGGAATAAAAGCGTCGCTACAATTCGTACGAATTCGTTTTAATGCCGCGTACAGGGTCGCATCGGAGCTATCCGTCGAAGAAGCACTGGAAATGGAGCTTTTATACGAAAGCACTCCATATCACTTTATTTAAGATTTACCCTCTCGCCCGGCCCTTTCAACCCCCAACAAGACTCGTCCATTTCGCCGGTTCACTCTCACCTACCCACTCTCCCGCTCCCCGGCGACGTCTCTCTTCTTCTTCTTCTTCTGGCTGCTCTACTGAGGCCCCTCTCAACTCCCACCTGGCCACCCATCTCGTACCATTTGAGTAACTTGCCTATTCTTGAGCGCGATCCTCGATTCCTTCGTCGGACATTTCTTGGCTCTTTAACGCAACCATACTCATATTATTTACTCCTTTTTTAACAGGCATTGTAGCGAATGTATGTACTGATAATACGGAATATTTTATAGCCGAGGCGTTTACTATACAACGTGCTCGCGAACCCAGTCGAAAACTTCGAGACATTCTTTCTATTCGAGCGCAGTAAGTGTTTTGAGTAGTTTCTCGAATTTGAATTTGTGTACACTCACAAGCTCTTTCAATCACTAAAATCTTAACTGCTTAGACTGAGGGTTATTTTCATACCAAAACGTCTAGCTGTTTAGTTTTTGGGTTTTAAAATTGATTAATACACCATTTGTTTGGATAAACAAAGGATAAAAATTATAATAGTGGCACAAAAATGTACAGTTGGAACTTTTTGTTTTCGGAATAACAAAAAATAGTTCTATAAAAATGATATAAAAATAAGATGCAAATTGTGATTAATTCAGTATCACCGTGGCAAATTGAAAATGTAAATATTCAAAAATGAAATGAATTTGCCGAAGTACTGAAAGGGTAATAACACTTTAATACGTTAAAAGCTGGTGATGTGTTTTTAATATAGCCGCGATATGAAACGAGGACTGTAAATGTGTAATAATGGATATAAACATTGAACTTTTAACTTTGCATTAGGTACACATTTTTCTGTGTGCTTTTGTATGAAATGGCTTTCAAGTTCATTTTCCAAAATTTTCCAAAATTTTACATCGGACATATTAAAATTGAAAAACTGGTTGCAAGGCAAAGCATTTGCTTGTGCACCGACCAGCTATCGTTCTACAACTAATTATATGATAACGAGTAATTACAAGTCTCCTTTTTTCTTCATGGATGAATCGGAGTTGTAGATTAAACGCTTGCAGATAGGAAACAAAACAGAAAAATTTAATGTGTGAATATGTATTAAAACGAGTGAATCATATTTTCCGAGCGTTCTCTGCGATTCATCGTGCATGCATTATGACGCTTGTAATAATGAAAGAGTTTTTATAAGAAAATAAGAAATATGCTCTTACATTTGTTTTTGCGGAATTGAACCAAGTTCTTCGAATACGATCAAAAACTAATTGCATTTTTATTTCAGAATAAGTTTCAATTGTTTGATGTGAAAAAATAATTTATTTGTTCTTAAACAACAAAAAGTTTTAATTGGCACAAACTCGCGAATCAAAATCAATAACAAAAACTGTTACAGATGAACTTATTAATAAATACGCCATAAATAATGAGCCGTTCCATAAATCTATCTAAGATCGACAGTTTTCCTGCAAACTGCCTCGTGCACTTGCTCGTATCAAACTCAAATCTCCAGCTACACCAGCGCGTCTGCAAATTTTCAAATAACATTATCTCCGTGAATTGAACTTCATAAAGCGTACTTTACTTGGCGCCCCTCTAACGAGCCGAGCTGTTAAAGTAATTGATTGATAATAACCGCCTCTGATTCCGCATCAAACTCATAATCCAGCGATTACTTTTTGAATATAATAAAGACGTCTAGTTTTTTCTGCACTCAGCGACGCCGGACGCGGCTCAATAAATCGTCCGCCGCAAACCGAGCGCGGCGCGTTTCCTCTCCGCTGCAAGAAACAAAAATGGCCGTGTGATTTCTTTCTTTTGCTATGTTTTGTTCTTTGACGAATAATAGCGCTTCTTTTGCTGAGCCCGAAATCGTCCGCGAACGTGTAGCCTTTGATCGTCTGCATATATAAATTACATTTCGCCCGATATATTGATGCGATCGCAGGATGTAACGTCTCCCGATGCTCTATCGGGTCGCCGTGCAGGACCCCCCCCCCCTTTTCTCCTGGTCCACCCGAGAAACTTTTTGTCTCGATCGTCATCTTGTCTTTGTGTTTTCGATCTAGAGAGCGTCCTCGTCGCGATCAAGCAAAGGGCCTTGTGGCCGCTGCGCAAACCGGTCCGTCTGGTTCCCCCACTGGGTGCCATCGCGCCCCCACCTCCGCGGCCACCTGCTCCACCAACGAAACCCTTTGAAACCGACAACGCCATATCATTAAATTTATTTGAATTCGAGCGCGTTTATCCCGAGTTCGCGCCTGTAATTCACATTTCTGGTCAGACACCACTTGGTTGGCGCAAGTCACCACGAAAACGTCTCCGAACGAACGATATCAATGCGATTTTATCGTTTGATTTACGAGCTGGCGGATCGAAGCGTGTTATACACGCTCGCGGCGATGAAAAATATCTCTATTATCGATGCGAATCTTTCAATGCAGAACGAAAGAATTTAGGCTGCGGTCTCTGAGGGGTTCGAGAGGGTGTACTCAAACCGACCCGCACACGCTTTTTGTTCGTCTTCTCCGTGCGACTGGTCAGGTCTATTGTTCGATAAACGTATATTTAGGATGCAGTATAGTTCTTGAGCGAATTCTTGTCCGGGCTTTTTTCTACTGGGAATTGAAAAGTGAGACAGTCAGGTGAGATGTTAAATGGGTTTATCTTGAGAGATAAGCTTGGTTTCATTCTTCGGCTCGCTCGTGCTTTCGATTTTCATTTCGCAAATATTTTCGCAACAATTTGATTTCATTTTTCTTTGTCGCTTTATTATTCAGAGCGTGACAACATTCTTTAGTTTGTTGGTTCTTTCTTTTTTTGTTCTTACAACAATAATAGTGCGCTGACTGGTCGTTTTTCGCGTTGGATTTAATTGACATTGATTAATGGGTTTAATTAAACGAAATGTCGACCAAGAAGTGTCTTTTAAGCAAGGAGAGAGGGCTCAACAACACCTTTTGAGAACTAGTTCTTTGTGCCGCAGCAGAAGTGCTGGGACTCCCATGAAGATCAGGCCATTGTCTAATTTTTGCTTTTGTTGGCTGATAAGACCGCGCGGTCCGTTCCGTTTTCAAGCTCAACGTAGCGCGGAGAATTACGCCTCGTTATTCACGCCAGGTTAGCTTAAGATTTGCACGACGTTGTCATATAGATGTTATGAAACTATACTATTAACGTAAACATCTTTTTAAACTTAATGACATTAAGAACTTTGACAATTCTCCTGAAAAAGATTTCTTTAAGATTATAACACGAATACAAAAATTCTAAAAGGCACGTATTCGAGTGTCGAAAAAAGTAACAAATTTAATTTTGCACAAAACTAGAAACCAAAACGACTGAAAATGGACTAAAAAATTTATAGTCGCAACAAAAAGGAAAACGCTGATTTTGTAGATGGATGTTTTTCTGGTTTATAAGTCTAGTGATTTTCAGAACAAAGTAGAAAATTGGCCAGTGTTTATATGATCGTGCTCAGCTATTGCTGAAAATAACACAATGACAAGCTCGCAGCGCATGTATCATTCCAGCTTCGGAGCAAAGATTTAATGTTTATTTCCTGCGATGCCGAGACACACGAGGGAAGCTATCTCTTTAACTCGGTGAAGATAACCAGGAATCGCGCCGCGAGTCTTGGCAGGCTCCTTGTCGCAGCGAGCGGGACGCTGCGAATTCATTAAGTCACTGATTTACCGGTGACTTCCGGTGTAAACGAAATTACATCGCCATACTGATACCCGGCGGGCGTAGCGCGCGCCCTGGCTGCTTTTACATTTCATGAGATATTCGCAGTTGAAAAAAATATGATGGCGCCCCGTATTTAATACCTAGTCATATAGGTATATACACACCGTAAGCTCCCTCCCCCCTTTCCGCGCAAAATTTATTGCGTCGCACGCGCGTCCGCAAACTTTTTATTTCGCTCCGTTCACTTGCACAACTTTTGATTATGTACACACAGTTCGGGTAATTTGATTGCACTCCCCACGTGCTTTGTCAGCCACGCACAATCGATTGGAGCGCATTTCGCTCGGACGTTCATTCGGTTTGACTACATTTTTTATCCGCATCTAAAGCAATTAAAATCGAACAAAGAAACTACCACGTCTTGCGAATTAATTCCAAATTATTTCACCGCGCCGTGGTGCCGTGCTGCGACGAAACGTCGCTTAGGCGTTTTAGTTTCGTTTCATTTGTTTCTTTGATAGGCATGAAAAATGAATGAAGAAAACTAAGAAACACGAGTGGCCCGGCGGAAACAAAACTAAACTCGTTTCCGAGACATTAACCACTTGGTTTTTGCACAAGGTCGTCAGTACCCTTCAATTAGACCTAACCTGCTTCTCCACTGTGGTCTCGTTACCACACCAGCGCTTAGCTTTGAACAGCCCTCTTGCTAAACGACTTATCTTTTTAAATGAGGCTTCGGAAAATGACACCAGTCGTCGTATTCGTAGGTAATACAGAAAATCAATATTTTTACATTCAGCAAAAATAATACCAGATTTAGCTATAATTACCTATAAAATAATCAGACTCCTGAAACATTCGTATTCTGAAATTCAGGATACTTCGAGGCTGTCTGTACTTCAACGATGATAAAAATATTCTCTACAAATAAAATTTCAATCAATTTTGATTATTCAGTTGTTCAATTTGTAACGAACTTGATGAATCCGAATAATGAAAAGGAGATCGTTAAAAGGCCAGCGAAAATGGTCATTTTGTTCGGGAATGAAAAATGGAATGACCAGACTCATTAGCGAATTAGCATGCAAACAATCGAACAAATTGTAACGCGGATGCATTCGCGGCCGAGTGCACGCGAATTGTAATTCGGAGGGAGATAATCAGATGGTCGGAGCGTCTAATGTCGTAATTCGCGGTACGTGTTTTATGTAAATACCGAGCACTTATCAATTTCATGGCGCATGTACGAGTGGAGGGCGCAAGGCACGGGGGTCGCCTTTGTACTTGTGTATCGACTCACACGGAAGCACGCTCGGCTTCCGATCTAATATCCTGCAGACAACGCGCCACGCACTTACACGCTCGCACACACCTATACATATCATATTGTTAATCTCAAAACCGCGTCTATAAGAATCCACTTAATGAAATTTCCGTCGGACCAGCGAGCAAGCCGCTCCAATTGGCCGGCGCTGTCAGAATGCCTCCCACCCGGCCGTTGCCCAAGGGTGGCATTGTGGAACAATTAATAATGTCATATTGCGCCCTCTTAGTCTCATCTCTCCCTTTTCTCCGCCGCTTCTATTTCCTCCCTTCTCTCTAACTTTCTCTAGCCTCGCGGCTCTCGAACCACCCTCCCAACTACTATGGCGCCCCTTAGCCAGGGGTGCTTCATATACTGGGCGATACAAATTCACCAGCCACGTCAATACCTAGTCTGATGTTATCAACGGACGAAACATCTCTAAATGTAAACATTTATCAATATTTCCCAACTGTATCGATTTTTTTCTGATTAAAGGTGGTCGCCCTCTTTCTTCACATTTATTTTTGTTACAAAGTTTCACAGATTAAAATTTGCATTTGTTTTTCATGTCTGATATTTCATAAACAGAATTTTTCTTGAATTTTGATCATTGGATTTCAAGAAATCATGGTTTTTTGTGGAAATAAAGGTCAGAAAAGATGATTTAAAAATCAACTGCGGGTTGCGATTTTGAGAACACCCGATATAATGTTTCTGCGTGGCACGTTCGTCGTCGAGACAGTCGAACCAACCTGCCCTCCCAACTCAGTAAAGGGTTTTGTGAATATTACATTCTCTTTATTTAAACTATAACCTTACGGGCCTCACTTACACATAGTAACATTATGTACCTGAACACCGGGCACAATAAAGCTGTACTATAATTAATTTTTGCAGTCACTACTAATTAAAGTTCTGACTCCTCCTTTCTTGCTGATTCGAAATTCAATAAGTATCAAACTGTCTGAAGCAATTTGCGCACTTAAAAAATGGCAAGTTTATTAAAGTGTCATTTTTTAATGATAGACGCGATTGAGAAAGGTTATTATGATCAGTTTCGGAAATCCAATCAGAAGAAGACAACTCTACTTAAAATCGAGTGTCAATTTTTTGAATCGTAAAAGATAGCAATCAGAATCAAGTTAATGTAAACATGGATTTCCATTTTACTATTTTCTTTTAAATTGATGTTCTCCGAATTCATTCAATTTTCCAATTTCCGAATGAAATAGCAAATGAACATTCAATTTCAAAGTGAAAAATATTAAGAATTTTTGTGATAGAATCGTATAACTAAATTTCATAAATTGAATGAAATGGAATTCCAAGAAGGACTAATACGAACAGTAAAAACGGTATACGGATATCGTAAAAATTTGAATTCAGTCATTTTACATGGGATGTGGAAAAAAATGAAAATCCCGGTGTAAATCAAATTAAAGCGTTGGCGTTTATGACCCAGCGGTGGTAATTTTGTTGCGTCCGGTAGGTGTTTGGCGGAAAAGCCGAAGGCATTGCGTACCGACCGGAAGACAACGTGTTGCGTTGTCAATTAGCGACCTGGTCGAATTTTTACGAGAGGGTCGCAGCGTGTTTACAACCGAAGAAAATCGGTCCCTACAGTCGAAGGGACCTGCCGCCACCAGCACCTTTGCGTCCAAGATTTACGGCGATTCATTTTTTGCCGCCCAAAGTGTTCTTGTATTACCCCCGCTGCAACTGAAAACCTAACGTGTATATTTGTTATCCCGGATGTGTGAAAGAGGCGGGAGCGTTTCAGATCACTTTTTGGCCATTGAAAATATTATTCTTCTCGTTCCAGTTAGATCATTAACGTTTAAAAAAGTATTCCTTCAAGTTTGTTGACTCAATCCAAACAATGAAACATGATTTCTAATTTTTTTCTAGTGTTCGAAAACACATTCATTTTCTTATTGATTTAGAGAATAAGTTGAAACGATCCATTACAGGACACAAATCGCGGAAAAACGTCTTTCTCACCGTCGAAATTCGAAATGACTCAGCGTGTGGAGCGTTATCGCACTTCCGCTACATTAACGCATTCGTCAGGTTGGTTTATCGTAAAACAACATAAGCCAAACGTCGCATCACACTATCGAAGGGTATAATGTTCACAAATTCAAACAGTGTAAAAGATCCTAGTTTCACAATTATTTTCCTAAAGTGACACCGTTTAAATTCTAGATCCATTTGAAACTATAAAAGTTTCGTGCACAAAAGATTTAAAATGAGTATCTTTCTGAAGATAAGAACCCTAAGTGATTTTCTTAAATTTACATGTACATGTTTGTTTTCGGTAGTTTTTTATAGAAATCAGAGGTGCAACGGAAACGAAGATATCCCGTAGAGAAAAGGAAAGGGAATTCCATGGTGGGGAGTAGGAGAGTCGTCTTTCCTCTTAAGGGGAGGGAGAAAATGAACGCTGGTAGACGCTGGCTAATTAAAACCGTGGATGGTAATTAATTAAGCGAACGTCTCAGGGAGGACCTAGAATTCGAGACGGCCAGGGGTTCTCATTCGGCAGCGCCGCCGATCGATATATCGCACCAAATCGTCGCCGACACGTGCCTTTCTAGACGAAGACACGCACCCGTCTCGAAAACGAATCTGCAGACACGTTTTCGCAAATCACGTCACCTCAAAATGGTCGTTGGAATTGTTGTAATTAGAGATCGATCGGTGCGGTTCATTGTGCTACAGCCAAGTACCGGTATAAGGATCATTTCTCGAGCTGAATCCGAGCGACTCCGAGCCAGTCTCCATGCTCCGAGCTTTGACTAAAGACAAAAAATAGTCGGTATAAACTTTCGCGGAACAGGGTTCGTACGAAACCTAGGCTATAAATAAGTGATTTCATTGCTTCTGTCGGAGATTTTAATTTAGATAAGTAGATTTTTAGTTGTAATCATGAAAATGTTTTTTCAATTACGCGGATTAGTTTATGGGAGGGTTTCGATGGAGTGTGAGGAGGCAGCAAAGGTGTTTGCTCGGTGTAGAATTTCATAAAAAAGTTTCAGTTACCGATTGCAGTAAAGATTGTTCAATACAATGATGATATTTTGAACGCCACAATGCTCAATTTCGAGTTCTTATAATTTGTTTTGTAAGGGAAATGGATAGGGTATCAGACAGTTAAGGTTCTGGCGACTGTCATTTCAGGAATGGTGTGTACTAATTCGTAATAAAAGTAAAAAATTGTAAATTAGATTGAACATTGAGCTAATGAAAAATAAGTAAAAAATTAGAAGGATTATGATCTAATTAAATTAAGATTGTTCTATATTAATCTTTGCTAAATTTGTTGTCTTGTGAAGTATAATTCTTACAAAAATGAATCATTAACGATTTTTTTTTCATTACATTTATTGTAGTACCCATCAGTTAACAATTCTGCCAGTTAAAATTTCCAGAAAAAAATCCCAAAACAAAATATGAAATTTAAGTAAACAAAAAATTTAATTTCGTTTTGACAACATTTGCTGGGCAAGGTATTTGAGTTTCGCAAATTGTTACGATATTTGAGAGAGCATCAAATTGGAAATTTTTCCATGATGAAGCGATCAATGTCGATTTCCTGGTTTTTGCATTGCTCATTCTTCGAATGCCGGTCTTGCTAACGAGTTATGTAACACTTGTACTGCCTCACTTGGTGCAATTTTTCTTAAGAAATCTTCCGGATGAAAAAATGACGTCAAAACTTTGTTCTGAATAATGCATCCCGGTACTGTTTATTGAATTGTGATTAAACTTGTCAGAACAGTAACCTCGTGCTAAATGCAAAAAAAAAGTTCTCTCGGAACAGTTTCATTCATGTTCGCAAAGAATGTGATTAGAATGAGGAATCGGAAACTCAATGTAAAAATGTAAGAAATAAAAAAGATATGAATTGGATTTGTGACGATAAAAAAGTTGAAAACTGTCAAGGTTTCGACTCTATTTATTATGGCGAAGCAAGGTAAAAGCAATACATTGGAGTAGTATTGTAGGAACAAAATACTTGTTTGTACAATGCAGATACGTGTACATAAAGTATAGGACAAGGTGGAGATAAGATAAAGTTGAGAAATAAATCGGTCTCGCAGTTTCGACGGTTAAATCTTTAAAGTTACATGGATTCGTTCTTTAATCGCAAACGTCGACGCATAACGGAATGAAACGTTGTTTCGATTCTTATTCATGAAACTGATTTTCCAAAAATTGAAGTTTATAGATTCATATAACCTCAAATGAATAGCTCGAGGCGCGATGAGAACAACCTCTATTCTCGCAACGGTTATTGTGTTTGACTTTTTTTTTCAATCTATTTCCAGTTACATTTCTGTATCATAGTTTCAGAAATGTTCATACAACGCGAAACAAAAATTTATACAAATAATGTATCCATAATAGTGGATCGTTCAGCTGTAATGAATCGGCTCTTCATGTGGATCAAACAATTGCTTTTATCGGTTAGCTGATTAAATTTATCTAGCAAACATAGAATACTTGTGTAATCTTATACGAATTGTTTGAGTAATACTTCGGTAGTTTTCATTTCATGTTTCTTATAATCGCATTTTAAACACGATACAATTTAAAATTAAAGCTACTACATTTGCCCTGAGAAAAAAAATGGTCAGCCTTTTTACTAATATTGACAGCCACGATGTAAGCTGTATTACATAATTGATTGATAGCTCAAATTTATTTAATAACAAGATGATGTTAAACACAACATCAGTGTAACGACGTCAAAATCAAAGATTACAATTAGACCTTACGCAACTTCGATGTCATGATTTTCATTTTCTAGTTTCATTAAGGTTTCGAAAAAAAAACGAGTTACGTGTCTACAAAGTATACATTCGTGATAATTCATAATTACTCGTCAACTCTTTTTTATCTCGTCGATTGTTTCTTGCTGTAAATCTATTATAATACGGAATAGTGTGCAACTACATTCACAACAACATGAGCTATATAACACAATCATAAACTGATTTCAAGTCTTTGATAACTAACAAGTGCATCGTTCTATTATTCATAAAGCTTTTCTTGATCTAGCCTCATTTAGAATTTCGTTCAGACTTGCAGCTTGGACAACAAATATTCGAATACTTGGATTACGAACTCCAACCCGTTCATGTAATCACGGAGAATCAGCCAGTCTCGCAAATTCAAATCGGTTCTGTCAGTCAGCGACCTAAGACACTTGGGCATCACATCTCGACCAACATCCACTCTCATAGAAATCCCTTTTTCGATCATAGCCACCTGCATCTCGCAAAGAACTTTTTGAAGTTGAATCTCTGCTTCAGCAAAATGATGTAAAAATTCCAACCCCAAATTTTTCTGGTCCCAGGCGGTTTGCTCTAGACCAACGGCAAATTTTTGAAGATACTCATACGCATAAGGCAGAACGACATCGAGCTGCACTTGGTCCAAAAATGTTTGATCCAGATTTTGACCAAACGATTTTGGAATTTGGTCCTCGGTTGGTAGCCACGAATAACGACTCCCTTTCCAAGACTGATGGAAACTCTCGAGATCGACGTGAAAATTTTTCTGAACGAAATCGTCGCAGAAATCCTTGGCATGTGATAGAGCAATTTTGGATTGCGTGATGATGAGTTTAAGCAACTCGTTGTCGCTCAGCCTCTCCCCGTTTGGATCGCCGAGATTTTCTTCGGGCAATCCACATGGGTTCACCCATTTTGGCGCCGCGCTCTGCCAATTATTTTCCAAGGTCATCGTGTGGCCTACCGATAGCTCCTGCTATTAACCCAACTTGCCGCCAACGCCACCTGTAAAAGTAATTAAAACACTCATCACGCTCAAAACCCCAGAACCGCAGTTTCACGCTTGGTGAAATGATCGAGGTGCGAATTCTATCTAGCCATCAACGTTTGACGATTTTTAATTGCCTCCCGCAGCCGCAATCCGATATGACGAACGTCGCGCTAACTTATCTGCACCGCTAAATTTGTAGTCACATTTATAATAAACACTAGTCGACTGCTGGCTCCGTAAGACTTTTGCCACACAGCATATTCTAATTAAGGGTATTGCCTGCGCGTACCACTCTCTCCCCCTGATGCCGTCGTTTTATCGCCTTTCACGAGATTTCGTCGGAGTGAGGGACGTACGGGTTGGGGAGCGCGATGCAGATATAGGGTCGCTCGCTGCGTGGGTGAACAAACTCACGTTCGCTGGTGTGTGCGTCGGTATTTGATAAAAGCCAGGGATAGCGAACCAACTCTCGTTCCATATAAGCGATGTCTTACATCGAAGATTAAAGTGGCTCAAAACGATCGATCCTCAAGGAATACTGTTAACGAAATTCTCTAATTATCTACTCGTCTAAAAGTATCGACATGCCACAGTCACCGTTATACTCAAACTGTTGTCAGAAATCAGTCGCTACGATTTAAATATTCTTGCGCGCCAACATTTTCAATTTGTCAGACTAGTTTACCCGTGATGAATCATTTAAATTCGCACAAGCATCAGCGTCAGGTTTTCCCAACAGTTACTAATTTTTTGATTAAATCAAATTTTAAGTTCCTGGTGATATCAGATCTTGATACACTTAAGGAAAATCCAGAAAAAAATTAAACTTGGCGCGATTCAGGATTGAAATTAGAAAAAAGCATTTATTTTTAATTGGTTTGATGGAAAGTAGGAACTGTAAAAAAACATCGAAGTTTGGGATTATGGGCCCAGTTGGTCCGATGTAAGAGAATTGACTGATAGACATTCGCTTGCAATTTTTCTTAGTGCACACATTACGAACACGTGAAAATATAGAGGGATGGCCAGAGGGCAGCTAACGTTTATAATATTAACGCTAATGGACTATATACCTTATATACCTTACGCTCCCTCACCACACTGGTCGCGCAGTTTCCAGTCTCCATCAGCACCACCTCTACACCGTTGCCACCACCACGTCTTTCACTTCAATATCAAAGTAGATACTGTATGTATAATATTCATGAGTGTATGCAAGCTAATGCACGAAGGCGCTTGGCAAAGTAATAGCAAATGGACGGAAAAGTTAGCAACAGCGGATTGAATTTTCCGTTTGCGCCCCCACCCCTGCTGGGTACTTCAATCTAAGCAAGATTTGTAAACCTCTCGATCGATTGGTCTGTCGCCTTTAAATTATGATAATTTGGTCCCGTTGATGTGAACAGTCTTGAGCATTACTTATGTCAATGCGAGGAACATGAAAAGAAAGAGAACCAAAAAAAAATATTGAAACGAAATACTTTAAAATAAAGTGTAGACGCACACACAACAGTTTGTGTCAAGTTGTGAATCGTAGTTGAAAACAGCAAGGCACTTAACTTTTAATTAATATTATATAGCTAATTAGCCTACTGGAGCGGGGTTTTGTATATTAATTTAATTTTCAATCTCACAGGGTAATTCTTGGCACAACGTTAGTTTTAATCAACCCTCCTCTCCCATCGTCTCGCCGCAGCCCGAGCTTGAGAGGCCTGGGATGAGCGAGACTGAAAAGAATAAGCAATACGCGAGCGGCCGCGCGACTGAAAGAGACATCCGGGCGAGGGCGAATAAGTGAAATAAAGAGGAATGAAATAGAGAGAAAAAAAGGTAGAACTCGAGTATTAACTACATGACTAATAAAAACTGGCTATAAAAACTGCCCCTTAAAACCGCCCCCGAGGTGCACCCGTCTTTGCTCGTTATGCCTCTCCTACCTACTAGTCTTGCTACAAATTAATTTTAATCAAATATTTACATTTTCATTTGTGCACCTATATATTCGTATGCGCATATTTATACGCTCAAGTATGCGCCGCTGTTATTATTTCTTGTCATAATACTCCATGATAATTAGTGCTTCATTTCGATCGTTATTAAAATAGTCGTGTTATTAAAACACCGTTCCACATAATCTTTCACGGGCATTCTGTTTGCTTTTCAGTTTTGTTGTTCTGATGTTACTTCTGAAAATACGCCTCTCTCGTACAGTCGATTTTTCTGTCTGCGCAAATTTTTAATATTTCCCTTCAATAAAATATTTTCAGTTGAAATCGTTTATCCAACAATGAATAAGTATTCATTTCTTTTTTATAGCGTGTATTTAATTTGATTGATCTCTTACGATTTGTAACAGATTTTTTTGTTCAAATTAAATTTGCTATGTCAATTATTCTCGACATGACTCCACAATCTCCAAACAACTTGTAATTCAATTGAAAAATCTAGTTCACGTATCAAATAAATCAAATATGACTTCTGTCCCACGCAAAAAGCGATGTGTTACGTGCACTTTCTGATATCCGGCTAGAGAGCGTTTCATTTTCACGTGTGTTCGCGGTTGCGATATACGCTAAACCCGCGGCATAACGAATTTAAACAGCCGCGCCGATTATGACAGTGGAGTTACAAAATTCATAATTATTTTCACACGTACCGATATTGTCGTTCGGAATGTTTTAATTGCTGATTATTTGCTGCCGAGACTAACATTAATTGCACATAATTGTTCGGTGTTTCATTTTCAACGTTATATACTGTTGTTCGATGACGACTATAGCTAATAAATATTGACGAATTAAAAATAATACCAACGGGCAAACGAGAGCGCAACATTGCACTCGACGACTTACAGTTCGAAACAATGCCTCGGGATTATTGATCAAACAAAATTCTTTTACTGCTTGATTACTTTTAATAAGATTCTTATAACGGCGGGGGATTTTCCTTTTCGCACCGAAAACTAATTCACGGGCTATCACTTTTTCGCTGCAGGTTAAATCGCGAACGCTGAATTTTCAACGCACCAGCAATATAAGTTTGAAATTTGATTCTCCCTGAATATTGTATCCGACGAAAATAGGGTACAGTTTTATTGTGATTTGTTAACATAACACTTCATCCAGACAAGCGCTTGTTTTCGTTTTTTCGCACACTTCCAGACGTAACTGATATTTGCGTAATAACGCTGCCGCACTATTTTTTGTTAGTTATAAATTAGAAGGCTGTTGGAAGATTTTTTTTACTTTTTACCTGCAAATTTGTTATGTTTCTCTTATTACTTGGAAGATTATACTGAGTCCTATTTAAAAGAGAACTCCTAGTTGTATTGTTATCTTGAAGATATTACTGACAATCGCTGAGATAAGGAACTTTGTTCAACCTAATCAAATTGGGTCGATTTGGCATTTTTCATTGATGCCCGAGTTCAGTGGATGATTGCGTCTTAATCATTCATGTACTTAGTCTAATAAAAACCGCGAAACAAAATCGATCATACACCACAGCTATTTTTTCCCTGAGAAACAGTATAATCAGTTGATGATATATTTTCTGTTATGACACATCTTACTAAAACTGTCATCCACAAAAATAACACCAACATGAAATGAAAAATCAACAATGTATCGACGTTCAAAAACCAAATTCGTTTACAATCAACCTATCAAAATTCATCAAGAAACAATTTATCAATTGCAGAATAAAAATCTAATTCATTTGCATGCGTAATACAGCGTGTTACGGAGTCGTTTATTTCTTTTTTGTTTTTCGTTCGATAACTCGAAGAAAGTGAGAGGAAAAATCGTTATATGTCAGATATGAAAACTTTCGCACGAAAACATAATTAGTGCTGTGTACGAGACTTTTTATCACGCGTTTCAAAATCATCACTCACATCTCAATCGAAAATTATATAAATAAAATTGCACCGAGATAAGGGTGATTATATTACGAGAGTGGCTCGACGTTGTGCAATAGATACTAAGCGAAGGCTAATAAGCTGGTAAACACTTGTAGCAGGTTCACGTGTTTCTCGAGGTAAGCTGGGAATTGACAATTAAACGTTCTTGTAATACGCGCGATATGATACTGGCCAATTCGTATGTGGATTTGAAGTGCAACGTGTGTGGCTGGGTCGATTGCCACATGCCCCTCGATGGATCGCGTTCACGACTCGATAAACGCCTAATTATATACGAGCGAGATCTTATCGCGGAGCACTTGTGACGATACCGTGAGCTGAGCTAATTGGACGAGACGATATCAAAAAGAATTGGCCATCGAACGATTTTGCCAAGAAATTGGTCCGAACAAATTGCGAGTGCCGATAAACATTGACATTGTACCAAAAAAGAAAGAACCGAGGTAACACATTTCCGGCACCTGCTTTTTTTCCAATAGCATCGACGAATTTAGTACCAGTCAAAATCAGCGAATTCAAGTGTCGATAGAACGAAAAGTCTACAGGGTGTTATGTGATGGATAGCGCCGGATAAATTGATTCGGAATAATTGGTACGATAAATTGAATCTAGAAGCGCGGGGATGTGCGAATTAAATTCCGCCCACGTAATTTCGAATGACAATGCCAATTAACCGTACGAGCCACTCACCATTTCGTGTGTTACAAATTGTTCGATCTTAAAACAGCTGCAACGTCTCACTTGTTTTGCCGTTTTACTTTCATTCGCAAAACACGTAACCATGCACACTGTTTATACTGTAATTCGGTGTGTTTGTTTCGGGCGTTTTTTGAGGAATATATCGCGGCAGCGCGGAGGGCAATATTTTGAGATTGCTGGCACCGCGCCAGGCTATACGTGCTTAGCCTACTTGTTTAGCGAGCGGAGTCGTTCGCGACACGATTTTCGCAAAAACGACGCGCCCGCTCCGAGGCAATCAGCCGTCGAGCACGTGGCAACGAGCGCCTGCGTGCTCTGTTGCCAATTGCGCTCAAATATTGCCGACGAGGTTCGTTCGTGATTGATCAGCTCGATCCGCGATCAAAGCATGGCCGCGCGTTGCCGAAAGCGTGTGTGGATGTTTGCCTCCCTTGAGATTCTACAGGGGTGCTTCTGACTCACCTCAATCCGCGGCATGCGTAGGCTTATTTATCTCTCGCTCGCACTCCGATAACTATTTCTCTCTCTTTCTTTTTTTTCTCAATTTTCTTTTGCACGGATAATCACTAAGGCCTCACTATCTCGTCTGCTAGTACGAGAGCAACCGACACTCGCAGACACACTGAACTGGCGGCGCTGTTCAATCCTTCGTAATCCACGTTCGGAAGCCGATGCCGAAAGTCCCGACCGGCGATCCAGATCAGTCTCGATCGATCGGCTCGGTGCGACACTTGAGACAAGTTGTCTGGCTGAGAACTTTGTTCTTCGCCAGTCTCGCGAGCACAACACCACGCCGCACTGCGCGAAAATTTGTTACCTCGGGCGACTTGAAATCCGCTCAGTTCGACGGCGGACGAGCGAGTGTGCAGTTCAGCGCTCCCCCACCAGCCACCGCCGTCACGAGAGGGGCAGATAAGCCGCGGGTGGGGGGGTGTCGCGAAGGGGGTACGCTCGGCAGGGTAACAGACGAACGGGCGTGAGTGAAGGAGGGGCATTTATGTGCCCCCCTCTTTACCTTTGCCCCTGTGCCCCCCCCGGCACCGCCGTCCCGATCCCCTCCCTCCCCCCCTGTTATCACGCACACACAAACACATACGAGGGTCCGTCTCTTCCTCTTCATTCGCTCCATCGCGGAGTGAAACATTTCGCGGGTTTCGCGGGTGGGGTAACCCCACTTGGAAGAGCGCAGGCAAGGACAGGAAAGACAACGGTATTCAGTTAATTGAACGAGTCGCGCCACTGGTGTGCTGCCACGGTGGGGGGGTGAAAGATTACTGGGAGTAATTATTTATTTTTATTATGCTCCGCCTCCCATACCATTCCACCCCACACCATCCATGCAATTCGAATTATTCTTTGCCGGGCATATTTCTGTCATTCTTTCAAATCTTCGAAGGGTGTTTAACGATTTTTTCGCAGTTTTCTCGTCTTTTTTCCGTCGAGAGGAGGATACAGTCTGAATTGGAGAAGTTTTACCATTCAATCATCGGGAAAAACGGCGAAACATAATTGGAACCGAAGGGGAACCCATTAGTATTGAAACTTGTTAGCGGCCTGTTTAGGGCTTTTTCACTCGCTTTTCGCTATTTTAAAGTACATCTGTGCATGAACTTGCTGGTCGTATTCGTTATTTTACAATGACGTGCTCGGTAAATTAACTTAATGAAAAGTTTTTTAATTGAATGGCTTTTTGTGGTGGAACACTTTCGGCCTTGGAATATTGTTGTGGTACAAGAAATTGTTTCTTGATTGTTTGTGCAGATTTAATTTAGATGAAAAATTGATAAAAGAACGGATTTGTTCGTTTGAAACGATAATCACAAATATTGTTTTGGAAAATTACAGTCTAATGAAAAACTTGAACGGAGGAAATTCGATAATAAAAGATCCGGCGAAATTGAGCGTAATTTTATTTATCATACAAGCGGGCTTTTGCTTGCAACTTATACGTAGTCGTAAAAAAAGAAGTTCGATATTGGATGGAATGAATTTAATGAAACTTATGTTTTTGGTATTAAAAGCTGTAATGAAATTGCATAGTAGATTTATATATTTCCCTTCTTATATGATTAATTAAACTTCGAGCTCGCGCTTAACGACGTTTTTTTTTAAAACAAAAATGTTCGCGCATTATTTAATACCAAACTGATTTGTTTTTTCCGTCCCCGACATTCGGATCGCGTTTGCAATTAAAATATTAAATTCGACGCCGGTGTTGTAATGCATTCGATTTCTATTCGCTTGATTTTATGATCGAATGTTGTAACTAATTCACATGTGAAATGATATATGTTAACATGCTGTGCATCTGTGCGATAAAACGGATAAATATAGTAATCTGTTTATCTCCGCGGAGCTTCAAGATTTAAATAATGCTACGATAATACAACACATTTGTCAATAACTGATAATTCGTTATTAACAACGTTATTTCATTCATATTGAATTCGTATACGCTACACTTAACGAAATACATTAATGAAATCGGAATTTATTTTTTTTTTTTTCATAAAAAAGGTAGATTTTTATTATTCCCAGTCGCAACGACAGATTCTGGAGAGGTTTCATGAATATTCGATAACCTATTTTGGATTTGCAAAAACATTCTCTCTATTCGAACAAACACCTTTCGTGAAAATGATCAAGTTCGAAACTTTTGTACAATGCCGCGCATTTCAAAAGTGCGAGGTAGCGCGTCGGGCCAGCTAGAAGTGACTTAGCGAAAGGGCACTGGATGGATCGCGCAAAATAGACAAAGACGGACAGAGGCCTGGTCGAGAACACAACAGAAAGATGCACTCGAGAATAAAAAGAATCGGGTCGCAAAAAAGAAGAGAAAAAACAATGGCCCGTCGGGTTTTCAGATAATTGCGTGGGATGGCTCGAAAAGGTGCCGCGTGCTCGAGGACCCGTTCAGCTGTCACGAGATATTAGAGTATCTATCGCAGGTAAGACGGCTCTAGAAGAACCGCGGGGACTCATTAGAAAGAGTCAAGATTGTTTTTCGGTAATCCAATTAGGGGATAAGGCATGCCCGCAGAAAGATTCGCCGTCGCCATACTTTTTCGCCTCGCTTCGAGTTTGGTTTGTGTTCTCGAACAGATGTTATCGTGTTCGCAAAATTAATGCAAATCAGACGCGTTACGTGGAGAGCGTGTTAATGTCCTACAACAGTCCAGAGACATTTTTTTTGAGCAACGAAACCGTTCGGCTTGTATAATTTACAGATGAGCTTAAATGAGACTTTTATTATCTTATTATGATTCGTATAACTTGAAGAAAGAATTTCAGGATGAAAATTGGTTTTGCAATTTACATGACAAAGAGTTCGGAGATTCGATAATTGCACGATCCGAGCATTGATTATCATTTTTATTCGTCAAGTTTAATCATTCTTTTTATTTATTTCTCTAATCGCAATCTACTTATTGATTACTTTTTATAATTAAAAACTCAGATAAAGTGTTCAGCAATTCATTAATTCATGAATATCATTCATCTTGATGTCGAATTTGCATGCAAATATTTTCTCAAACTTGTTATTTATGGTTCATAACTAATTATGAATTTTCATCTCATTAATATAAAATGAAATTGAACATATTTTTATATCCTTGTTAACGAGGACTTGCAGAAATATCGCTTTCCAACTTTGATTCGAAATCATTTCATTTCAGCGAATCATTAATTTATTTTCTTCGTCATTTTCACACCTTGAAAATGATTTCATAAATCCCGTCTTACTTCACTTTTTCATCAGTCAAGATACGAAACCCATTCGAATTAATCAGGTGTGGTTGGCAAGTTTTTTTTATTACTGTACGAAAAATTTTGGAAATATTTAATTATCCGAAAGATTTATTATCAGCTGTTACCGAGTCTGTGAGAAACTAGAATTGACGATTTAATGGTGCACGTGGAAGAGAATGTCATTCCGATTTGGAACCGAGTGTTCCCACAGTCGCTCTCGCTTTTTTATCCCTCTTTTTAATTCAGTTTACAGTTTAAGATAATGGCGTGGGATTCCGTTCGGGTACGACTATTAAGAGTTAATTTTGGTGACCATCGAGTGGTTTCCGCTAAAGTCAAACGGATTTGGAAAACGGTGCTATCGGGCGGTTGATAAATCAAAAAATGGCTAGTAAAATTAACATCAAAATAAAAGAGAAAAAAAATATTAGGTTTAAGATTTGGACACACAGCTACCGCAGGAGCCCGCTGGAGGCGGAGCTGGTGTCAGCCGGATGAAAAGCATCCTTAATTCTCAACTATTCGGCAGAGGTGAATGAGTCTATATAGAAGCCCACCGATACCATCTCTAACCTGTATATTAATATTTTATCAGTCTCTCAGTTCGGATCTTAATCAAAACGCCGATTACGTTTGACATAAAAAATGCTGTAGTTTTTTTATTAATCATCCCTAAAACGGAGACGGTATATAGTAACTACAAAAACCAATATGAGATATTTGATTGTTTTTTCATTGCTTTCAGTTAATTAATCTCGTCGTTGTCTCGTGTAATTATTAGATTGATTTCGAGGCGAACTATTGTTTTGCTCCTTCGTTTTGCATTATTTTTTTGCATCTCTGCGAATAAGTTTTAATGGACCGAGCATTGAAAATGCACGTCGATACGTAACTTGTAAAATTTACATGGTTCGAACTGTTGGCTGAGTTCCAACGTTGTCGAACGTTGTCGAAAATCAAGGACGGTGCATTACGTGATGAAAAAATGATGAAATAATATTCGCTAAAACATTTGGTATTGCATTCGCAAAAATTGGAACTCGGCAATCAAGTTTTAAGCCCGTTAAAAACTT